>CM033427.1:19183698-20383698 GCA_019425775.1 Rafetus swinhoei
GCGGACAATTAGCATACAATTTTAGTTAAAATTTATCTCAAAATTAGTTCTGAGAGATTTTTAAGACATATCAGTTAATCAATTCACAGGCACTCAAATCTCCCTTTAAAGTCTTACTCTATAGGCTTTAATTACTGACATCATATAATTCTGAAATTTCATGTGTTGGTGTCTATAGATCATGCAAATTAACAGAGACCCAGGCCTCCGAAAAGGAGTCTTTGAATCCTGACCAATTAGACATGAAACTGATTGTAGTTGAGTTTGGTTCAATTTTTGTAACCTGGGGAGGGGTGGTACATTCCAATTTAAGTTGGATAAAATTTACATCAGTGCATTTACTCATGAAAATTTAAGCAAATACATGTAAGAATAAAATGTCAATGCCTCATATAGGGAGTTAGCGTATAGCTACAACAAGAAATAGTTCTCTATCAAAATCAGAATTGACCACTTCAGCTTATAATAGATATATTCCGCTACACGTTTATATCAAGCGATTTTTTTTTGTTTTGCTCTGAAATCTGTGATTTTCCTGGATTCTTTTTTAGACCCTATAATATATGTTGCATAAAACACATCTTAAAAAAGACAGACAGCAATGTTACTGAGAGATACCAACTCTATTTAGGACTCTGAAATCATCAAATGTAACACTAGTTTGGTCATCCACCTACACCCTTTTCTACCAACAGCCTCAGAGACCCCATGCATTTCCTTCCTTAGGAAGACTAAGGGTAACTTCCTCCAGAGAACACCAAGAACACTGAATGTTGGCTAGAGGGGTAGCTATAGGTGCTCCAGGCTGATTGACAGTCCAGAGTGGACTAGGTCTCTTTATAGTAGTGCTGCTATCCACAGTATCTAAGTTTTAGTAGGTAAAGAATCTTACCACACACTTATATAGTGAATTTATACAGTAGGAGATGTATATCCACCTACCTCGCCTAAACTGGGCTTTTTGGGTAATGGGAGCCTATTTATTAAAAGAGCAAACTGCTCAAAATATAAACACCGTTATCTGACAAGAAACAGCTTTTTTACAAAAATAAATCTTTGTTGGTATTTTAATCTCCAAATGCAGTGCTCTCAAATTTGCATCTGGACATAACACAACTACTTTAGGGATTTCCACTGAGCCAGGCAAAAGCAGTTGTTCTAAGCTACACATTGTTGATCCAACAAGCTGGTATTAATACAATCTGCTAGAAAGCCAAGCCCAGATTTTATTCCCTTTCCAGTCTCCTCGGTAGGAGTCACTACCAACAAGAGCAACAGGGATTTTACTGAGGAAACTAGGTTTTGTATATATGTGTAATCAAGAGAGTCTGTAAATGTAACTAACCTCGTGAGGCCTCCTAGAAATCTATATGCACATATATGCATACTTACACATACGTTCTCACACACACATATTTGGATGCCATTCAGTCAATATTTGCCATCAGGTACCAGAGTAATATTGGAATAACTGTGATTATTTCCTTATTTGAGGGATACATTGATTCTTTCAGGACAACCACTTTCTACACATTCTCACAGCAAGAGTACAATGAAATACATAACAGCACCAGGAGAACTGTTATTTTTCAGAATAAACTGAAAGATCTTCTGGCTACCCACAGCTTATGAAGTACATTCTTGACTGCCCAGAAGACTCAAATGTTACTATACAGTAAACTGAAGACCTCTCTGCACTGGTTAAGAGTCCTGATGCTATCTTTTACTAGGTACAAATAGATCCACACTCATACATAAATACGTAGAGAATTGTTTCAGTGCAAAATTATTATTTTAAATTCTAAGATAGAGTACTTAATGTTGAAACAACTGTGACACTATACTTATAAGGTAATGCCACAGAAAGGCTGGAGACTTAAAACCTTGTAGAAATTATAGTCTTGTGACACAACAAGTGATGAAATAATGCATTAATTCAACACTTTGTATGTCATGAAGCCATTCTTTCAGTGCTTTCTAGGTCACTGATAACATAACAAAACTCATCAGGTGCAATTTATCCACACTCTTGTTTTATAAATATATTCATACAGTACAAGTGTGGACAAATCCAAGTTAATATAAGATCTTATCTAACATGACATAGAAAGTGTTAGATACCATGTTTCTTTAACACTTTGTCATGAACCAGTTATTTCAGCATATTCTAAGTTGCCAACCTGTCTCACATTTTAGAAGATAATCATTCCTTCCACAGGCCATTGCCTTCATTTTCCTTCTTCACTACTCTGCTAGAATCCACAGACAAAACCACACAGGAATTGCTATTCACTCATTTAAGATGAACTGATAAGGATCAGGAGAAGACAGGTTGAGCTACTAAAAATGGTCAGAATTTCATGGCTTTTGTGATCCATACACAGTTTCAATGCTTTAATATATTTGCTTCCAGTTTTTCCATTTTATTTTTGTCTATGACCTTATTTCCAAACAGCAGAGAATCCCCAAAGCATAAGGAAAAAAAAAAAAAGGAAATATCACTTTCTTCACCTCACACAGGAGACCCTTCCAAATGATTCAAGAAAAAAACTCAAGCCAAAACTGTGTTACTTTCACAGCATAATGTCCAAATGGTACCACAAGAATCCTTGAATGGCTTCATTCAGTGAGCTGTTGAACATCCTTAACTCCCACTGAAGCACGTTAGAGTGGAAGGCACCCCACCAAATTAGAAAATGTTTGGCAACAGGTATGTTTGAGTTCTGAGAGAAACACTGAAACTGTGAATGTGATAGAAAAAGAATGTTTACCTCTTTTGAAAAAAACACATACCTACCTCCAAATCCAGACAATCTGGATGGAAATGATACAAGCACAGCATTTTGTCGAAAAGGACATAAGTCTTTAGGAAAGTATAAAAAAAGGGAAACTATCTGTCCGATGACAAGCTTATAGCAACAAATACAAATTGGCAATGGTACTGGCAAGAAGCCTGCAACACCCAGATTCTTGGTATTCCTATCAGCCTGGATCAGTTGGGATAACCTCATTCTTCTTAGCCACATCCCTGAATTTAGGTATCAATACAGATCCATCTACATGGTGATGTAGTGTACTTTAATATGAAAGTCATTTAGGTCAGTAGACTGAGGATGTGGGTGAAAGGAAAGGCCACATTTAAGGACAGGAAAATATTTTTTCTACAGATACCAGATCTACTATCCAGGGACATAAATATGAGCAGAAAGTGCCTTAAAAATCTGTATCCTAACTAGTTGTGTATGTAATTATATTACAGTAAGCAAAGCTGACTGTTTTCACACAATGAAGCAGTATCTTGCTTACTGGACAATATAAAAACAAAAATTGAAATATAAATCAGATGCTGCATGAACAAAATAATTAGCTGTATCATGTTTGCCTTTGACATAAGAATGAAGCACATTTTCAGCAGTATAAACACAGAGTCAATTTCTGCCTTGGGTTGTGCACAACTTCAAACTAAAGTCAATGAGCAACCTGCTAAACACTGGATGACAGAATCAGAATCCTTTTGAGTCTTTTTCTTAGGATTTGTTTCCTTGTTATCCTATATTTCTGGGTATATTGGTAATTATTTTTTCTTCTTCCTCTTCTTAAAGGAAGAAGACCATATTCAGGCAGTCGTGTTCTATAATGATGAGCACAGCTCTCTCTCTCTCTCTCTCTCTCTCTCGGCACCAACAGCAGCAATATGCAAAAAGCTAGTTTAGCGAACAATGAAAATGGTATCTGCTTTAACGTTCTCAAGTAGGTGCTGCTGGCATTCCTAATACATCAATCACCGTAGGGCCTAGCCTCAAACCCCATTATTTTGTTTGTAAAAGTAAGGATGTTTCTGCTTTGGAAATGAACACTTACTATTATTCATAAAGGGGACAAATTCTCTATAAGACATAAGGAAGCCAAATTTCCTGCTGTTGTAAGCGGTGTAATTGTTGATTTTAATGGAGTTGCACCTGTTTATACCAGCAGGGAACTTGTATCAAAGAATTAGGATACATGACAATGGACAAATGATACTGTTTTGGAAGGGCTTAAAATCTATACTATGAACCTCCATGGTAGATTAGTTTTGCTTATTATAATACTTATTCAATGCTTATCTGTGACTAGTATGTGCATTACATATCATGGATTTCTACCATAGCCAACACTGTAGTCTCCAGGTAGTATTGTAATTGGTAAGATAGCTTCAGCAAAAAGAAATTTACAAATGACTTCCAAACCTGTGATTTGTGGATACTGACCCTATGAATTGCTGCTATGTGCATCTTTATCAGAAGTGATTACATGTTTAAAATGCTTAACAGACACATCTGATAAGTCTCAATAAATACAATAAATTGTGAAGCTCTCCTTTCACGTATGCAAAGACAGCGCCCCCTCTACATTGTGTCTCCATATAAGAATTGTCAAACACAAGCTAGTTGGCTGAGATGAGTATTGTGACCAAAGACAGCTTTGTATTATGTTAGATGGGCAAAATGGTCAGTCCACAATGGCTAGATTAGGTTATATGGTGCTATTGTTAATGTCTAGCAGGACTAATCTGTGAAATATCAAACCCTGTTTACTCACTGTCAAATATATTAGTACTTACATGTACTAGATGGCAAATGAGATTAACAATATTACAGCAAGAATGTTTTAAAACAAGTTATTTATAACCGAAATACCATAAAAAGTACCTTTTACACATAGGTCAGCTTTAGTGTACTTTCATTACACTGGTGTGTCCACATTAAAAAACCATCTACACAGCTGCTTCTAGTGCTCTACTGTGTTGGCAGTCACATCAGAGACCAAGGATTGAATGGGTATGGAGAATGAATGGCCCTGAAATTCTTAGTCTAGAGGTACTTGTAATGGGCAATAAGGGAAAACTTGTGCTACTCATGCGGTACCTGTTCTTTCTTACAGTAAAAAGAGAACTCCAGTCTCCTCAGCTGTCAGTCTGTCACCTTCCATGAAAGCTAACACGCAAAACCATTAAAATATAATTTACAGTAGATCTATTTTAAACCAACTATATATCTAAAATATTCATTTGCCAGCATCTCTATTTCTGACTCTGCTGCTTGCAAAAACCAAGAGAATGATTTAAAATGTAGGAGCCAGAACTCTCAGTTATACCAAGGCAGCAATGCCAACATTAGCCGTGTTATAATTCTCACAATATTTGACTTTTTTTTTAAAAAAGCCCCAGTTCCTTTACTTGTTGATCTGATGTAAATCTCAGATTCCATTTTCAAACCAAAATAAATTTCTTGTCCACGTATTTATGGAGAAAAACTTGGAAACAGGCACCCTAACATCACAAAAAATTTGAAAGTTAATAAATACAATCTTATATGTATTATTTTTAAAATCCCATGATTTCATTTGTGAGGGGATGGGGGAAGGCACTGACTCAAGATGTTTGAACACTTGAGGTTGGCAATAGTACTAAGAACCCTTTACATTGTTTTGGCAGTGTAAAGATGCCTTAAAATGGGTATAAAGGGTCATTAGTGTATAGAGTCCAAGAGCAGAAAATATTTCCTGCACAGAGTATGGAACCATGACAAGCCGTATTTTTTCCAATAAGTGGGAAATCTAAAATATAATACAAAAATAGATTATATGATCTCTGGTATTTATATGTACTACTGAGAGTCCACACAGGGCCAATCTTGGGATATGGCTAATGAGTTTTTGATAAATAAATTTAGCAACATTTGCTCTTCCCCTCACTGAGCTTAGACACGTTCAGGCACTATGTTTCTTTTGAATCCATTTTAAAGGACTTGACAAAATATATACGAAGAATGATTTGTACATGTATTTATTTTGTGCTCTGCAGATAGGCTTGGGCCAAACAACAATATGCAATAAACAACAGTATTGCTACTTTATAGAGGGAAATTCTGTATGCTCAATTGAAAACAAGGTCTATAGTGAGCATTGCTTCAATTGATAATTTGTATCTTATTACTAATAATTTTTTGTAACTTGTGGGCCAACTGTTTTCCATTAACAGAGGCTCCCATTAGAAGGTCAAAAATTGTTTTCCTTGCAGTGAAGCAATTACTTAGGCAAAACTCACACTGGCATTATTGTTATATCATTATCACCAACCTATAACAATATCAGTCTACAATTTTAACAAGGGGTTCTTGTGTTATCATAAATGACCGAAGATCTGCTTTGGTTGTCCCAAAACTGGAGATGGAATTTCCTTGTATTACACTACAGGTAGAACCTCTCTAGTCCGGCACCCTTGGGAACTGACCGGTTTGAAGCCAGAGAATTTTCTGGACCACAGGAGATGAATATTGTCTAGCAGAATTACCAACACTTCCACCGTTTACTGGGCTGCTAGAGGACATTTAGGTGTAAATTTGAGCTAAATAACAGCACAGAACACTGACAGCTAGGACTGGTGGCTGTAAAGAAACTTTATGGGATCACAGGAAACTTGGCCACACCCATAAAAAGTGGACATCATTCTGGATGATGGATGTTTCCGGACCAGAGAGTTCTGGACTAGAGAGGTTCAGCCTGTACTGATTTTCAACTTGTGGTCTGCAGAGCCTGTTTAACGGGTTGACAAAAGATTGTCATTACCATAGAACTGTGGTCCTTGGATCCTTGTAGTGTCAGACTGTCTAACATTTCTAAAGGGCTCTGCTCCAACATTTGACATTTTTAGGGGTCCTCAAATGAAACAGGTTTAAGACCACTGTATTACACAGTTGCATAAATATTTTAATAAAACACTATGAGGCTTTAATATTTACATTTGAAATGCATTTCTCCCTATATTCTAAATAATTCATACTAATATGACTTTACAGTTGGATGAATTCTAGGAATTTTCAGAAACTACATGTACACAATCTAGTAAATTAAAGTATCAATTATTGGACCTAGCTCCCAGTGTGTTTATTCTGTACAAAGGAAGTAAAGATGCTCCTTTGAATCATAGAATCATAGAATACTAGGACTGGAAGGGACCTTGAGAGGTCATCGAGTCCAGTCCCCTGCCCTCATGGCAGGACCAAATACTGTCTAGACCATCCCTGATAGACATTTATCTAACCTACTCTTAAATATCTCCACAGATGGAGATTCCACAACCTCCCCTGGGCAATTTATTCCAGTGTTTGACTACCCTGACAGTTAGGAACTTTTTCCTAATGTCCAACCTAAACCTCCCTTGCTGCAGTTTAAGCCCATTGCTTCTTGTTCTATCCTCAGAGGCCAAGATGAACAAGTTTTCTCCCTCCTCCTTATGACACCCTTTTAGATACCTGAAAACTGCTATCATGTCCCTCCTCAGTCTTCTCTTTTCTAAACTAAACAAACCCAATTCTTTCAGCCGTCCTTCATAGGTCATGTTCGCTAGACCTTTAATCATTCTCGTTGCTCTTCTCTGGACCCTCTCCAATTTCTCCACATCTTTCTTGAAATGCGGTGCCCAGAACTGGACACAATACTCCAACTGAGGCCTAACTAGTGCAGAGTAGAGTGGAAGAATGACTTCTTGTGTCTTGCTCACAACACACCTGTTAATGCATCCCAGAATCGTGTTTGCTTTTTTTTGCAACAGCATCACACAGCTGACTCATATTCAGCTTGTGGTCCACTATAACCCCTAGATCCCTTTCTGCCGTACTCCTTCCTAGATAGTCGCTTCCCATTCTGTATGTGTGAAACTAATTGTTCCTTCCTAAGTGGAGCACGGACCTTGAACACAGACCTTAAAAACTTAGAAATATACACAAATATTTTAACCATTAACAAATGCCATGGTTAAGCCTGGATATAAGTTTCCCTGCTTTCAGATAAAGGTAACTGCTGAGCTGAAATTTTCAATGCTTATTCTCTACCTAAAGATACATTCATTTGGAGAAAACTGCTTTATATAGTTTTGAATTATGAAAATAAAAACATTGTTTTTTCAATTTTAATAATCCCATGTTTAATTTATGCCTGAAAAATCTAACAGCATACTTTAATTGTGAAATTTTACATTGAAATGTTCCATTAAAAGAAGGGTCTGCCCTGGGTATTTTAACAAAATTCAGAGGTAATAATACAATACAAAAGTAATGAACATTTGAAAATATGCCACAGAATGTACAAATGAAAACACTCCTAGCTTTTAAGCATCAAACCTGGATGCGTGCACACTCAGACAGCAGTACCATACTGCATAATAAAATGCCCAAGCAATTGAGATGATCAAAGCATGCAAAGGCTTTTTCTCATTAGCCTACCTCTCCATGCCAAATGTCCTACAGGAAAGATCAGAGGGCTGGTAGCCTGCAATTCTGACCTAATCCCGTACAGTCAGAAGAACCTATAGAAAGAATAATGTTTTCGATCTATTGCTCCATACCATAAAGAGGAAATATTTTCCAAACAAAAATTAGGCCTCATAACATCTTCATCTACAGTAGACTTCTGATAATCCGGAACCTATGGGACCTAGGTGGTGCCGGATTATCAGATATGCCGGACTATCAGGAGGTACTATAAGATGGTTATATATATACTGTATACATTATATACTGTATATAAAGTGTTCTTAACCCTTTTATTGTACATACTGTATACAGTATACTGTAATGTTTTAGTTTTTAAGCCTTTTTACCCTTTTGCTCAGTTCAGCTGCTGCCGCTGTTACCTTGTGACTCATTTTTTGCCGAAGCTCACTCACTAGGCTCTTGCCATTTTGATGCCAGACTATCAGGAGTGCCGGACTATTGGATGCCAGACTATTGGAGTTTTACTGTAGTAAGTAAATATTGTTCACTCGTTATCCTCTTTTTACAGATGGGGCAAATGAAGCTCACAGAGGCGAAGTAAGTTGGACATGGCCACACAACAAGTCAGAGGTAAAACCAGTGTTATAACACAGGATTTTAAATTCTGGGACTTTGCCTAAACCAAAACCCACTGGGTATTTGCTTAAACCAGTATTTCCCAATTGGTGCTCTGCGGAACCCTGGGGTTCCGCAAAGCGAAAGTAGGGGTTCCGCGAAGAGCCGGCACTCCCCTGCCCCATCTGAAAGAGAGAGAGACGGCTAGCTTGTTTCCCGTTCCTCCCTGGCGACGCAAAGGCGTAGGGAGGCGGGGGCAGAGGGAACAGTTGCTCTTGGATGGCACATTAGGGGGGTGCCGGACAGGGGTGACTCTATGTGACCCACAGCAGGGAGGGAAGCACTTCCCCTTCCCAAAGGAGCCGGCATGTGCTGCCTGAACAGCTGGGGATGTGGCACCCAGCAACTTAGTTCTGCCGCCTTTCTGCGTGGGAGGTCAGGAGACCCAGGGCTGCGCAGCTCTGACTGTGCAGGCAGCGCACTCTGCCCTGGGACTCACTGCGCCTTCCCCCCGCTGCAGGACAGCATCGCGGAAGTAAGTTGCTGGAGTGCAAGAGCCCCTGCTGCTCAGGCAGCGCACACACCAGCTGTTTGGGGAGGGGAAGTGCAGTTGCACACTTCCCGGAACCCAGAGGTGTTCCAGGATTGCCTGGTACTGGTCTCAGCTGCCCCCGTCCCCTGCCCAGACCCCCCACGAGTACCCTGTCCCCTGCCCCCACCAGCACCCTCTCCCTGGCCCCAGCACCCACTAGCACCCTGTCCCCTGCCTGCACCAGCACAGTTGGGACCACATTAGTGAGGCTTGGGGGGTTTTTTTGGATCTCACTTGTGTAGTCCCAACTGACTTTTCTGTGGGTCAGTGACCCGTGACTCAAAACAGGTTCCTCGCCCCTCTCATAAATAAAGACAATGCTAAAACCTTTTGAGTTTGACATAATATTTTATTTAAAAATGAAGCCTGGCCAACATGCCCCCAATTAAGGCCAAATCCCCATCTCACTGCAGCATCATAACACTCCTGCACCACCTGACCCCAAATCTGAGCCTATCATACACTGGAACCCCGTCCTGAGCCTCTTACATCCCCAAACTCCTGCATCCCCACATCCTCAGTCTTCTGCCACAACACTCCTGCACCATCCACACATGGCAAATCTGTGTCCTGAGCCAGAGCCGGCCCAAGGTACAGGCAAGGTGGGCTACCGCCCGGGGCTGCCAGACCGGGCGGGAGCGGCACCGTGCATGCGCCATGCGCCCGGGGTGGGGCCACGCATGTGCCAGGCGCCTGGGGGCAGGGCTGTGCATGCGTCACGCTCCCGGAGCCCAGGGCGCACGAATGGGTCAGGACGGCCCTGTCCTGAGCCCATCATACTCCCAGCCTCCCTGAGCCCCTCACATATCCAGCCCAAACTCCTGCACCCTCACATCCACAAGCCTGTGACTTGCTCAGCACCCCAACCTTCCACCTGAGCTCAACACTCCCCAGCCTGGAGCCCCCTCCCCGAGCCAGCATCCCATTCTCCTGCATCCAAATTCCCTCCCAGAGCTTGTACTTCTCACCCCTTCCCACACCCAAATTCCTCATTCCCACCCTGCACCTCCTGTCTCAACCCCGTGAGCGTGTATAAGGGCTGGGGATAGCAAGTGATGGAGAGGAGGGGAACAGAGAGGATGGGGCCTCAAAGGGGTGGGGTCTTGGGGAAGAAGAGTGATTTTCATGCATTGGTGGGTTCCTCTTTTTTTTTTTTTTTGCTTGACAAACCTAGGGGTTCCTTGAAATTCTGAAAAGCTGAAAAGGGTTCCATGGCCAAATAAAATTGGGAAACACTGGCCTAAACCATAGCACATCCCGGACAATGCAACTCAATCTTTCTGTGTCTGTTCCCACAGTTGAAAAGGACAATAATAAACTTTTTCACAGGGGTACCAAGCCCATCCTTATTTAATGTAAAACTAATGTTCAAGTTACTGATACTCTCATTTGTTGCTTTTGGAGTATGAATTGGAAAATACCTGGTCTCTGTCACAGTATGGACATGTCTCTTCCTCCAAAAAATCCCCAAGTTTTGCTATTAAGCTTTAAGAGTAAGCTTGGCAACATGGGGAGATCTCAGCATGTATGAAGCTGGGATAGCCAGATTTTCATCACCCTATCGCTGCTCCAGCTTGTGTTTGAGAACAGCTTAGTTTTCATCCACATTTGGAGAAGTATAAAAGATGACTCAGTTTGTCTCCCTCAATCCCTGGGCTATACCGAGTGTAAGCTTAGTGTACCTGAAGATGTAGCTCATCATCTGTAATCATCTGGAAAAATGAAAAAGGTCACATAAATGGATGTCAAATTCCTTTCTTCCTCCTAAATGCAAAAAGTCTCATTGTTGTGTGTGGTGTAAGGCAGCCAAAACAAAAACACTAGAGACACAGGTTAAGTGGCTCATACAAGGTGCACTGTAGGCTAGCAGAAAGAGAAAGAAAGGAAGACAGAGTTCAAGAGGCTTTCTTGGTCTAGAGGGGGACTTTCTTTGGGAACCTGAATAATGGAGAAATAGGTCTTTGTGGAACTTAAAGTGTTATTTGGTGTTTCTAGATCGTCTCCAAAGATCTTCACGTGATCATAGGTAAGGTTAGTAAGCTTGGATTGTGCACCTGCCTCAGCCAGTTCCTTCAGACCAATGTGGAGATGCTTTTTTGTGCTTCCCAAACAGTCCTGTTTGTATTTCTGGTTGCGACCCTTGTTGCAAATAGCACAGGAACTAAATGGCTTGCATGGCATCTAAAAGAATGTTGTGGTCTGGTTTTAAAACAGGGTCTAGACCCACCTTGAATGCCCTAGGCTCAAAGAGTGAGAGGTTTGGCCAATATTTGATTTCTGTAATTTGGCTTTCCGATCGATGGAGTCCAGCAGCACAGCTACCAGTTCTGTAAAGAGAATGGACTTGTATGTGAAGGAAAAAAATTAATGTCCTCCACACAGGAAGGGGATATTCAGTTTGAGTCATCCAGGGTTACTGAGTATCTTTTCACTATGGATCAGCAGTCAAAGGTGCATTTATTCATGAGCTCTCTGTTGTCCTTGATCACTGGCTGTAAAGAAAAGGGAACCTGAACTTTAGGAGTATTTGGGGTACACTTGAAGACAAGCCAATTCTTTGCAGGAAAAAACATCAAGGTGGAAATGCTGAGGAGAAAGACTCAAGCTCAGAAGACACTGGGATCTCAGAATCAGGTCTGGCTCATTTAGTGAGGAAGAGGAATTTTGGGATGGTATCCAGAGGATCACGAAGATGTGTCTCATTTGTAGGGCCTGACAATGAATCTGACAGGGTGTTGGTATATTTTCTGGTATTTTATCCATTCTAGTTTTAACAATTCTCACGTGAAAAAAATCTAATTTTTCATTTATTCCATCATTTAACACATCTTGTTACCAGGAAGTTTCACCTGGGTATTTAGTTCAATTCTTCTTTTATTTTCATGTCATTGCTCTTAGTTGTTCCCCTCTGTATTAAACATAATTCCTCTCCATTTTGGTATTTATACTCCCAAAAGCACTACATTAGTAAATGTGACAGGATTCAGAAGTCCTACTAGCATTCTAACAAGCAAGGAGTTAACTTGCTGCGTGAACCTTGTACAGGCGCACAAGGCAGAACAGCAAATTAGAACTGGGAGTGAAGAAACAATGCAGTGTTCAGAAGATCTGCAGGAAACTATGGAAACTGCAACTTGAAAAGAAGTCAGAAAGGCATTTTTTCAGGTATAAAACTCTACCTGCGGTTGTTATTGGGGTGGGTTGCTGGCTTTGTTTTCTTGCTTTCTTTTTTCTTCATGTTAAACAATTTTGTTCATTTTGTCTGATTAAAACTAATACACCCTAAACACCCAGGGAATACAATCTTGAAGAGTAAAACTGACTTTTTCTTTCACTGTTGAAGTAGCTGATCCATCAGCTTCTGCAAAGACTGTTCCAAAAAACAAGTAGGATCATTTCTGCCCTTGAATATGCAGAATTTAGCTCTCAGACTCAGGATTCTAGCCTATTGTGTGTTAAAGTTGGAGTAAATGCAGGAGTTGTGTGAACAGTGATATAAACTAGGACGGTTTTGTCATCCAGCTAGTGTTCACAATATACATAACTTACACCCACCTGGTATTCCGTGAACAAAATTTAGTTCTGACATCAATGTGAATCACACCCATTGGTGCCATGAATGAGTCATGACCTTGGAGGACAGGGCATGGTGTGGGTTTAAATTAAAGCAGAGCAAATATTTTGATCACTTTCTGAATGACAGATTGGTACAAGTTCCAGTAGTTAGCCAGTTATAACAGCACCCAGCACACCATGTTTATGATCAATGTATGGTGCCCCAAATATGTAACTCATAGTGGCATTTATATCACAGCTGAATTTAACCCTGTGATTTTGATACTAGCTGCACCTGCTTCCTACAGGGTCAATTTTCTTGCTTCTGTACATTTGTCCTTTGTATTTGAACATTCCTTTGTGGTTCAATACTGAATTGCACTATGCAGGAGGATCATTAGTATTACACAGTTTTTGTTGTTCTGTGATTAGAGCAGAAATCAGTGAGGTCTTTGGACAGTAGTTTCACTAGGTTTATTTCTACCACGTCAAATCCTTCTGAAAGAAAAGGTGCTTATACCTTTATTTCAGTAGGTAGGACTTTGTGCTGAAATATTTTTTAGAACACTCCAGTTGGAATAAAGATGTCAAGCTGGTGCATCTTCTGAAAAAAGAATATTGTTTTGCGAGTAGTATGGGCCATACGGTAGTTTCACTGTGTATATTTTATTATATTAAATAAACACACTATGTATATGTAAATAATATGTGCATGTTTAGTATAATAAAATATACACAGTGAAACTACTGTAAACACATGCGAGCATGTACACACACACACACAGTACCAAACAAATCCCCCCATTAAAATAACTCAAAGAGGGGCATTTTCAAAAGCAGACACCCAGATGCCATATTTTAAAAAAACTATTGTTTGCAATGCAGAAGAGCCTAGAAACCCCAATCAAGGTTTCTATCATATAGTGCTAAGCACTGTATGAGCAAAGTAAGATATAGCCATGGTCTTGAAGGATTTATATATAAAAAGTGGGAGCGGAAGCTCTGTCCCAGAGAGGTGAAATGACTTGCTGGAAACCATAAAGCAGGTGAAAGAATAGAAGGAGAAAAACTCCAAAATTTTGACTCCTGGTCCAGTTTCCTAACACTAATCTATACTCCCTTTGATTATTCAAATTTGCATTTAAATATTTGCATTTACTACATATAAATGCCATTTTTATCTCAAAATATAAGATTTAGAAATCTTATGAAACTGCTCTTTAGCACTTTTTAGAAAAGCAGAAAATATACAGCCAGACAAGGGAGAAGAAAGAAAAACTTGCTTGCTGCTAAATTCACTAGCGCTAACTCCTGGGATTTCATCAAGAATATCGTAATAACCCCTTCCTTCTCCCTCCCCTCATATTCAGGAATCAGCTTATCAGATTTCATTATTTAATTTAAAAAGAAAATAAGTTTTTAGGCTCTCATGGTTGTGGACAAAATTATAGGGCACCCAAAGCACTCAAACTCACAAGCAAATACAAAGACACCATTTTTATATATATTTTTATATCTTATGATATTTAAGCCACTCATATGAGTTAAGGGTCTGATTCATGATTTTTTATCACTTACGTGGGTGGAACTATGACAAATAAGTTAAATAGTCCCCATAAAGCTAAGAGCGCACGGCTTTTAAATAGCAATATAATTAAGCTTCAGGACCAGAAAAGTTCGGGTGATTGTTTCTCATTCAAGCTCACACTGTTGTGCCTAGATTCACAAAGGGACTCTGCAATGCTGAGCATCGCAGCACCTAGCTTTTAGGTGCCTGCGAAAGAGTGTATCAATCTTGCACTGGTACTGTAAGAGGGTATATCTACACTACAGAGTTTTTTCGGAAAAAACGGCCATTTTTCCAAAAAATCTTCAATTACATCCACACTGCAATTGCATTCTTTCAAAAGAAAATTTAAAGGGTTTTTCCAGCATTCGTAATCCTCTTTCTACCAGGAAGAAGCCTTTTTCCAAAAGATCTCTTTCGGAAAAAGGGGTGAGGATGGGGAAGAGGGAGTTCTTTCAGAAGAAGAGAGAAGATTACTCCGTCCATAGTAATCACAGTTTAAATGCGAGAGAGCACCCATTCAGTGGGGATGCTATCTTTCCAAAAAGCAGAGCGCTTTTTCGATGTACTTTGAAAGTGTGGCCGCTCTCTTTTGGAAGAAGTTTTTTCAGAAGATCTCTTCCGGAAAAGCTTCTTTCAAAAGAGGATTGCAGTCTAGACGTAGCCAGCAGTCTGCCTCCACTTGGCATGCTCCAGCTGGAGGCCAGGTATAAAGGCCTGCAAAGCAGCTCGCTCTGGGCCAACACCGATGGAGAAAGGAGTACCATGCTCGTTCTTGAGGAGGATCCCTCTGCACACCAGGATGCTGACGCCAACCAAGGGAAGACCGATGCAGATGCACTGGCCTGGGATGGAGGGGAGAGACAGAGAACCCAGAGCTAGGGAGATGTGAAGAGCCAGGAAGGAAGTAACCCAGGGGAGTTTTGTGGGGAAAAGTAGCTTTACCGAAGCAGCTTTGAATGTTTTGGAGGGAGTCCCACCAAGATGATGGTACGCAACCCCACCACCAACAGCTCTGTGCATTGGGAGCCAGTGGAGTGGGCAAGGCTGAGAACCCCTAACTGAATCACCAGTACCTCCCGAGGTGATGTACCTGCACTCCGTTGTTACTGACTCTGGCCTCTAGGCCACACTGCCCTGCTAGATAGAGTGTTGTTATGAAGTCTGACCATTAGATCACATTGCACCGAGACAGAAGGCCTTTGCTATAGACTCCTGGCCACCCTGCCATGTTGTCCTGGTAGCTGGGACCATGGGGAAGATGACCCAAACTATTGAGCCACATGGTGTTGAGCCTAACTGAGGGGTCATGGAGTATGTGGCCTACCTCTGGAGAAGGATGGGCATATGAATTCCGCGACAGTGCCCTGCTGCTTAGTGCAGTGGTTTTCAAACTACCTGGTGCTGGCTGCTTCTGGGGCACAGCATGGTCTGCGGTGCCAGGTAGGAAGCCTGCCTTAGCACCCCCACTGCACCGCTGACCAGGAATCACTCAAGGTAAGTCCCTCCTGCCCCAGCCTGGACCCCCAACCAAGCCAGAGCCCCCTTCTGCATCCCAAAGCTCTCATCTTCAACCCCACCCCAAAGCCCACACTCTAGTTATATTATGTTGGGTCATGGGTGTTAACAATTTTCTTCAACTGGTTCATGCGAAAAAAGTTTGAAAACCACTGGCTTAGTGGAATTCAGAATCCTGAGCTAAGTCCCTGTACAGTGCATGGTAAGAGCTAGGTGCTAAGGATGGGATCCACAAAAGCCAGCATGCTGAACAGGGAGCTATCTAAATGAGGTAGTTGGACCTAGTGAGAATGGCATGGCCACTTGAAGTGAGTTAGTTGAGGTCAAAAGCAGGTATCTAATTCTGCTTTGTGTTTTCAGCCATAAGCCCTCTCTGGGAATTAGATGCCTACAATTTTATTTTTAAATGCCACCAGAGAAAGAGAAGATGGTAGGGTCCACTGCTCCCACAACCTTTAGCCTTGTGGTTAAAGCAGTCACCCAGTATGTGGGAGACCCGAGTTCAGCTTCCCTCTTTGGCCGATGTGCCTCTTTGGCACCGAGCTGCCGTGTCGTGTTAGGGCATAGACTACTATACACACACTCTGCCACTGAAACGTCCGCAACCTGGGGAGTATGATACAACCAGTGTAAAGTAGTATCTAAGTGGGGCTTCTGTGAATGCCAATGGCACCTACATGTTGAATGTAGGCATCTGAAAGGGCAGTTAGCTGCTTAAGTCCCTTTGTGAATTTAGTTCCAATTGCATTAGGTACCGCAAAAGGTACTGCAGTCAGTATGTAACCTGTCAACCTAACGTCTCTCCTACTGAGAGCCATGTGAGATGCAATACCTCAGTACACTGGGTGAGTTAAGAAAACAGCAATATTGCTCCAATTCTGTAGCCCCTCTGATGGACTCCTGCTGATGCAAATTCACTGCTGAGAGTCTGGGAGTAACATATCTAATTCTCTTTCTGTAACACATTTCATGTTTTTTGTGGGTGCAATTACTCAGCATTTTGGTGATGTTTTTAGTATTTAATATTTTTGCACTTGGATTTCCCTTGATTTTTTACTGCAGTGGCCATTGTAGACAACCCTTCAGTCATTAATTAAGTGCAGTTCATTTCTTGAACCTAAATAAAATACAAAGTGGGTCTTGCATTTTAAGCTGCTCCTAAGAATAGCACAAGTTAGACAAAGCAGCAGGGACACCTAATGTTTGAGGCAAAGTGATTGAAGAATAGTATCTCAAAATAATAAGAGTTGTACTAAAAATTCAAATACTGCAGCCCAAAGATTGGCAATGAAGTGGTTAACAGACATATGCTGTATAATTAGGAGATGCATTAATGATTATGAATAGTAAATGACTTGGTGTAAGGAAAAAAATCCAGTCAAAAGGGACATGCACCTATCTTACACATTTATTAGTAACAGTATATAACTTGAGAATTCTGCTATTAAGAATCCTGCATTATTGGTGTAAATACTTCCAAGGGTACATCAAATTGTAATCTTTCATACGACATCCATCAAACCGGGCTGGAGATTTTGACAAACATTAAACACAGTAAGGAGGCAATTATGTATGCATGATTTAATCTGCAACTAATTAATATGCAAATTTATTCATATGTTAGTTACTAAATTAAAAATGCAAAGAAGCCCTTATGGTGATTCTCAAAATTTTGCACAAACAGAACATTTTAAATGTAAGAAAAATGAAGTTTTTTGGAAACCTGCAGCATACTTTTAGTCTTTTGGAAACCTGTTGCATGGAGATGGTTCAAAAATATTTGCTTAAATATTGGAGAATGATAAAGGTGTGTTAATTGCATATGAGAACGTAGCAGAAGAAAGGTTAAATATGATTCTCTCAAAGTCTTAGAAGATGTGCACTAATTATCAAACAAACTGTATTCTAACCCTAACTCCAAAAGCCTGCAAAGAATGTCAGAATTGTCAGGAAATTGGTCATTTTCCTCCATTTATAGACATCTTCATGCTGAATACATGTCTATTTTAATATAAAGGAATATGTTAGCATTTTAATACCTGATGTAGAAAATAACTTGGTGGTCAACAGGCAGACACAAAAACCTACTCCCTCTTAGTCACCTAAATAATTTAGCCAGTTCACATTTTAGAAACGCTTTCTGCTAATATAGAAAACAAGATGCGTGAGGGAACCCCTGGAGTATAGAAATTGTCTTTAATTAATTTCCAGGTGTATCTTCAAGAAACAAATAAGCAAAACAAAAGAGGCATTTAAAATAATTTATAATGAATTCTTAAAGCTTTGGATTTGGAACAGCTTACTCTCTTTATAGGTGAGTAGAGAATGATAATTTAATGTGTGCATGGGTCTTTCTTTGCAACATTATGTTGGTTTCTAGTTTAATAAAAAAATATGCTAAAAATGTATCAGTGTGCCTAAATTCCCTTTTGATCACCTTTCCAGCGAGAGTTCAATGACAATATACACCGGGTATGTTGTGTTGGCAGTATGTCGGAGCAACTCAAGTAGCCCGAAGAAACGAAGTATGGCTCAACAGCATGAGAAAGTACAATAAGTGCTTCCAGGCTGTTTCCTGGGCCACTGAACTCTCACTCATGTTTCAAAAAAAAAAAAAGTAATCACGTTGGTTACAGCCCAATGTAACTAACGGCGGGGGTGAGGAAGGAGGAAGTTAGCCATTGGCTGCTACTCTTTTCACAGTCTGATTTTGTTCCCCTCGCTTCCTTTAACCCACTTTGATGCCAAGCTGACTGCAGCATGTCCATCCCATTTCATGCATGCCGGCCAAAAAGCCCACTATCCTACTGTGCAACTATAAGTAATCAGTTTTGATATTAGTACCTCAGTGTGTAATGTAAGAATCAGATGTCCCCAAACTATGGATGCTGGGGAGGGGAGGAGGTCCTCTGCCCAGCTCTTTTTGGAATGAAGGATGGTGGGTATGAAACAGAGCTGTGAAGGTGTGGCATTAACACAAAGTGTGGGGGGACAAGGACGGAATGAATCTCAGAATCTAATAAGGGGACACGCTCATGTGGGGGGACAAGGATGGAACGAACCTCAGAAGCTAGTAAGGGTCAGACACAACCCAAGGAAACAAATTCACTAAAACACCACATATTAATATGACACTACATGCTTTACTTTGTTTTATTTTGGGTATGCATAATCTGTATGTTCTTTGTGTTCTCCTTATATAAATGATTGATCCTGGGTCTCTATGTTGTGATTTTAATAACTAGAGCTTTAAAACCACATTTTCCTTTCACGGTTTCATTTCTGTAATGCACAACTTGGGAAAGAGGCTCTCAAAGACTAATTTTTCCAATCTAAGACTAAGGCAGGGAAAAAAGTCTTTATTTGAATGGGGAAATTGCATCAGAACTGCTTGGTGAAATATAAACAGGTTTGGTTGTACATGTTCTGAATCCACTTTGCTCCTCTTTAACAAGTGACTCTTGATTTTTGTTTAGACCAGAACCAAATTTAATGCTTTTAAAAGCTTAAACATACACATTTATGCATTCATTACACAGTGTTAAATCCAATTTGTTCTTTTTACTGTCACAGGAAGCACATGTTTAAAGCAATCTGTTTCCTCATATGAATGCTTTCCTGTCTGTTTGAAAAAAATTGCAACACACTTTACCCCAAGTAACCAAGAGGTGATCATAAATATCCCTAAATAGCATTAAACAGATATGAGAGACATTAACACTTGCAGAATGCCAAAGTAGTATTAAAAAAAATTCTAACAGATGCTCCTAGGTCAAAAAGTGAAATGTGTGTTTCCTGAAAAAACACTCTCATCAGAATCATAAATGAACTGTGAGTAGAAAAATGAGGTGTCGCAGAGCAAAGTAGAGGATCTTTTTGGTGAAGAACTCTAACACACTACTGCCAAAGTGTGGTTGCAAAAGAAAGCCAAATTTAAATGGAAGTTTGTTGAAGACCAATATCCTTTGTAATCCACAAGGTGGCAATGACAACAAATAAGGGCTGACTAACCCTAATCTACCCTAGCAAGTCCAACTTTCACTGAGAAAGATTGTATCACTGCAAACCAAAATACAAATCTAGGACCTGTCAGGGGAAGGGGGTTAACTCAGCCAATCTGGACCTGAACCAGACAATTTAACTTTGCGTCATCATTTTGTGGCTTACATTTGGCAGGGAAAAGATGTTCTCATCTGGAAACAGAGTCAAATCATGGGTAATATGCAAATTTGGTTGAAAGCACTAAAGTTATCTAAAGCCCCTTAAACAAATCTTTCTGTGAACAGATCTACTTCCCTGTTTAAGAATTTAGCTGCAGCATTAAAATGAGAACATAACACAGGAGTGGATATTTGGAACTGAGTAGGTCTTTGAATACTCCTAAAACAGCCCTGTAAACAGTTTTATCATCTGCTCAGAATTCATCAAACACTAGAAACCTTTAAACCATTTCTGATTTATGACAAACAAAAACACAGCTCTGTGTGATATTAAAACACCCAGCCCTGGTCAATCTTTCCCTGAGCCAGCACAGAATTTTAGCCCTCCTTAACTCATTTGGGCCCAACAGGGGAGTGCCTCATGTCACTCAGAAGTGGCCCCCTGTGGCCAATTAAGGAGTTGTTGAAAGTGACACTGGACCATAATGGGAGGGAAAGGGGGCATGGTTAAAATTAAGAGAAATATGGGGTACAGCCATCTCAGGATTCCAGTAAGGTTGCAGGGGAAGCCCTACTATTAAAAAAAATGAAGGAACATTGATTTTTTCATATTTTTTTCATAATTTTAATAATCCTCTTATCGTGGCTCATTATGCCCCTGGAATCTTAAAACAAATATTTTACGTTACTGAAATTGATTTCTTTCCATTATGTAGAGAGCCCTATTTATTGCTGGGTTGCCGCTAAGTGCTGACTTTTGTAACAACAAATAAAAACCAATGTTCCTCCCACAAAAAAGCAGAAGTAATTTTATTTGTTTGTGTTTTGTCTGGGTTTTTTAAAAGTCTTTATAAACCTACACACTGAGATATAGGGATACTGCTTATCTCGAGCATCAATAAAAATGCTTAGGGTGTTTTTTGTTCAGCTGTTGATTAAACCATCTGTTTGGAGTGGCAAACATTTTGTATTCTTTTCAAAATAAAAACATATAAAAGATACTGTAGGGCTAATACATTTTATGCCAAGAAAATTTCATGGATGCTTTGCTAGACATTTAAGCACATTAATAATTATTAGTGTAATTTGTGCTAGTTTTTTTAAACTAATTTAATCATCACAACAAAAAGTATTTCTGCATGTTTACCTTTTCAGTAAAAATGTAAGAATACTTTACAGCAAAAATAAATGGTCCTGTGATATTTAGAATTACATAGACTTTGCTAACAGACTTAAGTAAGTGAGACTGGTGTTAGAGAACTTTATGGAATCCAATTATGTACTCTCTCATTAATGTGATCTTTTACCACACATGAATCTATTTGGTTTTTGGATGGAATAAAAAATTTAAAACAAATGACTCCTCAAAAACAGCATTCCTAAAGCAAATGCCTGAATTCCCATATACTGTTCAATAGGAATATTTAAAAGAACGTTACAAATGGAAGTTACTGCGTTTAGTAAGCAATAAAAAGGAGCTAGTTTTCTTCTCTAAATGTCTTGTCCTAAAAATTATTCCACAAAGCGCAAGTTCAAAGACAGGACTAAGTGCCAAATTCTTCCCACATTTACACTTATGCCATTACCCTGGTGTCCTCTGATAGCACTGGGAGTGAATGGGTGTAACTACAGGCAGAATACAACCTGAATTATGGATCTACAAATCTCATTTTCTTGTTTTTGTATATAAGCCATTTATTTTATTTACAGCAGACAGTCATTCATGTCCCATTCTAACAAAACAAAAGCAACAATCAGAAAACACAACACTGAAATGTCTTTACTGATCCTCTAAAAGGTTAAGGTTGGCAATACATACATTCCCAAATGGAGTTCACGTATTTCAATGGACATTTTGCATGATCGGGTTCATAGTGATATTTTTTGTTTCATGGAGAAATTTCACTAAGTTCAGGTTCAACACTACTTTCATTTTCATTATTAAAGTTCCAGTACGTAAACATACTGGACCTAATGGCCATGTACGTACATATATATAAAATCAATAATCAGTGCAATCAAAGTGTATCTGTATGCATACATACACACACATATTTATTATAGCAGATACCAAAGTGCTTGGGGGGTAGGGGAGAGCAGCACTTTTTGGATTGTTTTTGCATTGCATCATTTACTGTTCATGCTGGAATTATGTTTGTATTGGAGCCTGCATATTACACCATATTTGTGGGAAGTTTGTGCATATTCCTGGAGCTGAAACTTGATATGCAAAATTTCAGCCTAATGTATTTTACCCTCCTTCATTAAGGTGTGAGTATGTATGGGTATACACACACATACACTTAGAAATCCTCTGTAATCAATGACCAAAGCCCAGCCTAGGTCCATGAGAAATACTTTGTTGTCCTCTGCACTACCTATATTACTCTGAAGAGGGAGTCTATGCTCAAGCAAAACAATGAAAACCACAATAACCACATGCCTGTGTTACCAGCTGCTAAGAATAGTTCTGAACTATTCATTACTGCTGTTTTGGGGGCAAACAGTTAAATATTTAGAACTGTATGGATTTTTCACTTCATTTTATTAGAAGTTAAAACATTTAAGACCCAGGCATAAAAAAACAGGGCATTTATTTCAAATGCTATTCTATGCTATTTATTTAAACACACACACACACACACACACACACACAGTTTTATCAACAGCTTTACTGTAATGTGTTTGGGGGAAAAACAAAAACCCAAACACAACAGTTTGTCTCTAAAGAGATTCTTTATACTTTCCAATGCCACCATTTTCAGGATATCTTTTAATCAACCCACTTGCAAGTTTACAGTAGATTCTGATTTAAATAATTAATTTATTTGAAAAAAATTTTTTAAAGAAATATTGCAAATCAAGAGAACTCTGAACAACAGGAATTCTACTAATTGAAAAAGTGCCTGTTTTAAATTAATATGCTAGAGATGTTCACGTGAAAAAAAGGAAGGATTAAATTTTACCCTTGGATATATTGAGTAAAAATGTAAGAAAGGAGATAGGGCAGCACTGCGTCACGTGGTTCTGAATGATGAACATCTCTTATGGTGTAGAGAGTACATACAGTGAGGTGCATAACATGGTCTCCTGATGATGGGGATTCTGAGAACAGAGAATGTGTCCACAAGCTGCTAGGAGCGGCACAAGCTACTCACCACCTATAATGCTGTGTACACTGCTTTTCGGCAGGGAATCACAACACCCATGATGCTCAGCAGCACACTGCAGTGGTCTTGTCATCAGTCAGCTGTGGAGCTAGCTAAGCACATTAGCCCCTCACTCCACCAACCCTCACTATTTACAGAATTATACAAAAATATTCTAGCAAAGCTCCCAAAATTAGTTCCTCTTTCTTTCTTTCCCACCCATCACCTAACTCCTCCTATCCAGTCCCCCATTCTGCTTCCTTCCTTCTGAGTGCTGTTAGCTCTGGGTTTTCCCCCTCACCTGGACCCAGTGATGAAACCCCACTCCTCCCTTTACGCTTATTTTATCCTTCTCCTCTTCATCTGCCTTCCATCTCTAATTTAACTGAAGATCAGTTCTGTCCTCAGCAAACCTCATCACCTTTGCTGATAGTCTACCAAATCCATAGTAGGATTTCAGCAAGTCTGGCATTCACTGTTAGGCCTGTTGCCATTTTCAACTAAAGTATTTCAGGGCTTCCCTGGGTCAGTGACAACCTAGAACACACTGCACACTTCTAACCCCAGGGAAGCCTGAGGCCACATGACATTTGAGCATGGCATTCAGCCCAGAAGACGCTGCCAGCAGTGATGATGCTGAGATCTCACCATACTGTTAATTTTGTGAGTTAGATTTCATCGTGGGCAGACCACTGGCAGCAGCAGAATCAATTGAACAGACAGGAAATACACTGATCTAAAATGATTTGAAAAATCAAATCCAAATTGGTTAAATTGGTTATTTGAAGCTAAGGTTTAGGACAATTCATAAGATTGGCTTTTTAAAAACAGCTTACTCCTCCAATAATGTGTAATATTAGCACACATTCAAATAAACAGGGAAAGCATAAATGCAAGGTCTCCTATTTCTCTGCTCCCCAGCTCTCCTCAGCCAAGTTATTACAGTTAAATATTCTCTGTCCCATCCATTAACAGGTCTTTCCCATAAAAATCTCCCAAGACCAGACCTGGAAACTCCAGGTGATATCATTGTAGTATTTGCCTTATCTTGGATTTAGAATAAGACAGGAGGTTCCTTTGGCTATGGGACTGAGTCCTACACTCTCACTTGTCTGCTCAGCTAATGAGGTCGCAGCTGTTATGACTATAAGCACACACAACATCATGTAAGAAATATGCCTTCACAACAAAAAGTGACATCCTTAAATACAATGAATAAAGAGGAGGGACAGTTTTATGGCTAAGTGTGGGACTCAAGAAATCTGGATTCACCTCCTGGCTCTGCCACAGGCTTACTGTGTGACGTTGGGCAAGTCATCGAAATTTCTCTATGCCGTTTTTCTCCATCAAAAGATGTGAGCTAATATTTGCTTTCCCCTACTCTTTGTTTTAGCTGAAAACTCTTCAGGACATATGTCTGTGCAGTATGTAGCACAATGGGATGCTGACCCTGGTAGGTTGACCACCTGGCAGGTTACAATTGTTGCCTCCCCCCCCCCCCCCTACTTTTACAACTTTTATTTAAAAAAAAAAAAATGACTGGTCCCAATGGTGCTGGAAATACTCATCAAAACGTAACTGAAGAATCAATCTATGCAGTGATGCCTGACAATCTGCTGAGAGCCTGCAAGAATAAATGTAAGAGATATGAACTGGCCCCATTCACCTCAGAGAAGGCCCTGTGAACTCTAAACTCCTGCAAACATGGCATTTGGAATTTTTTTTCATTTTGCAATTTTATTGCAGACAGGTGACCAACACATTGGCCCTGCTCTGCTGGGTCTAGCTGGGGTTTTTTGGTGTCTCTCCTGTTTTGCCCTCCAGGGGAAGCTAACCGGATTGCAGGCCTGCTCCTTGCACTGTTCCATGGAGCCAGGAAGCCATGCCACTGCAGCCACTCTCTATAAGTTCCCTCTTCAATGGATTTCAGGTTGTCTTTCTTCTCTGATGGACTCATACCAAGATAGCTATCCTAGTACTTCAAATTATTATAGCAAAACATTCTGGTGCATGCTCACAGACATTTGAAGGAGGGCCCATTGACTTATTTGGGGACCAAACAACCATCTTTACTAAAGAAACCCACTGAATTTTTCATCTGAAAGCTTGTGTATATACAAAATTTTGGAAGATTTTTATTAAATGGCAATACCGTAAATAAGAAAACTCTTCAAGCATCACACCACTGCATTCCTCAAATAATTAGGGAAACACTCACTGCATCTATATTTTGGATGTTGGGATTTGCTTGACTGAGAAGTCAAAAGGGAAGTCAAAGCAGATTCCTTCTCCAAAGATGCAATCAGCTGAGGAATTCATTACACAGTTGCAGGTGTTCAGGAACAGCTGTTTAAAAGCCAGTAGTTCTCAATACAACTCAGTGAAATCACAGAGGTGTTTTCTTTTGCCCAATTTTTCATATTTGTCTAGTATACACCAAGATTCCTTTTTTGCTGTCACTGACAGGACATGCCATGTTAACATGATAGGAAAAAAATAAAGTGAGGCTTTTAAAAATAAGTTTTTGCATTTGGATCATATTGGCTTTGCTTCATTGGTATTTTCATTGATGCAGTTTAAGTTATGTCAGCAAAACATAGTGGCTTTGTGACAAGGATTGTGCTCCAGAGCATTTGGACCAAAAAGATTTGGTGGCAAAGACAATGACAGTGGAAGTGGAAACAAGTATTTAATGAGATTGTTAAATTTGCAAACTCTATTAAAGGCAAGTCTCTTATTAAAAGAAATAGGCACTCATCAGCAATTCCTGTTCCATAAGGAAATTTGCTTCATAAAGACTTTCAAGAATGGTTAAAAGACTTGTTTTAACTGGTTAAAAGACAGGAAACAAAGGGTAGGAATAAATGGTAAGTTTTCAGAATGGAGAGCGGTAACAAGTGGTGTCCTCCAAGGGTCTGTCCTTGGACCAATCCTGTTTAACCTATTTATAAATGATCTGGAGAAAGAGGTAAACAGTGAGGTGGCAAAATTTGCAGATGATACTCAACTGCTCAAGGTAGTTAAGACTAAAGCAGACTGTGAAGAGCTTCAAAAAGATCTCACCAAAATAAGAGCTTGGGTAACAAAATGGCAAATGAAATTTAATCTTGATAAATGTAAAGTAATGCATATTGGAAAAAATAATCCCAACGATACTTACAATATGATGGGGACTAATTTAGCTACAACTATTCAAAAGAGAGATCTTGGCATCATTGTGGGTAGTTCTCCCAAAACATCCACTCAGTGTGCAGCAGCAGTCAAAAAAGCAAATGTTAGAAATCATTAAAAAAGGGATAGAGAATAAGGCAGAGAATATATTATTACCTCTATATAAAACCATGGTACACCCACATCTTGACTACTGCATACAGATATGGTCACCTCATCTCAAAAAAGATATATTGGCATTGAAAAAGGTTCAGAAAAGGGCAACAAAAATTATTAGGGGTTTGGAATAGGTCCCATACGAAGAGAGATTAAAAAAACTTGGACTTTTCATCTTAAAAAAGAGGAGACTAAGGGGGGGATATGATAGACTGGCGTGAAAAAGGTAAATAAGGAAAAAAGTAGATGAGAATAAGGACAAGGAAATAAGGAAAAGTTATTTACTTATTCCCATAATATAAGAACTAGGGGTCACCAAATGAAATTCATAGGTAGCAGATTTAAAACAAAAAAAGAGGAAGTTTTTCTTCGTGCAGCGCAGAGTCAACTTGTGGAACTCCTTGCCAGAGGATGGGATGTGAAAACTAGGACTTTACCAGGGTTCAATAAAATAGCTAGATACATTCATAGAGGTTAGGTCCATCAATGGCTATTAGCCAGAATGGGTAGGAATGGTGTCCCTAGCCTCAGTTTGTCTGGAAATAGATGACAGGAGAGGGATCCCTCTTGAGTTTAGTCCCTCTGGGGCATCTGGCATTGGCCACTGTCAGCAGATAAGATACTGGGCTAGATGGACCTTTGGTCTGACCCAGTATGGCCATTGTTATGTTCTTATGCAATGATTTGCCCCAGCATGCCCACAGGGCTAAGAGAATTAACTTTCATCTGGTGTATTATAAACATAACTATTTTGTCAGTCAAGTTTAGATTGTACATTCACCAGGACAGAGAATGCATCTTCTTTTGAATAAGGCAGAGGACCCTAGAAGTGTCCGACACGGCCTATATTATAAAATAAATAAATAAACAATAATAAAAAAAACACTCATGGCAGACAAATAGCCCTTCTTCCAAAATTGCATCTTAGGGAGCTCAGGTCTTTTCACTCCCAGTCTCCATGGGCAAAGTTGTGAGACTAAATGTGTGCAAAGGAAACTCAAAGTTGGATAAAATGGCAGATTGAGGAGTAGGGGAATCCCTACTTGGTGAAGAGCTAGTTTAGCCATTCCTATACCTTCCCTCCATGGCTCCCAGACAGGAGGCATAGTTAAAAAAAAAAAAATCATTCCTGATCTTTATGTCCATCCTATCTTTGAAGGCATATCCCAGATTTATATCTCCTTCACCCATGGAGATGGAAAGAACAGTATGGCACATTTTGCTCTCAAGTTCCCAGTGAACAAGATAAGAGAAGTAAACAATACTAAATATACTTCATGAGTGACCAAAATGGATAAAAGCTTCAGTTTACAGAGGAAGAAAACTGAAAATAAGGAGATAAAATACAGAAAAATCTGGAATATTTTGTATTGGAATATGCTGGCTAATAAACTTCTATAGTAGATATAATCAAAGGTTTGCAAAACACTTTACACAGGTAGATACTGTAATGATTTTTATTATGGTAGGACCTACATGCCTAAAGATATGGTTCCCTTTATACTAGGCATTATACAAGCACACAGTAAGAGATGCTTCTTGCCTCAAATTATTATAATCCAGATGGTCAAAGAAAGTACTCCCTATTTATATAGGGGGAACGGAGTCACAAAAAGATTGTGACATGCCCAAATTAATACAGCCCTCCAAGCAGTGAGAGGAACAGAATCTAGATCTCCTAATTACCGATATGAAAGCTAGGTCAAAATGACCATGTAGAAAACAAATCCAGATTTGAAATTTGAAACTGGCATGAGTTCCTGAAACCATGAAAACAGAAGAAACCAAAAAAGGCAATGTGATTGTGTTGGGGAAAGATATTTTGTACATGCTCTATGAAACCGCACACAGATTTACCTAGGAAGACTCATTAGGTAACATATAAGTACAGAATGTATTGGTATGAAATAACATTCTGGGACTTATATCCTTATTTAAATCCACTACTTTGGGTTCAAACATGTTATTCTACCCCAAGTTAAAAGTTTGTCGTCTTCTTGTAACAAAAGGTATGTACAGCCCCCAACAGTGGCTGCACTTCAGTAGGAAAAGTGCTAATAAAGTGCTTTGAGATCATAAGATGAAAAGTGTCATTCATTCATTCATTCATGCATTCATTCATTCAGCCAGCCAGCCAGATTGGAGATTGCTGTGTAGGCCAGACTTATGTTTTCTTTCCCCCACAGTCACTGCAGTGTTTCTGAATAAAGACGAGGCAGATCATGCACTGTTTGGAATGCACCTTGTCACAATAGAGTGAATTTTCAAAGATGACATTTCAGCCTTAACTCTGAACTTGCTGACTTTCTGTTTAACTCAGACCCTGATATTATTTGACCCCTGATTATTTTTACATTTAATTGTCTTTGCTTTCAAAATCAGCCGTCATTTTTTGTAAAAGCAAGAGACAACATATTTGTTACAACTGACTGGGGAAATTTTGTATAAGAGCATTTACATATTCAACTAGCTGACACTGCTCCTCAAAATCCTTTATAAACCATTGTATAAATAATATTGAGACCAATTTAATGCAAATAATTTAATAGAAAGAAAAATAATATTTTCATCCTATCGGCTAAGCCCAATGCAATCTATTTAGTCAATTTAGTCTATATGTTGCAAGATATATCAATATATATGTATATATACACACACATATATATACATACTCTGATCCTTTTAAAAGATGCTTTATTGTTTTAGAGATAACAATGGCACAATCTAAATCTATGAAGTTTGCAAATGATTTCTCATGTTACATATTAAGGTATATCACAAAGCCAAAGTTATATTTATACAAATACACATATGCTATGCATCTCTAAGAATCTTTGTTATATTCTTGTCACTGGATATTTACATTTAATTTATCACATTTTCTGATTAGGTAAACTATACAATGAAAGTATTTGGGAAAAATAAGTGGGGATTTATGGATTTGGTTTTATTTACTGTACATGTAGGGAAAGACAATTTCAAATTTCAAACATTCAAAGAGTACAATCTGCCTTAAGAATTATTTGGTCTACAAATTTTGTTAAAAAACAAATTTTATGAGTGCTTAAAAAGTTAATTAATTCAATAATGTAAAATAGATTTGTTTAAAAAAAAATCTGTAAACAAGGAAGAGGTCTGATACCATTGTGCAAAAAAGTCAAAATGCTTTTGGTTCATGTGAATTCAGAATCTGCTCGAAGCAAACCTTCACTACAGAATTTTAGGTGAAGGTAGAAATTCCTACCAGAAACACCTACCAACCTTATTTACACAATAGGACTAGACCACAGACACCATAATAACAAAACTCTTTCCTTATAACAAATATAAAACAGTAAGAGTGTTTGTCCTGGTGTGGTCAGCTGTCTACAGGGAAATATTTTTAATTCTTAAGAAATTATGGAAAATCATTGTATGACAATGATTAAGGAAATAGGAAACAGGCATTATAGCACACAAATAGACTGTGTATCAGAAAAAAATCTGTAAAATTCCAAATCCTGGTAAAAGCTAATAATTAATTTTAAATATCAGATAGAAAACAGCACTGCTTCTTTAAGGATTTGTGCCTTGCGGCACATATGTGGCTTTTATAGCACAATGCTATTCTGCCATTCCAGAATATTCAACGGTACATTCTACTGTATTTAATATTATCCATATTATGTACTGGCTTGCTTCAAAATGTAAACAGCTGTGAGGAATATATCATCTGAAGTTGTCATATAAGCTATTAAAAGCTAAAGTTTCATCTAAATTAAATCCACAGCTAACTTCAAGCATAAAAGCACTCATTAAAACCTTTGGGGGGCTATTAAGTATATCTGTAGAGAGACCATAAAAATACGTAGCTAAGTAAAGTTTAAAAATAGGTATGGTGCCTTTTTAGCTTAAAAAAAGTCTATTACTAAAAACTTCTGTTTTCACAATTACCATATTTCAACAATAAAAAAAAAAACATATTAATATATATCCAATATCACAAAAACCACAGTAATTGGCACATTTAAATTAACTGTATGTAGCATTCTAGCCATGTTGGTCCCGGGATATTAGAAAGACAAGGTGGGTGAGGTATTATGTTTTATTGCATCAACTACTGTTGGCAAAAGAGAGAAGCTTTCAGATTTACACAGAGCCCTTCTAAGCTTGTCTCTCTCACCACCAGAATTGGGTCCAGTGAAAGATATTATTACCTCAGCTCCTGCACCGCTCCCATTTGATTAGTGATATACATATGCCTTTCCTTTTCACCTTTATAAGATGAGACTACAGTCTCTCACATTCACAGGAGTAAATGAGCCTCTTTAAAATACGCTAGTTTGTAAACTTCAATTTTAATTGGGTTTACAACAAAAAAAAAAATCCATCTCAGATTTACATGTTAATTTGTTCATATATTCTACTAGACTGATTACCACTTAACTCTTCCTAATACACACATTTACAGATCATGCAAATATGATTATCACATGTGGAAAAGTTGTCCATATTTCCGTGTAAAAGGTTTTTGATTATACCTATTGATTTGAAAACCTGTCCAATATGTTTTTAGCACAATATGTTACAGCTACATGTATATAATAGTGCAGCATAAGCAAAACTAATAGGAAAGTGAAGAAAAGAATGTCATTCTTAGTCACACTAAAACTTAGAAACTATACTTACTGTAATACTTTATCACCTCTATTAAGGCTATTTATAAATTTACAGTACATTACATTGAGATAAATATTTTTACAAACTATAACATACATTTGTTAAGCTTCCTTGGTAAAAATAAAGAGAAAGCGAAGAAGAAATCTATCAAATGTTGGTAGAACAGAAAAATCAAATTAAAAGCTGTTTGGATCTCATATAAAGGATTACATACAGCTGAGTAGACATACCAGCTTTTAACTGCCTATGAGACACATTTAAAGGTAAGAATTGAAAAAAAAATGTATTTGTTTAGTTGAGATAGTATCAATACTTCTTCCCACAAAAAATTAATCAAAGCTATTTTTTACAAGTATATATCATATTAGGAGCAGGGGAAGTGTGGCAACCTGGGTAATTATTGACTATATCTTTATTTATTAAATAACCCATAATGCTTTTGGCAACAGCTGGATTCCACTGGTTGACACCTGGTATCACACATGCAGACAGCTACTGATGCAGTTACTTTTATAGCTCTAATTCAGGTATCTCAGAAAATAAAGATGTTCTCCCTGTATTCTGGGCTTAGACCCATGTAAATTTCTCATAAATCCTTTCCACAAATCTCTTTTAACATGCAAATCCATAAATCATCATAATACTGACAAAGAAGTTAACCAACACGTGAAACTAATGCTCATTCTATCCAGAGCCATGTACAGGTAAAACTACCCAAACTTGAGGCATTTTTCCAGAGCTCTCTTTGGCTGAAAATCAACATGACCAAGACACATTTGTCCTCATGGTGTAATTAATCACTTCTAAAAATCTTGTCACTTGACCAAACTTTGATTATCCTTACCTTGTCTACAGTCTTTATTGATAACTCTATCCACTTGGAATTGGGTTCATATATAATCTTTTAGATCAAATAAAGCAAAAGAAAACACAAAAATGCTTAGCAGACAAACAATACTTACTGATGATGGTAAACCTGGAGGAACTTTTCGAACTTTCTTTGTTTGTACTTCTGCAAAAAGACAGAATGCCACTGTAAGACGTGTTTCCTTTGAAATTTGCTGAACACCAACCTACCTTATACTTCTTACAGCTTTAGTCTAGACTTTTAGCATTTTAGTAAAATAAAATGCATACTATTGATACTTATTCAGATCAGGAAGCCTGGTTATGTAAAGTTGAGGAAAACAGTGAATGTGAAGATTTGGAGCATTCAATAATTTGTTCCCTCTTTACATGGTTTTGTTTTTAAAAAGGATGCTTGTGTGTGCACAACCAAGGGAAAGCAAAGAATCAGCTAACCTTAAAAAACCTACTTGTATTGCCAGCTGGAATTACAAGCATGCTCTGTCGCTTACTTTTACTATAAAATATTGTTCAATAAAATGAAACTTCATTTGTTATTTCTAAATGCAAAGAAAAACTTCAAGACAAAATAACTCACCCATAGAGGTACTGTGAAGAGGCCTCCTTCGGGGGTTATTGCTAGAATACTGATAGTACTGAGAGCCAGGTTTGGTGGGTGAAAGAGCTCCTGGGTTGCCAATATCCATGTCACCTCCAAGGAGACTTTGCTAAAAGATTTTAAAAATACATATTGTGAAATCTCTCTCTCTCAGCCATTAACCATTTCTTAATGCTTAAAATAACACTGTAAAAAACCTGCATAAGGCAAACTAAAATACTGTTTTAGAGCCTCCACGATTTGAAGTACACAGTACTAAACATTTCCAGTTTAGGGTCTTTCCCTTTGCTATGGATGCTTTATAGAGTAGATTTTTTAAAAAAATCCTAACATTACTTACAATTAAAGGATACTTACGCCTTTTATGCAAATACAATCATTGTTTAGCATCAACTTTTGAAGCCACATTGAATAAGTATATTTGAGTACTATTTTCTTCACAGCAAACAAAATGTGTCTGTATACATACTTTTGGTAACCACAAGCCTTTATCCCATTCCTAATATTGTGGTTCAATGTATAATGAAATAGCTACACTGACTATCTGCATATAGCAAAGATTTTTGTGTCCTAAATGAAATATATACAAAGTAGGTATCATACAAAATATACACACCAAGTACATAATATTTGATTAAGATGTGAAAATACAATTATACATCACTGAAAATCCTGGTTAATATGCCAAGTTATTGAAAAAAAAAAACCCCAAAACATCTAAGACTATTGGAGAGCAACAGCAGCAAAAAGACTTTTAAGTATATCCAGTTTATGTTTGAATTATAACTAACAAAGATGCACACCCACAAATGCAAAATTTAGTCATGAAAGGACTCTTGGTTTCTATGAAAAAGCAGGAAACAGTATCTGACCACAATAAAAGAAAAATTTTAATCTGTAAGAGAGTATGAAAGAAGAACAATTTTCTAAGAGTAAGACTCTATTTGCTATAAGCTACATTGAAACTTACCCATAATATATAAATCCCCTGATTATACTCTGCATTGAACACATTGTTCTTTTAATTATTCTGATATGCAATAAAACAGGTGTAGATACTACCATTTATATTAAGAACAAATTTACCATTTAATAAAGAAATTTTAAAATTAAGTACCAAAAATCTAACTTTATCGTTACTTGTAATCAACTTTTACTGACTGAACTAATTACTGTACTTGATAAAGTACAGAATGTGTTTTCCCTAATCTAAATTCTAATCACCATGTCACTCACAACAGACTTAGTAATGCTTCACTAACACACTATTCACATGCAAAATACTCTAAATAGGCCAATTATGACTCTGCCCCTGTTCCCTGGTTAACCCGCTGAGAACTGAAAAATTTCACAAGGCAGTCACCAACTAAAACAAAGGCTCCTTGTTTTAAATTAAGACAGTCTTTTTCATTCCTAAATAGCTCAACAAAGTGGCATGTCTTCTAATGAAAGCAGTTGGTCAAATATGACCCATGAGCTGGAAAATCAGAAATTAAAACATTCTTATTCACTGACTATACTTCTAGAAACATCCAAAGCTAACTTTTGATTCTATAAAACTATCTTACTTTTATTCCAGATAAGCAATGTGTAAATAACTAATGGGTTATCAACAAGTAATCCTTGATTGATTCTCTTTTAGGGCTTTTTACATAATGTGCTGTCTAGCATTTGGCTTTATAGAAATTCCAAAAGGATGTAATTTTATTTTCACGGATTTTAAAAATGTGAGAATATTAGTCACAACTTTCTTGTTGCTAATATCTTTAAATTTAGCAAATATTTAATATACACCTGTGGTGACTATGTTCTTTTTAATATACACCTGCAGTAACAATGTTTGCAAGTGAGTCACATAATGGCAAAGAAATACATACAAAACTCCCTGAAAAAGTTATCAACTCATTCTGAATATACTATTGAAACAAACATAATTTTATTGAATGTCTTTTATTGAATAATTCATTCAATGTATGAAAGCCTGCTAGCCACAAAAATCCTACTCAACCATATATTTTTTTTTATCAAACATACATTTTTCACATAAAGACAGACCAGTTCATCTGTACCTGGACTAATCATATGTCTAGTGGTCTTAAAGATTTAGCTGTCAACCAGAATTAGAGCTTTCTACATCCATCCTACTTGGTGTAATATAATTTTTTTTAATATACATAGAAATGGAGTTTACATTCTTGTACAAATAACATGAATCTTGGTTAATCTAATATAATTTGCACACATTTTGTTGTTCTATTCATTAAATGCCTGGAAAAACTGTGATTTCTACACAGAAAAACCGGACAACTATATTGGAAATAAGCATGATAAGAATCTTAAAAGCACCCCATGTTTTTTGTTTAGCTATTGCTTACTTTTCTTTGTCTCTAGTTTTTTTTTTTTTATAATAATTACTAATTCCTTGATAACAAACGCTTGATGACATAAATCTACAAAGTTAGATAATAATATGTCGATTACATATAAAGCAACATTCTGGTACTTTGGACACTTGTGAACGGAAATATTCAAAAATTTAAGAGACTGCAAGAAAGGACTTCCAACATTATGATACCACTTTGCTTCCTTGTACGGTTCATTCAAGGAGTCGATGTATATATTGTTGATATATTAATGTGCATTACCTTTGCATGTACACATGGTCACAATTAAGCCTACATATTTTACTGTAATTTCAGTATTTGCTGAAAAAGCATTGCTGTCTCTTAATAAACTTTTATCACAATCACAAAGACCAAATTCTTCTTTTTTTAAACCTTTGTTTTTCACTGGGACAACAAAGTCATTCTTCAAGGCAACAAAAACATATATTTCTGTCCAATTAAGGAGCCCTCCCTAAATACTCCTCCTTGGAAAACTGAGATAAATTATGTATATGTATATGTACTTATTCTGTGATGCAGGTAAGTAGCACAATGGGCATTTATTATTGTTCAGCCTACATGCCGCATTATTAATGGCCTGCAACAAATAGAAAAGATAAAATGTTTACAAACCCGTGACACCAGAGATTACATAGCATTTAAGGCTCTTTGTCCATATTTGATCTTAAAGTATATGAATTATTAGACATCTGAAATACGTATTTGCCATTAAGAAAAGATGGCCTTGCAAGTTAAATGTTATATCTGCTAAACTCCTCTCCTCACTTTAGACAGGGTTAAAATGGTTGCATGTTTTTCATTTAGCGCAATCTAATGTTCTGATGTTATCTGTTTGTCCCACCAGCATGCTACCCAGGAAACACAGGAAACAAGATGTTGCATATTTTGAAGCTAAACTATATAAATCTTACAGACATATTCTTGCAATTTAGCATACTCTGTGCAAATCCCAACCCTGCACTGCCTGCCGTCCCTCTGTACTGTATAGTTTGTAGTGTACATTGTATTCTCAAAGACAAAGAACATAAGAATTTTCCAGTCAGATTTCAAAGTTTGAGTTAAAAAACAAATCAGAGAAGAAAAGCAATCTCATCACAGCAAGATCCATTACCAGATTCAGACATCCAGCAGTTTTTTGTCAATTCGGATGCTTTGTTTGTTTGTTAGTTACCTGGAACTCAGTCTGTGTTTCTAACACACCCTCAGCCCTGTCTTCTTTTAATTTTAGCCAGAAAACCTTCACTTAATTCAGAAAATGAAACCAGATATTGAGCGTTTAAAAAAACCCAAGAAAAAAACCCACTGTATTTATCAAAATGATTAATACCTCAGTGGTAGTTTAAAACAAAAAAACTGGACTGCTTCCATCAAAATCTGAAACTTTGCTTTTCAAATCAAAATTTTTTTTTGCAACCACGTAATTGTTACACTTCAATCATTTTTTAAAATATGAGTGAAAAGTAGATTTCTGTAACTATTATTTTTACCCCTTAATTACAGATATGAGTGAGATTAGAATAGGATGAGTGCTGCCTTCTATTAATATATAATTGATTCAGATGAAAGGAAAATGACCTTGAATGTTGTAATCTGGGTGTGGGGTGGAGGAGAAAACCCTCCACAGGTTAGGGGGAAATATGTACAAAAAGGCACTTTGCTGGATTTACCATGTATTCTGTTTTTTTCATTCCCCATTACATGATGACCAGATATCAAACACGACGACATCATGGGGGGATGTTTTAGAACAAAGAAAAACAGTTTTCGATGAAACCAGATTAAGCTCCTTTTCTGAACTATTGCCAAATGCTTGAGCGTTGAATCCATGTTGGAGCATTCTAGTGCTTGCACAGCTGCAATTCTATTCTATGATCACAAACCTACATGATGTATAGTGACTGGGGCCCTCATGTTCCCACAGGAACCAAAAGGGCCTATGGGTTCAAAGAAGCATCAGGAGGGACTGCGTGGAGGGGAAAGGTGACGGCACTGTAGCATTCTTTCTTGTCATGTGGTTGCACAAGAACCTCCGCACTACTTATGGTGCTGCCATGTGGCACTTAGGATCACGTCGATTGGCCAACATAGAGACGGGGATAGGAATTCAGTATGTTATGCTCTTCAGGAAAATAAGCAGAGATCAAATGCATTATGCAATTCTGTTCTGAGCAGCACAACAGGTATTCCCACACAGAGCATAAAGAACTATCTCTGCAGCATGGCAAGCTTTGTGAAAATTATTATTGCAGCTGGGAATGGGTGGCGAAGAGGAGTTCAGAGCAGTGTTTAGCTTCATTGGAACCCTGAGCTCATAGGACCCTCCTAAGCATTTATTGTAGATCACCAAGAAACCTTATACAATAAATAGTATGGGACCTCCTCTTCCAATCAGCTTCTGGCTTGCCTCTCCTTGCCAATGCATATGGCAAGAAGGGGAACACAGACAAATCTGTGTAGCAAACTGACTTTGTCCAGATAAACAAGGCTGAAGGCTGAGCTTACTGTGAGTATAAAATGCTGAACTACTACTGGTGTGTGTGTGTGCACTAGAAGATTTACCTGGCATTGCTCAGGTCCTTAATGAACTTTTGTTTTGTGGAAAATAAAATGAAAATGTACATGCTTCATACGCTTCACCGCAGCAGCTTGGGGCCAGATAAGTAGTGCTCTTCTATGGCCGCTGCAGCACCAGCAGGCACAGCATGCATGCCCAGCTGGAGGATGGACAAACAGACACACAAACATACAAACTCTCTGCAATATATAGTAGATCGCTGTCCTGTTCTCCACCCCTACCCTCTGCTCCCGCAATGGAGTTATAGCTGTACAGGTCCCCATCGCTGGCCCCTTGCTGCCCCCCTATGATCATTATGCAGAATAACTGACCCTGCTTTCCATCCCATATCCCATTCCCAGCACATCCCATTTTCCTGGCAGAACCAAATCCTTACCTTGCTTTAAGTAATAAGAGGAAGCTGTATATCAGCTGTATACTGTTTGTTCTTGTACAGAAACACACACATACACACACACACACACACACTCTCAAATACATAATACACAAACACACACACTTTATTATAACACTTGCAAATCATGCATCACTTTAAACCAATAACAAGTTCATTTCATCATATATATTATAAGAATTAGAGGAAATCACTTTCTTCCTGTAGAAAGAAAACTTACTATTTTTTCATAACTCTTTCCACACTCTGTGTTGTAAAAGCCTTTAGGAAGAGTGATTGATCTGCCTAGGTTTAGGAGGAGGAAATGAAAGTTTGTACTTTCACCTTGTTTGCCCTTTGTCACATTCTTACTGTACACTATGGACTCAATTTGCACGTTCTGAAGTGCTGCCTCCACTACTGTACTAATCCCACTTTGCCAGCCAGCGAGGTCAAGTAGCACAAGATCATAGCCACACCTCCTCCCTACACTTTTCCATGTGACTTGATCCCTGAAGGAGGAAGGCTCAGCTCCCTTGTGGGTGCACCCCAAAGAACATTATTATGCACACAGGAACGGACAGAGAACAATCTAATTGCTGTAGATTGCTTATACACCATGGGGCAGTAGATTATGTTTAATTATGAATTTTCAGGGAAACAAAAGCAAGGAGAGAAGAGTGCTGTGATTCTCCTTTACATGAAAAAATTAGTTTTCAGAACCTTCCCACCCCACAATCTCAATCAATGGGATTTGTCTCCTAAGTGCCTAAATCTTTTAAATCGGTTAAGCTGATTGCAATCATGCCCAAACACCTTTGAAATTCTGAGATTTTGTTTGTTACAAACTTGCAACCTAGTCAACCTGAATGTGTCAAAACCACACGCTGGTTGAATAGGAGTGTTGATCTCTAACTGTCTCATCTTCTGTGATTTTATTTCCACAGTATTCTAGCATTTTGAGATAAACTGTAGCCCAATCATTTTCCCATATGTAGCTCTGGGATAAAAATCTGAATCGTACATTTTAAAAGGTGGAGGAAGAGAGCTCTGAATTATTTCATCATCCAGGGTTCTGCCTCTTCTTCCTGTTCTGAACTACGTTTATGAACTTTTGATTTGGTAACAATTGTGTTGGCTAAGCTACAAAGGCATTCCATACATTTTCTGAATTGTTTCTCAGTTATCTCCCTCTGTGGTTTCAGTTCTTTGTTAATTATATTATTAAACCAGATTTCCACTGAGACGCTGACGGTGTCATCTACCCATAATCTGCCAAGTCCCTTCAAAAGCTTCTTCAATGACTTTTGAAAGTTTAGCACCTCTTTGTAGAGCCCTCTGTTGTGTAAAATATGCATGGTATGTTTTTATCAAAAGTCCTCATGCTTAGTGCAAATATCAACATACTCATGGTGGCTGAATAGGCAAATATAGAACCAATTTATTGAATTCCACCAAATGCATTTGTGAAGCAGAGCCATCCATTTTCCTTTTTATACAACAAACCATAACTCTGAAAGTATTTGAGGAAAAATGTTGAACTTCCACTGCATGATTTGACTTTTCTCAAAGAGTTTATATTGTTTCTTGCACACTCATTAGCCAGAAGTTAGGTTGATTACACCTGAGAAGCACCTCATATTTTTTCTCCCTTAATTCTTTGTTATTTATCTCCATTGTTAAATGGTATAGAACATTCTACATTTTTTTCAAATATTGACTTGTATCTTTGTAGGAATACTGTAGCTATTAACAAGGTAATTTCTCAAGTTCAATCAGCCCTTGTACATCAATGTCCCTGATGTTGATTCTTAGAGGGCTTGTCTCCACTATACCAGGGATCGATGCTGCAGCAATTGATCCACCAGCTGATTTTCTGTGTCTGTTTATATGCAATAAATCGATCTCTGAGCGCTCTCCCATCAATGCCCTTACTTCAGAAGGACGAGAAGAGAAGCCGACATTGACAGAAGAGCAGTCTCCGCCAGATGCCGCAGTAAGTACCATGACTTTTTTTATGCTACTTACATAGCTGAAGTCATGTAGATTAGATCGAAGGTGGTGGTTAGTGTATATAAGTTCTTTTTTTATAATTATTCCATTCCTCCCTCCCCCCGCTATTTCCTCACTTGCATTACTTAGGGTGAGACCTCTGCATTTACATCTCTCTGGTGGAACACATGAGTAGGGGGAAGTGCTTTGATCATTTCTTCAAAAAAAAAAAAATTTGTTTTTGTGCATTTTGAGATTCAAATATAATGTTATTCTGATAAAATAAATTAGAAACTTTCAAAGATCAATTATCTGCCTTTCTTTTGTTTATACAGAATAACCATAGATTGATCATTTTCATTTTTGGGGTCTCAAAAATGAAACATAGTATCTGATGTTTTGAATGAAACTGATGTACAGACAGGAACACGGTTTTAAATTATATCACAGCATCTATGTTCTGACGATGGAGATACTGATGATGGCATAAAATGTCTCACTTGCAGAACTGGTAAACTCATTGTTCTTCTTGTCTTCTTCAAGAGATGAATTTTTATTCAATAGCATTTTTTACCTAATCTATTTTTTCTATTCTTTTTAGGTAAGCAAATTCCTCTTTAATTTTTATACTTAGCAACTTTTAACAAAGTTTACTTTTTATTTCAGAAAAATTATCAACATTCATTTCGTTTGTATCTTCATTCACTTCCTTCCTACCACTTCCTTCATCTTTAGGCATGATGAGTTAAATTAATTCATACACTCATGTTTGGTCATCACCAAATGCGTTTTTTTGTTTTGTTTTGTAGTATTGATCCGTAGCTTTCCCATTTACAGAGAAGAAAGTGTGGAAAATGTGACCCAAGTTTTACCAAAAGGCTCAGAAAGGAGAAGAAAATAAACTTCCTCCAAAATTATATTCTTTAAAATCTCATTATTTTTAATGCAGTCTTGTGATTTTGGGGAGGGAAGGACTGACTCATGATTTTTTTAAATGCTTGGGGTTGAAATTGTTGAATTTCTATTGTCAGAATGAGACACAGCTTCCTACCGTATTCAACACTGTGAACACTAAAAAAAGGTTAACTAACACTGCATATTATCAGATACTATGGCCAGCTTCCAGAACTTTGAAGGCAAGCAAATCAAGTATTCACAATATTCGTAACTCCACTGACTTCCTTGTGCAACATCCAATGACAGCTGATTACACCTAGTAGATACATTTCTCCCTGTCCACCCACAGTTGATTCCAGCCATCCTCCTTCTCCCTCTAGACTTCGAGAAAATGCTATAGCTTTTTTTATTACTAACATAGGTCTAAGAAGGACCGTAATGTTCTCCACTTCATTTTTAACTTTTCACTATATAGTTTTCATTCACAGACTGGAATCTGATCCTAATCTTTCTACTATCAAAAAACTTTCAGACATATGTAAACAATCTAGACTAAGAGACATTTAAAGAAATCCTTTCCTCTCCCCGAGACAAACATACAACAACCCAAACAAAACAAAAATCAGAAGAAAACTGATAACACCTGAAAAACTCACTGCAAACTGTTGAGAGAGAGAGAGAAGATACACCAACAGAGAAATTCATCCAAGATTTGTTGACACTCTTTTTGTAATTCTTGTTAGGTTAAGTTTTTCTGGTCCAGCAAAGCTATACTCACAGGGCAAGGTCAAAAAGGAAAATAAAAATAGTTACATACCACTCTGGGGTCTCCCTCATGTTGCATTGTGGCAAACCCAGCTTACTACAGTTTACATCAGGCATGTCAAACAGGCCTCTAGCAGGCCGCATGCGGCCTGATCAAAATTTTTAGAGGCCCGCCATTACATTTTTATAAAAGAATAAAGTGCGGCCTGCTGGCCACTTGGAGCACATAGCCGAGTGCAGATCACCCAGCCGCTCTGCGCACGGCACCGCAGTGACTGCTTATGACTGGCCGGGCCACTCAGCACTCCAGCGACTGCTGATGGCTGGCCGGGCTGCTCTGCACATGGCACCCGGCACATGCTCATGGCCAGCTAGGCTGCTCTGGGCATGGCGCCGCAACACATGCTTACAAATTCCATGCTCCAGCACGTGCTCACAGCTGGCTGACCACTCTACACAGGCATCAAGCGCCTGCTCACAGCTAGCCACTGTTCTCATGCCGCCCCAACGCCTGAGGAAGAAATCTGTGCTGGCGGCGGAGGCTCCGGGACCCAGGCATTAGGTTGGGGAGCGGCTGGGAGTGCCTGGCTCTGGGGAGGGGAAGGGGATATTTTGTTAATATTTTGGTTTTTATTTATTTATTCCCAAATAAAATCACAAAATGTATATTAATTTTATATCAATATGTCAATTTGTTGCAATTGCATTAATATTATGTTTATGCAAAATCTCAAACTTACCAAGTATCTGAAATTTTCACAGAAGCCTGTTCTATTTGATTAACCACGGCTTATACTTGTTTTTATTTCAACAAAACAAGTTATATATCATATACAAAATTAAAAAGTACCTTAAATGTATATTTAAATTTAAAAAAATTATATGAACAAATAACAATTTTATACAAATTACTGTATTATATTAAAACAAGACCTGAAAAATTATAAAATATACCTAAAACAATCTATAATAAATAATTATGACGTTCTGATACAAGTACATTTTCTTTGGTGGCCCTGAAAGCTATCAGTTTTTGTTTGTGTGGCCCTCAGTAGGCTTCGAGTTTGACATGTCTGGTTTACATCCTCTAGCAGCTATAGCCACAAAGAGCTTCTCTCACATCCAGGAATTTCCAGAGTACAGTGTTGCTCTGGCCACATATTTACCCTTAGAAAGGGCTTCTACACTTGGACCCAGGAAAGCATGGAACTTTACACCAGATCTGTGTTACCCGCTTTCCCAGGGTAAGGGCCAAGTAAGAAGGCTTTATAAGCCAAAAAGAATGCTGCCAAAAGAGTGTTGCAAAGGGGGTGGAGTGATGTTGGGAATCTAGATCATAGGGTATGTCTACACAACAGGACAAGGTTGAATTAAGATACACAATTTCAGCTACGTTAATTGCATAGCTGAAATCAAAGTACCTTAACTCGCCTTTTGATACCATTACACACTGCAAGACGCCAAAGGGAGAACACTTTTCCTTCAACTTCCCTTACTTCTCGTGGAAGCAGGACTACCCGCATCAGCCGCAGTGCCTCTCTCAGTTCAAATTAGCGTGTCTTCACTAGACAGCTGATTCAAACCTGGAAGTGGCAGCTTTGATTTTCTCTGTAGTGTAGACGAATCCTTAGAGTCCTGCACAAAGCCCATTACTCAGGCAATCTCATCCAGGATGAACTCCATTCCATTTGCCAATCAAAAGAGGCGCAGTTTTCTGCCATCAAACATAATAGTACCCATTTATTTTAGTTGTGCCGTGTAACCTGTCTAATGAGATATGATAGTAGCAAACTTAGACCAAAGTGATACAGTTTATATACCTATCTCAACCAGAATCAATGTGAAGACTAAATGAGGGGTAATGACAGAATTCTTTTCCAGGGTAGAATAGATGATACAGAGCCAATTTTTGCCTTCAGTGTACAACAGGCCTGAGCAAAATATGGCTTGCAGGCCAGATGTGGCCCACCAAGCCACCAGATCTGGCCCGCGGAGGCAGCGAGAAGCCCAAGGTAGGCTCCCCTGCTTACCCCACAGCCGCATGCACCATGCAGAAACTCAACTGCAGGGCTCCGTTTCTGTTTTAAAACTGGAGGGGAAAGGGGAAGTTTCAGGAGCCGCCCTGCCCCCAGCACAATCCCATTGGCTGGTTTCTGGCTAGAAACCAGCGAATCGGAGCTGCTTGTTTGAATAACAGGCAGCCGAGAAGAACCACACACCCCCACCTCGGCGCCGTTATTCAACTAAGTACATGGCCAGGCAAGCAGGCAGGCTGGCTGGCCGGAAAATGTTTTAAGCTTTGCAAGCCTTAGTTCCACAGGCAGGCAGGCTAGTTTGACTGCTGGCTGGTAAGTCTCCTGGCCACAGCTTGTTTCTGGCACCCTAACCCTTCCCTGCCCCAACCCTCTGCCTCCCGCTCAACATAACCAAACCCTCTGTCTCCCTCTTACATCCACACCCCTCCCAGATCTGGCACCCCAAACTTCTGTCCCAGATCATAATACCCTCCTACTCTAGGTCACATCCCAAATCCCTTCACTCCAGTTCCCTACGCTAGGTCACAACCAACTCCTTCACCCAAACTCCCTCCCAGACTCCAGTCTCTCTCGTGCATCCAAAACCCTTACCCCAAACTCCCCTCTGCACATAACCTACATCCCAGACCCTGCATCTCCTCCATTAATATCATGGAAGAGTGCAGCCCTCGACCACTTTCCAAAATCTTAGAGTGGCCCCCCATCAAAAATTAGTGCCCACCTCTGGTTTACACCCACATAAATCCACTGACATATACGTGGGCTATAAAAGGGATAAATTAGGGGAGAATTTGGCTTCTGGTCAATATTGGATCTGATGTGGATTGCTGTTCAGCTGTATATAATTAAGCTTTGTCTGAAGCATTTTTTACAACCCGGTGATGCTAAAATGGAGATCTGCCACATCATCACCCAATTCAACTGCTCTACAACTTCTCCCTTATGTGTATAAAACATGCACCTCTTTTATGCAACAATTAAAATTAATCATTAAGAGAAAGTCTTCCCATTTCTGTGTCCTGTGTATTTGATTAAAAAAAAAAGGGGGAAATGTCTGCCTACTGGCACTTCCGTGCCTCCTCCCTAATACAGCACAGCAAATTACACAAAAAGTTAAGTTATATTAAGTGTTCCTATATTTTAAACATGCACTACATCAGAGCATTGGCATATGATGTAAGTGTTACTACGGTAACTACCACATAATATATACAGGAGTAATTATCAAATAAAAATCATGCATGTTGGCATATAAATTAGAATGGCCTGATGGCTACAAAAAGGCTCATGCATCCTCCTGTTTTACTGCTTTTCTTATTCTTCTAAAGAATATTTGAATTTGCAATACCCAATTCCACTCACTCTCCAAAGTTTATCAGATCCTATATCCATCTGGTACTTATCAGCAATGTGGTCACTTAGTGGAGCTGATAGGAGGTTAAGAATGAGGGTTAATGAGGTGCAGAAATCATACTGCACAATGAAAGAAAACTTTTTTTTTCAATTTTCCAGAGTAAAATATACAAAAATTGCAAGCAATAATTCCCTAGTCAGTCTATACTACTTTTCCAGTTCAAATGAGCCCTTTCATTTATAATTCAGTAAGTATGTCCTAATCACTATTTGCCTTAAAATGTTTCTCCTTGGCAAATTACTTCAAAACTGAAAATAAAGTAAGTTTTAAAAGACCTGTTAGCCTAACAAGACAATTAACATCACTCTTCCCTGTGTAAACATTTAACTATAAAGGGCTTACTACAAGAATACTGGGTCAATTTGTTTCTGACAGGGTAAAATATCCTGACATGCTTCAGTCTTAAAAAGGTGTTTAGTGGCTGAATTCCCATTTTTAATTATATAATTATTTTCTCTTTGAATATGAGAACACAGAAGAGGTTTACACAAGTTCAAATTCAAATAATGTTTTTCAGAAATTATGAGTTAGCAATATTTTTATCCAAGAAAAGTTACATTAAGACTAAGAAAACTTCCTGTCTTTAAAACAACAAACGAACAAACCAAAAACAACTTAATGTAACTGCTTACAAGAATGTTTTTGTTAACTCATTAGACTGTGTGTTGGTTTCAAAGATAATACTATTCACACTGCATTGTTAAGTGTCAAGTCAGCCGATCTCCTGTTAGGAGACCCTGGGTTTATTAACCTAAGGGCTTGAGCGTCTACACTGAATTATGCCGAACCAAGTCCAAACATTGATATCCCAAGCTTTCTGGAGCCATTTCAATATGTGCCTGCTCTAGCCACTTGTAGTACAGTGTGGAAAAACTTTGATTGTCCAGAGCACAAAGAAAGTTTTGGTCCATGGGATCGTGGAATGATTTTGGCAAGCACCCAGAGCGCAAGGTCAGTGGGGCCGGGGTTTGCATCCTGGGTCCTAGGTTAACAAAGGCTCACACCTGGTGTTCCCTGTAATCTGAGTGCTTGTGTGGTCACTCAGGAGAAATTCAGATGCTGCCCAGCTTATTAGCCGAGCATCCATAGCTGGGTTTTGTGTTTCTATTAGTTGTGCACATTTGCACATGCCTCACTGCACTTAAAAATGTATTCCACATATAGATGGAAAAGATTAGAGGGAACATTACTCAGATCCTCCATGTCTGTGGGGCCCTGGGAACATAGGTCTGAGTCTCAGGTTAGCATGATTTGTATGTAGAGGAAAAGAGGGAAGGCCTAATCCTGACTTCAAACACTGGGCTTACACTCCAGTGTAGATATACCCCCTTATGCAGAAGCAAGCAACTGTGTAAAATAACGTTATCCAGAGACTAAAAGCAATTTAAAAATCTTTCCACAATCTAGTATGTCTGACACTCAGGCATAAGAAAAATGTGAACAGCTCTCCCAAACAAACATAAAATTCATATATTTATATAAACAAGTGGGAGGAAAAAAGAAGCAGAATTCAACCCCTATATTTGTATTAAAAACAGGAGTTAAGGAGTGGGACTTAAACCAAAAAGCAGGTTTGAATTGTATAAGGGGTTGGAAGCTGAGTATGTTTCATACTCTACTCTCTGCGACTCCAAGGAAACCCTACCAAACAAGCACCATGTGGTTTGACTCAGCAAGCCACATAGGGCCCCCTTGATCCTTCTCCTGCAAGTATGTTAAAGGACTGCATTCTTTTTCTCCTCAGAATGTTAACCTCTTCCATGTAGTAGAGATTTGTTGAGATCACTGTACCAGAGTCTACATGGACAGTACTCAATAACCTTTCTTTTCCACTGGAAGAAGACAACATGCATTTCGGTGGATACAACTGATGCTTACTACTTGACAAAACTGCCTAGCATTTATACGGCAACAGAGGTGGTAGAAAAGAGGATACTGTAGAAATTATATTCCTTAGAATCAAATGAAAATTCAAAATTATTTATCAAGGTTGTTTCTCTGCTCTTCCAATGCATGTCTGCAAACAGAATTCAACTCTTGTAAATACGAATACATTGCTATGCTTAAAAATATAGATTTGGTTTAGTCATGGGAGCCAAAATAGTGCATGCCACACCATACAGTTATATCTAGCCTGCTTGTGAATGGTCTTATAGTTAGTTTAGCACTGCAGGAAAACTTCTGATTTAAAAATGTGCATGTGCTTTCAATTAAAAGCTTTAGAATAAAGATTTTGTTCCCATCTCTCCCTCTGCCGTACATTCTGTAGGCTGACTGCATCACACCACCAGCAGGTGTAGATTCCAATCCTATGGAGAGAGAAAAGAGGTGAAGTTTATTGCCTGGGTGCATCTAGATCACCAGGTGGCTTCTTCATCTGTGCCAGACGCTTCCCATGTAAAACAGGAAAGAACAAACTGAGAACAAATTTAGTGTACATGTTTCACCCCATCAAATCTTTATGATAAATTACATCTTCCTCTCCTAGCCAGCCCCAAAGTCTCTCTCTTGCTATGTAAATGCATTATATACATAAGGCCACCATTAAAAAAAAATCAGTATTTACGCCAAGGATCAGACAGAAGTAGCTGGGATACTTGCAGAATTTATTTGGAACAGCAGCAACTGTAGGATCTGTTGTCATGTGTTGGCTTTTTACAAATATAATTGGCCCAATCACCCTCACACATGAAAAAATTACAATATTTTGCATTTAAATATACATTTTCATCTGTAGGTACGTGTGCATTACCTCTGTTATATAAATGGGAAAATTAAGGCAGACAGAGTAAGTGACTTTCCCAGGAGCACACAGTAAGAGTTTGTCTACAAGCTGAATTCCCCTGGTTTAATTTAAGGTGTATTTTTAAACCAATGTAATTAAATACAATACAATGTGGACACTTATTTTTCATTAAACTGGTCTTATTTTACCTTACCTTAAACCAACTTTGAGGAGGTTCAAGCTAAACCAAAATAAGCCACTCAAATGAAAATAAAAGCATTTACATAGAAATGCAGAGATTTAACTAAATGAGTACAAGTTTCTATGTAGATAAGGCCTTAGTCAGAGGAACAATCAAGAACAGAATTCAGGTATTCTGTCTCCCAAATCTGTGCCTAACCAAATAATAATTAAAACCTGAATTTGAACTGGCAACCTAAAGGCAGCAGCCCAATTTAAGTGAAATCTTCACTCCCCTAGGCAACACTGTGTGGTCCAGGGATTAACTCCTTGGTCATGTTTTGGACAACAGCTGACACAAAGAGGGAATCTGCAGCCCAGTGGTCCTCTGCAGCAAGACTCAGCTGGGAATTATTCCAGAGGAAAAGTTTTACTTGTCGGTGGCAAGAGGGATTTTCAAGCCCTGCCAGCACAAATTAATTAACACCCTTGTTGTTCTCAACAGGGGCACAAAAATTGCATGGACATAAAGACTGAAGAACATATATCACCACTTCCGGATCACAGGGAAGAAGTACTGGTAAGTTTAAGAACCTTGCAGTGCCACTGCCTGTCACGTGGGTAAGAGGACTCTGGGTAAAGGATTACAGCTTCCAAGCCTGTCAGTCTATCATCTTTCACTACCCTTCAATTCATTAAAAGAAAAATTAAAAACCTTAAACCTTTCTAATTTCCCACTATGCAGGATGAATTGCTCATCTTAGTGCAATTACAGTAGGTACACTTTGCATCCAGTTTTTGTCACCATGTCTATTTATCTAACACATTCATTATAAAACTAACCCATATGTTATGACAGTATGTAAAAAAAGGTAGAAATACCCTGTGCATTACATTCCAGACATATATTCAGTTTTATTAGACATTCTATGGATATTTTCCCCAAGATAGCTTTGAAAGGCAAGAATATGGAAAATATCCTCTTTACCTGAACCACAGTGTTGACTAGATCTACTTTACTAGTAAAATAAACAGGCTCTCTTAATAGTCAACCTACCCCCCTTTCAAAGAAAGAAAATAGTTTTTAAAAATGGAAAAGCCTATAAAATGCAGACAGATGGTCACATTCTGTCATTAACTTCAAAACAAAATAAAAATATTAACTTTCTCACTGTTGCTAAACATACTGCAGCAAGCATTATATGTCTGGCAGACATATACCTCATCTGCTGCAAAGACATAAAGACATACCTGGCTCCTCTGTTATTATTTATTATGTGGTAAGCAACAACAATGTATTTTGCATTCTTCAAAGCAACAGCACCAAAAAAAAATCCTACTCCAAATAGTTTCCAAATGAAACAAGATACAGAGAACACAGGTTGCATTAGGATGCCCAGGAGAGAAAACAATGAACTGGAACATAGGTCTGTTCTTGTTTTATGAATTCAGTTCTGTAATGCTCAGAAGAAATAGGTCTTTAGGAGGGATCTGAATGAGAATAATATCATGACTGGCAAACTGTCAGAGGTTTGCAAAGGGAGCAGCATAGTACAGAGAAGGGGACATGAGCGGCACTGAGACCAATTTATTCCAATAACATCTGCTAGATAGAGAATCCTTCACCTCTAGGTCAGTTACACACAGTTTCACAGTGACCAAAAACGTTTACTAACTAGCGGGTCATAGTTTATGGTTTAGTGGTTTTTGTCCAGTTCCTATCAGACAAGTATCCATACGACCTAAACCAAAACCACATTCAGCTCTAATTGACCATTTTATTGATAGCTTCTGCAAAGAGGCCAAAGACTCAACGGGAATAATCAACAGTGGCCCCAATGGGCAATTTATATCCCATGGTAGGACCTGTGCACACTTGCATGACTAGTGAGGGGAAGTCTGCACTGCTGCCATCTCTGGAGTACCTGTAGTATGGTTAAGAACTTCAAATCTTTATAGCCGTCTTTGTGATATTCTTCAGAAGCACTAAATTCATACAAAACTTTAGTAATAAATAAGCACTAAATTCATACAAAAATTTAGTAATAAATAATAACAGTTTACAAAATAACTTTCAAAACCTAGAAAATAGAGCTGGTTAAATGACACAAAAAATAACTCAGAAATAATTAAATTTAGTTGTTAACAGAGAGAAAAAAAATCCCAAATATTTGATGAAGAGTGTTTGACCTCTGTAGAGTCTCCTGAATAATGAAAACTATATTCACAATTTTACTGTTCACAACTAACAGAAAATTAGTACATTGAACTATGTACAAATACTATCTGACCAACTCTACTAGAAAGCTAATGTACCCTTATCGGAAGAAAGTGCATACACTCTAACCAGTCAGATGAAATAATGGCAGGCCGGAATGACGACACTACCCTTCCAATTATGCAGTCTATAAACAAAATGCAAACCAGTTATAAAACGGAACCTGTAAAAAAGAGAACACTGACAAAAATCACACACACGGGAAGGGAGGCAAAAATCTTTAAAATATTCCTAAGCTACCGGTGCCTTTTTTACCACTGACTGTTTTATATTGAATTAAAACTGTTTAGTTAAATATGGTTCAGGTGTGAAGGAACTACTGAAAGGAGTGGGGGGCTGTGCTCCATCAGAACCCTACACCTGCCCATGGAGAAAGACTGGCACACAGAGGATAATCTGTGCACCCCAAGGTATAGAGACAATTGCCTACTCTCTGCATGTACTGAGAAGGCAAGATTGTGCCCCCAGATTGGTTGGTTGGTTGTGGGGTTTTAGGGTAGAAGGTGATATACCATTTCAGAGACATCCAGATGTTCCAAAGATCTACAGATGAGATTGTCTGATATGTTCATTGAAATCTCTCCTTGCTGTAAAGTAACTGCAACTCTTACAGTACAAATAATAAACAAACATAACTTAACTCTGACAGATCCAGTCATTGGCAGGTGGGATCAGACCTGGAACATTGGTGAACCTCTTTCTATGAGGAAGAAGTCTTTTTCTGAAAGAGCTCTTTCGGAAAAAGGCGTGTGGACGGGGAATAGAGAGTTCTTTCAAAAGAAGAGGAAAGAGGAAAAAGCACAGGTGCCCTAGTGGTCATTTCGTCCATCATAATCACAGCTTAAATGTGAGATAGCATCCATTCAGTGTGGATACTCTCTTTTGAAAAAGCAGATCGCTTTTTTGATGCGCTTTTGTGTGTGGACACTCTTTCGGAAGAAGTTTTTTCAGAAGATCTCTTCAGAAAAAAGCTTCTTCCGAAAGAAGTTTGCAGTCTAGACATAGCCTGAGAGTGATAGAGTTACACACCTAGTTCAAGCCTCTACTGTGAGCCAAAAGAATATGACTTATGTGTAATTGGGTTAATGCCTACCTCTAACACTGAATTACTGTTCTAAGGCAGGTGTAATGGAGAGGGTACTGTTAGAGGAGCAGTCTTTCAGATATCAAACTATGATCTTTCTTCTCATCCTCTGTGCTAGGGGAAGATAAAGAGCCCAAAACACTTTTTATTAAAAGAGGATCAAGGTCAAGGCCTACTTTCCCTCTATTTGAATATAGATTCCAAGTGCTCTTCAGTTCACAAATAGCTTCCTCATTTATCTACACAGTCACTGCACGTTGTTGGATGAAATAATCTGATATACCTTAATTGCTATATGAAGCAATAATTTATTATTCATTGGAAGAACTTGTTATTAATTAACATTTTGGAAGCATTACAGCTTTGCAAAAAAATTCACAAACTACAGGCCTGATTTTCAGTACCATCTTAGCTGGCCCATCCATTTGGATCAGGCAGTTTTTCAAGTAAAAACATTCCATAAGCAATTTTGCACTCACAATTATTTGTTTTTCAATTTAAGTCATTTGCATGTTCAATCACCTGATTTGTGGGTGCAATCAGGTACTAAATTACCTAAATTATGCTTGCAAATAATTGAGGATGCAATTATTATATGTGAAAATTATGGGCAAAAAGGAGGGTGGGTTTTTAAACTCTGTCCACATATATATATATAAAGGACTTACTATAAACTTCACTGCTAAAATGCAACCACCACTGAGAGACTGGCAACTTAGTCCAGTAGTACAAGTCACATTTCACAACAGCTTTTGGAGAGAGACACGAAGTAAAATATCATTACCAATGAAAGCAACAGGAACTCAATGTAGCGTAGAAAGAATTTAATAGCAGTGACAGCCAGTATGCAACCTAACTTTTATCTATGGTAAAAATATTGATTAAATAGTTATTTTTTACCCATGCTTCTTAAAAAACTTAGCTTCCTAGTGTGAACTATGCTGCATGTGAAGGTCCTACATCTTCTTTTACATGGTAATTAAGTCCACCTAAAGCTGCCACACACATATTCATCCTATCTGCAAAATAGTAGGTAACTCACATGCCAGACTTAGATGATGGCAGAACAGTTTTACTTCTATGTGGGAGAGAAACTATCGGAAATGGTCTGTTAGAACAAGTATGTGCCAAATACCAATGAGATGACCATGGGTGGAATTTGGAGGAGAACTGACATTTTCAGAAAATATTACAGTATTTAACAGAAATCAATATTTAAAAAAAAAAAAAAACCTTATTAAAAGCAACTAAGGGCCTGCTTGCTATGTTCGCCAACCTCCCTCTCACTGGCTGTTTTTGCAGCCAGAGAGCCTATTAATCTTGTACTGAGTCCAATTGCACTTTCCATGGCCCCAAGTCACTTGCGCCCTTCTCCGCTCCCACCCACCACACCTCTGGACAGGCCCCTCTACCCAAACACTCTTGGCCCATCCTGCCCACTCATGCCCTTCAATTGCTAGCCAGTCTCTCCCCACCCGCATCCTTCCTGCTCCTGCCCCACCCACCAATAAAACAGTCCATGGCCTACAGCCCACCTCCACCTCTGTCCTCCATTCCTACACCCACCACCCTCCCTAATCCTTTCCCCACTGTACCCCCACACTGCCCATCCCTCTCCTTCCATCCCTACCCCCACCTCCATTCCTATACCCACCCAAATGCAAATGACACCCACTGCGAATGACACCCCTTTGTGACACCTCAGAGGTTCCACTGGGGCAGCTCAGCACTGGTGCGGACACTTGGGGTACAGCGGAGGATGGGCCGGCAGGCAGCTGGGAATATAGGACGAGGAGCCTGCCTCCATTCCCGGCACAAGCGGGCCGTGCCCCAGGCCTCACACAAGCTGAAGCAGCCCCCGGGTCAGGGAGCTGAGAGCCCCCTCCTGGGAGGAGCACGGCCTTGCGGTTCCTGTCCCCAGGCAGCAAGCCAAAGCTCAGCCGGCCCCACCCATGCAGTCACGCACCATAGCCAGCCACCACAAGGGGACATGGCACAGTGGTTGCTTCCCCTGAGCAGGGAGCCGCCAGGGCTGGCCCGGCATGCAGGCAGGCTCTGCACCGCTTCCCCTGTGGGCCTGCTCTCTTCTGGCTGCTGGGAAGGCCCCCAACGTCTCCAAGTCCAGCTGCCTCAGAACTTCTACCTGGGGTCTACGCTGCAAGCAATGGCGATGGTCCCATTCCCTGCAGCAGGCTCATCTGGAGTGGTGCCCAGGCCCTGGATGGAATTGCTCCCTGCCCCAGACACCTTTCAGGGACCGACAAAGCCACCTGGCAGCCCGGCCTGGGCAGATTCCACTTCCCAATGGTTCTACCCACTCAGCTCTGACAGCAGCTTTTCAGAAGCCAGAATCTGCCCAGGCTGGGCTGCCAGGTGGCTTTGCCAGTCTCTGAACAGTGTCTGGGGCAGGGAGACTATGTGGGGGCAGAGTCTGTGGGATGCAGAGCGACGTGATGTCATTCTGTCGTTCCCCCAAGAAATTTTTTTTTATATACAGAGAGATTTCAATAAAATTGCCAAATAAACCTAACTTTGTTGCAATTAATCTGAACTGGGTCTCTGATGTATTTAGGGAGCAGAAAGTTGGACTGTTTGGAGGGAAGAAAGGTCTCTGGCTTATTAAGGAGTCACAGAAAGAACTTGTTAGCTAGCTGCCAGTGTAAACACATTTGAGAGCATGAAAAACATTGCAGTCTTTCATTGAAGGAGTGCCAAAGATTGGCTGGTGATGTGCACAAAGGCCAAACTGCCTAATGGGCATGGGCCATTGTTGAAATCATCCACTTTGGATTTTGCAAGAATATCAGGATTTATACACTTACTCTCAAAGAAAGAAAATTTAAAAGACAGATGATCTTTAATAAGCTGGGGTAGTTAGAGCATTGATTTTTACATTTCAGCCAAAAGACAGCATTCCCATATGCTATACTTGTATGTTAGGGCACACAATTCTGACTCAGGTAACTGCCACAATTACTTCTTATAGCACCTTGACTTTTCATGTCCCTGCTTAGGTTAGGAGCTAGGACAAGATCACAATATAATGTGGTGCGACTGAAGGTTTACCCGGCGTTGCTCGGGTCCTTTGCTCAAATAAGTTTTGCTTTTCTTCATTTTAATCATTTTTCTGGAGTGGGGCTAGGGATGTGGGGTTCAGTATGCAGGCTGCCCCAGAGAGAGAACTACCCCAGCCCTCTCTCACTGCAGCAAGTGAGAAGCGCCTGTCCACGGCCACTGAAGCTGCAGCAGGCACAGCCATGGGAGGGGTGAATGTCCCCCATTTGGGGAACAGACTGCCACACAGACAAACAGACAAACTCTCTAAAACATAGCTGATCGCTGTCCCTTGCTCCACCCCTGTTAGCCCAATCGGGTTATAGCTGTTCCGCTCCCCATCTCTGGCTTCTTGCTGCTCCCCGTGATAATTCTACAATAGAACTGTTCCTCCTCTTGCCTCCTCCCTTTCCATTTTATGAGAAACAATCAAATCCCATTGTCCTGGTGCAACCAACCCCTTACCTTTCTTTAAGTTATGGTAAGAGGAAGCTGCATACCAAATTTGGTGGTCTGTTTAGGTTGAGTTCTTGAACAAATGGACTCACAGACAGATGGACAGAGACAGACAGATGCATATTTCTAAAATATATAGTAAAATTATTTGCAGTCGTTTTCAAATTCAAGGTATCGCAAAGCATCAAATCAATATACACCAATGGTGGGTAACCTGATGCCCAAGGGCTGCATACAGCCTTTTGAGGTTCTACATGTGGGCCATGAGACATTTCGTTTACTGCTGCCCACTCACGGGGTTGCCAGATTCTGCTAGTTTGTGTCTCCATAGATTTTTTCCTACTGGTAGTACTGAAGTGACACACACTTAAAGTGAGGGTACTTGAAGTGAGGTGCGTGTTGATTGCTACACACAACATTGACTGTGAGAGTTGTGCCTCCTCTGCATCCAATCACAGTGCTGCTATCGTTTAATCGGCTCATCACATGAATTCTAAATATGCAAGTGCAATTAGCAAAACTGCCCTAGCCCAGGAGATGGTCTTGGTTACGATAATCTTGCAGCCCACTGAGACGAAGGAGGGCCACTCATGCAGCCCATTCACTAGTTCAGGTTGTCCATCACTGATATACACTATAATATAATATACAATGACTGCAGCAGCAAATAGAACAGCCATTAGCACTCATAGTATACACTTATTCCTGAACATTGTAAGTAGCCATATTATTGGTGTACAGGATATTAGTATTCGGAAAGTGCTTGGGGAACTTAAAGCTTTACCAAAATAGCACTTGGTTTAACATCTGATCCAAAGGACTGCACTTTAAAAAGTAGAGCACCTCCCTCTAAAACTGAACTTTAGTGTTACATTTAAGCATTTCTCCATCTATGGTTCAGAGTAGGGGTGTGAAATCCTGTTTAGTTAGTTAACTGGTTAAACTGAACATTTAACCAGATAAGTGATTAAAGGGGGGCAGGCAGGCTGGCGTGTGCCTGCCCCCCCCCCGGCAGGGGCTGCTCCACCCTAGCTGTTTTGAGCTCCGCTTGGGGTGGATGAGGTGGAACAGCCTTTAAGAGTCCGGGGCGGGGGCAGGAGGGAGTGCTATGAGTACTGGTAAACTATTACCCAGTAAGTAAGCAAGCAAGCATCACCCGATAACATAACCTAGTGCAGACTATGAACTTATGCCTTTCTAGCTTGGATTCAGGAGAACACCAACTAAACAAGCCACACATACAGCTGAATTTAAGTTTGTTACTTTTACAAGTTTGTCTCACAGGAAAACTTTTTTCCTACATTACTAATTTAGTGTTACAACATAGATCAAACCACAATACAATCATGGCTACAGGGTGTTTCATGAAAACTGGAACTGATTTCAGGATCTGGAGTAACATTTCTGCCTTCCTAAGTGAGACAACTCAGCAAAAACTGTGACAGGTGGCAATTTTATCTGAACTAAAACTATTTTGCAAAAGTTACTGACTTAAAACCTGGTTCTACTCAAGTCAATTCAAGTTTTGCCATTGACATCAATGGGTCTTGGATTTCACTCACTGTAAATAAATTTAAAGACCTTGAGATATGGACATGTCTTTAAAACAAAAGGCATGAGGAAAAGGAGGGCAGTCAGACTACTGGGCAGAGTTACTCTACATGTATTTATGACAGAAATTTCCCATAAATCTTTCATTTCACTTCCAGAATACATATTTTAGAAAGTTGCTATCAATATTTTGGTGTTTTTGTAAACACATTCCATAAGCCTACTCTATTATCCTGAGGAAATCATAAATTTTGTGTGATGCTGTATGCATAAGTAGTGAGTTTAGTAGAAACACTGAACACAATGTCAATTACTAGATTCTTTTTTTAATAGACTTGTACCTTTAAAATGCAACACAACTTTTACTTTATAACTTATTTCATACAGAATCATACCTTAGCTTATATTGAATAAACACATTGCCTAGCCAACAAGGTTGTAAGTTTGTACACTGACAAAAAAATCCTTCAGTATTCTTTGAGGGCATTCACACTTTTGTATCTAGACAAAAATATAAGGATTAAGAGCAGATATATTGTGTGAGTCTTAACCCTGAATTCCTTTGTTTTGTGAGATATCTTTTCTGTCACCATAATACATTTGTATGCTTTTTATATGGGAAGAATACAAAGGAGAAAATATAATAAACATCTCTTGCCATCAAAGTGTAAAGAAATCTAGTTATTTGACCCAATCAAAAACGTACTTAGTGATTTGTAATAGGAGAATGAAATGAACTCAGTAAGTCTCAAGAGTCTGCAATATGATCTCCACAAAAGGTAGCTTGCCAATTTAATTGAGGTAGGAGTTATTTAATTTTTTTTATGTACAGGTATAGTTTCAATAAAACTACATATGCCTATAATACTGCAATGGCAGATGTGTCTCGATTATTAGAGGTGGGCTCTAGGGAATTTATACAATGGATCTTGAAATCTGTAAGCAGCTGTTTGTAGAGGGTGGAACATTGTAACACACACACACACACATGTTCCTTAAGTGCAGTAATGTTTTGTTATTTTATTGCAGGTGTATTACAGAGATGAAATTTAATAACTTATTGAATATAATACCAATAAAACTGAAAGATTCTGTTCCCTGATGTTCATGAAGAAAATACAAATTAGAAGCAGTGAGTTCACATATAGACACACACAGTGCTTGTTGCCACACTCACTAAAGGAGTGTTGTCATTTCTATTAGTTTATTGTTTAGTATGAATGGGAGTTTGGTCCATCAAAACAAAAACAAACAGAACAAAACAATAGCAACTCACAGGATGCTGAAAAAGTCGTTCATGACCAATTCAGGGGAAAGAAAATACATCTGAATGCATGGACAAGATTCAGGCATGCATTTGTGGGGTCTGTTGGATGCATGAAGTCCCTGTGTATTGCTATCAAAAATAATGTCCTAATAACAGAGTACTTCTTTAATAACTTAAAACATAAATCTGCTTTTTACAATATGCATCTGTCTAAATCTCACACTGGAGGACAGATGAAAAAAAACCACTCTTAAAAGTAGGCATCACATAAAAAAAATCCCTTATGATCTTCTTCCTCCTATGTTTAACAGGCACCTTTACAAATTATTAGAAATGCTGAAATAATGAAATAAGTCACAGTGGAAAAGAGAAGTCTTAGTACTCACAGGTGAAGAAACTAGGTGAATAGTACTGCATCCCATTTCCTCCTCAGCACAAGAACGCTGATAGTTATACAAGAATTTACACTCATTTGACGCCCCCATTCACAAGGCGGGTGGGGGGGGGGAGGGTGTCAAAATGCTGGACTGAGTTAACTCTGCATGAGTTTACCAGAGAAATTTCCCACATCTGTCCTTTCATTTCTACGATACTGATTTTAAAGAGCTGCTAGCAATATTTTGCTTTTTCTGTAAACACGTTCCATATACTTACTGTTTATGCTGAGGGAGAAAAAAAATGTTAAAGGCTATCAATCTATCTATTTGTAAAATACTGAGGGGGATGCTACAGTTTCATAGACCTCTTTGGCACAGGAAATTATCTATAGAAGGGAAGAAAGCCTTATGAGGCTGTTGTAGAGGAGAAAACATGTCTTTCCCTTCCCACACACAGCCGTCTGTAGAAGGGAGGATAGCAGTCTTATCCGCCTCCACACAAGTCTGCTCCAGTTGCAGAAGCCTTACCAGTGACAAAGAGAAGATAAGATCCAATATGCAGGTAGCATGGGGAGATTCAGAAGATGCTTCCTTGCTGTCCAGTTCCCACTCTGCAATCAGTAGGAAAATCCTATATATGCTAGTGACCAATCTCTGACATGGACTGACAGGATGAAGGTAGAACTCTGTGGTAGTGAGACAAAATCATCTGAAGGAGGGGACAGGGCTTTTGGGTACAGAGTTCATGTGGCGAAGATTCAGGTAGTAGAAGATTCATGTAGTACCCAATGTGGTATTTCTTATTTGGGTGAGAGAAATCACTATGTCCTCCGCAGCATCTGTCCCCCATTCCATGCAATGAGAGCAGGTGTATGGAAAGATAAGAGCTCATCTTTTGCACCCCTCAGAAGAAAGATACAGGGGGTACAGGAGGATGAGGAAAACTAGGGCAAGCTGAGGCAACCAGCATGCAAGGGCAAGGAGTTGGGAGAGAAAGGCAGACATGGGAAGATGGAGACAGCCTGAGAGGAAAAAATGAACTTGGAAAAGGCTGAGGGGGGGTGTGGCCTTCAACATCAGCCTCCCTTCAAATATCTGTCTGATTCTAGACTCCACCAGTTCTGTCCTTTTTTCAGTTTCAACTCTTTGTTCTGCTCTTCACACAGGCTATGTCTAGACTGCAAGCTTCATTTAGAAGAAGCTTTTCTGGAAGAGATCTTTCAGAAAAGCTTATTTCGAAAGAAAGCATTCACACAGCAAAAGCGCAATGAAAAAGCAATGTGCTTTTTCGAAAGATAGCGTCCAATCAAGGTGGACTGTATCTCGCATTTAAGATGTGATTAGTATGGACGGAGTGGCCACCAGGGCACCTGTATTATTTCCTGGAGGCCTCTTCTTTTGAAATAACTCCCTCTTCTGCATCCACACATGCCTTTTTCCAAAAAAGCTTTTTTGGAAAAAGGCTTCTTCCTCTTAGACAGAGGTTTACTGCCATTGGAAAAGCCCTTCCATTCTTTCGACTTTCTGTTGAAAGACCTCAATGGCAGTGTGGACACAAGTACTGTTTTTCCAGGAAAAAGGCCATTTTTCTGGAAAAATGCTGCAGTGTAGATGCACCCACAGTTTCCTACCCTTCATCTATTACCACCCTAAACTCTCCCTTCTATCCTTGCTGCACTCACCCTCTGCCCCATCCATACCTCCACTATCAGTGCGACACAATAGGCAGCAAAGGAGTGGACTTTCGGGTATACATAGTTTCCTCTCCTTCTTCCCTTCTTGTACCACCTGAAAGTGCACCCAAGCTAAGTCTAGACTGCCGGCTTCTTTCGGAAGAAGCTTTTCCAGAAGAGATCTTCCGGAAATGCTTATTTCGAAAGAGAGCATCTACACATCAAAAGCACAATGAAAAAGCAATGTGCTTTTTTGAAAGATAGCATCCACATTCATTGGACGCGATCTCACATTCAAGTTCTGATTGCTGTGGATGGAGTGGCCACCAGGGCACCTGAGCTTTTTTCTGGAGGCCTCTTCTTTCGAAAAAAAAAAAACCCTCTTCCCCATCCACACATGCCTTTTTCGAAAAGAGCTCTTTCGGAAAAAGGCTTCTTCCTCATAGAAAGAGGTTTACCGCTGTTGGAAAAACCCCTGCGTTCTTTCAACTTTCTGTTGAAAGAACACAACTGCAGTGGATGTAAGTGTAGTTTTTCTGGAAAAACGGCCATTTTTCTGGAAAAACTCTGCAGTGTAGACACCCCCAACCCCAGCTATTCATGAGTATTTATGAGCAGTAAAGTGGAGAGCAAGTTCTGACTTGCTGCTTTTGCAACTGGAAGAAACTGGGGGGGACGGTAGGGATGGCACATGTTCATGTAAACAGCCTCATAGGGAGCATTCCATTGCTTCAGGCACAGAGAACTTGCCCCACCAACAAGCAGAGTATTTGGGGAGGTTGTGGGCCTGTGTGGAGCATGCAGGCAAATCCCAAATGCAGGAATCTGAACTGACAATTCTCAAAGGAAAATTGTGCATATGGTGAAAGAGAAAAACCAATGTTTCTGGGGACAAGGGCTTGAAGAGAGGGCAAGGGACTCAGGATTTCTAAGTTTATCCCTTTTTTATCAGGATTGTGGTGTGGATATCAAGTGTTATTAATGTAAATATCTCAGTGAAAACTGGACTGTCTCATCAGAGCAGAAAGTTTGGTGCTGTATGCCTGTCCTTTGGTACTCACAAAAAGAGTGAAAAGGAAGAAGCTTTTTTTTTTTTTTTTAAATGAAACACGTCTAGTAACATTCATTCGTACTGATGCTAAAGGAAGACCATTTCTGTTTCATGCCCTGTCAGACTTATCATTTATAAAACTTTTATAACCCACAAAATCTTGTAACAGGCTGAAACTTGGCAAATTTGTTCTCATTTTGGATTCAGTTTAGTTATAATTAGTTTTGAAACTTTTTAAGTTACAGGTGAATAAAATAGTACCATAGGCTAATTTGGCATCTTTTCTTGTATTGCAATTATAGGATCTTTTACCAAAACCAGTTTCAGTCCTCAGAGGTGGGTGAATCTCCAAATGACTTCCATGGGCCTATCATCAACATCAAAGGGAGAAGCACATCCCAGGCCGGAAGTTAGCCACCTTTTCCCCTAATGTATTAGTAATAATAGCTAGTCACCTTTGGATTGTTTTATTTTTTAATTAAAATTGTTAAAAACTGAATATTGGCTGCTGTGCATCTGTTAAAAGACAGCCCTAAATATTCAAAGCACTGTGACTTCCATTAATGCCTGTAGGAGTCATGCTGCTACAATCCATATGCTACTTTGGAAATTTAGGGGGTAATTCTGAAATACCAGGCTGCTTTTACATTACTGCTTTAATGCTCTTTCTTCATTCATGATTTTTTATTAACTTTTGCTTATCACATCTCAGTGGCTCCAGACTATTCACAAATCACCACTGACATAACGCACTAGTCAGTCACATCAACTATCAGCTGATTAATGGATCCATACTACTGAACACAGCTTATCATTCTATGAGTCGAATGATAATGTTTTGCATATCTACAGCACCTTCCATCCAAGGATCTCAGTGTTTTATAAATACTGTTGAACTAAGAAAACACCTCTCCTCATTTGACAGATGGGAAGCTGAGGCACAAAAGTGATTAAATGATTCATCTATGGTCACACAGCAAACTGGTGGCAGTCACAAACCAAACCCAGATATCCTGATTCACAGGCCCATTAGAACATGCTTTTGTTTTCTCTGGAAACATATCAGTGTCATCATAGTGAAGTGAACCTCCTCCCCCCACTAGAGCTGTTGATAAAACAAAATATTTATGAGATTTGATTTTATGTCACAATAATTTCCTATAACACTTTCATACCTGCAGCTATTTAAACTGGATTATAAAGTGCTGATTTAGACTAAGCTCTTCGGGTCAGGAAGCAAGTGTATTGTTTTACTTTGTGTAAAAGTTAACCATCCAACAAACAATAAGTATTACTGTTAGACAAACAAATATTATAGCCTTTCCAAATGCCAACACACTAAAAATTCCCATTTGGGGAAAACGATAAGCAGGACTGCATTAAGACAGAGGGTGACTTTCTGGTCCCACTGAAAGCAATGGAAATTTCAGTGGAGCTGGGATTTCACCTAATACTTGAAAAATGTCTGGGTCACGAACATAGAATCAAAGAATACTAGAACTGGAAGGACCTCGAGAGGTCAAGTCCAATCCATTTAGAGCATCCCTGACAGGTGTTTGTCTAGCCTGCTCTTTAAAAAATCTCCAATGACAGAAGATTCCACAACTGCCCCACACAATTTATTCTCGTGCTTAGCCACTCTGACAGTTAGGAAGTTTTTCCTAATGTTCAACCTAAACCTTCCTTGCTGCAATTTAAGTCCATTGATTCTTGTCCTGTCATTGTTAGGGATGTAAAAGAGTACTCCTCTATATCAGGGGCAGCAAGGTGTGGGGAAGCAGGTCCCAGTGCTGGGGAGAGGTGGCTTGAAAGGGTCCCAGGCCTGCCCTGCTGCGGCTCTGCCTTTTAAATGTAGTAAGAGTCGGGGAGCTCTTATGACATTTAAAAGGCAAAGCTGCAGCAGTCCCAGAGCCAGCACGAGTCACCCGTGGGGGGCACTGCAGAGCTCCTCCCCTTATCGACTAATCGTGTAGTCGATACAAATTGTATTGACTACACGATTAGCCAAATACCTGCTACTTAATATCCTTAGTCATCACAGATTAATTTTTTCTCCCTTTTAGGCTTGTTTCATAGATTTTCCATATTTAATGGGATTAAATGATTCCCACAAGGGACCTGCTGTTTCTGTTCCCTCCGTAGTCAGTGGACATTTTGCTTTGTCAGGCCCTAGTCTTAAATCACCATTAGATAAATAGGGTATTGTGTGGTACAATCTGTATCTCATACTTGAGAGTTTAGGCATTTGCTGGTGCTGTTTGTGTGAAGAACGTTTTCTTTACGAATTAAAAAAAAATTAATAAGGCAGTTTGTCCAGTGTTGCTATCCTACTTGGTCCAGGAACTCACCTAGACAGAGCACTAGATCTGGATCATATCAATAGCCATCAATTTACCTTTCAGAAATCAACACAAATCTGCACACTCCTTTCATGCTTAGCAAGCAGGTGCACGTGACTATGCCAGTTACTCAGGAGTCTGAGACAAACTCAAGGACCCTTAGCATGTGCTGTACTGCCTGTGCTATTACTCCCAAACTAGATGTGGTGGGACGGTAAGTGAAACCTTCCCAATAAGGACACAAACACATCCCAGAAAGCTTCTGATAGGTGTTCAGATTCCCGATAGTCCTCAACTATTGATACTTCATTGGTCCCTGATTGTTCTATTCTCTAGAAGCCTAAATACAATGGCTTATCCTCAAGATTAAACAACTACCAACTTCTGGTACTGTGCCAGGATCTAACAGGTTCACCTGGTAGATATTTTTCTCCTTCCTGTCTGTATGTTGGTGATTTACTTTACCTGCTCTCCTTTTCACCTTCCTCCTCCCCTCCCCTGCCCTCTTTCCAGAAGCTCAAGGGAAATTCTTACAAGTGAGAAACCTGTGAAAGCCTAAGGAACAATGGGTATTGCAAAAGGGTGGTATGGTAACTACCTCACTGAATCCTTTGTGTAGTCAGTCTCTACACACTTCCAGAGCATTGTTTCAAGGTTGCAATTAAACTGTTTAATAAGGATGGAACTGATATTCATACTAACTTAACTCTAAGTAAACCCGGTTGGTCCCAAGATCCATGAGGACTTCAATTAGTAATCCCAATGTGGAAAATATTTCTATCAGTTATCCTGCAGTGACCAGAGTCATCACAGAGATAGGTGTGAAGGACTCCAGGTACCCAGTGAAATAATCAATCTACCCTTTTCAGCAGTCTGACAATACCTTTTATACCAGGTAAAATGATATATGAACTAAGGGGCTCAGTAGTTTCCTTTTGGTTCACACATTCAGAACTCTAACCATGATGCATGGAAGTGAGTGGTCTCTTTGCTGGTACCGGGACAAGGTAATTTACTCAATGGACACTCTAAGACCTTGTCCCTCCTCAGATGAACCACAGACAAAAAGGAATGGGACGCTCCAAAGGAGGTCCACCCATCTCGCTGAGTTAGAAGAGAAACTAATGATCAGTGGCAGGTCTATTTTGTCTGTGAGTCACCATCTACCTAGTGCAATACATTCTTTAGTAAGAAAATAGAAGGATTCTGCTTCCTGTTCCTCCCAGGTGATTTTCCAGTTTACAACACACACCAGGCAGTTCCTCTTTAAGGGTTTCCTCAAGTTTACCGATTAGTTACTCAATCAAAGGAAGTTGCTAAGGAATCAAATGCTAGAAGCACTCTGACACTTCTGGAGAATATTGATGGTAAGGTAGTTAGGGCATGGATGTAGGACTTGTGAAATCTTGGGTGAGATTGTGGCTCTGTAATAGCCTTCCTGCATAACCTTGGTCAAACTACTTAACCCCTCCATGCCTGAGCTCCTAAAACACCCTTTCCCCCACTCTTTACCTATTTACAGTGTAAGCTCTTCAGAGCAGGGAGCATCCCTCACTATGTGTTTGTACTATATCTGGTACCATGAAGCATCCACTTCAGTTGAGTCTCTGGGGCAGGACCATAGTGTAAGTAATAATATTTGTGCCTGCTTGTGGAAAAGTTCTCTGCCCCACAGGAACTCTTATTTTCTGAAGTTGGCTCCAGATTCAGGAATATATAGATCTGTGCTCATCCATCACCCTTAAATCACTTCAGTGAATATAGGTATTGCAGCATAATTCAAGGCAGCACAACTCTTTTTTGGAATTGTGGCTTTCTGGATCCCCAAAATACTTCCCTTACATTACAACATACTGTGAGATAGAGCTTAATAATAACAGAGTGAAAGAGAAATTGAAAAATACTGTCAAAGGAAAAAAGATATATTTTCAGATAAGAGTTAAAATGACAGAGAGTTAATGAGGAGGAAAAAAAAGGAAGGTAATTCTAGGTGATTAGGGCTGCAAGGAAGAAGGCTTTTGCACCCAGAGTGATAAGACTATATGGACAGAGAAAACATCTGATCAGATGAGCGGCAAATGAGTGCAGGGATGTGGGCTGATAATAGAAACAGACCAATATAAACATAGAGGGATTTTAAAACAAGGAGGACTATACTGAACTGGAGCCTAAAAAACTAGATACTGATGAAATTACAAGGCTCACCGTATTTTTTTTTTCTGCTTTTATTTGCTTATTGTAAGAACGTCTATAATTCTGTAATTTATATCAAATACACTAAGGCTCATTTTTAAAGTCTATAGTGGTACACATAATCAAATATGTATTTACAGGTAAGTGTATAAATATGCCTATATGTTCATGGCTGGATTTGCAAACATGTATTAAGAGGAATTCTTATCCTTTCTGTCTGCTCCATGTAGCATTTAAAAATGTATAGTTTTGCTTAAAACAAGGAAAAAAATATTCCCTAATTATCCCTTTCAAATTCAAGCCCAGTATACACTATTTTGTACATAAAGCATAAAAAAAACTCAACCAATTTGAATGATAATTTCACACGTGAAGAGGCCTCTTACTCAGCAGAGGAAATCTTGATGGCTGTAAGGACTCATGCCAATTCCTACCAGTAAGGAAAGAAACAGGGACAAGCAACACTGTTGTCTCATTGGCCAACAAAAGGGGCCCCACTGAAAATAGTTTATTCAATCACCATCTGCCAAAGGGAAGCAAGTTGTCAGCCTCCTTCTCCCCAAAATTCTAATAACTTCTGCCTTGGCTCTGAGAAACCAGATACCTCGGAACAGACCTCCTGCAGGAATTGAAAGCTTTACACTAGAGACTCAGCACAGAGAGGCTTGTTGCCCAAGCTATCCACTCTGAACATTTGCACTCACATTCCAAAGATATTTCCGTTGCACTGGAATGGCTGCAAATGTCTTTCCTGTGGAATTCTTTCCAAATAAACCAGGATGAACTGCACTTTCTAACATGTGCAGACAGTATTCAGTCCCTGACCCAGCCACAGTTGGTCTCATCTCAACAAATCTTTAGCTGCAGAACTGGATGGAGCTGATGGCATAGCTGAGTATGCTGGAGAGTTAAAAGTTGAAATAACTAACAGATGTAGGGAAGGGAGTGGAATGTCAGCTTTACACAATATAGTAAATATGTGTATGTGCACTTTGAAGGCAACATTCTATTTAATTATCGAGGCTCTTTACCTTTTTCTATACTAAATTAAACATGTTTTCCTTTAATTTAAAATATATTGTTTCCCTGTATTATTAAAAAATTATTAAAGAACTTGGCCATATGATGGGAATGAAGGGAGCAAGTACTCTCCTTTCCTTTAGGGAAATAATATGCTTTTTGTGTGTGTGGCAGAATTAAAAAGTATAAAGCTTTGAATTTTAAAAAGGGTTATTAAATTCTTTCAATAGTTTTCCAAAGTAAGAAACTGGTGCACTTATAAAAAGGAAAGGAAGCTTAGCAGTGTTCAGAAAACAAAATGAATTTAAACATATGATTAATACTGCTACTGAAATTAAAAAGAAAGCATCTTTAAAAAAAATCAATTGTCTTGAAACAAAGCTTAGACTTTTGGCTATTGATTGTATTTTTAGACTCAGACTCTCTGGAGAGTTAAAAGTATGCAAATGCAGAGTGCACAGAGGCACAAACACACACTCACTATACCTTTGTATTACATTGGCATTTTATTATTTAATTAAACTACTCTTATTTTTCTAGCTCACGCATGCTTCCCTTGAGACGGCTTTGCTGTTAGCCTGCTGGCCTTGACTTCCAGCCAAAAACAATTCAGAAACAAAAAGGGACAACAAATCATATTTTCACAGACATTTTTATCCCTCAGTACAACCCTGTTTTCACACAACATCATACAGACTCTGTGAAAACTATAATTTATTGCAATAGCCATCCAAAACCAGGGTTTGACACATGCTCTGTGGTGTGTTTCCACTTTTATAATGTCTTAAATGGTGCCATTAGGAAAGGAACTGTTATGCTGAACCAGTATAACATTATTTCAAAGAACAGTTATCAATAGTTGACAATGACTTAAGAGATCCTAATAGGCTGACTTAAATACTAACAGAAACCAGTAATTGTATCACCCCTTAAACAGCTCAGACAGAAGTTACCACACACATTTGCAGATAAAAGATTATTTTTGAGAAATACCTGTTTGCAAACAGTTTTGTGTATCATAGACACACTTTAAAATGGATAATCAACTTTACAAAGCAAAGCTAATTTATCAGGCTATTTATCACTATCTTTCCACTGCACAGATTATCACTTACCTGGTGGCAACCTTGTAAATTTGAGTCTCTTCCATATGATGAATATGAACCCCTTTCTGTTTTACCTGCCAATAAAAAGTAAATAGATGTTTAAGTGTTACAACATTTTTATTTTTTCCTCTATATATTTCATATGAAATTAACCTATATATCCATACTGGTGTTTACATAAGTAAAATAGGCACTTCTGACCACGTACTGTATGCAGGCAACAGAAAGGGATTAACACTTTATTCTTGTATGATAACATGGAAATAAGCTTCCTATCTTAGCCATATTGCTCCACACACTTCCTAAAACTCTTAAACTTTAAGAGATTCTACCATTTCTCTATAGAAATAGACTTCTCACCCCCTCATCAAAGGTACTCTTTCCCTCCTTCCCTTCCCCCCATCTCTCACTCACAAGATGAACAACTGTGGATTTAGTAGTAGTAGTAGTAGTAGTAGTTTTTACACAGCAGGCAGGCTACCTATATTGTGACCCCTGCATAGTAATTCCTATAGATTTTACGGACACTGGTGAGGCTGGAGCTAATCAATCATAGGCTCTCCAGATGGTGAACTTAACAAAGAAACTATTCAGGATTCTGCATTTTTCTCTAAGAGTAAATTCCCCCATGATCAATGTGATGATGGAATTTTCACCTGGGAAAGAGAAATTTGGTTGGAAATTTGCCATTCTCCACCAAAGTTCCGACTGCACTAGCAGTGCTGGGACTTGAACAGAGGCCCAATGACTGCCAAGACTCTATGCCAACCCTAAGTGCCTCATTTTTTTTCCAGTGGGCCTTTAAAACAGGGATCCAATAGTTGAGCTATCGCACTTACTATACGTATGCCATATTTAAAAGTAAAATAAAGATCCTTTATAAACTGAGAGACTGGTCTTGAACAAAATCAATCAGGAAAGAGGCAGCTGCGGCAGAAAGCTAAGTCGTAGCTGGGTAGCACTACAGCATGTGCAAGTGGAACAAAGAACAATCAGGAAGGTTGGTACAAAACATACTGGCATAAAGAGCCCCTGAGTTGGTGAGGATAATAACACAGGGATGGCAGAATGATTATCAGACAAAATATACAAGAACCAATCAAAAATCACTAAGGGCACTGTTGAGAATTCTGAAGCTCTTGTTATACACAGAAACATATAAAATGCCACATACAATACTTGCTACTAAGGGTCATATATTTCACATGAAACTCCTATCAATATCATTAGTACCTGGAAACCCAGATCTAAGGTTCAAATTGCTTCCCAACCATACCTATAATAAATTGTAATAACTGGCTATACACACACTACATTACCAATTCAAAGTGAATCATTTATTCAGTATCACTTCCACAGATACATTCATTACAAAACATTTTCTTGACAAAAATGCTATTTTATTGGAAAATGATCAAGCAAAGCTGGTAGCTTTGTTGGCATTTTGTGTTGGGAAAAAACCCAGCAAGCGGACTAAGACGACCAAATGGTATTTCTTTAAGACAAGTGTTGAATGGAAATTTTTACTCAATTGAATAAGACATCAATTAGCAGTTTTTCTAGTCTGATTTTAGAGAGATAATACCTATATTGTGTCAGATTATTACACTGAAAATGTATGCAATAAGTTTTAATGGTTCTTAAATTATTATACAAAAAATTGTTATGCTTTTTTTACATCCCAGGAGCTAAGACAGAATATGGTATGATTACTTTATCCCAAACCTCTTTTGCAGGCCAGATCTCATCAATAATATTTCTCAGGGGAGATCAAGATACAGTATTTATTTTATTAAAGAAAAGGCTGATAAAACAGATTAAAGTATGTATAGAATAATTTTAAGATTTTTGTGGCTAAACATTTATTTTGTGAGCCCCACAGATTCACTGAAAAAGAAAGCTCAATAGAAAAAAAATCAATATGGAAATGACAATAAAATTCTAATCTTGAATCCTGGAGCCAGTGCTGAGATCTAAAAATAAAACATCTTGCTGGTATGTGTCTGGAGTTCTGTGTGTTACTTCGCCTCACTCAATAGGGCTACTTGTTTTAAAGTCAGAAAGTCAGTACAAACAAAAAAATGCTAAGGATCAAAAAGGGAGGATGGTCGTGGCGAGGTGTGTGTAAGCTTAGTACAAGCCGCAACACACGAAATTCTGCATGCAATTCTCATTTGTTGCATGGGTATCACTCGTCTTCATTACTATCATATCAGATACAGGCTGCCTCATCTTAATTTCAGTTGTTAAAAAATATTTATCCAGATACAAAAATAAACCCACTGCAAATTACAAGTTGTCAGGGTTAAAAATCTACTTCTATTTGTGTGGGGGAGGATAAGAGAACAGCATAGACATGAATCATTCTCAGTAATTTGAGTGTTTCCATGACATCAATGGGCACTCGTCCAGGACTCTGTCGAAGTCTGTGAGGTACCAAAGCGGCACAGCAGCCAGCAGGAGATTGACTCTCTCTCTCTCTCTTTTTTTTTTTTTTTTTTAGGATTATGCTCCTTGTAAAGATTTCATCTGTAGCATCCACTTTTACCACCAAACAGATAGCTTTGGAGATCATCAGTGAAAACATTTCATTCTGACAGTGTAAGCCCTTAACTTTATTACATTTTTGTTGTTGTTACCAAATACATCTAGAAAACTGCCTTCTTTTAAGAACAAAACCACAATTTTTGAAAAAGAAATAATTTATATATATATACACACACACACACACACACACACACACACGTGCACACAAACACGTGCACACAAACACATTCACAATTTATTGTAATTATGAAATTAACTTTTTTTAATGACACTTCATTTTGTAGGAAATACATTTTTTTATAAACTGCCCATTTAAAATTAGCTACAGTCTTGATGTTGATTTTCTGCTTAAAATTCACTGGCACATTTGTTTCAGATAATAAAATTTGCAAGAGTGCTGATAATATGCTAGAGTAGGCTCTTAAAGTAACTGTTTGTATTCACAAATACAAAAGCTTACCCTGAATTTCTCTATTTACTGTACTCTATGTATCATTTTTAGTCAACCTTAACACCATAGTCTAAGGTTTGTAAAAGCTAAAGATTTTTTTAAATGTTTTTAAGGAGAGAGAATCTACAGTGATGTAGAAACCCGATGCATTCACTGCGGAATTTTCGAGACAACCCTCTAGTACTAGAATGCGGCAGCCGCTGCGGATATTTTTTGGCACAAAGACAATGGTGGCAGTGCCAAGCCCCATGGCTAAAACTACTCAAAAGAGGCATAAGGGTAGCATTAATCGCTCAAGTCTTTTACTGCATGGAGTACTGATGTCCATAATTTAAAAACTAAAAGTACCCGTTAGTAATATCTTCTGTAAGCAAGGAAGGGGTGGCTTGAAAAAGAGACCAAGAAAAAAATCTTGTCAGATATTTGATTATATAATTTTTATACCTAGAGGACCAAATGTTAAGATGTGCCAACTGTTTCTAGCATTGAGTACATGTAACAAAAGATATATCCTAATGTGGCTTTATGTTCTGACAATTGATTCAAAGCTTCATAAATGACATTGACCTACAGTCGAGTGTTAAATAACTTTGATGAACACTGTATCCTTAAAATAATATATAGAAAGCATCTATTAACAGAAGTATTTTTTCCAAAAAATATTTTCAATTGACACAATGCATGCCAATCAAACTAACTATAAACAAAGAAGGAACATCATGCAGCTCCTCTTTTCTGACAAACACACTGAATCTGCAGTTTTAGACTCTGTAAACATTCCAAGAAACAAAAATATTGCTTATGTAAACCAAACTAAATGATAGCTTAAGCTACAATTGCTAACATTTTAGTTTTACTGTATAAAAAAAAAAAGAGAGCAGCACAGGATTGACAATCAATCAATAAAGAAGCCACTTGCCTCTCCATGGTGCACTTTGAAAAATTAATCAAATTAAGTAGAAAATTTAAGCAACTTCCAAAGCACAAATGCAAGTCATCTAATTCTCCACTATATTTTCCTTTGCCCTGAAAGATAGGGCACCTTGTCTTTAGTATACAGAATAAGGAGACATGAGGCAACTCTTTCCATCTGCTAAGGAAAAAGGAAGTGGAGTTATTGTTATAGATGGTTTGAGTTCAATATTTATGTGGATTTCATGTCTGACAGATATTTTTAGAGATGAGCTCAAGCATCAAAATTGAGATCTGGCTTTACAATATTCCAAAATTTCATTTTTAGATTCTGGTTTTGCTTTAGTCCATAGCCAAAAGAGAAGGCCAGGTTAAAAAAAAAGTGATCTGAGTGGAGTTGAATTTGAATAGCTTAGAATTTGGGGCTAGTCAGGTCTGGAGGTTTGGTACAGATCTACTTCTTATTTCATCATCATGTATTTTCTCCCCAATTTTTAGAATCAGATTTTTGTCTCCTTCGTGCGTTCTGCATTCATCAGCCATGGAAGAAAAGATGTCTCAAGAGCATCTCAAGGATGGGCTGACTGGTCCATCCAAGGAGAATGACAAATTAAGGAAAGGGAAAAAAATCACCAAACATGATAAATGGCAAACCTAAAGTATATTTAGAGAAAGTTAGGAGCAACTCATGAGGGCTTTGGAATGGAAAACTTATTTCTCAGCTCTATTTATAGTTTTGTATTTGGTCAATATACAATGTGCTGTTATTAATATACAAATAATAAGGTTTAACTTGCATCATGATAAGGATCATGCAACTTTTAGCCTGGCTCTACACTTCCCCACATAGCTCTATATTGCCCTGATGTTAGTTGGTGTTTTAATGCACAAGAAATGCAGGATTGGCCTTCATATACATAGGCATCAAATAATCATTTAACTCACCACTAATGTGCAGCCACCGCTGGGATGGAATGAGCATCTATTGGACAGCACAAGCAACACTACATAATAGTTTACAACAGCAATGCTTCAGTCTGTCAGGATTTTCATTTCGATTATTAGAGATTGAAAACTTGAATGGTTTTAATTTATAATCAGACTTAATTGAAAATACAAGTTCTCTGCCTTGACATCTTTTCCCTCTAAGAAAACAAAAACAGAACCCCCCTCCTCATTTGAATGATTTCAGCAGGGGATCCACCAGAAATTTTCATTTTTAGTGGTTCTGAAAACTCTACTCTTAAAAAACCCTAAGAGCTTACATTTTTAAATGAGAATTTTGCACACTTAAAATGCAGATTTGAAACTTTTGTTATATATGGGGGGGGAAGGGGAAGAGCGAGAGAGAGATCAATCAGCCAGCTTTTCTGATTGAACAGTCCACTATTTCTTTCTTGTGGAGCAGCTACTTTTCATACTGTTTCTGGTTTTTTGTTTTTTGAAATCATGCTGTTCCTTATGTTTGGGAATGGTGCAAGTGCATTGCAGGAGTCAGGGCAGAGTAGGTGAATCTGCTGCCAAACAGATTCGACAGCCATTGGCCACCATAGAGCAAGTGCCAAAAGATCTTAGAGGCTACTGGGCTTTAGCAACATCTGTAGATGAGCTCTACCAGGATACAGTTAACCTGAAACTGTGAGTGAGACTCCCAACCAGGACAGACTACTGCTAGCTCAGTTCAAGTTAGTATGCTAAAAATAGCAATATACCAGTTGCAGCTTGGGCCACACAGACCCTGGCAACTGGGTGAGTTTGAGAGCTCAAGCCAGTACCTGAGCATCTGCACGGCTATTTTTAGTGGGTTCATGTGAGCCTAGCTAGTATGTCTACCCAAGGTGGCTGGCTTGCTCTCTGCTACCGTAGAGACATACCATGCTGTTCTGAAGCCTGGGTAGAGGTATATTTTCTTTTCCATCTGCCTCCACACAGATGCCCACCCTAGTTAGTCCACCTGGATACAGGTTTGGGGATTATCTAAATTTCTCTCATACTTCATGTATAGAATGCATAGTGCACTATATCCCTTTTATTTCAATGGGGTTTTGCATGCCACAATTGTTTCCAAAGGTAATGGCAGGATCATGTTAATGAGCTGTTTCATTCTTTCTATTACATATGAAGTACTGACAAGAAAAAAAAATACAGATATGAAGCTAAATTTGTATGATACAAAAGAACACTATGTGACACTGCATCAAATCTAAAGAAGGGCCCACAAACTAAACATTTAATCTGGGGGGGGGGAAGGGGAGGAAATAATCCCAGTCATTTTAATGGCATCACACCCAGTTAGACTGTGCCAGAGATGTAGCACAATATTAGTGGAAGAATACTTTTGAAAGAGGGTCTTTTGCACTTACGTTGACCTGTAGCAAATAGTAAAGGTTCCTAAAGAGACTTCACGATGCCAGGGAAAGAGGAGATTATTTTTTAAAATATCAAAATGTAAGCAAAATTAAATCTTAAAAATCTCCACTAAATTAACATTAAGGAACTGACAATCAACCTAAACCAAGGAAATTCATACTTAAAGTGATATTTCATCATTAACTCACCTCATTGTTTTTGATTTTATGCTTAACTGGATACGTCTATTTCTTGCATATCCCTAGGACCAGGCACTAGCCAAAGGTCTACTACACATGCATTACAAGTTTACACAGTAGTGCTCCCCACATGTACAGTCCTAATGCACCCCCTGTTGTCTATTGTTTACATTGCAGGGTTAGAGTTGCACATTGTGGGCTAACAGGAAAGGTGTTAATAGTGAAAGGCATGAACACTTTATACTGTCAAAGCCAAATGAGGATGTAACAAGAATGTGGGCATCACAAATGATCACGTACTTAAGTACATTTAACAAAAGTCTAATGATTTGTTCTGTGTTTAGGCACCGACTAAACAATGGGGTCTCAGCCCAGGACTGGGCGTGTAGATACAATAGTACAAATAATACATAACATAATAATAAATAAATTATAATTTTGTCATCAATATTGCTTCATATTATATTGATCCAGAGTAGAAAGGTTGAGGAAAGCTGCTTACACGTCCCATTTCTGTAATATACCCATCTACTACTATAGTATATAACAGCAATGCATGGCTTTTTGCTAGTCTGCTTTTTAAATGAAAAAACCTTGAAAAACTGGCACTTGCAATGGTAACAATGAGAAACTGCTGACAATGTACTGGGGCCTGATTGTACTATAGGTTAAAATTGACCAATACTGAACCAGAGAATTTGCTGAACCTCAGGAGGTCAATATTGTCTATCAGCATTACCAATATTTCCACTTGCTTACTGGGCTCTTAGAAGACATTTAGGGGTAAATGTGAGCTAAATAACAGCACAGAACACTGAGATCCAGGACTGGTGGTTGTTGTTAAACTTTATGGATCCGTGGGAAACTTGGCCACACCCATGATAAGTGGACATCTAGTTAACTAAAATCATGCCGGACCACAGATGTTGCTGAACCAGAGAGTGCCAGACTAGAGAGGTTCAACCTGTACTTTTATATAAAAGAGTACCTTACTCTTGAGTAGTCTCATTGACATTGATGGGACTGAGGACTAAGGTACTAGTCAATGCAATGGTGGTACAATCTTCTTTTGAGTTTGTAAGAATAAAACCATTTACTCATGACATTTAGAGTTACTACTTGACTTGGAAATATACTGCTATAAAACTACTCTATATTAAAGGTCTGAGCTTGTGAGAGGTGAGTACCCCCAGCTCCCACTAATTTCAGTGAGAGCCAAAACTGCTCAGCACTTTGCAGGATAAGGCCCTTCGTCAGTGCACAGAATAATATTATCATTATAATTTCTTAACCGTCATGGAAACCATGCTCATAATGAAAAGCATTTTGTATCCAGTACGTTCTAGGGATGTTAGATATTGGGTAACTGAATAGTCGAGTAACTGCATGAATTCTTATCAGTTATTTGACTATTCTATAGGCCCCAGAGGCAGGGCCGGCAGCCAGTGTGCTCTGGTCCTACTCCAGGGACACAGAAGCAGCAAGAGGGGTGGGAGGGAATGCGTGTAGTCAACAAGATACACCAATAAGCCTAGCTGACTACATGTTGACATCCCTAGTACATTCACTAACTGGGAGCAGAATATCAATGTAACAAGCCCACAGATTTCTCAAAAGAAAGTGTTTAAACAAAAACAGGTGATGATGTCCAATGGGCATTAAAAAATTACATTTCGTGGGTTAAAGAAATCTTACGTATGGTGGACCTCTAAATTTCTTTTTGTAAAATAAACAGTTTTATGAACTAAACTAATCTCAGGTTACCCAATATGTTTCACTAATGAACAACTATTCAGTTAAACTACAGCTGGGATGGATGACCATAAAGTCTGAAAACCTTCATAGCACAGGCCATAGAATGCCACTGAATTTTATTTTGGAGGGAGGTAGGCAATTCTAGTAAAACGGATGCACCATATCCTACCAGCTCCCAGTTTTGGCACTTGCAAATATCAAAAGATAAACCCAAGAATAAATAATCATTACAAAATATTAAATACCATAGAGCCTTATTTATCTCTGGACTGAGTAACAAGGTAACAAAAAGGGTCAAAGTTTTTTATGAGTATGCAATAAAAAAAACTGTGATAAATGCTGAATTTTTAAGCAAAACATAGGAGTAGAATGTAAATGTTGCATATTGTGTTATTCTAAACAAACCTCATCATTTTTTAATTACATATATTCCAGGGTAATTTCTTATCATTTGCTAGGGGCCTATTGCTCAAGAGATTTTTATCATGTATCTGGAAACCTGGGTTTTCACTGAAGCATGAAAACAGAATCACTTTAAAACAAGTCAGATACGTATCTAAGGCCATGAAAGGCGCAGAACTGAAAGAAGACAATAAACCTTGATACAGCCTGTGTGTATAGGCTTTAAATCTTTAGACTGTAAGCCCTCTCCTATCTAAACCGTCTATTAAAACAAACTATGTTGGACATGGATAGGGATCAAGAGATCAATTAGAAGGCTTATCTTCAGGATGATGGGTCAAATCCACATCTAATCATTATCAACAAAATTCTGATTAGAGGGCTGTATTTTGTCCTAAAAGTAAAACAAGTCTTGTAATCTTGCGTTATTTTAAGCTTTAACAGTATATTAATCCAACAAGTGTACCACACCAATTTAGGAATACCTTTCATTCCAAGGGGTACAATGATAAGCCTCGTGTCTTCTGCATTTGTAGTTTACCTGGTTAAAATATCTGGGCCTAAATAGAGAACTTCTGAGTCACTGGTGTTTCAGAGTTTATATCATAAATATAAACAAACTACAACAACAAACAAAACAAAAACAAAAAACAAAACACACAACAACATTTTAGCAGTCTGACTATAAGGTTAATAAGTTTGATTTTTTTGTTTTTTTTTTTCAGAAAATCAGCAATGGCTATATATAATGTATGCCATTTAACAGGTAAATTACACATACCCATTGCTGATTTTATCAAGAAAACAAATTAAAACGAATTAAGCTTATAGTCATGTATTTCAATATGCTCACATATATTTTCAGTTCTTACATGACAAATTTTCAGTTCATTCATCAAACTTGCTTTTAATTTCTTTTAAAATAAAATATAAAATTGGTTCTGTTTTCTTTTTGGTGCTATTTTCTCAGCCCTCATGCTCTTTGCACTTCTCAGCCCTCAGCTCAGTTAGAAGAAGGACATAATAATGTTGTAGCATTTTAAATATTTAGTCATGCAAAAAAGTTTAAATTCAATGTAAATACCTGCTATTTGTAACAGTTGGTAAAGAAAAATATATTTTTCTAATATTTATTATATTTTGACCTTTTACTATGCCCAGTGACTCGGCTACATATTGTATAACTTTGGTTAAATGAAAGGGAGGGGGACTCAAACCACAAATTTACAGGATATGGCAAACAGCAGAAGTGAGCTGGTATATACATTGCAACGTATTATGAATCGTGTATCCAATATACTCAAATCTGCAATATCCAGCAGAGGGCATCCATACCCTAATAAGATGTTTGCACTTGAGACCTAGCATTCTAAAGCACTTTAATCATAATAGTTTGGGCTGAGAATACAGACAAGCTCATCACATCAGTACACACAGACTAATCAGCACAATGTCTGATGAACAATAGCAAAAAATGACTATCTAGATATGGGTTTTTTTGGATTAACAAAGAAATTCATTGCCATGAAAAGCATTTCTTTCCTTTTCTAGACAATTAAATACTTAGAATTATTCATTACTAAATGCAAACTGGCATTTTTACTTAAGCAAAACTCCCATTCATCAGTGGAAGTTTTGCCTGAGTAAGGAATTTTGAGTAGAGACCTAAAATATGTCAGGTTAGTTTTATATACAAGTTATTCTCAATCCTTACTTCATTGAAGTTAATGGGCAGAACTCCATTTGTCTTCAGTTAGGTCAAAATGTCATCCTATATACTTAAATTATCTACAGAACTAGACAGACACATTACCCACAAAGATTAGACATACCATTATTTTCAGATTCTATTTAATTAAGAAAAATAGCATTCTAATCAATGAAGAATGCACCAACTGTTTTTCATGCTTATTTCAGAAACAAGAGTATTAACTCAAGTTTGTATTATAGATCATTTTTAAGATTACTATACATGTTTAAGAACCCATCAATCAACATATTGAATGAATTAGAATGAAGCCTAATCTTTCAAAGAAGGCAGAATCCTTCATTTCAGATAGGTGTGGCAACCACAGTGGTGAAAAGATTTTAGCCTCCAATGACAAGTTGAAAAATGTATTAAGATAATTAACTGCTACTGACCCAATCACAGAAATGATCATTTCTAACAGTAGCTTCTCTCTCCACCTCCCCCCAGAAAACAAAAAGGCATAATGGCTATTTGGGTTCCACATCAGATTTTTTTTAAATGTTGTAACTTTCAGTAGCCTTGAGAGATGAACTTAATTTAGAAGGTCTACAAACCAAGCAGCTTAGGTTACATGTAGGTCACAATAAATAATACTCATCTCTTGGCCAATATGAGCTGCACTGTTACTGCATAAGTTGAAATGACAAGCTTTTATTATTCCTAAGCACTTGATTCTGAAACATTTGCACAATCTGTTAAGTCCAGACAAATTTAAATGGTTCTGACATGCAGCCTGCTAGGGTCAGCGACAGGGATAATGCCTCTTTACGTGGGTAAAATTGTGTGGCATATAGGTCACTCTCTTAAGGGGAATCAACTGTGTGTCTCTTCTTTGCATTTCCACCACAATCCTTCATCCTGCAGCCTGAAGCTGAGAGTGAAATGCAAGAAAGGAGCCGAGCGCTCAAAGCAAAAATCTGCTTCCAGGACAATCCATTATATCTGACAAGTTAAATGTTCCATGGTAGACCATATGGCATCAGAGCAGGGCTGACGATGGAAGAGGGAAACTCAGCAAATGCATCACAATTAAGGAGTTTGACTATAGACTTTATTTTGACTCTTTTTTATTAAATTTTAAATGTTGCGGTCTTTCCCTTTCAGCTTATCCCACTATTGGCTCCACATATATGAGGTTCATCAGAATTTTTTTCTTCATTCCTATGTTCATATCCATTTTAAATAGTGGATTGGAACAAGCCATTTTGACACTTGATGGCATTTAGAACCTATTACTAATAAACATAACAAAATATGTATAGTAAGTTGTTAAAGACCAAGAAGTGAGAGAAAGAGAAAAAGAAATTAAGAAGGACCTTTTTAAAAAAATGTTCTGGCAATTAGCTCTATTAACTATAGAAAAGTCTCTCTAGGGATGGAACCCTCTTCACTTAAAACTCCATCGGACTCTACCAAAAAAAGCTGTCAATTCCTGCAACTCATCCTAATGAAATCACTGGGAGTTCTGTGATTTTCAAGTACTTATAGCACTAGGTCCATATTGTCAGGAACAACCCTATACAACCATCATGAATGCCTAAGAACTAACAGATCTTTTCCATCTTTGAAGTTTATGACTCCTTTCATTTTCCACTGTGCAATGAATGGCCATCCCTCCAGCCTCCAAACATTTAGCAGAATCTGTACCAACAAACACATGTTCATAACTAGTTTCATTTCTTAAATCTGAAAAATTTAACAGCTGTGTCCACAACTGACATGTTCCTTTTTTTATTCTGTGGTTTGTCCAATAACAGAATCAAATTACTGAGTTAACTGAAGACTTCAATTGTAATGAATTATCCCTCCATGTAAAAGACCCATAATATTCATAGTGGTTTCCTAGCCTACAACCCGCAGTTACCTTCTTTGTAGCTATGCTACTCTTCTTGTATCACCATTATCTACAGACAGACATTGTTCAGTTCTAGAAAGAGGTGTTATTACAAGCAGAGTGACTATAATGGAGTTATATGGAGCTGGAAGCCAGGGAACATTATGTAGCAAAGCTAGTTATTTACCTGTTTTACAAAGGGCAGTGTTTACAGTGGCAAAGAATGAAGAATGAATGTTTTAACTACATTGAACTGATGCTACAAATAATTTTAAAATAATACAATTTAAATATAAGAACTATTATTCACCCTGAATTCCTTGGGGAAAGTCTGATTTGGTAAACAGAACTGAAAAGGGTTTTCAGAACTATCAAATTAATCTAGTTCGACAGCAAAATAGTCTGTTCTCAACTGGCACCTTTGGTGGGAGAATTTGGGGGCAATACACCAATGTCAAGTGTTTGTAAAATAGACAGCTAAAGTTAACTCCATATTTAGACACTTAATGATTTCATATTCAAAAGTACTGCAAATCCTTTAATACTGCAGGATACTCAGAATTTTGAGCACGAGGGCATTTATTTAGGCATCTGAACAGAGAGTTGGGAATCTAACTTTACAGACCCATTTGTTTTATAAACAAACCAATCAAAATTGTGGTCACATAAAGGATGAGCCAATGCTGTCTACCACAAAGGGCCAGTCTGAATGGGAAATCTCTCACCGATTTCAGTGGTAGAGAACTAGATTCTTACCTGGAGGAAGCTTACACTGAAGTAAATGGGAATGCCACTACTGTACCTGATGGGAAAATTCAGCCATTTTAAAGATTTCTGGAGAGTGAAACTATGGTCACTGTTGAAATATTCAACAGATTTGTAAATCCGTAATTTGTAATTATTCTTCTGGTCAAAGAAGAACTTGAAGTTTGGTTTCTCAAATTGAACATTATTCAGCACTGTACCTCCATACTCCAACACAATATGCACCTTCCTACTTTAGCTGAGATGTGCTCAAGTGGCAAACTTCAGATACTGATTTGGATTTCTGAATAAAGTAGCAAGTAGCTCAGATCCATGTATTGAAGTCACCCGCATACACACAGATAGGGCCCATGACCAAAGTCCAGGGGGATATATATGGCTCTAGAATTCTGGTTCAGGACTATCTTGAGTTAAATCGAATATTCTCCATATTAAAAGAATATATATATTTTCCCCCAACTTAGGAGCTGTTTTATAAATATGAATGTTTGCTATTTATAAACTCCAATTTACTCCCATTGTATCACCTTATGAACTCTTGCATAACAGACTCATTTACACTAATCTTGGGGATTATTTGATGTAGGAAGTCTTAATTTAGGATTTTTGAGGCTGTAGTACTTCAGGGACAACAGACACCCCTCCTTCCCCCACACACACACCTTGTCCTCTTTCTCCTCTCTAAATAATATGCATTTGTAGTTTGCCTTTGCATAAATCTTGAGAGTTTTTTTTAAATAGGTTTAAAATTTTCTATTGATATTTTATATCCTTTTGCCTGTAAAGCCCTGTTATCTTAGTTACCATATACAAACTTCAGATTGACAAGCATCAGAACTAATAAAGGCTTCTAAAAATCAATATAAAACAGTTTTTTGATAAATCAAGATGTCACCATTGATACCTCATGACAAGCCAGGCTAGAAATGGATGTTGTGCATTTCAGAGGAAAGACAGTACTTCCAGCATGCCAGAGACAAACATTTTTTTTCACTTACACCAGAATAAATCATGAGTGACTCCATTGAAATCAATAGAGCTAATCCAGTGTAAAACAAATGTTAAAGGAAAATAAAGCCCAGTGATCCTAGTTCTGGTGGTTCTTAGGATATAGGAATCTATATTAATCATTAACCTAGCATTTAGGATTGCTAGTATTGGAACTTAGACCAGCGTGATTACTAATCTGAGCTTTTACTCCATTCACTCTTTTTTTTTTTTTTTTTTTTTATATTTCAAAAAGGATCCCTTTCAAAGATGTCTTATATGTAAACAGGACACTATTAACTTTAAAAACACACGTCTCTCTAATATTGGGAATGTTTTCAGGCCTCTAGGATTGAACAACAGCTTAGCAGGGGTTTCAAGGCCTATATTTTTTACTTAGGCACCTAAGTCCTTTTGTGGATCTGGGCCAGAAAGATTAAGTGACTTGCTCAGTCACAAAGAAAGCTTGGTGGAGAGAGAGGAATTGAATCCATTTCTCCTAAGTTTCAGTCTACGGCTTTACCACAAGACTACAGTCTTGCAGCTGTTATTTATGTTATGAATTTAACAACACATTGCACATAACCCATTTTACTGTTTAACTAATCTAATCATTTAGTTACTTTCCACTTTTGTTTATGTGGGTCCTTCATGAAACAATGGGGAAAGGAATATGAGCAGAAGGATTCAGAAATATGGGTAATTTTGAAGCTACTTTTTTAAATTGGGCATATCCCAATAGAAGTATTCCTGACATAGTGAATCATTGAATCTAATTCAGGAGGAGGAGACAAAATGTGCTAAATTAATGTAGTTTATCACGATTCCTTAAATTATTGTCCAAATACAGAAATAAATTATTTACTCCATGGATATTGCAACCCATGTTACTTTAACTAAATAAGCTATCAATACCACGCCCAGAGAGAAAGGGAGAGAGATGGAAAGAGACAGTTACACAAATTCACACCAATATAACACCAATATAATGAGGCAGGGTCTTTGTGCTTTGTAGATTCTACTACTGTATCCAGATCATCATGTTTATTACTAATTAAAATGTCCATATGGTAGAACAACACCTGATCCAAGGAGCTTTTAAGTACAGTAATTGTCAACGCTGAACTCTTACATTGATAACAAATCTGAAATTTTGGCCTGGATTAAATTTTGCACGCATTGTTTTTTAAACTGTTATGGAAATGCAGTTAAAACTTTAACAAAGCATTTATTTTCCTAGATGACTTTTTTTAATAAAACTTTTTTCCCCTCCCCCCTGATTTTAAAATACTAGAAAAGAAAGGTAAGAAACTGCTGGAATCAATTCTGTACATTTAACAGAAGATTTGATGTACAGTCACATCATATAAAACAGCTAAGGACACTCTCTGTGGCTGAAATTCACTGAGCTACATAAACACCATGGAAGGGCCCTAACATAGTGTTACAATCGTATGGCTGAAAGAAAGCTTGGTATGCTGCTATAGATGGACTTCAAATTCCTCCACACCTAAAGGCAATGCCAAATCCATGCAGGCTAAAGCAAAGAGAGGTTGTTAGTAAGCCAGTGTTAAAGAAATTAACAGGAACAATAATGAATATTATTTAATCTTAAAAACTGTTTTATTAAGCACCTTGATGTTAATATTTTATAAATACATGGCATGATTTTCGAAGATGTTGAACTCCTGCAACTTTATGAAAGCCAGTGGCAGTTATGGGTTCGGTGAAGTTCAAAAACAGGAAACCTACCAGGTTCTAACTACCAAACACTCTTTTAGAAAAAAATCTCAAAAAAGGGACTAGTCACTAGACATGAAGAAAAGCTTCCATCATTCTCACTTGCCAAGTTGCAAGATGGAGGAGATGCAAAGATTTTAACACTGTGCTCATACCCCTTGAAATGCAGTGCTGCAACATTATCTAAGACAACTCTGCTTGGTGAGGGCAAGGCTGACCACCTCAAAAGCCTCTTACTTTCCAGTTTAGCAATGGCAGCAACTATTTCTGCTTTCCGCCAGTGGAACTGTCAACTACTTTGTCTTTCAATCCCAGGGGAATTGTCATTGAAAAGATAAAACTCAGAAAAACGCAACACTTGGCACCAGGAATGGAACTTGGACTAGGTTTCTCAAGAGTCAGAGGACTAACAAATTACTCTCAATGGCACTTTGCTTTCAGGGGAAAACAAAAAGACCAAATATATTTAGAGTTTTACTTTCTAACCAGAAAAATGTAATGATCTTTCATGTAAGGTTGCCAGGTGTCCGGTATTTGCTTAACAACTTTCGAGGTTCTCTTTTTTTTTTTGCTCAGCAACTTTGGTCTTCCCAACAGAATTTCTTCCCCAGTGGTTTTTTTTGGGGGAGGGGAGGTGTTCCATATTTTTAGTTAAACCATCTGGCAACCTTGCTTTCATGGGAAATTGTATTTTCCCTGGAAAATAAAAGCAATGTTATCCATGTAGGCCTTCAGGAACAGAAACAATTCAAAGTTATAAACCAAGTATGTGAACCAACTTTCTAAAAAAGCAAAAATACTATTTTTTCTCCACATTTGGGTTCAAAAGCACAAAATGTTTAATCATGCAACTGTTTTTTGCACAAGTCATTTAATAATAAATTAATTATAGAAATGGCTGTTAATCTAAACCCTTAATCAGAAATCCCAAGCTTTAGAGCAGCGGTTCCCAACCTTATCCAGATGGGGACCCATTTTGACAATTCAGGACCCAAGACAATGAAAAAACCGGGGGAGGAGGGAGGGCAGAGCCTCTTGGGGAGACACTTGGCAACCCTTTTGAAATGTAATGGCGACCCATATTTGGGTCCCAACTCATAGGTTGGGAAACCCTACTTTAGAGGGTTCTAAAAGAACTCCAAATTTTGCAGTTCAGGCTAGCTAATTGAAAGTTTTTTAAAAAATGGGAGGCGGGAGGGAATTTCTTCATGCTGCTTCACCTGCCTAAAGGATTTTAAACTACCAGTGATTGATACCATAAAGAGACCCCAGTCCTGCAAACCCCTTCTACCGGGGTAATCACAAGAAGTGGGCATATTCAAAGAATGTACTAGTCTTGGAAGAGAAGGTTTAAAATGTGTGTGTTTGTGTTTCCATCCTTGTTTTTTCCCCTCTATATTTATTTGTGCCAATTCATTAAGATGAAGCCGTTAAGAAGTGGTGACTAATGCTGCGGTTTTGGGATGGGTTTTCAGAAGAATGAAGCACCCACAACTCCAGATGAAGTTTCTGATACTTAGGGTAGTCGCCCTTTTGAAAGATCAGCCCCCAGTTACCACTGGTGGAGCACATCAAAAAATCAAGAAACAAAAAGCAGTGACCGCTTCTGCAAAAATGCGGCCCTAACGGCCTGACCAAAGATCTAGGGACATTACCTAATTAAACGAGCATTTATAAAATATCATGAATATTTACATTCAAAGATTTCCTCCCTACACCTTGACTAAAAATCTCCCCCTCAATCCACTCACCAACCACATGATTCCCGTTTCCCATACAAAGAAAAAAAATCTTTCTTTCAACACATCCCTCAGGAAGACCTCAGGAATATGGGAGACATAGCATGGCCTGTGTTACACAGCAGATCAGACTAGATGGTCCCAGTGGTCCTCCCAGGCCATGGAATCTATTAATCTATGAATTAGAACTTATAATATCCCATAAAAATAAATAGTCTGGGCTCTGCTGATACAAAATCATCATTATACATTTGATAATAAATATGTTCTTTTTTGTAGCATTTAAGGATCAAACATTTCTCACCTTCATCATGCTACCAGTCCCACTGAAATTCAGGAGACCATTTTCATGAGGCAAGCAGGCTGTACCTCTCAATAATGCATTTGCTAATTCCTTTATAGTAGAACATTTACTAATTTTAGAGTCATCCAACCCACTGGCAGTTCAAATTAGTATTACTTGTATTATGTTAATATGCAGAGACTCTGGTAAGGATCAGGGACCCATTGCACTAAGTGCTATATAAACAAAGTAAAAAAAAATATCTTTTGTCTTTGAGAGTTTACTCCAGAAACAACCTACCTAGGTGGATATTTGTGCTTGTCCTAATATTTTATTTAAATCCATGGAACTATACAAGCAGTCAATCTCTGTCCAAATAGAGTCTTTTGCAAGATTGAGACCATATGAAAAACCTGGGAACAATGAGTTGGTGGTCTCAATTAAATTCTTAATAGAAGTGTATGCATTAACACATTTGCACTAATTATCACTTTTGTTGAAGTCTCAGAATTGAGGTATCGAATAGGCATAGATATTGATATGCCTTGTGAACTCTAGAATTGGTCCTTCCAGGTAATAGTTTATCCTGGGAAAACCATGCCTGGTTTATTACATACTGTTTTTGCCAGGACTTAGAAATAGAGATTTTTAGGGTACATCTAGACTGCTTTCCTCTTCCAAAAGAGGAAATGCAAATGAAACGCTGATTAGCATATTCTCGCACTTCATTTGCATATCCTCTTCCGACCCTTTTTACGGAAGAGGTTTTTCTCCAACAAAAATGCAGTCTAGACGTGGCTTTTTCGCAAAAAAACCCCTTTTCCGAAAGAACCTGAAAACCTCATTTTGGGCACGTCTAGACTACCTTCTGCTTTTGAAAGATGATACGCAAATTAGGCGTGAATTTGCATATCTTCTTCCAATCCCGTTTTCGGAAGGGGTTTTAAAAAAAAAAAAAAGCAGTCTACACGGGGAGTTTCATGCAAAACCCCCTTTTTCGAAAGAACCCTGTAAACCTCTTCAGATTTGCCAATCTGGTATCTTCACACACACAAAAGGGGATGGGGGTGGAGTGAGGGGACTATAAAAAATTAATGATAATTGAAAAGAAATAGAAGACAAAAAAATGAGACAAAGTAATTTTGAAGCTTAGAAAATTAAAACAGTAATGTGTCTAAACAACTAAACATCCTGACCAATGCTTGTTTTTAACTTCTCCCGTCACATTTTCATTTACACTTATTAGAAGTGGTCAGAGATTTCATCAGAAGTGGTTTTAATAATAGCAGGAAAGTGCCTTAAGCCACAGATTTTAATTGAGCCCCAAATACAGATTTGGGAATAAAGAACCTATCACAGCAGGAAACTCTTTAAAGGGAAACAAAAAAGAAACATCTTCAGCAGTTACTCTACAAAAGTTGTACTCTATGTAAAGGAAATAAAAAGCTCTCTAAAACTTAAGAATGACCCTATCTATTCAGATTGCTTACAGGTGACATTACGCCATCTGGTTGGGCAGTTTGCCCATACAAAAGGAATACTAAAAAAGTAAAACCTGCTTCATTTTAAAGAAAAGGGTATTCAAAAAACAGGAATATATAATCATATGTTTATATAATTATGTTCTATTCAGAAATATGTTGCAAAAGAAGTTTGTTTTAAAATCAAGCAACTGAAGCAAATGCGGTTTTGTTAGAATAATTCTGGACTAATGAAGAATGGACTCATATTTGATAACCAAATATATGCAAAAAATATATAACAAGGTTCTTGACCAAGAAGAAATGACTGATTGCACAAAAAAAAATCATAGCGAAACAGAGAACTATCAGTAATGTCAAACTTTCTACCTACACTTCACAAGGATTATTTGTATTTTTCTGCAATTATGCTTGGGCAGAGATTTTGGAATACAAAAAACAAAAACAAAACAAACAGGAAATTGCATTTCATGAATGCACAAGTGTTTTACATTAATCACCAGACATTTAGCAGACATGGAGCATTTACAAATTTCTGATGGATTCCAGGAGAACATTCTTGAAGTTTGACTTTTTCTATGAGAAACACTTCAGTGTTGTTTATGTATCTCGTCTGCAATCATTTGCGTATTTAATAATGTTTTGTCTTCTTAATGTAAGGGTTCCAAATTGTTATGAATCGCTTCCTTTTTTAATTTTGTTGTCTAAACAAAACTTTCTGATCTACTTTGAGGCTAATATGGCAAAACATTCTACAGTGCTAATCCCAAATGGTTACTTACTAATCCAAAGATCCAAATTTGAATGACGGCACACTAGAGCCTTTAGCTATGCACTAAACATTCATTCACATTTCTAGTCTAGAGTGTTGTGATACCCATTTAGAATTTGTGATTTACAGAACAGATAGATTTCAAGGGGAAACATCCTACCAGATGTAGCAGCCAAATCAGGTGTAAATGTTATGAACTCAATTCCAAATATTTTGCAAATCAAAGATAAAAGCCATATTGCTGAAATACCTTTCAGGAGGGGGAAAAAAAACGATCCACATGAACAGAGCAAAATTCATTTTAGACCTTGTAAGAACTGCACTGGTAGAACTACCTGTGCAAATGTGTCCACAAAGGGAGTTAGGAGATGTCTGGGGCCAGATCTTGCACTCTTGAACCAGGAAATATCCTACTGAAGCCAGAGGGTGTTTTAACTGGTAAAGCACTGGAGATATAAACTACTGTATGGTGAATATGCTAATTCAAAGAAGGAGATGGACTGAGTCAAACATCAATCCTAATTTTTTTAGGATTTCTTTGTACATGTGCATAGTGCAGCAAAGAAAAATTAAAATTAAAAATATTTTCCAAGTTTAAATAGTAATTTCTATACTTAAGTGAAAACAAAATAATTATTTTTGAAAGGTCCATTCACCTTGTTCCTCAAACTATTTTTACATCACATTTTTAATAAGTTCATGCTTTCATGGGGGGAGAGGGATTAAAGAGTTAAAGGCTCCCTACCATTAATTTGCATCTGGTGCTTTTAGTCTGTGTTTGTGTGTGTGTGTCTGTGTGTGTCTGTGTGCGCGCATGTATGTGTGTGCGTGTGTGTTTTTCTTCCCTGAAAAGTTGGCAGAGCCGGCGATTTTCCATAATGCAAGCATTTGGGAATTGTGAGCGGAATGAAACCGATCCAATCTCCTGACTGCGACATGAATTTTCATTAATTACAACCTTGTCAGCAAAAGCATTATCAAAGCTGAATATGAAAATGCTAATGAGTTCTCATTTGCATATTTTTCTTTGTTGGAATGTCATTAATTATTACATTTTATGATGATGAATGCAGCTGTCGAAGCTCTCCGATGCATAATTAGCCATCAGAATGCCAGGAGCCGATCAGCATTTTTGGGTAAAAAAAACAAATTTCACTTCAACCTCTTCCACTCTCTCCTCCCTATGAAACCCCCCCAATGTTTGTGCTGATGACGATGGTTCTGCCATCACCTCGCTTCAAGGAAGTTATGGGAGTGAGGGTTTCTTTTGATTTTTAATTTTACTAAAAAATTATTTTGTTTTTGCCGATCATGCTCTTATACAAATGGAGCAGCTCTTAATAAAAAAAATCGTTATTCCAGCTTAATTAATGCCACGCTTAATTATAACACCATGATGTCAGCGGTTTTAATTAAGTATTGGCTCAGATACAAAAAAACTCCTTGTTGCAGTAAGAGTCACTATCCACAGATTTGGATTTTTGGTCTTTATTGGTTTGTGAACTAGTCAAATATCAGCCAGAATTAGATTATGTTTACAAGAGGGACAGTAAAGAAAAAGTATTCTCATACTACAGGACTTGGATAGACTTTAGAGCTTACCTACTTGACCACTTTTTTGAGCTAAAGTGTAAGTGAAGATGACAAAACATAGCTCATCCTCTCTCAGCCGCTGGGAACGGTGTTTATAAGTAAAAAAAGAAAAACAACACAGAGCAGATGGGACCATTACACATGACCAAACCAATCAATCACAGATGAAGGGCCCAGGTGCAGCGCAGCCGCGCAACAACGCACCATTTCACAGTCTGTCAGACACATACACATGGTCGTACATGAATGACCCTCCTCAGCTCCCCCAGGACCTCATCTGGAGCGCTTCTCCCCTTTCGCCTGCCTAAGCTCCAACTGACGTCTTCATAATCGCCCTGTCTCTCTATCTGCTTTAGCTCCAGAGAAGAGCGAGGAGAGTGGAAGTCGTGGGGAGGGGAGATAAGGACAAGGACTCAAATCATTTTCACATGTAAATAGTTCAGCCTTCCCCACCCACCTGAATCCCACCACCCAAAACTGCCTCTGCCATGATTACTAGCATCATAAATTTTTAAGAGTGTCTGTCTGGTTGTCCAGACATACATGCTGTCATAACTGTTCTTAAATAATTCCATTGTGCACATATACAATCCTGCAGTGCTTAGACATTGCGGTGATAGGCAACTTAAAATCAGAACGGTCAATGACTCCAACAGGAGTTCTGAATATGGGCAGGGGTTCCTAATTAGAAAAGTACGGTCCAACACAACTCCCTGCAAATAGCAGCAATTAAACAGTGTGTAACTTAAGGACTGCATTTCCACCGTAAGCCTGCATTCGTTTGCTTTTGAAGGTTTCACTCGCATTCCGTTTCATCAAATTTTTATTCATTTTCAAATGCTTTGAGAAAGAAAGGAAATTAAACTAGAATGTTCATTCTGAGATATGAGAGAGAACTTTTTAACCCATAAAATTCAAGGATCTAGAGGGTATAAATATTTATTTCTAGAACCTTGCCCAAAAACTTCTTTTATGTATCTATTATTTCTAACATTTTTAGTTAGGTAGGAAAAAAAGAGAAAAAATTAAAAATATTGCTACACTAGTTTAACATTTTAATGTTACCTTTTTTGACAGCTATAAAAGCAATGAAGCCGCAACCACCATCCACATTAATGTAAAAACACCTATTAATATATATTCAGATCCCAAGAGGATGAATAAAAACTCCAGTCACTCTCAGCCAAATTTTAGAGCAATAAGGGAAAGAAGAAAACTTAACTTATATTTGAAAGCTGAGGACAAATGTTTTTTAAATGTAAAAAAATTATGGAAATGATGGGGCTTAACCAATCATTTATGTGGACTGTATATGGCCTGTTCCTAATCTCACTGTAGTTAATGGAAGTGTTGTCATTGGCTTCAAGGGGACAAAATCAAGCCCTAGCTATTTATTTCCCCAATGTTATAAAATACCATCCTGTTTTTATGTCCTTTAATAGGCAAATACCAAGTTAGATAACTTAAAAGAAAACAATGTGAAGATGGAGTTTCAAGCTTATAAAGGATATCAAGAAAAGAGGTTAATAGATAGCAGTGTCCTGCTTCTGAAGGGTTTTAATGTCTTCCTTGATTTCGGTTTATGCAAGCAATACAAAATAGGTCCAATCCAAACTAGAATACTGGGAAAGCAATCCTGTATTTCATTTAATTTAAAAGCTATGCATATTTCTAAGACATGAGATATTGGAAAAAGCTTAAAACAAAACAAAACTTTTAGATTTATTTTCAGAAGTTTATGGTAACATAAAATGTTACTAAAATTTTCTATGTATTCTTTAAAATTTCTTGACCAAGCTCTAGTTTGACTAATTTGGGTCAGGAATGAAAATAAATAGTTTATAGTGGGAATAATGACAGAACTTCTATTAAAGCAACACCACAGGGGACTGCTCCTTCATGCTATTCAGTCAGATATGTTTCCTAATTCAGATTTTCATGTGATACCCTGGAAAACCCACTCCACGTATTCTTACTAAGGTTTTTAAAGTATCTACCTTGAAGTTTTGTCACATACAATTTGAAAAAGCACAACCACTTTTACAGCACACCGGGCATCACTACAGCAATTAAAATAAACCCTTTGTCTTCTTGCAGAAAGCGCGGGCTCTTGCCATCTCTCAGTTAAAGCCAGCTCACAAACAGATTTATGACACGCTTGTTTGGAGGGTTGGCTGTTTTTTTTTCCAACTGCATGAAGAGTCCCATTCTCAAACACGCCCCCCCACCAAAAGCATTCTACCATTTTATGCTCTCTGCTTGTTCACACAAAACTTCTCGATAAACTCCCCAATGTTAGAATCCATCATATCTATTAAATTCTTCCACTGATACAAAGAAAGAATTAATTTGTGTTTTGAATGGGCTCTCCCCGCACTCCAGGAGCAGAATCTACATATTTGCATTAATAAAATTTCTATTTTCAAGCTGAAAAGAAACTGTAGTACAAAAAGCAGATGTGTATGTTGAATTCTTTCAAATTAAATTTCCAAAAGCAGAGCCTATTCTAGCTCAAGATCAAAGGCACTAAAACACAATCTCCTCCCCCTTGCAGTATAATTACAGAGATTTCGTTTCTTTTGTTACAACGAGCACAACAGGTAAATCTTAGAACCTGAAGAATAATGATCAGGTACTATTACACAGCTAGGCTGTGCTGTAACATCCCTCTGTTCTGTACCCCTGCTGTTTAAACTACTACTCTACAGGGGATGGGAAATATCTGTTAGAGATATTCCTTCCACTATACTTTGTTCCTGGAGATTTCTTTTCTGTACAAGAATCATGCCAGCGAGAAACAAATTGAGAAGAGCACACTTGACCACATATCATATCCCAGTACCACAAAAGAAAAATGTGATGTAAAATGCATTCCTTTTAATAATGATGAAATTAAAGAGGGGAGGGCTTTCAGGTTCAAGTGTCACAGTATTTTTAAAGCCACATTTTTTGCATGCCTCTAAAAAGGAGAGGAGAATACTCAAAAGCACAGAAAGATTTCCAAAAACAGTATTTTAAAAAAAATTCTGTTCTCTAAATAAAATTGTCTACAGTACTTGTGCAAAGAATATATGGAATTCTGTACTGTGCTTAAGGCCAAAAACCATATTAAAACAAATCAGGAAATTTCAGGATATATGAAAGCCTAGATAGGCCTATCTGTCTTTCTAATTAACCAGTAGTTGCTGCATTTTTTATTCCATAATTTTGTATCTTGACAATATCTGGTTTTAAAGTTAGCCAGCGGGGTACAGGCCTATATTTTCCCTTCTGTATGAAGAAATTTTGCATGTAATTCCTTTCACATCTGGCCTTTACTTAGCTCAAAGCTCATGACTCTGATTTTGTATTTGTCACTAGATCAAATAGCCCTGCAGCATCTCACGTCTCTATACCCTTCAGAATGTGATCCTCTGTAATCTTATCCCCGCCAAAGAAGACAAATCTAGTTTTTCCTCAGCTTTTTAAATAACTAAGCTCTCAAAATCTCTGTGTTGTTTTAGCTGTTCTCTGCAGTATCATATACATTTCTATACCGTATATTAAATATAGATGAGCATGTCCTTAGAAATCAAAGTCAGTGTATGTAACTGGCTAGTACAATAAATCAGATTCTACTTTCCAGTGGTACTGCTCAATAAAGAATCCCTCTCCTTAAAACAAAAATCAGACTAGTCCTGGCTTTTTCATAAACCCATCTTTGGAATCAATACTCTGCAATTTTATTCTTAAATACACTCTTCCCTTTTAAATGCTTTCTTGCTGTCAAAGCAGGTCCCATGAATTTGTACGTACAACTCCTAGTGAAGCAGCCTAAGGTATAAGGTGTATAGAAGCTGACTGAGGTATGTCTACACTACAGAGTTTTGTCAGAAAAACGGCCGTTTCTCCGACAAAACCTGAGTTACGTCCACACTGCAATCGCGTTCTTCCAAAAGTAAATCGAAAGAACAGAGGGGTTTTCCCGACATTGGTAATCCTCTTTCTACAAAGAAGTCTTTTTCCAAAAGAGCTCTTTCGGAAAAAGACACGTGTGGACTGGGAAGAGGGAATTCTTTTGAAAGAAGAGGAAAGAGGAAAAAGCACAGGTGCCCAGGTGACCACTCCGTCCATAGTAATCGCAGCTTAAATGCGAGATATAGAGTCCACACTGAATGGACGCTATCGTTCAAAAAAACAGATCGCTTTTTCAATGCGCTTTTATGTGTGGACGCTCTCTTTCGGAAGAAGTTTCTTTGGACGATCTCTTCCAAAAAAAGGTTCTTCTGAAAGAAGCCTGCAGTCTAGACATAGCCTGGGACATAAGCTGAGTTACAGAGCACGTGTATTGCAAGATAAAATTGCTCAGGAGAAGGTACATAATCAATACAGGGCCATCTTTGTGAATTAAGTGATCTTAAGCAGGTAGTGGTAGCTGAGAGGTAATAAGAGAGGGAGGAAGAGGTTCATACTTAGCATCTGTTAGAGGGTGGGTAGGCTTTATTTTATTTTGTCAACGCTATAGTGTCCCAGGATCACAGAACTAAGGAGTCAAATTAAAGATGAGAATTAGCACAAGTCCGAAGGATTAGTGTAAGTCACAAGGAGTAGTTTTGCCATGGACGTGGCTGTGTGACATTGGACAATACCTATCTGCTATGTTTAGTTCAGTAAAACGGGTAGAGAGGCCCTTACCATCTCACTTAAACTGGTGTGTGGTGTGAGCCCTGTGAGTGGGTGCTTCCATGTGGATCCCACCTCCCCCCCCAGCACTATTCTTCCCCTCCTCATTGGGTCTGGCTTCACAAAGGAGAATGTGTGAAGGTTGTGGATTTCAAGGAAATCACCATTCTTGGGTCCACAGCTCTCCAACCTGGTGAACACTTTCCTAGAAAATATAACAATGCCCAGGGCTGCATTATTGGTTCCACTGCACCCCCCGAGTCAAGAGTTGTTCCTGGTCGCCTGACTAAAACATGCAGTGATTCCAGAGAGCCTGGGATGCAGACAGGGCTGCTGGGTGACTGAACTGTTGCAGAGCACATGGCCTCTGTTCAGATGGCTCTGGCCTCACATGGATTCTGGGAGATCTGCCAGATCTGAAGTCAAGCCCAGTGGCCTTTTTTTTAATGGGAGGATAAAGCTGACCCCCTTATCATGACTGTATGATGCAGGAAGATCTGTAGGGAGAAATCCTTGATAGTTGCTCTGTCAGGAAGCGCGCCCTTCCCCCTACCCTTCCCATGCGTTTTACTGTGGTCAAAGATGATATAAGCAAATAATATGTCTCCTCCGCCTCGTTAGGGTACTGTGAGACTTAATTCATAAGTGTTAGTAAAGCACCTTTCAATCACTGGATTAAAAGGTGCTGCGGCGGGTGTATAAGTGCATCAAAGTGTTATTATCTGTCACCAGAACAGGACGAGACAACAAGGAGAATTTTCACAGCAAGCGCACAAACAAGGTGAACTCAGGAAACACAGCAAAAGAACAGAAGACGGAGGGGAGAAAATAAAAATTCATGAGAGATTAGAAAAGAGGGAGAGATGAGGGAGGTCAATGAACTTTTTTTTAAAAGTACAGGAACAGAGCAGAGGGAATGGTTTCATTTAATTTTTCTATACTGAAAGAGAGGAACAGTGAGGAACAAAGAGAAAAGGAAAGAACATAAAAGAATGAAGGACTCAAGAAGAGGAAGATACAAAAGAAAGGGTTCTATATCCCTTGCTCTTTTTTCCCCTTTTCCAGTCCTTCCCTTCCTAGTTTTCTGTTTTCCTGACCTCCCTTGTCCTTCATTACCTTGTTTCCTGTTATTTTGCTTAAAACTGGCAAAAATTATGATCCGCACAGGTGATAAAACCAGCCAGAATTCCAGATATAAGCCTAAATCTAGGCCAGAGGTATATTTGGTAAATACAAATCCTTGCCAGATTTACACAGCTCTAATAAGAAGGTGACAAGAACTGTGCACAGGATTACGGATGTGGCCTCACTCATCCCTTACAAAGTGTTAGAATAGTTTCCTTTGACTTCTATTCAACCTCTAGTCAGGCATCTTGGATGATTTAGCTTCTTCAAAAAAAGCAAATAACTGTTATCAGTATGGAGTTAAAGGTTTAAACATGCTACTCCCCATCCACACTTCGGTCCATCTCAGCCTCATTAAATAACTCCTCAAGTTTACTTATATTATTCTCTCTACCTTGAGTTTTCTTACAAGTTGAATAAGACAGTTGGGCCAGATTCTGGCCTCAGGTATTCTGATGTAAATCTAGAATATTACACTCTGGAGTCAAGCAAGCAGAGCTAGGCTTCTTATCTATCCTTGAGCTTAGTTTATCTACTCGTCCATTTAATGTATCGCACAAACAAGGAACCAGAAACCACACTATCCCACACACTTTGGGCATGTCTATACTAGGGGAAATTATTTCAAATAATAACTCTGAAATTTAGCTTGCTCTCCTCTATCTCAGTATCTAATTTAAAGCTTTCCCAGATTTTTAAAACCCTCCACTGAGTTGTCAAGATACTGAAAAATCTTGTGTGTCTCTACATCAGTCCCTGTTCTGGCCTGCTCTTTGTCCCTCCACACTTTGGGCATGTCTACATTAGGAAATTATTTCAAAATAATAACTCCACAGAAGTTTCTATACTGTGGAGATAGGCTAATAGCCTGGGTGTCCACAGCTCTCCCACCCTGCCAGGAGCGCAGAAACCTCGAAATTAGTCGAGCAAACTCACACGCTTCCCACCCACAGGCCCCTGGATATTTGGGGCGGGGAGCGTGGGGAACTTACCAGAGCGAGCGGACATGTGGGCACCTAGGAGAAGGGGATGCAGGTGGGCAAAGGCGCTCCCCTACCCCCAGACCAATTATGGTCTGGGGGTGGGGAACCAGGAAGTATCCCTGCCCCACCCCTTCCGGTACAGCCCGGGGAGATTTCAGAAATTTTTGAAGTGGCCTCCGGCAAAAAATTATTGCCCACCCCTGACTTAGAGCCCCAGGAAGCACTGGAGTAATTAATTTGAATGAATCTGGAGAGTAGTTATTTCGAAATAGCAGCAGCGGAACAACCATACTATTGCTATTTTGAAATAAGCGTTATTCCTCGTGGAAAGCATGCGTTAGTATTTCAAAATAACAAGCAGAGCATCCACGCTTCCAAGCCCATTATTTTGAAACCGCTTCACAGTATCTTTCTGACTCATGAGGTCTTTTCAAACGCTTTTGAAAAATATCTTCCCCCCTTTTTCTTTACCTGTTAGTTTTGCTTTTCCCCATTAGCATTAAACTCTAACAGTTCTACTTAAAGACTTCATGGGAAGATCCTTATTCCCTCACAGAGCCCCATTCAAGTCAGTGGGGCTCTGCATGGTAGCAGGATGCCACCTGCATGGATTGTGGCCAATTGCTGTATTTCAGTATATCTGATACTACCTTTCTTTTAGTGCAACTAGCTCCCCCTTAGTTTTACATCATTAGCAAATCTCATTACATGATGGAATAAATATGCAAACTCTTATGAAAGAACAAGTCCACTTTCAAAGCCAAGTCTTTTCCCAACATGTTACAGGTGTACACCACATGAGCAGGCACAGAATATGGAACTGTTCAGTGTGTGATGACAGCTTTATATAATGTGATCAAAAACATTTCACATATAAAAAAAAACAGATTGAGACAAAGAACAGTTCTGCCATACAAAGAGCTGAAATCCAATCAAACAAAACAAACTGAAAAGAGCTGCCTATTTAAATGATCCCATTAACCAAGGCACAGTTAAGGCACAGAAAGAAGCTAGTTTGATCTTTCATTTTTTCTAGAATTTATAAGCCTACCATATTTGTTTTGCTAAATCAACACACACACCGCCGCCCTCCCTGGATAACCCAAAGGGGTTTTTTAGGACAACCAACAAACAATACAAACTTGGAGTATTTTGAAGATATGAGAAAAAAACTTCAATTTCAAGAGTGAACATCAGGTACATTTTTGAAAACATGATGGGAGAGAACAGCACATGATGGGAGAGAACAGTGCGGCGGTCAGGCATCCACTTCATTGAAACACCTCTTTGTAACATTTATCCTCAGAAGAGATGAAACATACAATATGTTTAGAAGTTCAGGAGGTAAGGATAGGGTACATATGTGGAAAATTAATCTTCAATATTAAGTAGAAAATGGCAAAGAGCATGCTGTAATGAAAGTCATTCTCAGATTGTTAAAATAGTTAAGTCCAAAGCAGACTGTGAAGAGCTTCAAAAGGATCTCAGAAAACTAGGTGACTGGGCAACAAAATGGCAGATGAATTAATTATAATGTTGATAAATGCAAACTAATGCATATTAGAAAACATAAACCTAACTAAACAAATAAAATGATAGGGATTAAATTAGCTGTTAGCACTCAAGAGAGACATCTTGGAGTCGTTGTGGATAATACTCTGAAAACATCCACTCAATGTGCAGCAGCAGCAGTCAAAAAAGCAAACAGAATGTAAGGAATTGTTAAGAAAGGAGTAGAGAATATATTATTGCCTTAAATCCATTGTATGCCCACAATCTGAATACTGCATGCTGACACAGTCACCTCATCTCAAAAAAAGACATTTTGGTATTGGAAAAAGTTCAGAAAAGGGCAACAAAAATGATTAAGGGTATGGAACGGCTGCCATATGAGAAAAGTTGAATAAGGCTGGGACTTTTCAGCTTGCAAAAGAGACGACTAAGGGGAGATATGATAGAAGTCTATAAAATCATGACCAGTGTGAAAAAGTGAATAAAGATTAGTTATTTACTCCTTCCCATAACACAAGCGCCAGGGATCACCAAATGAAATTCATAGCTAGCAGGCTTAAAACAAACAAAAGGAAGTACTTTTTCACAAAACGCTCTCAACCTGTGGAACTCCTTGTCAGAGGATGTTGTGACGTGAAACACTATAATAGGGTTCAAAAAAAAGACTTAGATAAATTCATGGAATAGGTCCATCAATGGCTATTAACCAGAATGGGTAGGAATCATGTCCCTAGCCTCTGTCAGAAGCTAGGAATTGGCGACGGGGGATGGATCCTTTCATGATTATCTGTTCTGTTCATTCCCAATGGGGCACCTGGAATTGACCACTGTTGGAAAGCGGGATACTGGTCTAGAAGGACCTCTGGTCTGACTCAGTATGGCTGATTTTAGATTATGTTCAGATTAATGCCATTGTCATCTTTATATTACACAACAATATTATGGCCAAGGGTAGACAGTTGTAGAAAGAGGGAGATATATATATATATATATATATATATATATATATATATATATATATCCCCCTCTAATGGCAGGTTATTTTAGTAACTATTCTCAATATATGCTCTATAAAAGCTCTCACTTGTCTGTGATATTTCAAGTTTTTCCACTAGTATTTTATTCAATACATTGATTAAAATCAGTAACAATATCATGATGTTATTTTTGGCCACCAGGAAAGGTTTTCTTTTTTCTTTGGGGATCATTGAGAATTTAAGTGGAGAATTTAAGTGGCCTAGTGGATTGAGCAGTGGAGTGGGACAAGATTTAAACTCCATTCTTGGGTCTACCATTGCCCTAAGGGTGAGCTTGGGCTACACACTTCTCTCCCTGGGTCTCAGTTTCTTGATCTGTAAAATGGGGATAAATGATATTTTCCTCCTTCGTGAAGTGCTTTGAGATGTACTGATAAAAAGTGCTAGCTAGGTACTGTTATTAATCAAGGCTAGTGAAGTCAAAGTATATTTCCTAGCTCACATCAGGACTGGCAGACCTACAAAATTTTATGAAAACCAGACTGCATTTAATGTGTGTTTTACTTCTTCAACAAAACCAGTTAGAAGGTACAGAAAAAATAAAGGACTCAGCCTAACGAATGGCTAGAAGTGAGGCATAAATGAAGCTATGAGGTAGCTGAACAGGTTTATATATAAAATCGGGATCATTATTAGAACAAAAATAATTAAAAGAAAATTAAGGGCAGGATTGGTTTTTCCTTGGGATCTAAGCCTTGCGGTTCAAGGTAGGAATGTAAAAAGGCATTTGAAAAATGTAACCGTATAACCACTAAAAATACCAGTGGTTTATGCGCTGCGGGCTCTGCAGTATAAAGCTTAAGTAAGCTGCAGAGCCTGCAGCGAAACCACCCTGGGAGCAGAGCTGATAAGGGCTGCTGGCCCCGCTCCTGTGGAGGAGACTTCCCTGCTGCAGCCAATTCTTTGGGAAGAGGCTTTGCAGCCGTAGCAAAGCCACCTCCCTGGGTGCAGGACAGGCAAGGGCTGCCAGTCCCGCTCCTGGGGAACTGAGATGTTACTGCAGCAGGGGGTTGGGGACTGGGTCCGCCACAGGCAGGGGCTGTTCCAGCTGTCTGGGGAAGGCAAGGAGCTGCTCCAGCCCCTACCAGTTAACTGCAACCGGTAAGCTTGTGTAAGGGTGAGGCTTCCTGGTTAACCATTTACATCCCTGGTCTGAGAGGACTGAAGCCAGCAGTGAACTGTAGGTAAAGCAGCATTGGCTGCTTCAGCTGGAGAAAGGATAATAATCAATACAAGATGCTAGGAGAAAAGGTCTGGTCTGAAGCAGGAGGAAGCCCATGGGTTAGAAGGAAGTTTATGTCGGGATGTGTGAAGTTGTGAATTCTCTGAGCTCCATTTACGCTAATTCATCCTTCTAGAGTACTGCAACATATTCTCTAAGAGCAGACAAATAATCCAGGTTCAGGTTCGGCTTCTGTTTTTTCATTCCCTCATCCACCAAGAAAACAGAATTTCTAACTTGAAATTAATGTTCTCTGAAATTATATATTGGAGGAGATCACAACTCTTGGGGACACAGCTCTGTAAAAACTAAGGCCCGTGTTCAAAATTCTAAGTTATTAGCTCCAGCAGTTGTCACACATCTGCTTGTTCAGTGGAAATCAAGCATCTCCTAGTGCCTCCAGCCTCAATGAGATACAATCTGACAGCCATTTAGACATGGTTCTTTTGAAGACAGCCAAACCGAATGAATTTGTGTCATAAGTAATAAAAAGCTGGGTGGTCTGTACCATATAAAAAAGTGAGAACTGTTAATGTCAAGCCTGAAACATCTCTAGACAGACATGTGGAGACAGGAACAATGTTGGCACAATGACTACGGTGAAACTCCATCACCATGTTTGGAAGCAACTATATTCCATAGCACTACCTAGTCTCTAAAAATTTGTATCCAAGTTAAACCAATCACTAATATGTGAAGCTCATCACGTCAGCAGGTGACTGACGAGTCCTTACAAAAACCCTGTGCTTTCGGGTGTGAGTGGCTCAGCAGGGGAGCTTCAAGTCTTCACACATCACCACCAGATGCACAGAGGCTACCAGACTAGATAACTGTGTTGGTTGGAATGGATGCTGAGCCCAAGACAGAATGCATCAGTGGGACTGAGGCATGTGCTTCCCCTCCTACAGGCTACTGTGGTATCATTAGGACCTACTATGCCTTCCTATTGGTTTAAAAATCTTTAATGCAATCTCTGGTCAAAAGAGAACTACATGACCCCAGGAGTGGGGACTGAAGGCTGAGACATCCAAGGCCAAAGCTTCAGCCCTGGGTGGTATGGGTAGGGCTTGGTCCCAGGCCCCAGCAAATCTAACACTAGCCGTGGTGACCCCATTAAAATGGGGTTAGGAACAATGTTCCCTGTAATCTTTCACATCCATGTGCAGATTTTTTCCATCCATGTGCAGAATAATTTTTTGATGTGCACCGAGGCATGTGCAAATGTGCACTATCAATAGCTGTGGATGCTGATCAAGCTGAGCAGCATCTGAATCTCTCCTGAGCAGCTGCACAAGCGCACAGCTCACAAGGGACACTGGTTGAGACCACTCTGGGATCTCAACCCACAGTTTGAGAAATGCTGGTCTAGCCCTTGCTTGGTGATAATGTGAAGGTGATGGCTCACTCAGGCTTTGTCTGCACTACACCACTTTCAGCAATATGGATGTTTCACTAAAAATCGGGCAGTGTAAATGCTGTGCTGCCAAAATACTTCCGTCCCCTGGGCCTATGAGCAGTGCTTCTGCCAACAGAAACCACTTGCCAGGTCAAAATTTTGTCTTGTGGGCGAGGAGGGTGGGGGAGTGGAAGGGAGGGAGGGAGGAAGAAGAGTTAAAGCACCCATGAATGACAAAAATTGTGTCACTCAATTGGCAGCGTAGGCAAAGCCTCAGAGAAAAATTAGTTTATTTGATATGGCCCATTGACATCAGATCTGACATTGTAAACATTGTGTGAGTAGTAAACAATTTGAAGGAGGGATCACACTTCCTTGTGTATTTGTAAAATATGTAGCACACTACGGGCACTACAAAAAACAAAATATTATTAATTATAAAATTCAGTGCACTTATTTGGGCATATTCCTGATTTCATTAGCATTTCTTTTCCCTCTCAAGGAAATTTATTTGTTTCTCATTTCTGTCTCCCACTCTCCTTTGTGAACATAGGCAAAAAAATATATATATATTTTTTGGTAGTGTTAACTCTGTCAATAATTACAATTTTGATCTCTAAGAGATCCTACCTTCTACTTCGCTGACCTGATAGTCTTTGAGCACTTCAGTACTCTCTCATTATTTATCTTAATCTCATGGACAATTTTCTTTTAATTCTTGCTTCTTGTACATTCTTTTAAAACTCTACCTTATTCTGGAATCATTCTGATGTTTTATATCTCACATATGTCTCTTTCTTACTTTTTGCTCTTCCTTGTTCAACCTACAAGGAAGTTTATTTTTCATTGTAGTATGACAGCATAACAGACAGCATAACTGTGTGATTATATAGTCATATATTTGCAGTATTTATTTTTATAGGTTCCATCTCCTCTCTATGTTCATTCTCTTCACTATTTTAATTGCTTCCCTCATCCAATAAAACAAGTTCTAATATCCAATGTTGAGTCTGAGCTACCCTAAGAACGTAACAGGTGCTCTGTTTGTCCATCCTACTCATTGTATTGTTAGCAGATAACCCCTGGATAGCCAATGTATCTAAGACAATACATAAACCAAAATCCAGAACTAACATCCCCATCACACACACAGCATAGCTCAGGGAGATGGAATATGGCCTTTGAACTCCCTTATCCAAGGATCACTGTGTACTTTTCCAGTATTTCAATGTAATTTAAATTTTCGAGAACACGAGGTATGAGTTCTCGACAACACACACCCCTTTTCCTCGCTCATGCTTCATAGGCAGAAAAAATAGGAGCAGCAGGAGAAGTAATGTTTGTCAGAATTCCTCTTACAATACAGAGAACTTCCTAGGATCAGATATGCCAGCTTTGTGACCAGATTTGCTAATGGTACAGTGCAAGGTGGCTGCATTTTACATGAAAGAATCTCTCTGGATAAAATTTATATGCTTGAAACAAAGAGTATAGCAATAGTAAAATACTACCAACCACCTGACCAGGACAATGATGCGTGAAATGTTTCAGGGAAAAGATGTGCTATAATGGGGAATTTCAACTGTACTCATGTGGATATGTCACCTCAGGAAAGGATGCAAAGATAACATTTCTAGATAATATAAATTACTGCTTTTTGGAGCAGCTTCCCTAGAATTCACAAGGCACAAGAGAATTCTTCATTCAGACCTAAGTGGAGCACAGGATCTTCTCTAAGAGTTCAATATAGCTAGACAATTTGGAAATACAGAATATAATGTAATTAAATTTTAACATTTCTGTGAGATAAATGCCAAAGAACCTCCTTCACGTCCTCTCTCCCCTCATCTAACTTCAAAATGGGGGTAGCTAATGTAATGCTTATTTTTGAAACCAGCTGGGAAGCCAAACTTCAATACCAGGTAAATTCATTGAAACTATAATGAAGAATAAAATTGTCAGGTGCATATACAAACCTGGAATGTTGGGGAAAGGAAATCATGGCTCACCAACTTATTTGAATTCTTTGAGGGTGTCAATAAGTATTTGTACAAAGGTGAATCAGTCAACATAGTGTACAGTAAAAGTTTAGAGAATAAAGAGATGTATATATACATTGATTTTAGTTAAAAGGATATTTAATCCAGTTTACGGAGTCTGTTGAATGTATGCTCCTTTTTTCTCTCCTATGGAGTGCAAATAGGGTTGCCAACGGTGTTCCCGGTAAGCTGAGCTCTTGGGCAGCCACCCAGGAGAGATTCAGGTGCTGCCCAGCTGATTAGAAGAGTGTTCACAGCTGCCTACAGCCAGCAGCATGTGTTTCTATTGGTGGTGTACATCTGCACATGCCTCAGTGCACAAAATTTATTCTGCACCCAGATGGAAAGTATTTAAGGGCACATTGGTTGTGAAGTGTCCAGTTTTCAATCAGAATGTCTAGTTGAAAAAGGACCATGGCAGCGCTGGTCAGCATTGCTGACTGAGCCATTAAAAGTGTGGCTGGCGGAGCTGACAAGCTGCCTCTTTGTCTCCACACATCTTCCAGAAGTGGTGACATGTCTCTCTGGCTCGGAGACACAGAGATGACCAGAGAGCTCCACACACTGCCCCCATCCCATGTGTCAGCTCCATGCTAGGAACCACAGCCATCAGGAGATATTTCTCCCACAGAAATGGAAATATTTCCTGCTGTAAGACCATGGTGTTGTCCCATAACCCAATGCTAATATCTTTCTTTGAATACGCTTCTAATTATAGAGAAAGCACTTAGAAGAAAACTATTGTAGCAAGATAAACTGCATTTAGTTTTGACCCCAAAACAGGTTCTCATCATAGCTACGCCTTTGGGTAAGCTCCAGTGCAATCAAATAGTAAAATTTAATCACCTTTGAGCCACCAAGATTTCCTCATATACTTAAATGATTATCTTAGCTCTTCTTTAAAGAGAAATTTAGCATCTTATAATGAAAGAACCCGTTCTGACTTAGCTTATATGTTAGTTGATTCAAATATTTATATACTATAAAGTTCAGGCTTGAGGTAAGTACAGGCTCAAGATGATAATTAATTATCTAGCCAACTCCACATTGTTTTACACATCCTGTCCCTTAACTAGAGAGCATAACAAAACCATTGTTTTTACCTCTTTAACAGACCGTGACTAGAGCGACTACGTAAATGACCTAGTAATTTAGCAAATTTGTTGGTTTTAGAGATTTTTCCACATATACATTTTCCGGCAGTAAAAGGTCTACTGCATATGCAAATCAGTCATCTCCTCCTACCTCTGCCTTTAAATGTATATTTAGTAATTATATCATCAAAAATACTTAAGATTGTAACCAATTTATAAACCAAACATTTTTAAAAGATGTGCCTCTGAATGCTTTTTCTGGTTGTCTGAGATTTTCTAGAAATTGGATTCCCCTCCCCCGCATGAATATTTTAAGGAAGTCACTTACAGGCTCCTTTTAATGCTAGAACAGGTGTGAGCTCAAATTCCCTTCGCAACTAATATCAGCTCAGCAAGAGAGCAGCAGTAAATTCTTATTTGAAAGCTAAACTAAGTTCATCTTGATAAGGAGCAGAAGCTCATTAACCATTAAAATTCCTTATAGGTGTTATTTTAAAAGCCATTTCTGTGTCTGGCAGTATGCATGTGTGTTTGAAATGTAGAAAAATGCAACTCCTGAGAGCTTAGAAAAATAGAGCCTCTGTTAAGCACTGCACAATTGTGCATTGTGGCAGTTCATACTAGAGTTCTGTGAATCCCTGTGGAGGCCTGTGAATTTAATCATGTAGTTTGGTTCTGCAGGGCTGGAAAAGAACCATCCTGTAAGGGTGTCTGGAATTCAACAACTCTGAACTATAAAAAGAACCCCCACATATACCTTAACTCCCACATATGGGTCACTCCAATTCCCCTCACTCCAGATTTAATAGCAAGCCCTGTGATTTCTCCATGTCCTCAGGACGGTGTAGTGGCAAGAAAGAAAGTGGGTGATAGTATGTGAGTGTAGGGGTTTCACTGTAAGGATGACCTCCGCCAATTTTCATACCCAAACTCTCAACATAGAGCCTCAGACACAGAGCCTCAGACACAGGGCTCCAATCAAGCAGATTTGAAGGGGAATGAAAAAACTTTCACAACTGTCACCAAAAATAACTAATTAAAAATATTTGTACTTGTTTTAAAATAAAATAGATTGGAATGTAAACTTCATTAAAAATTATGTAATCTTACTATATATTTTAGAGAAGTTTGTGCACCTGTCTTTGTCCATCCCTGAGTCCGTTTGTTTAAAAACTTCTTTCTAAACAGCAAGAGCTAGGACCACCAATTTGGTATGCAGCTTCCTCTTATAAGAACTTAAAGCAAGGTCAGGGTTTGGATGTGTCAGGACATTGGGATGTGCGTGGAATGAGACTGTTCTGCATCAAATGAAAAGGAAGGGGTGTGAGAGCAGGGACGGTCATACTCCAGAATGACTACGGGGAGTAGGGGGAGAGCAGCAAGAATGGGGAACAGTTACACTCACAAAATAACCATAAGGGGCAGCAAGTGCCCCAGCCCTAGGAGAAGCTAGAAACTGAAGTTGATGAAGGCAAAAATGTCCAGCCATTCTTAGATGAAGGGAGGTCATAACACGTAGCTTTGAGAAAGGTATAACATCACCTTAGTAAATACTACCACACATAACAACAACAAAAAGAACGGAATGTTACAATATGTATATTTAATTAATCACGTTGAAGAAGAGTATGCACTCCATGGTGGGCACAAGCGTTATGAAATTCTTGTTGCTGTTTAGCGCTCACCAAGAGTTTTAAGAGATTTTTGAGACAGTTACTAAATTATCTGAGGCAATTCTGAAACTGATCTATATTTCTTTGTCGGAGACAATTGTATCATTAGTTCATATCTTCTTTTATCAAAATAAATACAAGCATAATAAATTAGAATATGTAGCGGAGTTGGCCTGCCTTACGCTGAGCTTGGCACTGTCCCCACAGCAGGTGGCTGCTGGGAACAAATACTCCCATCAGCTTCCCTTACTCCTTGTGACTGCGAGGAGTACAGGAGCCAGCCAGAGCTGCCCTCAGCATTTGATTTTCGAGTCTTAACTAGACCTGCTAAATCGAACATCAGAAGGTCGACATCTAGCACGGTGAGTGAAGAGGTGCCCTAAGTGATACAACTAGCTTTTCTAGTACAGGTTGGACCTCTCAGGTCCAGCACCCTCAGGACCTGACCAGTCCCGGATGAGGGAATTTGCCAGACAATGGAAGGTCCCCTGACAACAGCCCCTCAGCCCACTGCCCTGCCATGCTGCTGGCTCCTTCAGCTTGGCTGGTCTGCCTGCTGGACAGCCTGAACCCCAGCTCCACTCCAGGCTGACGTCAGGCTGCCCGATCGAGCTGCAGCAGCCCCAACCCCACTGCTGGGTAGCACAAGGTCCTAACCTCATTGATTCTGTTGGGCTGCTGTGGCCTCAGTCAGCTTCCCCTCCCAGGCTACTCCGGCCACAGCCCAGCCCCCGCCATCGCCAACCAGGAAGTCCCGACGACAATGACCAGGCTAATGCGGCCCTGGATAAGCTTCCAGACACGTGGGGCTGTGCTGGGCTCTCAGCTGCTCTGAGCTCTCAGCTGCTCTGAGATCCTCTCAACCAGGAACATCTGTGGTCATGCCAGATGACAGATGTTGCCGGACCAGAGACTCCCAGATTTAGGAGGTACAACCTGTACAACAATGAAGAAGCCAGGCACTGCTGATGGCTCATCAGCAAAGACAATGGACCATAGAAGAGCTTAACCTTCCGGTGAAGTTTCCAGATAGCCTGTAAATAATGGCTGCTGTGACTCAGCAAGGTATGCAAGGGCATGTAAACAGACCACATGACTCTTGACTCCATTTTGGGGTGTGTCTTCTCCCCACCCCTCACCCCCCACACACACCAGTCTGGGATGTGCAAGGTTCACTTCCACCTTAAGAATCTGCAGCCTGCTTATATTGTCAGTCAGGATGAGAGACTATTTATTCATACCCTATCTTTCTAGTATATTGAAATGTATTTGCGTTTTTGTTTATTTGCTAGATAATCTGCTTTGCTCTGCTTGGTATCACTTATAGTCATTTAAAAACTATCTTTTGTAGTCAATAAATTCATTTTATTTAATCTAAACCAGTAACTTTGGTGTTAAGTGCTTGGGAATCTAACCAGAGGGGGCTGTTGTATTTCCTCTTCATCTTGAGGGAGGATTGAACGCTATGAATGTACACTGTAAACTTCTCTGTGAAGTGCAACACAGAATAATTTGGGGTTTATACCCTAGTGAGAGAGTCTTACTTTGGGAAGCTGGTGGTTATTTTGGTTGTAGCCCCTCTATTGGTGGTTCGTCCAGTGGCTGGTCAGAGAGCCTGCATGTAACAGCAGCTCAGCGTGTCCCTACCTGTGTGAATGCTGGAGGAAGTGTAGCGCCAGAAGCGGGTCTGCAACTTATCACAGCATCATAGTGTGAGAGGGATCCTGGGCTGATGGGTCAGAGGGCTCACTGGTACTCCAGTTGTAGGGAGCACCCCAGTAGAAACCTGTCACAAGTGTCATTAGGGATAAGGAGATTTTGTTTGTTTGATTTTTTTTTCCCCTTCTGCTCTCTGCTTGGATCCCATAAAATAGTTTCAACCAAATTAAGGCAAAAAGGAGAAATACTATGTTATTATCACATTGGCTTTTCCAAAAGCCATTCTCACCGTTAAGATATACCATATACAGTGCCCAGGAAAAGCCTGTGAAGACAGTACAACACAATGGAAAATAATCCAAAATTGCTTCAGGCTCCAAACCATCTCACTGCTTGTTTATGGACACAATTAAAGGGTTTCTACAATGGAAGTCAAACATACCATATTCTGCGAAAGAATAGTTATTCAGTATTTCCTTTTAGCTTCTTCATTCAGGGTGTGGTAGAGGCCTTGTTGTCAGCTGTTAGAGCATTCTCTGAATATAAATGTTATTAGCTTCCCATTGAATATTTCTCTGATGTTGTCATCATAGTATCCAAGTGCTCCACAAACAGTAATCAGTTTATCTTCACAAACACTTCTGCACAGTGGTGTTATTATTCCCAATGTACAATTAGGAAACTGAGGCACACAGATTAATACAAAAATTGTCAGAAGTGCCCACTAATTTTGAGTATCCAACTTGAGACTTTTAGGGCTGATTTTTCAGTGTATTTAGTATGTTTCTTAGCATTTACTATATTCAAAGCACAGTTTCAACTAACTTTAGCTACAGTTCTGAGTGTTGCATGTTTCTGCAGATCTGGCCGCAGATCTCTCACACTGAGCACCCAAACCATCCAATAATAGCTACCTGTGAAAAAGTTAAGTGACTTGCTTGAGCTTCTGCACAGGCTCCAGTTCTCCAGGATGGTATTAAGCTTCCCAAAACATAAGACCATCTATTCTCTTTCTACATCTCCCGCCGCCAGACCTTCCAACTTCTGCAACAAACGAGGTATATTTCCTACACACAGTGGTTGTCTTAATTACACAATCCTGATTTATTCCCTAAGCACAATCCATCCTATATTCTGAATGTGACAGGAAGCCCATTGCAAAATAATATGCAATTAAAGACTGTATCATAACACATATGCACAAAAGGGCTGAATTAAAGTTTCACCAGCAAGCTTAATTACAGCATTTCCTAACTTTGCATTTTTGATTTACCAATCTTAATGTTCTTTAATAATTTTTAAAATTATTTCCTAATTTAAAAAAAAAAAAGAGAAACAGGATTTCTATCATTTGGCACCATACTGAAACACAAGTTGGGTCTTCAGGAGATTTCAGACCTTTATAGAAACAGCACAGGAGAGATACTCTGCATTTCCAAAGTTACAGTATCTTGCACCACAGTGGCCCCAAAGTAGCAGCGAGAAGCAAAGTTATGCAAAGGCTGACTAAGCCCCTATAACTCTGGGTTGTAGCATGCTTAACGCAGAAGGACACTTCGGAGAATTTAGCTGCCATGCTAATTTCTACCGTGTATGTGCAAACTAAAATCTTTCAGAGGCGCATAAATTAGCCAATACGTAAATATTCCTGCAAAATTCAATGTCCCTGCAACAAAGCATAGCGGTAATAAGACTTCTCAATGAAATAACTCTAGATTTTTTTTTAAATGGGCAAAAAACTCATATATGAGTTTATTTCCCCTAAACTCATTCTAGGAAATGGGAGTGGCATTTTTCTGTAATTTAAGAAAAATTAGCTGATGTCAGATACTGTATTAGGTATGGAAAAAATTAGCTCCAATTGTTATAAATGGACAGTTCTAAGAAACTTTAAACATTTTCAAACAATTGAAAATGTTGGGCAACCTTAATATAAGTACCTTAATGTAATCACAGTAACAGAATAAGAAAATCATGTCAAAATCAGGACAGTTCTTAAGAGATGAGTTCTGTCATGGCACAGTATATATTAATAAAACTTCACACTTACATGGAATACCCAAGGAACTCAGTTTTTTTCAGATAATTTGCTGAGCCTCACAATTCCTATGTATCACATCATCCATTTTACAGATGGATAAACGTAGGCTAAATTAAAGAAAATAGAGGTTAAGCAACCCGACAAAGTTTACATGGCCAGTTAGTGTCAGAGATGGAAGTAGAACCCAGGAGTCCTATGTCATAGGAAAAACTGTCTTTATATACCATTTTTGATTAACAACATCCAGCACTATATAATCACACACAGAAATATATACCCAATTTGTAGTTTACCGTCATTTCCAATTTTCCATCCATTTTACCTGGGAATGTGCCCTCTCCTTAGAAATAAGAGAAAACTAAGCAAAAACTTGAGAGGATTTTAAAGAATATTTACAAGATGGAAGAGAGGGCACAGCAAACAAATGCAAAATGTCCCATGTAGAGATGCACTCTCTATCTCTGCCAAATTTCGAGGGCCAGCCCTCGGAAAGGCATGCTGAGAAAAAGTTGTAAGAGAACAATCTTACACTGGGAAGGATCAATAGCAACTAGGCAGTTATGATGGATGCTTCTGGGGAAGGAGCTGCTCCGGTATAATGCATACTAACACTACATCCCATCTGTTTCTCATTTTCTAGTTAGGAACTGAAAGGGAGCACAAATGTACATAATCTTGCAATGACTTTGTCTTCACATACCTAGGCTATCAAAGTCAAAATTCCCCTGAGCCAGTGGTCTGATACACATCTATTTCATAACCAACAGGACAGAAGAGAGCCAGAATTACATCTGACTGCACTCTGTTGGCTACGTCTAGGCTAAGGGGTTATTGGCGGGATACCTATGATATCCCGCCAAAATCCCACCATGTCCAAGGAACGCGTTTGCTTTTCCACTTTGTGGAAGAGCAAATGCGCTCTTTCCGGGAGCCCTGTATACCTTGCTTCACGAGGCAGAAGGGCTCCATCAAAAGAGGAGGCTTTTTTTAAAAAACGGAAAAAGCTACGCAAAATGCGAATCGCATTTTTTGTAGCTTTTTCTACAAAAACGTTACAGTCTAGACCTAGCTCAGTGGTCACCAACCAGTAGATCAGGATCTACTGGTAGATCTTGGAGCCTGCGACAGGTGATCCTGACTGGTTTGGCTTGGAGCTAGAATACTTCAGCTGCCCTTCCCACCACGGCTGTGCTTCTCTTGTCCTCTGCTTTGGAACTGCCTCCCGGGGGGGCTTCTGTTTGCTATTCAGGGTGGGGGAGGCAGAAGAGAGGGGCCACTGATATCAGGGGTGTTCCCTCCTCCTTTCCTCTGTACCACCATCTCCACAGAATGAGCAGGGTGGGGCCTTGGAGAAGGGGTAGGGAAGGAGGTAGGTCAAGGATATTCGGGTTTGAGGTAGATTCTGGCTTGACTTAAATTGGAAAAGTGATCTTGCACTTGAAAAGGTTGGAGATCTCTGACCTAGCCTGTATCAGGTACCATTTTATAGCTAGTGAAGTAGAAGTAGCCTGTTCACATGAGATCATGCAAGCACCCAATCCCTAAATCTTAGTCAAGCACCTGCACCACTTGTCTACCACATCTTTTTATCCCACAGCCATAAAAAGGGTACGAACACTGAATCTGAGTCTCTCAAAACATTCTAAAAGTATTATCTCAAAGATGGAGAAAGTTCTGCACTATATATTTTATGCCAATAAACAGATTAGTTTGTTCAGTAATATACACAAAATCTGCATTGCCGATGCTAGAATTATTTTAAGGGGGAAAAAGACCAGGAGAGTTGCACAAACTTGGGGGGGGGGGGCGAGGGGAGAGAGAGAGATAGGGTGAGATTTGCCTCTGATCTTATAAGTGGCCCCGTTCAACCAGCATTTTAATAATCCACAGGTTTGAGTATCACTGGAATAGATAACGTCTCTATTTAGGGCCCCCTTCTTTGCACACTTAGATGTGACTGTCAAGTAGCCAGTGCTACTCTCCTTTTAGAGGATTGCTACTAGGATCTGAAAGCATCCCCAACTTTTCACCTTTTTAGTGGGTTACACTCAGGATGTTTAGAAATACTCTGAAGCAATTCAAAGCTAAATATTCCTGCAAGGCAAATTGAGCAGAGGGACTGAATTATAATGAACCAGCAGCTGTCACAATATGACCACAGTAACCAAATCAAAATATCAACCACTAACCCAGATGAGATTCAAAGGTCACCAAATAAGCCAGGAGCTTTCTTCAACATTGCCTGAAACCTCAATCTAATCCTTGCAGTGAACTATTCCATTAAGCTACAGGGCTTTTAGAAACAAGTTACTGTATACTGGTAAATGATTTAGTGTGCTAGCAAGATATCATAGGTAGGATCAGTCCAGTTCACAAAGAATGCACCTGAAAATCAGGCAGCCAGTGTGGAATGATGTTCAGCTTTACCAATGTATTCCATGCTCGGCAGTATTACCAGTCCTTGTATGTATTCTTACTGGGCCAATTGAACAGTCATTCCTTTATCGTGAAACTAAAACAGCCTAGATGACTATTGGGGCTCTGAAGACACAAAAAGATAACTGTGTTTCAATACACAGAAGCAACAGTTTAGGAGAAAAACTTCATTTTCTACCATAATAAAGTTGTGCTAATTCCCTACAGCCAATTAAGTGGCTTGAAGCAAGGACTAATTTAAATACTCCCTACAAGGAAGTGGACACTTTAAAAAAAGATGCATTTTAGTTAAAATACATAACCTGAAAACAAAAGCTTACAATATAGGCCTACAGCCACCACAACATTTCATGGATCATTTGTATGCTGTAAATAACAGTTATACCCAATATCTTTCTTTCCCGGAAAACTTTTTTAAAGTTAAAATTACATGCCAGAGCACACACAATAGGACCTATATTAAGTCAATAAAGTACATCCCCATGATAAGAAAATAATGTAGAGGCTCTTACTCAGGGGTAGTGCCCAGAGACACTATGCCTGAGATAGGCACCAATCTTTACAAAGCCTATTAGACCAGAATAGTTTCCAGGTACATCATTTTATAGAGTGCAACTTTGCTGACTGGAGTAATTGTGGGAGACAACACATCAGCTCCAGACAAATATTGATGTCAGCTCTAGCTTCCTGCAGTTCTTGTGTTTTCTTTGCACAAATGGCTGAGAACTGCATCTAGCCCCTGTTGTGAGGCTGAAGTAGCAAGCAAATTCCCTTTCTTCTCTCTCTGTGGTTTTGCCAATGAGGGCCATACAGCTGCCCAGCTATAGAATAAACAATTTCTTGTTCGCTGAAAAGGAACATGCAAACTCACATCAGTTTACTGATTAACTTAACAGCACAGATATGAAGGACTCTGATGAACTTCTCATATAGTTTCATATTGAGGGAATAAGAAAGAGATGTGGATTAAGATCATAAACTTTCACTTTTGTAAGCATGAGTCCAAACCTGGTTGAAAGAACTGGACTCAGGATTGTGCCCTATTCTAGTGGCCATTTAATTTGCTTACCTCATAAAAACAGCAAACCATTCTAAACAAATGTGCTCAAGAGATGGTCAGATCTGAAATACATCATGTGTTGCAGTCTGGATCAAGATACACTGGCAATGTACATACTTCATCTTGTATTTTTCCCTGTATTTTTCCTTGTATTTTTCTTGTATTTTGTCTACACAGTACTATTTATCTCCAAATTCATCAAAAAAGAAACATTAATAAAAAGAAAAAATCCTCAAAATTTAAAAGACAATGAAGTAAAATATAGGTTTATATTTCACATTAAAAATCTAAATATTTTAAAATATAAAAGAACTTTCAAATGAATTGAAATATGTAATTCTTTTCTATAAAATGAATATTGCTTTTCATGTGGTATGCTGACATCTAACTCGCTTACTAAATTTATATTAACATTTATTGTTAAGAGTAATAACGATGTGATGATATAGAAACATCTTAAAAGTTAAAAAAAAAATCAGATAAATGCTAAGGATTAAGAAACTACTATGAAGCACTTGATTCTGTTTTCATGCCACTTTAAGTCAGGCGTAACTCCACTGAAGTCAATACAGCTACAAAACAAGCTCAATAATCAGTGTCTATGTCTGGATCCATTGCCAGCAGAAAGAAGAGCATGCAAATAAAATTACAGTCTCTCTCTGCAGGTGCAAACTGCTCCACAGTAGATCTGTGGGGACCTTTTCTTTGAATAATTTGATGATCTGACAAGAAAGAGGGAAACTGATGAAACATGTACTGGGAGCCACATCCCATATTAGTTAAGGTTGGACTCAATTAAAATAAATATGATGCACTGTTTGTAATTGCGACAGAATTCATCATAAAAATCGCAAATACAATATAATCAGCACAAATTAATAGCAGTTTCAGTCATGGAAACATTGGGGAAATAAACAGCATTACTGATTATTTTATTGAATTATTATCATCATCATCATTTATGTAAGTGTGCAAAACCATATAAGACACAGAAGAAAATAAGGTCCTTGCTTCCCAGAAGTACTAAAGAGTTTATCATCCCTCAAATAATTCTCTCTATATATTTAAAATGATCATCTTTCTAATCACCAACTTTTGAAATAGTAAACTGCTCTCTGAATTTCTGTTCAGCAGAACACTGCTTTGGCCTCAACTCTGAGGCAGCTTTGTTAATGTCAGGTAAAACTATCTTGCCAAAAACATAGTCCTATTCTGTTCAAAATCTGCTTGAGGTGAAAAATGTAACACTCCAAAAACAATAGAGACCCGTGTTTCAGACCAGACAGCTTATCTGACAGAACAGCGCTTTCATTAGTAACAGTGAGAGATTCACAGACTTAGTAGCATTCTCCTGGACAGTATAGCAGACGGCCTTGGCTTCCACATTTAGGACTTGATTTTAACTATTGCTACCAAGGCGCGGGTACTCCGGGACTGCAGCAGAAGCCCCAGGAGGAATTTTGTCTGACTGGCATCCTGCCCTGGGGTGTACATTGCAACAGCTCTCATCTACCTTCATACATGTTCTGCTGGCCAGTGCCCCAGAAAGTGGGATCTCAGGGATGTAACAGTATAGTAGATTAACCGATAAGAAAAAGTGTATAGGTTAATGCTACAGACTACACACATTTTCCTCTCCCCCTCTTCCTGCCAGTAAATTTTTTAGCAGGCTGGCCAGTAGCCTGGCTCAGTCCTGGCTTGCGACAGGTCTGGGACCTACCCCTGCTGTGGCTCTGCATTTAAAATGTATTAGAAGCCAGGCAGGCAGGCAGTCCGGCTCAGTCCTGGCTCACACTGGGTCTGGGAGCTCAGACCTCCCTCCTCCCGAAACAGGAACTGCTGCCACCCTGCGCTGCTGAATCTCTCTCAAAAGCAGCAGAGTGGAGCAACAGGCAGCCAGTCTGCAAGGGTAGCTGGTTTTTAAACTGGCTCCCCTCACAGACCAGCTCCCGCCTGACACCCTGCACTGCTGCCTCTGGTACAGTGGCTGCCAGCCCCGCCTCCGGGGACTATAGAATGGTCGACTAACCGATAAAATTTCATGAAGTTACTCGACTATTCAATTAACTGATATATAACATCCCTAGTTTCAGTGCTACAACCCACTAATCCCCTCTTCCATATTTGGGTAGCCACTTCAGAGGGTGCTACACAGCCTCCACTCCCTAAAGAGATTGTCTGACCTCTGCACAGGCAGCACAAGAGACATGGGGATCCCCTTGCGTCATCATCCCTATCTCTGTGCCTCATGCACCTGAGCAGGGTGGGCAAAATGTAAGCTTTAGGAGATTAATGGAAGTGGGGAAATAAAATAGTGTGGTTTCCATGCCATTTGCTGCCTAAACAGGCACAAATTAAAGGGAATCTGCTCTAATTACCAGAGAACGATTTTAAATTAAGGTTACAAAATGCTTTAGAGTGAGGGAGCAAGCTGATTGGCTTCAACAGTAGGCGTGCATTATTACACAATAACACACTTGTCAGAAGCTGTTAGCCTCTCTCTCTCGCTCTCTCTCACATGCACGCACCAATCTGCACATGTAGGAACATCAGTATTCTTATTTCCAAATGATTTTATTTTTGCAACACACACCAATACTTAAGGACACCGCAGGAATATTCCACTTCCAGGACCTTTCAGCATGATGACCATTACAGACCAAGTGCTGCAGCAAGATATCTTGAATTTCACAGTGTTTGTATATTCGGAAAAACTCAGGACTGATTATTCTCTTAGCTGCAGCTGTGAAACTCCCATTGGCTTTGCAATCAGACGCCAGCAGAAAAATCACATTTAAGGAAAATGTGTTTAAGAAAAACCTAATCAATTTGTTGTTTTATTCTTCAAAAAACTATATGTAACTGTATTTTATTGTAATGAATACATTTTGAAAGCAGCATTTTCCCCAAATGGAGGGGAAAACAATTACAGACTAATGCTATTTATTTGTTGGGAAAGGCAGGAGCAGAGGGAGAGTAAGACAGACCTTTCAGTTGCAAACATCTGTATTAAATGGTTAAACATGAAAGCATCACTCAGCCCAGTGGGTTCACAGGAGTGTCTGACTATTTGTAAAATATTTGCACTACTTAAAGCCAATGGCGTGAGTTAAGAAGGGAGTGTCTACATTTCTCTGCTTTTGTTGGCTCAAGTCAAACCCTTGAAATTGTTCTAACTATGTTGCGTGGGGGAATACATGCAAGCTTCAACATTATCCCGAATGCTAAACAACTCACAAATATTTCTTAATATTAAAAGACAAGGCATACTTTAGGGGGGTACATTACATTCACAAAACGATATCTCACAGTTACAAGCTCTATGTTTTCTTTGGCTTACATTCAATTGTTTAAATCATGGCATTTCAGCAAGTTCATTGATAACTACAATAGAAGGGTGTGATTTTGGCTAAGTACAAGGATTACTAATATTTTTACATCTTATATTTACTTTAACCAAACTCATTTATCAGCCATGATTTAAAGAAAGTAGTTATCATTCACTTGCAAATAATTACAGTTTATAGCTGCTATACTAAATCCTTGCAAGCTTAGTTAAAACGAATACAGGGACATCCAAGCTTTCCTTAACTGTGAGGGCTGACTTGTCAGATGCCATGGGCTGACTCTGGTTTGTCCCAAGTGGAGCACACTGCAGGCAGCCTCATCTTTAATCCAGAAGTTTGCAGTCCAAAGAGACCACAAGTCCCAACAGGCAATGATCCATCCCAATCCAGAGAAAACAATGGCTTATGATCTCAATCTCTAGTTATTTATCTGTCCCTTTAAAGAACATTTATTTGTAATATTTTAAAGTACAAAAAAATGTTGCTGAAAAGTTCCATTTAATTCTCTGCCAAGTGGTCACACCTTTTTAAAAAAACACACAAGCTTCAGGAAAAGTACATTTACCACTCTCTGTAAAAACTGTAGTCACTGCTTTAAATGGCATGTACCCCTTACATGAAGAAAGTAGAGGCTAATCAGTGAACAGTACTGGTGAACAGCTTTCAAAATGTGACGTTGCTCAAGAGGCAACATTCAGTGTTCCCTTCCAAAGAACAAGTACAACAAACCCAAAACACATGGGAGAAAAATGGAAGCTTTCAAATTAAACTATGGTGCACTCACTCACTTCCACTTTTAAGCCTTTTGAAAAACAAAACGATATTAAGAAATTTGATTTCTTCTTACTTTGTATTCTGGAATTGACAAAAGGAGGCGAGAGATTGTCATGTGACCCAAGGTCCCTGCTTGCCATGTGATCGTAATGTGTCCCGTCGCCATAGTTCTGTTAATAAATTGGGAAGGGGAAAAGAATTGTATAATTTTAACACAAACATTTTCTATAAAAACAGCAGAGAAAGGTTATACTTTCCCCCTCAATTCTGAATACTGAAGAAACGTTATTCTCTCCCTTACCTTCTACCACTGGTTTCGTTGGGGTAATGCGTTCCAAAATTAATTTGAAGCTGCTTTAAAATTTTCATTTAGTTTGTAATTAATGTGTGTTTATTCTGTGGACACACCTGCATGATAATTGAGATAATATACCAGGGAGCTCAATGTTGTGCAAGCCATCAAGCATCTTTCACCAACTATGTCAGTCTTTCTGCTTTCATTAATGGAAGTGGGGAAATAAAATAGAAAGACAATATCGGGGGGGGGTTAGATCTAGTAGCTGTAAGTAAAAATTTGCCATTTTAACCCAGTGGTTGCTGCACGCACACAAAGGCAAAATTTGTCATGAAGTGCTTGGGTGCTTCTCTCATTATGATACAAAGACCTCACAGCTATGAGGACTAACCCAGGAAATTAACATATACAACTGTAAGTACTTCCACTAAAGTCAAAGACACTAGTCACAGTAAGTTAAACACATGCATAAGTCTTATCAGGAGCACGCCACAATTTTTTCTTGCATCTCCAGCCTAGCATTCCAGGCTGCACTCACAATAATTGCACTAGTGCAAAAACTCAACTGTAATAAAAAATTAAAAACCCAAGAGTTTGTCTGCCTGTAGTGCAGCTATTATGTTTGTATCTTGAAACACTGCTATTATTTTTTCTCAGCAACTCTGAGGCATGGAACATCCTCATTTTCGGTTGGGAAAACTGAGATGCACAAAGGTGAAGTGATTTGCATAGTATTACCAGAAAATTAATGTGGAGACCTGAGGAAAATTTAGGATTTCATCCCAGGACTGGGCTCGTTTCTTTATCTCCTCTCATGACATAGTTAGTTTGGAAAGGAGAAGACAGAGAGGACACGATAGCGGTTTTCAAGTATCTAAAAGGGTGTCACAAGGAGGAGGGAGAAAAATTCTTCTCCTTGGCCTCTGATGATAGGACAAGAAGCAATGGGCTTAAACTGCAGCAAGGGAGGTTTAGGTTGGACATTAAGAAACATTTCTTAACTGTCAGAGTAGACACAGGAATAAGTTTCCTAGGGAGGTTGTGGAATCTCCATCTCTGGAGATATTTAAGAGCAGGTTAGATAGACATCTATCAGGGATGGTCTAGTCCAGGGGTGGCCAACCCCGTTACAGGCAAAGAGCCAAAATAGTTGTGCATATAGCACAGGGAACTGGGGGTCGTTTCTAGGGGGACAGGGGCGACTTCGCGGGCAATGGGGGAGGCTTTGCGAGCCACACTTTAAGGGGGAAGAGCCGCATGCAGCTCGTGAGCCGTGGGTTGACCACAGCTGGTCTAGTCGGTACTGGGTCCTGCTGTGAGGGCAGGAGACTGGACTCGATGACCTCTCGAGTTCTCTTCTAGTTCTAGTGTTCTATGATTCTATACTGGTACATTTACATTCAGATACGTATGCCTAAATAATTGTGTTTGAAAATTTACAGGCTAGTTTTCAAAACATTTTTCCCCTAAAAGCAATGAAAGTTTTGGGAGGCGTGGGGGTGAATAAAAATAAAACTGAGAGATGTGTGAAGTAATGATGCAATGAAAGCTGAACCAGGTATTGCTAAACCAGAACTGGTCACTGGCTTTTCTTCTTCTGTGGAAGAGATTCTATCCTGGTATGCAGTAAATGGGGGGAAATTATTCTGCTTAGATGACTGCAGTGTAATGCAAGGCTAAGTATATTTTCTTAGAAGCAACACTTGGCATGTTAGCCAATGGCAGAATCTGATCATGGGGGGTTGGGGAGGTAGGAGGGGGCGGAAGAAAATGGATTTACAGTAGACTTCCGATAATCCGGAACCTATGGGACCTAGGTGGTGCCGGATTATCAGATATGCCGGACTATCAGGAGGTACTATAAGATGGTGATATATATTCTGTATACATTATATACTGTATATAAAGTGTTCTTAACCCTTTTTATTGTACATACTGTATACAGTATACTGTAATGTTTTAGTTTTTAAGCCTTTTTATCCTTTTTGCTCAGTTCAGCTGCTGCCGCTGTTACCTTGTGACTCATTTTTTGCCGAAGCTCACTCACTAGGCTCTTGCCATTTTGATGCCAGACTATCAGGAGTGCCGGACTATTGGATGCCGGACTATTGGAGTTTTACTGTAGTATGAACAACACTGTCTTTCACCTCACTAGGCTGTGCTGAAACTTAGCTAGCAACGCTTGTAAACCCTGGGCCTTCACATTCATTAAGAGACAATTAAATAGCAGTATAAACAAACTTTTTAAATTTTGCCTTGCATAATTTTATATCATGGATTTACAGAATATATGAAGTAGAATATAATTCTTGATTCTGAAGTATACATGGGGATTTTTAGCCTAATCCTCAGAACAATATTCAGACCGTGATCCTGTGACTGCATTGGGAAATGGGCTCAAAACTTCTGTGACCTACTTTTAATTATGAGAGTAGACTTCAGTGGGAATACTGAGGGGAGTATTAATGCACCCCAATGTATGGAAGAGTTATACAATTTAGCCCTTAAGTGGACAGAATTGCTCAGGGTTGTACATATATAGAGATTTATTGGAAGGGATAGTCCTTATTACTCGAATAAATAATCTTGAGACTCTATGCAGTTCTAAACACAACCTTCTCAAAGTCAAAACTCATGTATTATGTTATACCCCAGCTTTTATAAAAATAACAAGAAATATGGTGTGTCTCAGTAATTCCCATGGTAGGTACCAGTTCAGTAACCACATTTGAATTTAATGTCAGTGTATGCACGCATTATAATGTGAGGAGCAGGAAAGATTTCCTCATCCCATCCACATAATGCAACAGAATGTCAAACTTGACAGCTGGAGCAATGGCTCAGTAAAGTTACTGGTAAGTAGGAAGATGCTACTGTACTTTGAAGATTAAAGTCAGTAACACATTGCCTGAAAACAAGAGAAGACAATATTCACAGCTCTCTGAAATGATCTGACTTTAGAAGTAGACGTATTATCCCTTCAACCTTGGGGAAGAAGTTTGGTGGGCCCTAAATATGTTTGTGGGTTACATTTTCAAACTAGTTACCTCTGCTGTGTCCCCAAAATATCCACACTCAAAAGCAAATAGGCTTTGTGCAAAAATGCTTTTGTACATGTAAAATAGGTAAATGTAAATGAAAACTAGTCCTTGTGTGCATAGTCACCAAATTTAAGGATACAGATGCATATTTGTCTATGAATGAACAATTGTATAGGCACATTATACACTTGCAGTTGTTGAAAATTGTTCCCAAAAGGTTAAGGATCCCCTAAGTCTCATGAGTTGTTAATTTGTCATGAGTTAATTTGTTCTAAAGACATTCAGCCTATACTCTCACCAAAGTAGGGAATATCAGCATTAAAAACGTGTACCTCTTTTGTTAATGTCATGAACTCTGCCCTTTTTATTGAAGAAACCAACAGAGGCTGAGCAGAATGTTGGGTGAGAGCAATGCAGAGATGGTAATTTGAAGAGAAGTATGAAGTAGATGTAAATGGCCAGAATGAGTGAGAACAAAGAAATGCAGGCTCAGATTTTTCCACCCTTGAAAACACTCATCTACTTACGACAGGCCTGGGCAAAATACCCTCCACAGGCTGGATCCGGTCTGCCAAGCCCTGCCAGATCCAACCCACGGCCTCCCTGCCTCCCTCCCCGCCCCTCAGGGGGCGGGGAGGGAGAAATGTGGCCATTGCTAGGCCAGTCCGAGTTTCCTGTTATCAACAGGAAGCCTGGGAAGCAGCCTTCCCCCCGCCCCAGCCTGCCTTCCCACCATCCCCTCAATCTTTTAGCTGTTCAAAAAACACATGGCCCCTGCAGCCAGAGTGGGGATGGGACAGGCAGGGGAGTCTGCTTGGGAAGTCTGCTGGCTGGGAGTCAAGCCACTAAGTATCCCAACCAGAGCCTGCCTCTGGCACCCCAACCGTTTGCCCCCCTACCCCACATAACCCACACCCTCTATCCCATATACCCTCCCAGATCCTGCACCCCAATCTTCTGCCCCAGATCACAACCCAAACCCTTTGCCTCCTGCACCCATATCCTCTCCCAGATCCTGCACCACAAATCACAACCCAAACCCCTACATCCTAGTCCCCAGCCCAAGTCACAGCTCCCTCCTCTTTGGCCACATACCAACACTCCCCCCACCCCAGCACCCTAGTCCCCTTCCCCAGGACACAACCCAAACCCCTGCATCTTAGTCCCCTATCCCAGGTCACAACTGCCTCCTCACCAAATTTCCTCCCAGGTCCCACATCCTCTCCTGCACCCTAATCCCTTACTATAAGCTCCCTCTGCACCCAACCTCCATCCAAAGCCCCGCACCTCTTCCATTAATATGGAAAAGTGCAGCCCTTGACCACTTTCCAAATTCTTGGAGTGGCCTCCCATCAAAAATTATTGCCTACCCCTCACTTATGAGGAAGAGTAGCTTTGCCTTCCAGTAGTTCCACTTCATGGGGCTACCCAAGATATGAGGAATAATCCTGCAACTTGTCAGTGAGTTAGATTTGATGACCCTTGTGGTCTCTTCTAGCTCTATAATTCTATGCTTCAGAGGTACCATTCAATGTTAGAAAGGGTGGCAGAATCTGATCCTCAGTGATGAAGTAGGATATTTTGAGTAAACAAGGGCATCCCAATGCTATGCAATGATTCTTTGCATGTAGATATCTGTGCCAGTGAGACACAAAATCTCCCAGCAAGAAATTACACCAAGAGAAATGTCAACAATAACAAAAAATGCCACTTACAATAGTGAGATAACACACAGTGATGGATCAATGGCTGATACTAACTAGCAAGACAAAATGGCTAATGAAAATTTTTGCTAGCTGTTAGCAGGAGTGGAGCAGGTGTCAAATTCAATCACAGGATCAGATAAGAATGTTAAAAAAAAGCAATTTTGAAGAGAAGCTGATCTACAGCCAACTTTGCATGTACATTTTTCAATGCAATCAGGTGTAGAACTCAAATTTAAGATTGTAAATTTGCATATGCAGGAAGTCTGGTTTAGGAAAAAGATTAGATATACTTACCCTGGATGGACTAGGATGTCCTCCATTCCCCCAGGACCCTGAGCTAGTTCTGTCTTCTACATCTAGGGACAAAAAAGTTCTTTAGGCTTTATTGCAATAACTCTTTCCTTTTGTGTAAGCACTTTTAAATTAATGTTTCAAATTAATCTCCTGTTGCCTTTAATTAAGAATCAGACACGGGGCTACTACGATGATAGTGGCTTCTGACCCAACCACTTAAATTATCTCATTTAAATTCACAGCAGAAATGAACTGGACCCTCAGGAACCAGAGGTTTGAACATAAAAATTACTTCAGTGACTCAGTGTTTCATGAGACTTAAAAAACGGACTCCAACTTGCACCAAAGTCCTTGACACAAAATACATATAATCAAACACCAAACATAAGATGTGATAAAACAGAGAATCCCCAGAAGCCAATGTAAAATATTTTCAAGGTCAGTATTCCAACACAAATTCTCACACAGGCCCCAAATCAGGAAAGAATGTACTTAAGTCCCAGGGAAGTCAGGGGGAGTTATGTACATGTTCAATCACCTTCTTAAATAGAGATGAATGTAAGCACATACTTAAGCATTTTTCTGAATTTCCTAAGTGCCTCGTGCAATGCCTATTTAAATCAATGGGAATCTTTCCATTACCTTTGGATGCCCACAGTCTTGTGCTCAACCATTCACACCCATTAATGCTGCCTACATTTGAGGCAGTTGCAGCTTACAATAGGAAGGATTTGGCAAATTTGCAAAGAGATAGTGCAGTGTTTAGAGCACTGGCTGGGGAAATCAGGACTTCTGCCTTCTCTCCTGAACTCTGGTGCTGAACAGATGTATGACTGAGGTCAGGCCTAAACTTCAAACTTCAATTAGCACAGCAGAGGAGTTCAGCGATATGGAAAATCCACATCCTTGTGTGCCACAGGTATACTCATGTCTAACCACTGGTATGAATACTGCCAGTCTGACAGAAGAATGTTCATAGGGGAGTGATTTTCCTAAAGCAATGGGAAAACCCCTTGCATTGTTATAAGTTACATCTATACTATCAAGGAGTTATGCCAGCATACCTTCAGCACCATAGCTTACCACAACAACCCCTGTAGTGTAGGCATGGCCATAGAGTGAATCACTTTCTCTGGCCTATTTAATCCATTTGTAAACTGGATAGCATAATACTTACCTCACAAAGATGCTGTGAGGTGTAATAAATTACTCTTTATAAAGTGCTTCTAGATCCTTGGACAAAAGATGCTATATAATTGGTAAGTGTTACAGAATGCAACTATAAATATCCTTGACAAAACTAAGGAATATTATTAGAAACCTTATTTCAAAAGTGGAATGCTGTTATAACATTTATCTATTACTGTTTCTCTTGATGCTATTGTAACCAGTATCATTTATTTTATTCTCTCTCTTTCAGGCTCTCTTAGGGAAAGGAAGACTTGTTTTTAATTAGGAGTTTGTATTACTGTTAAAATTGTCATGCCTGTCATAATGAGCTTTTATATTGTTTTAGATGGGACGTTTCAGAAAGAGTAGCAGACTATGCTCAAAAGACACCACAATTGCAAATCGATGTCCCTCCTGGATACTCAAAAGAGAGTGGAAATGTGTACCTTGGGGCAGGTCATGTTAGTTCTGATGTTGTATCGGGGCTGGGGGAGAAGAGGATACAATCCCCAAACTTTACTGGTTAAGACTGAATGAATTATATGTTTTGTGGTGTATTCAATGATGCTAGGGAAAGCTTATATGACCACTAACCCTCATGGAATCCTCAGTACACTGCTTTGGGAACCTCATTAGGCTTTCCCAGTTAATAAAACACTTAATGACTAAATAAGGTGTCAATCCAGCAAAGCGCTTAAGGATAGTCTTAAATTTAAGCATGTGAGTAGTTCCATTTAAGTAATGTTAATTCATGTTAAGTCATTCATTCAAGTCAGTGGGAATACACATATAGTTAAAATTAAGCACATGCCTAATAACTTTGATCGACTGGAGTCCGAAACGCAAATTTCATTTAGTCTTTTTTCATGACGTGTTATATTCCACTAAATCTGATTTTTCTGTTAATATTAATATTATATTTAATAGACCAAGCTCTTGGTCTCAATTATATTGAATGACAATGAATTCCACATGCTATACTGAGAGCAAAGTATTTATTTTTACTACTGTTATATTTGTTATATTTTCATTTCTTTAAATGTCACTTGTACTCGTATGATAACAAAAGTGAGTAGAAATGCCCAATTTGCCCTCTCTTTGCCATTCATATTTTGTATACTTCTATCCCATCTCTCTTTTCCACATCCTATCCAAAACAATCCTGTAATTTTAAACCTGTTTTCACATAGAAATCTTCCTGTTTCTGTAATCATTCATATCACCATCTCTGAATTCAACAATATTCCCACTATATTTTTGAGTTACAGTGACCATCAATAAAAACAGCTTTTGTCTAACTACACATAAAGACATAGGTGGTCTAGATTACTAGAGGAATTTTAATCACAGCATTGCAATTAAATATATATGTATATACAGAAAAGCCGTGTTATCTGGCCCTGTACCAACAGAAAAGCTCTATAAACCAGTATTTTTGATCTTCACTGAAAGTCCAGTTTATAGTCTGATTGTAGGGGGGCTGGCAGGTTCCTACCTGGTTCCACGTGGTTCCCCAGAAGTGGCGACATGTACCTGCTTCTCCTGGATGGAGGAACAGCCATGGGAGCTCCGTGCATTTCCCCCCCCACCCTGAGCACTACATCCTCAGCTTCCATTGGCCAGGAAACACATCCTGCATTCTGAACCCCTCGGCCCTACCCTGGAGTCCCCTCCTACACCTCAAACCCCTCACCCTTGGTACCATGCCAGAGCCCACACCCCCAGCTCAGATTTTCTTCCCATACCCCGAACCCCCTCATTTCTGGCCCCACCCCGGAGCCCTCACCCCAAAACCCATACCTCTCTCACCTCCCTTCCTCCTTGCCTCAGCCAAGAGCTCCTTCCCAGACTTCAAACTCTTAGTTACCCAGAGTATTTGACTAACCGGGCACCCACCATTCTCCCAACATTCCGGATAGCAAAGCTTTTACTGTATGATATATTCTGATACAAATAACTGGGTATCTAACAGTACACTTGCACTTTTAACTTATGTAGGTTAAGTGATTGATGATCAAAGCTGTAAACTAGGAAATTAATAGTCATACTATCCATATTTAAATGTTTTTTAAACAACATAGTTAAGATTTTTGTGTTTGATTTTATTTTTTCTATATAATCATTGCTATTATATCTCAATAAAAGTATAAAGTGTTAATGACAAAAGACATTCTCAGGTAAATATTTAATTAAGCTCTAGACAAAGAAAAAAAGTGTGTATCATTTGCCTGACAGATCAGATCAACCATGCCATTTAGTTAATTAAGCAGATTTTTTTTAAATAATTTGTGTTATGTAACTGATAATGAATGCTTTCAGACCCTATTTCAAAACCAACTGAAGTCAAAAGAGATGCTCCTACAATGAACTTAGAATAAGGCATTGGACCACTATGCAAAGATGCTTCCAAAATCCGTATTAAATCCTTTAGACAAACTAACAGTGCATGTAATGCGCATCTTTGTCCATGTGAATATCTCTAACTTTCTTATCCTGTCTCGTTTATATTTATGATGTTTCTTTTTTCTCTCTCCAAAATACCAAATATGATTACATGAGAATATAAACTAATCACCTGCCAGGTGTCCCAAATATCAGCCTGCAAATAAATGTTTATGGCTGACTTACAAACCTACAAAAGTGGAGTTTATAATATGAATGCTGTCACAGTGCTAACAAAACTGCTGCAAACATCACCAGCAAACTAAGAAAAATATTACCAAACTTGTCTTCTAGCTCCTAGAACTTATTCTGAAAAATAATGCAGACTTGCATATTTTAAAAGGCCAAAATAGTTTTTGGGTGAAACTGAAAGTGAAACAAAACCTGCTACTTTGGATAGTGTTGTTTGCATTCATTTCACAATGGTTACAATAACAATGCTTTACACTTAAGCAGCACATTTCCAGCCCAGCACCATAGGAAGCGTGAAGGCTGGTTTTGCAAACTTGACTAACTACTCACATGAGTAATCCCATTAACATTATGGCCTGCTGTATCATCCGTACATGGCTGATGCTCAAATCTACAAAGCCATTTGCTTATTCCAGACAATGTAGTCTCTTTTCTCCATCAGTGTCTGACAGAAGTGGAGGAGCAAATTAATTTAGTCTCAATTCTGTTATGATGGAACATGCTGTATCTGCATCTGTAGCCACAAAAATGAGCCACGGATATGCTCACTGACATCTGCAGATGCAGATACCCAAGAATATAAAGCAGATATCCCCAGATTTGCAGGGTTCTACTATAGGGAGAAACCATCCAAAGGACTGGCCCAGAGCTGTGAGTGAGCTCCTAATGAATGTATATAGCCACGTCTGTTCAATTTAATTTAGTTTACAGTCTTCAGCTGTATTGTGCCCATAACTACTCTTGAATTCCCAAATGACAACAATGGCATGTAATGCTTTTTTTCTTTCTTTCCATCTACAGCTTAGCTCAGAAACTGTGACCATTCCTTCCTGCTGTAGTGCTCATGATAGTAATCCATGCTTGTGTAACCTCAAGCAGAGATTACTGCAATGTGTTCCACTTGAGGCTGCACTTGAAAAGCACCTGGAAGCTTGAGCCACTGCAGAATACAGAGGCTTGTCTAATACTGGACTGACCTCTTACCAGCACATAACACCAGTGCTCCAGTCTCTGATGTGACTGGTGGCCTGCCAGAAAATAACTTTGAAGTACTTGTAGGGGCAGTGCAAACTGCAGCATCTCGCTCATGCTTTTAAAAGGTGCCATCCACCTGAACATTACATGTGTGACTGAAAGTTTTGTATCCACTTTAGATCCTGATTCCAGCAATTTGTTCCATGCAAGTAAGCTCTTGTACACACACAGAATTTGCCGAAATTCTCTGTGCTCTGCACAGATGCAAAGGTCCACTTATGTGGATCAAAATGCAAGGTCAGAAACACAGTTCACCTGAGTTTCATAGAGCTGAAAGCAAATAGCAATATTTCTTTATTTTTCCATTTTGTCATTGACAGCGCTTTGTGTTTAGTCAACTTTACTGTTTCTGATAAACAGTAAAGCCAGTTTGCTCCTTGATAAAATAATTCTTGTGAACTTCAGTCAGGAAGTGAAAAATCCTTATAAAGTTTATATACAAGGACTTTTTAAAATAAGGACATTGTTTAAACCATGCTTCATCAGAAACTTTTTCTCTCTCTCTCTCTCTCTCTTTCTTTCTCTGAAAATAGTTAATTAAAAAAACATATCGTGAGGCCCTATTATCTGACTATGGATAATAGTGGGATAGGATTTGCATGATTTAAGTGTTTGTGTATTTTATATTTATTTTTTGATTAATGCTAAGAACTTATGTGCTGATCGAGGAGCTGCATGTGCCAGCTTCCAGAAGCCACTATGGATGGCTCAAAATCCCAGAGAACAGCAGATATACTGTCAAGTGCCCCCTGAACATCCCAAAACCATTCAGGATAGCTGGTAGTAATAAGGAGAAGGAGAGGTGGGTCAGGCAGGGTAGAAAGGGGGTCAAAAAAGTGGGTGGAGGATTGATAGCTTCTACCAAATCAGAAAGAAATTCCTAAGACACTGTCCTATTCACTTACATACACTATTCAACGGCCCATAAGCAAAGTAAGCTGTCCTGGGATAAGAGGAAAGGTCCTCCCATGGATTGGTAAGAGTTAAATATAGGAAACAAAGGGTAAGAACAATGGTCAGTTTTCAGAATGGAAAGAGATTACTATTGGTGTCCCCCCTGGGTCCATATTGGGACCAATCCTACTCAACAAATTCATAAATAATCTGGAGAAAGAGGTAAACAGTGAAGTGACTATACATACATGATGGGGACTAAATTAGTTGTGACCACTCAAGAGAAAGATATTAGAGTCATTGTGAATAGTTCTCTGAAAACATCCGCACAATGTGCAGCAGCAGTCAAAAAAGCAAACAGAATGTTAGAAATCATTCAGAAAGGGATAGAGAATAGGACAGAGAATATCTTGCTGACTCTCTAAATTCATGACACCCATATCTTGAATACTGCGTGCAGATGTGGTCGCCTCATCTCCAAAAAGGTATCTTGGCATTGGAAAAAGTTCAGAAAAGAGCAACAAAAAACAATGAGGGGTTTGAAATGACTATTAAAGAGGAGAGATGAATAAGACTGGGACTTTTCATCCTGGAATAGAGATGACTAAGGGCGGATAGGATATAGATCTATAAAATCATGACTGGTGTGAAAAAAGTGAATAAAGAAGAGTTATTTAGTCTTTCCAATGATACAAGAATATGGGGTCACCAAATGAAATTAACGGGTAGCAGTTTTAAAACAAACAGAAGCAACTTTTTCTTTGTGCAGTGCACAATCAACCTGTGGAACTCCTTGCCAGAGGCTGTTGTGAAGGTTAACAAAGTTCAAAGAAGAACTAGATAAATTCATGGAGGACAGGTCCATCAATGACAATTAGCCAGCATGGGCAGAAATCATATCTGTAGCCTCCATTTGTCAGAAGCTGGGAATGGGCTACAGGGATGATTACCTGTTCTGTTCTTTCCCTCTGGGGCATCTGGCATTGGCCACTGTCAGAAGATAGAATGCTGGGCTAAATGGACCCTTGGTCTGACCCAATACGGCAATTCTTATGTTCTTATATTCAGTACGGGGCATACCCCGAGCAAGCCTCCTTTCCCTCTGTCCTCTCCCCTGTAAGGTAGATTATAAAAGCTGAAATTGCTGCTTTATCCTAGACTTCACTGAAAATTCCTTGCCATCAGCCTTATTTTAACGTAAGTCTTTAAACAAGTTTTTCCACCTATGTTGAAGTTTTGGCCTGTGATCTGAAAATGACAAGCAATTGCTCTTGTAAACTATCTTCAGGGGTTGTCTTAGCTTTAACCAATCTTCTTTGTATTTAGACTTAAATGTGCAAGCCACACTATATTACTCTGCAAAACATCAATGAGAAGGCTTAATTAAGTAACACTGACAGATAAATCCATTTCTTTCTCAGTAATCAAATCAAAGCAGGTTGACATAACACAGGAACTTAATACAGTTATTCCCTTGTAATTGGAAAAAGGCCCTTTACTTCTCATTAAAGCAATCATCTGGGTATTGGCATAATAAGAGGGCTCAGGGCTTTAATACTGCCCTATAAAAAGCCTCAAGATACAGACCCCTTAAGCAAACATGAATGATTATCTAATTCCTTGATCACAGCGGAACATGTAGTTCCTATTGTTTAGAACTACTAATTCTTTATCTCAGTTACAGTTTTAAAAAGTAAATCGATATGAAGTACACATGATGGAGCTCTATAAGACAAAACAAACCCTAGCTGAGGGGGATCGGGAGAAGTATTGAAAAATGCTCTCTGGCTAAGGTGAAAAGGTTTTTATATACTTATCTATTTATCAAGATTATTAATATTATTAACAACAACAACTTTGGTTATATCTATATACTTGTTTTAAAATATATAGTAACCTTGCGTAATAATTTTTTACCCCTATAAGGTGAGCTAAAACTCTTGCAGATTCTGGGTGAAGGTTCCTAGTGTTGATATGCTGCCTCCATGGTACCCTATTCCCAGCCCTCAGTTTTGACAATGTGTAAGGGCTACAAAAACATGCAGACCCTTTTCTACATGCAACATTTCTGCAAGATAGAATCTTGAATGTCACGGGCAGGGGTTCAGAGCTGGTTTGATAGGTTATTCTCAGCATGAATCCATGAACAGTTCCATTTGCCTGTGGCCATGATGGGGTTACACAATATCAAAGTGTTCAATAAAGAGATGGAAGTCTGGCCCTTGCAGATTTGTCCATTGTGCCATTAATTTATTTTATTTTTTTTTGCAGGGGATTTTCAGTGAGGTGGGCTTCACTATCAATACTCAAAACAATTGTGCATTTTTTAATTTCTAGAAATGAAAAAACCAGCAATTAATATTTGGTAAGTCTACCGTAATTCATGAGTAAATTAGTACTACAGGTTGAATCTCTCTAATCCGCCCTCCCTGCTCTGGTAGCATCCATGATCCGGCATGATTTTAGTTAGCTGGATGTTCACCAAGTTTCCCCTGGTCCCATAAAGTCTGTTTAAAGCCACAAGTCCTGTGTCTCAATGTTCTGTGCTGTTATTTAGCTCTAATTTACTCCTAAATGTATCCTACGAGTGCAGTAAGCAGTGGAAATGTTGGTAAAGCTGCTAGACAATATTGATTTCCCGTGATTTGGCAAATTCTCTGGCTTGGCACTGGTCAAATCCCACGGGTGCCAGGCCAGAGAGGTTCAACCGTTACAGGTATCCCAAGCGCCTCCTGAGTAATCCCAATTAAAGTCCATGGAACCATTCAGAGGGTGAAATTCTGGACCACTGAAGTCACACACTGACAGTGGAACCAAGATTTCTTACAGAGCATGTAAAGTTGATTATGTCTTTCTTTGCAGGATCAGGATCTGAGGCCTGATCTACGCAGACAATTAGACAGACCTAGCTAGGTCTCTCAGGGCTCTAAAAAATTTCTGAACACCATAGTTAACCCAGCCTAACTACCAGAGTAAGTTTGCTAGGTCAACGGAAGATTTCTACTGCCTCTTGGAGAAACAGATTCACTATACTGATGGAAAAAAACCCTTCTGTTGATGTAGGAAGTATCAGCACTACAATGCTACAGCCACATAGCTGCAGTGCCATAGCTAAGGCTCTACCAAATACTTGGCCATAAAAAAAACACATCATGGATTGTGAAATCTGGTCTCTTGTGTGCTTTTACCCCATATTCTACACATTTCATGGAGCAGACCAGTCTCTCTCAAATTGGGGGTTCTAACCCAAAAAGTCATTGTAGGGGGTTCTAAGGTTATTTCAGGAAGTATTGCCACCCTTCTATGCTGCTGTCCTCAGAGCTGGAGAATGCTGGCTGCTAACTGAGGATCCAGCTCAGTGCAGAAGTAAGGGTATTGCCACCCTTACTTCTGCACTGCTGCTGGTAACAGCTTTGTCTTCAGAGTTTGGCTCTTATCCAGCAGCCGCTGTTCTCCACCTGCTACCAAGAGCAGTGCCAAAGTAAGGCTATCAGTACCGCAACCTTGCAATCCCCCCTCACAACTCCTTTTGGGTCAGGAACACAAGAATTGTAGTACTGTGAAATTTCAGGTCTCAATTGCTAAAATCATAAAATTCATTATTTTTAAAATCCTAGCGCCATGATAGTGAGCAAAATGGATCGTGAATTTGGTAGGGCTCTAGCCACAGCTGTGCCACCGTGAATGTGGCCTGAGAGAGTAACTTAACCATGAACTATAAGCAACATTGATTTAATAAAAAACAAATAAACTTGGTCAAACTTGGCCAATTTTAGTAGATAAAGGAACTGTGATGGCTGTAACACAGACTTTATAGAATGTCTCAATAAATCCATTTTGAAAATGCAGTTCAAATTGGCTTGGTTATGAGCACAAACATGGATTCAAAACCACAGCAGTATAAACAAGGGTAATAGGAAAAGGCAGACGTGCCAAGTTTGGGGGGAGTGGCCTCAGTGTTTCAATATGGAGATCAGTATTGGGCATAGTTTCATTTAAGGTCTTCATTAATAATTTGGGAAAACACAAATGCAGATTACACAATTACAGTCACAGAAAATACTAAGCAGAGCGGTGTTGTAAACTGTATCAAGGACAGTGAAGTAATGTTAAGGAACAGTGTTCCATCCTGCAAGCCCTAGGTAGAACTTCCATTGTCTGAATCCGCTGGGGTCCCAAAAAGACACAGCTTGGAATTAATTTTTTTAAGGGGGGCATTTCTCCTGGAAAAATGCAAGCTACTAACTACAGAAATAGTCCAAAATACAGATTTTCAATAGCAAGATGATGCTTGGAAAGCATTCATGTCAAGAAAGATTGGACTGACATGGGACAAGAACTTAGATGAGTTTGCAGCATGACAAGGTTTGAAAAATGTCAGTGGTGAGTTTGGGATCCAGATTCATCATCTCATGAAGCAAGAGGTGATATTCCCTTTACATACAATGCTGTGGTGATACTGCACCAAGGCTGCTGCATATGATTCTGGGCACTTTGCTTCCAGAAAAGGATCAACAAATTGAAAGAAATTCCAAGGGCAAAAAGAATATGTGAGAGCTGGAAAACAAAAGTGTGGTATCGCTGTTTCAAGAAAAAGATGGCTTGTGAAAGGTGATATGAAAAACAAGAGATGAAATGACATGGTGATTTGTACCTGATGATATAGCTACGAACATAATAGTGATCAAAAAGTGATGTAAGTTAATGGACAGAAGCAAAAAGGACACAGCAGATCTTGTCACGTTTAGGAATGATGAATGATGCCTGACTTATATTGCTCCCCCATACATACATGTGCTGGCAACCATGTGCCACATGGAGAACAAGCATTCAGTGAAAGTGACAGGATTATAAGATTAAGATTTGCACCCAGAAAGACTTTCCGATGCCAACCATTGTTTTCAAAAGCACGGGCTAGAGTTTCACATTTTGAATGATGCTGTGGGAAAAGAGCCATAAGCTAACAAACTGCATTAGACTTCATCTTATTTGATTGGTACTGAGGTTATTTATTACTGTGCATGGATCACCACCACAACCTCGCCGTGTAAAAACAGATCAAATTCAAAATCTCGCACATCAGTCATCTAACTTTATGTTATACTTTCTGCATTAAAAAAGGTGTGCCATGACTCAGTGCCAGGATGACTACAAACCTCAGCTTCCCTCCAACCTTCCCGCAATAACTCTCCTCCTTCACCCCCGCTACCACCACACAAATGAAAAATTATTTAAGGTCCCTGTGACTAGAATGAAGGAGAGAGGCAGAGAAATACACCTAATTATGTACACTGTAAAATGCTGACAAAGGCTCAGATACCACAATGATGGTAGTGTATAAGAACAGATAGATTCAAGTTTTCTGTTATAAGATAAGCCTTGCAGCTACAAGAAGACAGAAGCTGTAATCATTACCCTTTTTACGGCCGTGAGAGTTTCTCCATTGACTTCAGTAAGGGCATGATTTCACCCAAAGTTCTTTATGTTTGCCAGATGAGGTGTAAAGAATTGTCTGTTTTTAAAAGTGTAAACTTCAGGGAAGAATAAGCAACAACTTGCTGGGAAATCCTCACTGTAAGACCAGCTGTCACTGAAAGTATGTAGTAATACAGAGATTCATTAAGCATCCAGTATTCAAAAATCAGTTTCTGAACATTATTGACTATCAATTTCAAAAACAAATGCTTAACTGTATGTTGTCTTAATTTTCTCCTGAACAGTTGCCAATACTACTTTGAAAAAAATCAAATACAGTCCTGAATAAACTGAAATTCTGGACAAAATAACTCTAGAAGATTGTAAAGTTGTATGCATATATGTACAAAGGATTATTTATTATTATCATTATTCATAATATTCTGGTTCCAGAAATTTACTAAGTACCAATATGCTATGACAGAGCTGCATACATACTGAAATACAACAATCTTCCAACATATGGCCATCCACCCACTCTTAATAATTAATCATATATATTTTTAGTTACTGAGTTTTCTACTTTGTAATTCACCTGGAAAAGTAAATGGGTATGTGAAGTTCTGGAAGAACAAACGTAGATGAACTTTTGGATGTGTATAACAGTTAACGTCAAAATATTAAACGTTAAAATCCAAATGTATATACAGATTGAACCTCTGTAGTCTGTCACTTTCTGGTCCGGCAACATCTGTTGTCTGGCATGATTTTAATTAGCCAGGTGTCCACTTATCAAGGGTGTGGCCAAGTTTCCTGCAGTCCCATAAAGTTTGTTTACAGACACCAGTCCTGGCTCTCAGTGTTCTGTGCTGTTATTTAGCTGTAATTTACCCCTAAATGTCTTCAAAGAGCCCAGTAAGCAGTGGAAGTATTGGTAATGCTGCTAGATGATATTGACCTCCTATGGTTCAGCAAATTCTCTGGTTCAGCACCTGTCAGATCCCGAGGGTGCCAGACTAAAGAGATTCAACCCATAGCTGTTTGTTCCCTGAGAAGAGGCTATATAGTATTACATATTCCATTATGGTATGGAAATACATGCATTCCAAACCACTGAGAATGAAGGGAAGCGGTAGATTCTTCATTTCTTGATATCTACAAATCAAGACTGGAATCCTTTCTGGAAGATATGCTTTAGTCCAACACATTATGCTTCAGTCAAACACAAGTTACTGGGCACAATATGTGGGTAATTGGGTGAAATTATGGATAAAACAGGCCATTAGATGTCAGACTAGATGATCTAATGGTCTCTCCAGCTCTGACACTCCATGGAACTTAATGCACACTGCCACACCCCTCTCCCTAGTTCCTGTGGTATAATCATAAGGGTGGAGGCTGACAGGATGATGCTCCTCACAAATGTAATGGCTGCCAGAGATTCCATTTTAGAACAAATATTTAAGGAAGACCTACTGATGTTCAAACCCTTGTTTCTGCAGTGAAAGTATTGCTAGGAGGGATCCAGGTCTCTCTGTTACGAGATACCTAGAGGTATAAGGAAAAGCAGGGAATAAGGGAGAGAGTCACATGAAACTGGGTCCTATCATGAAACTAGATAGATGCCTGACAAATCTACAGCTGTCTGAGTTCTTACTGCCGAATCAACTGGACCATGTTTGTTTGTTTGTTTTTAATTTGAAACACTCTTTCCAATGGATGTTCACTTTCTGACTTGATGTTCATCATGACTCCCAGCTGGATAATCTCAGGTGTTGAGTGTGAATGAGTGTTGTTCCATCCAAAAGGCGCCAGAAGAGAGCAAATCCTATGTATTAGGTCCTAGGTCCCAAAAGAGCCACTCTTCAATGTGCAGTTCCAACAAAATATCTCCCCTGGAGAGAACTGCTGCTGCTGTCATCATCATGTGTAGGGATGTAATAATATAGTTGATTAACCAATAAGCAAAAGCCTATCAGTTAATGCTATAGACTACACACATCCATTCCCCAGTAAATTTTTAGCAGCAACCCGGCTCAGGCACCTACCCCACGCTGTGACTCTGCATTTAAAGTGTATTGGAAGCCAGGCGGCCTGGTTCAGTTCTGGCTCGCACTGGGTCCAGGAGCTCAGACCCCCGCAGACAGGGGATGTTGCCACCCCTGTATCAGAGGCAACACCGCAGGCGACAGGCAACCGGTCCATGAGGGGATGCGGTTTTTAAACTGGTTCACCTCGCAGACCAACTCTTGTCTGGCACCCCATGTTGCTGCCTCTGACACAGAGGCAGCAGCATGGTGTAGCAGGGGGCTCCTCAGGAGCAGGGCCAGAGCACACTGGCTGCCGGCCCTGCCCCCGGGAACTATAGACTAGTCGAATAACCGATAATTGAATAGTCAATTAATCTCATGAATTCTTAACTGATATTTAACATCCCTATCTCAAACTTCATTGCAACCACAATTCTGACCGGGGGGGGGGGGACTGAAGCCTGAACCAGCTCAAGCTGGAATTCAAGAATTCATGAGGTTAAATTGACTAATCAGTTAACCAATATTTAACATCCCTAATCATGTGAAGACTTTAGGGACAGATGTCAGCTCCAAAGGTGAGAGCAGTTAACTGGAAAAAGCAGTAGGCTTATGCACCTTAGTAAAAATGTTTGGATGCAAGTTATTTATGTGTGCATCCTAGAGGAGGTTTAACACAAAAAACTTTCTAGGCTTCAAGGAGCGTTCAGTTGTGATTCTTTAACCATATTCCACCATTTTAGATCCAGAGCTACTTTTTTAATTCAACCCCAACTCCACCTCTTTTGCCACCATATCATCACAAAGATAAGGCCTTAAAAAACTATTGATCAAGGAATGAGCCAGCAGAGTTAGAGTCCCATAAAAATGTGATTGTTTTGAGAAAATCTTCCTTTTTCAGTCTCTAGGGAGGGAAAATAGGGCAAGAGCAAGTTCACGTTCACTGTACTCACAAATATACCCTTTTAATAGTACTTGGAAGAACACTGATTTGACAAAACATTTTTTCTAAAAAGTGAAGGCAGAAGGGGCTCATCTAGACTACGCTAAAGTGTTGAAAGAGGATATGCAAATTCTGTGGGAATTTGCATATCTTCTTCCGATCTCACTTTCAAAAGCGAAAGTAGTCTAGATGCGTTTTTTTCACCAACCCTCTCTTTTCCAAAAAGCCGCTTTCCCTCAAAAAATGAGGTTTACACGGCTTTTCGTAAAAGGGGGGTTGCCGAAAAAAATGCGTCTAGATTACTTTCACTTTCGAAAGTGAGATCGGAAGAAGATATGCAAATTCCCACGGAATTTGCATATCCTCTTTTGACACTTTAGAGTAGTCTAGATGAGCCCAAGGAGCCCCCAGTTTGGTCGAGCTTACATTACATTTTACTGAAGATTTTCCACTTTATGTAACTGCGAAGGATATGTAGACCTCCTCATTTTCTGTGGTGAAGAAAGGGCACTGTCTCTTCATCACAGCACTTTAAATCATCGTAGGTGGTGTTTATGTAAGGGGTTGAAATTAATGTCTAGCCTGTAGACTAAATAACTTTTAGAAACCACAATATCACCTAAAGGCTTCAGGACTTGAATCTTCTAAATCATCTAATAGTAAGCACCAAAGGGTTTTGCTTTTTTTTCCCCCCTCTTCTTCAAAATCAGTTTAGCTGATCCCTTAACTGAGCAATTGGACAACGACTTGATTGTTGATCTGCCTTGGTCCAGCAGCTGGCTCACTTAAAGAGGATGGTAAAATCCTATGTGGGAAAAACACTCATGATGGAGGAGCCTGTAATGGAGGCCTGATGGTGCCACTCTAAACAGTGCAACTGTGGCCTTTTCCCATTGCTCTCCCTAGAACAGATGAGCCACCTCTTCTTGAGCCACCACAGGAGAAGAAAAGACTTCCAAACAGATTTATGTAATACACATGAAAGGAGAACACAATCCAAAGGACTGAAAAAAGATGTGAAGTATCAAGAGTGCATAGGAACTGCCAGCAGTATAATCAAATGAGCTAACGGCAGAAGAAACAACTGAGGAGGACAGGAAGGGCAGCCCACATTCCCTACAGGTGTTCAATGGACTGGTTGTTATAGAAAATGCATGGGTGACAGAAAGGAAGAATAAAATCATGAAGCTCACGCTGGCAGCAGCAGAGAAAAAGAATGATTTGTTTAGAAAATAAACTAGATTCCGTTTTCTAGTACATTAGCTCAAAAAGCTTATTGCTTTTCGGTTCTTGGAAACATACCACCAGGTGTTCCTTCAGTGAGTTTAAGCCACTCTTGGGAAGGTGAGTTAGTGATATTAGTCAGCTGTTGAATGGCTTTGAACACCGAGTGCTCTCAGAAAAGCACAAAAAATGTCCTAATGAAAACCATGTGGATTGCAAAGATCAGCTAGGGTATACATTTTCTTTATTATAGTAACACTCAAAGCTGCGCAGTGACAATTTTAATGTGATAGGAAAGCACAGTCTCTTTATCAAAAATTTCACTGATTTATTTTAGGCTGGGGCAAATGTATGAACTTACCTAATAGGGACTAATAAGCAGTGCTAGGTGCTTAGAACCTGTAAGGAATGCACAATACATATTTTCTCACATAACGCTGCCAATGTATCTTTAGTCTGATCAGTTAAACCTTCTCATAATCCAGCCCTGGGTTTCTCCTGAGAAGAGACTGTCAAACATGCTGAAGTGTGCTGACATGATCTAACATCCAAAAAGGACTAGATGAGAACTAAAAAACATCTTGCTTATAGCCAAATTCACATTTGATCTTTGCCTTCTGAGGGAAAATATTAGCACGTCAACCATGGAATGTAATTAAAGAAAAGGGGTTTAAAACTGGAAATGTCTTGAAATGAAAGAATGGAAACAGAGACTACCTTGGATACATAAAAATAACAGAGGAAGAAAGCAGAAGATTCTTTTTGCAGACAAGACAGACTAATATTTCAATAATTCATACTCCTTACTAATTCTTTCTTATTGTATAAATTCTGGCGATGGAAAAACATTTAAAAGGGTGGGGAAATACCAGAATCTAAATATATTTATTCATGACTTTGTCAAATTGATATTCAGGACGAAATGGTCATGTGGGAAATCAATGCGCTTGGGAAGTCAATGCAAATGTCCAAGCAGAGAGGTAGAAAGAAGTTACATTGTGGAGGGCCAGGAAAGCAATTCAAGGAACCTGAATATGATTCAAAAGATAACAAATGAGTTTGTGAAAGGATTTTAAGACCAATGGAATTTGGGTGCAGCATCAAGAGAAGTAAAGCATTTTGATGCTCTGGCACTTTGGGGCAGTGAGCTGGATTTCAGAAATGTCAGAGAATAAGGTAATTCAGGCGTGGACAAGACTTTTTGTGGTGGGGAAGGGAAGAAACTAATGGATTTTAAATATATGTACAAATACAACATGCAGCAATTCACATATAATTATCCGTTGCATTGCAGCAAATAGATTAAGAACAGATTTGAAGTGGCAAAATTCTACTACTTACTTGATAAACAATTTACCATTGGTTTGCTCAGGGGATTAGGTACAAAGCTTTCCTTTTTTTCAAAGAAGTAGAACCAGCTGCCAGATATATACAATACACTTCAATAGCTTCTGTTAAAGCCACAAATAATTGGAAATTTCATTTGAATCAGATGGGCAATTTATTTTATGCCTGAATTTGCAAACTCTATAAAAATATCCATGGACAGTTTGGGGTCTCACTTAACAGCATTTGCTGTAAAACTTCAACAGTGTAAACAAACGAAACTGTTCTCAATATTAATATTTATTAAAAAAGAAAAAGATTGTATTGCCTTCAGATGAGGTTATAAATCTTCACGTTTAGTCTAGTTGAGTTACATAAGCTATTTTCTAATACGCACGTGACATAGGCTTCCCACATTATGGACAGCTGACTTTCATATATCCTTTACATTAACATTTACGAAAATCCAGCTATAAATCTGGGTTTTTTAAAAATGCTGATACTAGAAACAAATAGAAAAGAAAAATTAACATACTTATATTGTTCCTGAACCTCATTTTAATCTAATTGGGGAAGGGTGAGGTTACTGGTGGGTCACGGCCCCTTGGGGTAGCCCAGGCCAAAACCAAAATTCGAGGGCTTCTGTCCTGGATGGGAGGGCCCCATTCCTTTGGGTGGTGAGGCTCAGACTTTGGCTCTAACACATACATACTAGAGCTCCTAGGCAGCAGAGCTTGAGCTGGCTCAGGCTTCAGTCCCTCCCTCCCCCTGGGGTCAGAATTTTGGTTCCAATGAAGTTTGAGATAGGGATGTTAAATATCAGTTAATTGAATAGTCGATTAATCTCATGAATTCTTAACAGTTATTGACTATTCTATAGTCCCTGGGGGCGCCGCCAGCAGCCAGTGTGCTCCAGCCCCACTCCTGAGGAGTGCCCTGCCACTCGGCACTGCTATCTCTGAATCAGAGGCAGCAGCATGGGGTGCCAGGCAGGAGCTGGCCCACAAGGCAGCAGTGTGGGGTGGCAACATCCCCTGTCCAGAGCGGGTGGGGGTGAGTTCCCAGACCCAGCACAAGCTGGAACCGAGCCAGGCTGCCTGCCCGCTTGACTCCCAACATACTTTAAATGCAGAGCCAGAGGCAGGTCCTGGACCCAGCGTAAGCTTTTGCTTATCGATTAATCAACTATACTCTTACATTCCTAGTTTGAGACCTCTGAGTTAGAATCAGTCTTCACTATTATCCACTTTTCTGTCAGACATGGTTATTCAGGTGCCATTGTTGTCTATTATTTCCTTGCTACAGAGTTTTCTATATAAATATTTAAATATTTTTAAAACCCAAAAAAGATGTTTGATCACATGTTAAAAATACTTAATTCTTAGATTAATCCTGTAAACAAACAGCACTGCAAAGCCACTACTGTTTATCAGATGAATTCAGATTATGTGCATACATTCTAGAATCCCATGCTACAAATATTTTAAATTGGGCAGATTTTTTTAAAATGATTCATTTCAGTCGGTGATGAATGTCCCAATAGGTTGTAACTTCAGATCCAAAGCACATTTCATTTCTAGATCCAAAGGAAGTGATGGAAGCTTCAAATCTTAGGGGACTGAGCACATAAGAAAACACTGTAGGAAACAAATATGGACTTTCCAAGTGGGCAGATAATATCACTCATTTTCCTCTCTGATTCTTTTTTCTTTCTCTCCTGCTGTACACAGGATTCTAGTTTATAGGATGCCATTCTATCAAGACATCATCCCTTCTGCCCATAGAACAAGTGGGGGGGAGACCTTTCTTAGGTCAGGAGCCACTGACCCACGGAAAAATTAGTTGGGGGCCACACACAAGTGAGAAGCAAGTCAGAGAGTGAAGTGAGGCAGCCCCTGACTGAGGAGGAGACAGACATTCTCCCACATTCCCGTCGCACATCAGAGGCTTGCGGGGCCCATGCTAGTAGATTGTGTGCTCTAGTCCCACAGGTAGACAACGAGGAGGGCTGGAACACCAGTGTGGTCTCCCTAATGTTGGGCTGAGCCCTGAGCCTCAGGGCTGGATCCAGGCAAGCCAGGTGTTGCGGCTGGTCTCTGGACCTTAGGTTCCCCACCCCTGCCACAGAACTACTCTTCAGTCTTGAGCGAGCATGCTAATATTTTGTTTTACAGTAAATATAAGTTTGTTTAGGTTCAGCTTGATGCGCTGAGGGGAGAATAAGAAATATTGCTATGCCCAAGGATTGAACGACTGTTCTGAAGTAGCACAGGGGACCACAACCAAAGTCAGGGGCGGGCAAAATACAGCCCATGGGCCCGATCTGGCCTACCAAACATTTGGCTCTGGCATGCCATGATCCTCTGGCCTGTTGAGGTCCCATGGGCCAGTAGGATCTTTAGGTAAGCTCCCTGCCTGCCAGAGTCAGCTACTGGGACAAGCGTGTGTATCTTTGTGTGGGGTATGCCCTTTGGCGGGAGGTCTCTGTGCACTACCCCTCCCCCCCAGCACAATGGGAGCTCCCTGGCCTATGCTTATGGGTTCAGGCAGCTCATGTAGCCTCCCTTACCTCCATGATATGCAATGCTCAGAGACGCACACGCTGGCCTGAGCTGCTGGCCATTTTGAGTGGCATGTGGAGGCAAAGCAGGTAAGGAGCCTGCCTGAAGGTCCCACTGGGCTGGGAGCCACCTAGGATAAATGTCTCCTGGTCAGAGCCTGCACCTGGCACCCTACTTCCTTCTGCACCCCATCCCCCTGCCTCAGGTCACATAACCCAACCACTCTGCACTCCCTCCTATACCCCTCCCCCAGGTCACAACCCAAACCCCTGCACCTCGCCCCAGGTCATAACTTCCTCCAACCCCAAGTCACACTCCAAACCCTCTGTATCCCCTCCAGCACACTGTCCCTAGTCACAACTCCCTTTCCCCGACCCTGCATCCCCTCCTACACCTTTCCCCCAGCTTAAAATCCTCTCCTGTACCCAAACGTCCTCCCAGACCCCACACCACATCCTGTACCCCAATCTCCTAGACCCAGGTTACAACTCTCTCCTGGACCCCACACCCACTTCTGAACCCTAATCCTCTAGTCCAAGCTACTTTTTGCACTCAACCTCTGTCCTATACTGTACACCCTCCTCCATTAATATCATGGAAGAGTGAGGGCCTTGCCACTTACCAAATTCTTGGAGTGGACCTCCCATCAAAAATTATTGCCCAACCCTGACCAAAATCAAAGCTGCTATGAGAGACAAGATGGTTTCAGCAACTGGGTCTGCATATATTTGTCACTAGGAATACCTACTAGTATTTTTAGTATCCTCCACTATCCCTTGGTGCTTGGTCCTGGCATGCAGGCAGGAGACTGGATAGGATGACCTCTTAGGGTCCCTTCCCTTCTAATATTCTATGATTCTATCCCTACACACTGGGGTCATTTTCCCTCCCCCTTCACTTTCAAATAAACTACCTAATATTTGTACCAATTTTTTCCCTACAAGTAAAGTAACATGGTAGGTAGATTCTAGTGTTGCTTTCCGACATCCGAGAAGGGTTGGTAGCACTGGATGCCAGATTTTACTTCCACATTTTAATGTTTGCATTGTTTCTTCTCTGAGGGAATTCTGCATTAAGTTCCTGAATAAAGTATAATATTTAAGTATTCTCTTGTGTGAACTAAATACTTGATCTTAATAATGGAAATATAAGCATTATTGGAATGTGCCAAGTTACTTTAATATGCACTGAGTCACGTTGCAAACATCTTCTGAGTAAAGAAAAAACATTATAATCAACATTTTCAAACTTGGACAATTAAATTCATATTTAGTCATCTACACAAAAAATGGGCAAACTTTTAAAGACACTAAACACCTGCAAGTTCCACTGGCCAAATGCACTAATAAAGATCAGGTCACTAAGGCTACATCTACACAGCAGGGATTAACGCAAAATAAGCTTCGCAAATTGAGCTACATCAATTGCGTAGCTTATTTCAAAATAGTTTATTTCGAAATTCAGAGCGCCTACACAGCACTTATTTCAAAACAGAAAACTCTTCCTCCAACTTCCCTTACTCCTTGTACAATGAGGGTTACAGGAGTCGAAGTAAGAAGTCCTCCATCTTGACAGTACTTTGACATTATTTCAAATAACTGCCTGCTGTGTAGACACAGACTAAGTTATTTCGAAATTATGTTGCTGTGCAGAGTTGCCCTTATTTAGGTGCCTCATTTCAGGTTTTAAAGTATGAAAATGTAGACATATGAGAACAAAAAGCTATACTCAAGGTATGGTAATGGCTAAGAAAACAGAACTACAGCAAAGGCAATTAATTCTGTAGGCGTGGGAGACATATGGGTGCCTGGCCAGATGAACAGGAAAGATTCCAATTGTAAAGCCACACCTCCAGTAGGCCCTATATCCACTAGATTCAGAACTGTAGGACTGAAACGGACTTTGAGAGGTCATCCAGTCCAGTCCCTGCACTAGTGGCAAAACTAAGTATTTATCTGGACTATTATCTCATTATCTAGAATCAGACATGAAAGCCCGTTTCCAAATAATTATCACCTACAGTAGACAAAATGAAACATTTTTGCACCAGCCCAGTTCCTGCAGCCTCCATCTGATTCAATCAGAGAGCAGTCAGAGCAGGTGGTTCTGATCATTATTTCAGTTAAGTATGCCAATTTTTTGCCAACACAGCAGTTATACCACGATATTTGATTTAGCGGGCCATGAAATATTAGGGGAAATTGTACTCAAGTAATTAAAGCTAGATAATTAATTCCTAAGATTTGAATTTTTCATTGTCTTAAAATTAGTTACCGGCACAAAAGTCCCAATATCCTTTTAACATATTAAGTTGTACATAAGCGCATAGTTGGACCTATACATGTACTTTTAGAAAAACCTGGGCAGCATTCCTTTGAAAGTTTTTTTTATTCTTTCAGAGTTAGAATAAAATGTTAACACTACATGGGTACTTTACCTATTCAAAGAACAAGGCCAAATGTTCTGGTCTGCAACCTAAGGAGCATGCTACAAAGGGTAACTAAGGCTATGTCTAGACTGCAGTGCTTTTCCGGAAAAGCAATGCCACATCCAAGGAATGGTTTTTTTGGAAAAAGCAGACATGCTTTTTCACCGTCAAGCAGGTGAAAGGGGCTGGCTGGGGCATGTCCCCTAAAACCCCATCCAGGACTACCCTAGCCCCAAGCCTCCCATACACACGCACCCAGGCTCCTCAGTCTAAGGCTTCCCCCTCTCCCCGCACCTTTGATTCATACGAGAACACTGATGGCTGGGGAGCATGGGGAAAATGCAGTTTGCTGCATTCCTCACTCTGGCTGAGAATCACAGGAGGCAGCCTATATACTGAACCCCTCATCCCCAGCCCCACCCCAGAGCAAGGATTCCAATGACACATGTACATTTTCATTTTATTTTCCAAAACACAAAACTGATTTGAGTTAAGAACCTGAGCAATGGCGAGTAAATCTTCTAGTTTTACTATATCACAATTACCTAGGACGAGGGAATACACATTTCCAATAATCTGCAATGCAATGTCTCATTACTAACAATAAAAAATAAATTAATTTGTCTTTCTGTTTAAAATGTAGATCCTTTACTGGAGTAGTAAGGAAGCGGGTCAGGAGTATCTCTAGGAAGTCAGCATTTTGTCATAAAATTAATCTCGTCAGTATTTTCCTCCCCAAATCATCTAATCCTGGGCACAACCACCATATGTGCAAGTATGTCCCATCCCCCCATAAATCCTTCAACATAGTACCCCTCAGTAGCAAAAATATAATGGCTTAACAAAAGTCAAATACCTTCTATGCAGTCATTTATTATAAAAAATTCTTTATGAGCTACACACATTGAAGATGTGTAAAATATCAGAGATGGGAATGATCTGTGCAATCATTTTGTCCTATCCCTAGATCAATGTAGTGTATTTTGAAGTGCTTTGTCCAGACTAGTTTGGAGTGACCCAAAGTTTAAATATTGGATTTAATTTACCTCTTAATTAACAAAAAATAATCTAGGAGTAGTTTGATTAACAATGGAGAAAAAATCACAAATTGCTAAAATAAGCTGAATAATCATATGGAATAGCATTTAATAATTTGCTACACAGTTACGCCACATTAGTAATCTCATTAAACATTGGCAGCGGTGCTGCAATATATCACTATGATCCAGGGAGAGCACTAGGGTTCCCATAAGGCAGGGAAAAGGAACAACCAGGTTAATGCTCTTGTTCACATACATTATGTAGATTATTTCATAGACTAAGTCAGTACAATAATTTATAGCACCATGCTGACAATGCTATGCTATGTACCGTTATAAATATTCTTGTAAAAATTATATGCCAGGATTTTAAAACAACACCTGCCTGAAGTTAGGTTCCTAATCCCTAATTTTGGCACTTAAAGTGCTGAGCATCTGGCAGCTCTCACTGAAATCAATGATTTTCAAAAGTGGTGGGTGTTCGGCATTTTTGAAAATCGTGCCACCAGTTTAGGTGCTGGAATGTGGCATTAAAATCCTCATTTTTTAATGATTCATGAGCTCCAGAAACTTATACACTAGAGCATGATTTTCATAGGTGCAGAAAGCTCCCAGCTCCTATTGATTTCAAAAGGGAGCTGTGCACGCCTGATAGATAAAGCTCTTTGTGTAAAAAGGATGGGTTGAAATTTGACATGTAAGATTTCAGCATGGGGATACTTTATGGAGATCTTAAATGGACTTACATTCCTGATCCTGCGATCAGACTGCACAAGCAGTCCAATATGCCCATGGGAAAATCAAAATGAAGGACTTTGAAACTATATTTGAGTTATAAAGATGCAAAAGGAAAAAATAAATCAAGGATTTTAAGATTTGTTTTCACTCACAGAACTTAGTTGTGCCTTGTCCTTACCAACCATTTCCAAAGTATTGCCCTTTCAGGTTGACTACTAACTCGTGACACTTTGAGATTTGAAAAGTAAATACAAGGCAATTCAGAATTAAGTTAGCCCATAAGCTAATTTCTTCTCTCCATTGTATCTGTGAAACCTCAAAGCAGTATTTGGCTCTACACGCTTTGGCAAAACCAAGACTGAAGTAAGTTCCTCTGACACCTTCTTTAATGTATACTCCACTACCTTTCGATTTAATAGCACAATGACTAGATCATGGGTTTGAAGGTCTGAGGCAACTTGAAGCAGGGTGAAAAGAGTGAAGAATAAGAAAGTGTGGTGAGTGGAAGCCAGTGCAGTGAAGTCAATTTGTACAACCAGTGGAACCATATAACGCTAGGACTCCAGCACTCTGACTATAAAGCCTTAGGAGCATCATTCCACTGAAAGATAATACTCCCGTGCCAAAAAGCTGGAGGCTTCTGGGCCATGTTTCACTGCTGACACTTTGGGGGATATAGTCAGATGAAAGGGGTTGCCACCAAGACATTCCAGAACTATGCTGATTCCTGGCTGTGTTTTCAGCCCTGGGGAGCAGTTAGCACCTGGAATAATGCAGAACCGTACTGGTGAATGCTGTGATGAACTTTACAGCATCTTTGCATGTGAACCCACTGAAACAGCATTCTGCATGAATTAGGTAAATCCCACAATCTTGCCCTCTGTTTCTTTGAACTTCTAACCCAGTCCTGTGCCTCTTCATTCTAGTCTAGGCCATGCACCCCAAGTGGCTGTGATTAATAAATCAAAAAGAAATATTAAAAATGGCTGAAAAATTTGAAAACTTCTTCCCCATAGACACAGAATGACTTTGGCAGTAAAGTAGTTCAAACTGATTTGTTTCCTCAATATTGTGCATGAATGTAAGTTTGAATTAAATTTCTGTATAAACATCAATATTATGCTCTTTAAAAAACTAGCCTATTTTAGATAATAAACCACATTAAATGGGTGGGTTGTGTACCTTTTGGTCAGTAGATAACTTGTTAATTCCCAATATTTAGGTTTCTTGGAAACAGAAAAATTAGTGAGGAATGTGTAGCAGGAAAAAGTTGAGGAAAAAAAAAAAATTAAAAATCCCTACCAGACCAGCTTTCTCCAACTGACTTGCAATAGTAATAAATTGTACCACAGCAGCAAGTAAAATATCTTGAATTAATTCTGTGGAAGGCTGATGAAAGGGAAGTCAAACACAAACAGTAGAAAAATAACTAATGAGAATAAAGGACTTTTCTATAAAACTCAGTTTGGAGACTAGCATTATGATTTAAGTCCACTTCAGAACAGTTTCAGCCTTACTAAACTTACAGTATAACTAGCCCTTACCTATTTGAAGTAAAGGATATGCTAACAACGCTTAGCAAACACCAAATTCACTCTCAGGCAATGGACCAGGATATTAGACTCAGCAGACAACCTTTATGTTGCCAGCCAAAAAGTGCAAAGCTCCAGCAATATTAAGGTAGCAATATATTGTTCAGATGCTCGAGAGAAGATTAATAGCAATCTAGGCTGCTATGAAAGCGTATTATAAAGGAGGCAAGGAAATGTATTATATTATTAAACAAGGCCACATTAAGGCTTCACCTAATGTAACTCCATCCAATTTGAGGCAATCTGCACAGAGATGCAAGAATCAGAAAAGGAACAGGGAGGAGCTTAGGGATGTTAAATTTAGTTTAACTAATTGATGGAATTTCCATCAACTAATCGATTAGTCGATAAGCAGGGGAGCAGCTAACCCTGCTGCAGCTCTGCCTTTTAAGGAAAGCAGGATAAGGGACCTTACGAAGGTTGGGAGGTGGGGTGGGTTCTGGAATGGCCTAGGGGATAGGGCATCAGTGTCTGGAGAGCAGGTGGTGGACTCGAGTATCCCCTAACTCCCACTCCATCCACCCAGGCAGCAGCCTGGCAGCCAACACCAGGTGCCCCAGGGATGGAGCTGGCTCCTGCACTAGAAAGGCAGGATAAGGGATGCCTTTAAGGCAGGCTCCGAATTACATTTAAAAAGCAGAGGTAGAGGGTTTGAGACTAGGTGCAAGCTGGGAATCAACTGATTCCCGGCTCGTTCCCAGTCCCTGCTACCCTTCTGTCTCCCCTGGGGAGAGGTGCTGGGGAGAACTGGCTTTTAAGCCGGCTCCCCCCAATACCAGCTCCTGCTTCCCCCCCTTGATGCCTCTGATAGACTAGTTGCTTACATCCCTAGGAGCTACAAAAGTAGATTTGGTTTGTCTTTGCTGAGAGATTAAACAGGTTGATATCTAAGAAGGGAACATGAAAAAAATCGGTATCTATTCAAATAGCAGTAATAGGAAACTTTTCCTTCCTCTACACTAAAGCTTAGATAAAGGCTGGGATTTTTTAAAAAGAGCAAAGGATAGAGACACCAAACTCCTCTTGGGGCAACGGGACAAGAATGTCACTCTCTTGGGCTATTTAGGGTAATTAACAACTAATCAGGATTTTGAATTTTCAGAAACAATCTGACTCAGAATCATAGAATCATAGAACTGGAAGAGACCTCAGAAGGTCATCAAGTCCAGCCCCCTGCTCTAGGCAGGACCAATTCCAACTAAATCAACCCAGCCAGGGCTTTGTCAAGCCGAGACTTAAACACCTCTAGGGATGGAGACTCCACTACTTCCCTAGGTAACCCATTCCAGTGCTTCACCACCCTCCTAGTGAAATAGTTTTTCCTAATATCCAACCTGGACCTCTCCCACCACAACTTGAGACCATTGCTCCTTGTTCTGCCATCTGTCACTACTGAGAACAGCCTCTCTCCATCCTCTTTGGAACCTCCTTCAGGAAGTTGAAGGCTGCTATCAAATCCCCCTCACTCTTCTGCAGACTAAACAGACCCAACTCCCTCAGCCTCTCCTCATAAGTCATATGCTCCAGACCCTAATCATTTTGGTTGCCCTCCGCTGGACCCTCTCCAATGCGTCCACATCCTTTTTGTAGTGGGGGCCCAAAACTGGACACAATACTCAGATGCGGCCTCACCAAAGCAGAATAAAGGGAATGATGACATCTCTGAATCTGCTGGCAATGCTCCTCTTAATGCAACCTAATATGCCATTAGCCTTCTTGGCTACAAGGGCACACTGTTGACTCATATCTAGCTTCTCATCCACTGTAAGGTCCTTTTCTGCAGAACTACTACTTAACCGGTTGGTCCCCAGCTTGTAACTATGCTTGGGATTCTTCCGTCCCAAGTGCAGGACTCTACACTTGTCCTTGTTGAACCTCATCAGATTTCTTGTGGCCCAATCCTCCAATTTGTCTAAGTCATTCTGTACCCTATCTCTGCCCTTAAGCGTATCTACCTCTCCCCCCAGCTTAGTGTCATCCGCAAACTTGCTGAGGGTGCAATCCATCCCCTCATCCAGATCATTAATAAAGATATTGAACAAAACCGGTCCTAGAACCAAACCTTGGGGCACTCCACTAGAAACTGACCGCCATCCTGACATCTACTCAAATGGAGAAAAAAAGCACATATGATTTATGGTGTTGAATGACTCACCAGATACATTCTTATTCTGGTGCACAAAAGTAAACTGCTCATCAAAAATCAATTTGACTATTACCATATTTAAAGTTCTGCATAAGATTAAGGTTCATAAAATCCATAGAAGGACTTACAAATTCCTAACATGGAATTTTGGCACCTAAATCAAAATCAGGTGCTACCAAGATCCTCAAACCCCTGCTAAAGCTGGCACCTGATCCTGAAGGCACCTAAAATCCTTTGGCATGTAGCTTTTCACAGTAAAAGTCCCCTAGGCATCTTAGTTTCTTCCTATGGGATGGATGCAACACCTCAGTGTAGGTACCGAGACACCAACCTCACACCCAAGCACCAGCACACTCCTCAAACCAGGTGAAAATGGGCATTTGCCCACCACTCTCACCTGTTCTCTGAGAATTGCTAACTCCACTAAAAATGGCAGAGGCTGGGAGTGAAAGGGAACAGATGCTGTAACCATAAGCTCAGCAATTAGGGAACATATATGGGATGTGGGAGACCTGTGTTCCCTCCAAGGAACGTGTCTTCGTGGCTGCATAGGAGCCCATCAATGGCTGCACACGTGATGAGGACAGCCATGCAGGCATGCAGCCACAGAGCCTGGAGAGAAGAGAGGTGCAGGGTGAGGTGGGGAAAAGGGCTGGGGAGGGGGGAGCTTGAAGTTGTGCCGAGCTGTGGCAGAAAGAGAGGCCTCTCACACCTCCAGCTCCAGAGCTGCTATAGGGAAAGAGGGCTGGGGAAGTTCTCTCTCCTCACCAGAGCACTGGAGTAGCCTGTACCCCAAATCCCTCATCCCTAGCCACACCCCAGAGCCCACGTCCCCTGCTGAAGCCCTCATCCTGCCTCTGCACTCCCACCCTCTGACCCAGCCCGGGGCACCCCCTACGCGCCACAGCCTGAACCCCTCATCTCCAGCCCCATGTCGAAGCCCTCACTCCCAGCCAGAGACCTCATCCCCCCAACTTTCTATCCAGCCCCTCCTGCTCCCTGTGATGAAAAATATTGGAGGGAATATTGCTGGAAAATCCAGTTCCATTCTCCCCTCTGCCCAGTGAGTGGAGAAGGGGTTGAAACAGGAGGTTTCCACCTCAGAGATTTGCATATTTAATTGTTTATGCATAATTGAAAAGCTTCAAAAGGAGAGACTGAAAGAGCCTATTATCATAATAGCCCAAAGTCCAGTGGTGCAAGCACTTACATAGGAAATGGGAAACTTGTGTGCAAATCCTCTCTTCACGAGGCAGAGATGAGCCCTTAAGGTGGAGTCTCCCACGTTGCAGGTGAGTACACTAACAACTGAGCTAAAGATTATAAGGGAGCCTACCTCTTTCTCTCTGGTCACTTTGTGTGCAGTTAAGTGGGACAGTTGCCTTACTATCTGGAAACAATTTAGGCAGCTGACTCCATGAGAGACTTCCTGGCTGTGGATCCCAAACAGAGAGAAGTGCCTAGTTAGGAGGACAGGGCTTAGGATACATTCCTCTCATCAATATGATACTGGCTACCTTATGTGGCTTCCCACTCTTGCTGGCTTTTAGGGATGCCATTTTCAGGTTCCTATCAATCTTTCCCAGGCACTGGGAATAGCCCTGGTGCCTATTCTAGGGTTTGTGGATTTCACTAAGAGTTAGGCAAAGTATCCGTGGATTTAGGCCTAAGTACTTTTCTGAATTGGGACCTAAATCTGGGATTTAAAGGATTTTTTTCCATTGGTCATAACTGCAGTTACTACAGAAGTGCTGTGCCTTCCTCTGGGGTACTGAGCAGGAATCATCCATTAGTTTTAGGGGGAATGGATCACAAGCTCTCAATATTCTGTTTTTATAGGGAAACAGGCACTGACAATACAAGCTGTTTCTTGTCTTTTTCCACTCTGATTCTGTTTACAGCTACAAACCTAATGCACTGTACTGTGTACATTAACATGAGCAAAATACAGGCGAACCGATGAATGGAAATGGAACCCCCTCCACCCTGCTACGAGCCTTAAATGCACAGAAGTAAATGAAAATAAATTTCTGACATTCGATACAGCCAGCTGTGTTTAAAGCTGCCAAATAAAGAATTGCAATTCAAGTGTTGTATAATTGTGCCAAAATACAATATGCCCAAACTCACCCCTTCCCTGGGGTTTGGCATTATGTGTAACATTACAAGACTAGCAAAAAAACCCATAAATCTTCATCTAAGATTTCTCCTCAAACTTGAATAATCCCAGACTCCCCACTAGACTTCTACCTCCTTTTACCTCTGAGGAAGATCCTTTTAAATATATAGATTGGTGATTGCTGAATGCACCTTATCTAGCATCAGAGAGATTTAGCAAAAATATCTCTCTATTTCTAGAGAAACAAGGTGGATAAGGTAATATCTTTTGTTGGACCAATTGTTGATGAGATAGACATGATTTGATGCGATATCCCAGATCTGAAGAAGAGTTCTGTGGAGCCTGACAGCTTGTGTCTTTCACCCAACAGATGTTGGTCAAGTAAAATATATTAACCCACCCATCCTGTCTCTTTCTTATCCCACATGGCTACAACAACGTCTTATTTCAGGAGGGTTCAAACATTTTACACCAGAATGACTAAACAAAAGCAGTCTGCCCTCTCCATACATGATCTTAGAATAGGAATGGGCAACCAGGAATGGTGGGTGGGCCACATGAGTGGCCCTCCATCTCAGTGGGCCGCACCAGTCCACGGCCCACTGGGGTTCCATATGCATCCCTGTGGCCCCTCCTGCGTGCCTTCCTCTCCACATGCCTCTTGCCCACTGTGGCACCAGAGCCTCACACTTGCCTGCTCCTCCCCCTCCCTCCCATCACTTTTGGAGTGTACAAATCACCTAATTCACATTCTGTCCCCACTCCTCCTGCTGTCTCCCAGAGCTGGAATGCCAAGCAGAAGGAGCGAGTGTGTGAGGGCTCTGATGCCCCAGTGTGAGAGAGGCAAATGGGGGAAGAGAGCAGATTGGGGGTTGCAGGCCACAGGTGAAGCCCCAGTAGCCGCATATGGCCCATGGGCCGCAGGTTGCCCACCTCTGTCTTAGAATCTGCTAGCCTGTTTTATTAGCATATTCCAAGACAATGAGCTAGAATAGATCCTCTGTGGCACCAAGCAAAACTTTCTTTTTAAAAGAAGATATGCATTGGTTCCACAAAGTTATGGGCTTGATGAAGGAACTGCTGCATAAAAATCCATATTATGATGGTCAGAGTCAATCTTGCTGAGTTCTAATGGTCACAATTTGTGAGTCAGGCCCTTAATATCATGATACTGGTTTAAAAATCCTGAGTTACAAAGACTATTCCTCTTATCTGCCTTCTCTTTTTTGGAGACTTTAGGGGTGTACTTAGATCATGTTTTCATGCTTTTCTCTGCTAACATTCAGGGTTAGAAACTTACTTTTTTTCTTCAAAATTGAAAGATGAGATACTTACCTAATCATATCATTTGTCTCTAAGAGCTAGGGCTTTAAGTAAAACATCAGATATAGTGAGATGAGATAAAATTGCAAGAGTTGGGAAGAAAGCAGAATAAATCATAATGATCAATTTTAAGACCAGAAAAGACCATTCTCTTGTTTCTCTTTAGGCCCAGATTCTGCAGACTTATGCACACAATTTTACATACAAGAATTCAGTGACACTGCCTGTGACTTAACAGCTATTTATTGTGAGGTGTTTGGGGCAGCAATCATGTATTTTCTATATAAACAAACATTCTGCATACTAAATACATAAAGATAATAAATATGAAAAAAAGGTTTTCCATAATGCAAAAGTCTCTGTTTAAGTACATTTCCACAACACTACATCTCCTCTATATTGATTAAGTTTAAAATCACAAGTACTACTTTGTTACCATCATGTCTCCCAATTTAACATTTATTTTATAAATAAAAGAAAATGGGGTTGAGCAAGATGTATTTATATAATTACCATGTTTAATAGGCAATTACGTGTCTTCTTTACAAGAATAGATAAATAATATATGCACATACATTTATCAACTGTGCATGTACAAGAGAATAAAAAAGAAATAATAAAGAGCAAAGCATTATACATTTCATGCAGTTTTCATTGTGTAATATTTGCACAAGGGAAAGCAATATTTGTCTTCAACAAGGCTACAAATTACTTGCAACACATTTTGACTTGGGCATAACAGAACAGAAATGAATGCATTATTCTTATCCCAAGCTACGTACAATGTGCCTATTGCACCAGTGGGGTTTGTTCTAGCCATTAGAAAATAGGAAAACAAAAGGTGAATGGGAACTTTTAAACAGAACATTGTTACTGCATCATCATCATGGAAAGTAACTTGCTGTCATACGTCAGGTCTTCCTCGAGGCACCCAAAAAAATGAGTACAACGTACTTGCCACACCCAGACCAGGCAACAGTATAAACAGACTATGACGACAACTAAATCAGATGTGTAACACTTTTAAGTGTCCATTAACTAATTCTACACTGTAATGAGAGAAGCAACAAAAAAAAAAAAAAAAAAAGCATATCATCCACATGAATACCAAATTAATTCATTATGATCAGTGCTACTACAATGAACACCAAATTAATTCATCACTGCAAAACACACAAAGCACTACCCACTTGTTATACCTACTGACAAAAAAATAATAGGATGATTATCCTTCACCAATATGATGTGCATGGTCATAGGCACTGTCAGCTTAATCATTCACACACAGAAGTTTTTCTTTATACATAACCTTAATCCATCTGTGTCTGTTACTTCTGTGGGGATTTTTGGAGTGTGTGGGGGGGGACAACCAATGGTTATTTATCAGCCCTGGTCAATACACATGAGCTAAGAAATTAGCCTATATTCACATTCCACTATGCACTAGTTTATCTAATAGAAACATAACTGATTGCGTGGCTTCCTTTGTTTTCCCATCCATAGAACTTGTATCATTTCATAGAACTAGTTAGTTTTACCATTCCTTTGTTTTAGGATGACAAAGTACATCAAATACACTTCAGAGAATTCCTCTTCCTTGAAAACTCTTCTACGTTCCCTTTCTGTATCTGTCACAGCTGTTGACATAGCCTATCTTCTTCACTGTGTTTGAAACAATTGTGATTTGATTAACCTGTTTGGGATTATGTGGGTCAGCTCTAGGTAATACCCCCTCTCCAAAGCTTCAGAACCCATTTGTTAGTGATGGGAGATTTCCATTCCTCCAGAAATAGCTAAAGCCCATTCCTAGTAGAATGTGTTTGTGATAGTGTAGATTATGATGGTGTTAAGATTTTGAATTGAAAGATCATTATAAGGTGATATCTTGATGCTTTCCTCAACTTCTACCTCTGGGCCAGTATCAGTTCCTGTGGCATCTGGTACTCTTTGTCTCTGGCCATATGCTTATAAGGAAGTTCTAGAACAGTAGAACCCTTTCTTGGTCCATTTCTCGGTGTCTGAGAAAGCTGTAATTTTGTCACAGAACTGGCTCTCTCAAAAAACCTTCATCAGTAAACTGGGAAGATAGGAGCTCTTTGGGATGCCAATCCATTTTTTTTTTTTTAAGGTTTTGAGGCATAGTTGCCAAAGTTAAGTGAAACAGCAGCCTGTGCCTCAGATTCTAGACAACTTTCTGGAAAGCGGCTGCTTTGACAATAAATGAGGTTGGAAGGACAGTTTTTCAAAGCATCATCTAGGCTACCATGGCCTTCCAAGTGGTGGTTCAGAATCAGAATGAAGATTGCAAAGAGACTGCAAATGTTTGAAAGTTGTTTCTTGGTGAGTCCTCCTTGTACCTTTCTTTCTATCTGTATGATCTTCCAGAAAGAAACCTTCCTTAGGTGATTACAGTATCCTTTGCAAGTGATACTACAGCAGCCACTATTGTGGAGGGCTGGACCTCAAGTATCTTACTCCTCTGCATCACATAAAAGCATAATGCCTACTTAACCAATTTCTTTCTCTCGAGTATGTGATCCTGCTCACATAAAATATTGTGTATTCCTGTGATTTGTGCAGGTGTCCTTGACAAATAACAAGCTAATGGGATGAAAACCAACCAGAACCACCTCACCGGCTGCTCTTGAATGCTATTTTCCTCATAGTTATCCCTCTCTCTCTGTTAAATATTGAATTTGTGTTCAGAAGGGAGAGTTCCAGCAGGATGTGGGGCAATCCAACCCTTCTCCTCCTCTCAAGCTCCCAATACTTCCCTTCGTGGCATTGTGAAGAACAGGAGTCAAGAAGTCACTTCCAAACCTAATCTGGACGATGTTAACAGTAGCACTGCCAGCTAATGCTCTCTCTTGCAGAAACTTATTTAAAAACAAGAGCATTATGTCCTTGAGAGGAGCCAAAGAGGATTTTCAGATGCACCGATAACAAGCAGACTTTCATTGACAAAACCAGTGCAATGGAGCTGTGCGCTCGTTCATTTTAGCACATCCTGTTTACAGCCCTTGTGCTACTTACTAAGTCATCCAACTGTGACAATTGTTGTCCTTCCGAATATGTTAATTGTGATTTTTTTAGAGCTACAGAAACATGTTTACAGACATCAGCAGACTTTCAGCAACAATAAAACTGGTAAGAAGTAAATATGGGACAATCATCCAAAAACATCCAGAGATCCTTCAACACATCCTGGTGTTTGGTGGCATTTGGGACACCATTTCCATTTAAAACATATGTTAGAGATAGCTTTAAAGCGCAAATGAAATGAGGTGGTACTCTCCCATATGCTACTGGATTCACTACATTTCAAAGACTTCTTACACTACAGTGTCACACTAAAACTGTGCCCATACTGTATGGAACTGTGCTCCTGCTTACTCCAATCAGTAATTAGGAAACTCTAAAAACCAATGAAAGGGACATGTATTAAAGGACCAAGATAAAACCTGTGGCAGTGTTTCAGCATGAGCAAAACTACAACTTACCACCGTCAGTGTTCCCTGTAAGCTTTGCACTTGTGCGGCCACTCAGAAAAAACCAAAATGCTACCCAACTGATTGGCAGAACGCCCACAGCTAGGATGTGTGTTTCTATTGGTGGTGCACATTCGCAAATGCCTCCATGCATATACAAATTATTCTGCACGTGGATGGAAATAATCCACACATGGATGTAAAAGATTCAAAGGAAGGGAACACTGACCACTGCCCATTTTCTTATCACTGTAGAAATAAACTATATAGGAGAGGAAGAAAGCACACACAATTCCAGTACTTGTGCTCCTAGAAGACAAATGTCGAGGGACTCCAGCACCAACAGTAATATTAAAAACTCCAGAAAGTGCAGGACAAGGAAGACCCAGTGCTGTCTCCACACTAGGTCAGCACTAACAGTAATACCCAATACAGTCTCTACATAGGTATAGAAAGTCTATCCCCAGTACTCCTGAACACAATGCACAATGAATTAAGGAACTACAATGAGTGGTGTAGGCCTCCTTACAAACCTATCCCTAATGTGGGCAGTGGCTAAAAGTCACAGACTAGTCTCCAGTGTTTATTTAAGTGCTTTACCTTAGGAAAGCAAAACACAGTCAAATTTCCAGGAGGCCTCTTTAAATGCACCTGCCATATTTAGGGAATCTCTGTGTGCGCATATGAGTAGAGCCCTGCATTTACGGTTATCCACAGCTCATTTTTGCAGATATGGAATATGGATGCAAATACAAATTTTGTATCTAGAACCCTGCAAAATTGTGGATATCTGTCTCATATCTGAGGGGATCCACATCTGCAGATGTGCATGCGGATATCCGCGGCTCATTTTTGCGAATATGGATGTGGATGCAGATAAGAATCTTGTATCTGTGCCGGGCTCTACACTTGAGCAAGCAGAGCAAGTAACAGTAGAGGACAGAAATGCAGTGTATCTTTACATTACATACTTATTTCTGAAGAAAAATGGCAGATGTGTGGATCCCAAAATATATCATAACTCACCTAGTTTATAGGAAGCTACAAATGGTGGTCAAAATTATCAATACAATCAAAGAAAGATAGATCACTTGGCCTTGGTCTACACTAGGGCATTATTTTGAAATAACCACCCCTTGGTCAAACTTATAAGTGGAGTGTCCACACTACCCACTTTGTTATTTCAAAATAATGGGCTGGTTATATCGAAATCTGTACTCCTGCTTTCCTTGAAGAATAATGCTAATTTTGAAATAGTTATTTCGAAATAGCATTAGTGTGGATGCTACAGTGCCACTATTTTGAAATAACTACTCCCCAAAGTAATTCAAACTAAATTACTCCGCAGTGATTCCTGAGGCTCTAAGTCAAGGAAGCATGTCCACATTAACAGAGCCCTGCCTTGGACTAATTTTGAGGCTTCCCCGTAGTGGGGACATGCTATTTCAATTTGTAAATTGGAAGTTGAGTCAAATTTAGTTATTTTGAAATAATTTCCTAGTGTAGAGATGCCCTTGCAATCCACAGGGAAACCAACTGTGAAATCCTACACCCATTAAAATCAACAGGATTTTTTTGCGCCATTGATTTCAGTGCAGCCAAGATTTCACCCCAAAATGTTAGATATTTGAACAAGAAAGAATTTATTCTCAGATCACTATTTCTAAACTTTTAATCATATCACCGTTTCTAAATTATCTGCAGTTTTTTGTGTCCCCATGTGGCACAATTTTCACGAGGCATAAACTTAAACCAACTCTTTGTGCAGTATGTCAGAGGGAAAAATATGTCAACTCCTGGAGATAAAAATATCACATTTTATATACAGCATAAGCACTTTATTACTCTTAAGTGTTATATAGAAATCAGATTATTGCCACCTCATTTATAAAAGTTCTCTCAAATTAAAACAAAATCATCCCTATAAACGTTCAGCTCCAGTGGCAAAAGGTTTATTGGTCTTTGTACTTCATTAAAGGTTCTTTATAAAGTCATGTTTGTTCTTTTGAGTAGCAAATAAAACTACTGAAAAGGGCAGGTTGGTTTTTAAAAGAGACAGATATGACCTAAAGGGAACACATTTTACTGTAGTGAAATAAACAGAGGAAACAGTTTGCAGATTAAAAACCCCTTGAAAGGAAGCATCATCTTTGGGAAAAAAATCTTAGCTGAGGAAAACAGCTGGAAACAGGAAGCTTTTGTGCTTTCATCCTGCCTGCTTTGATACCACCGCATCCCCATATCATAAAAAGGCAAAGTGACTGATGTCAGCTGCATCTTATTTCAACCAAGAGGAGGGGGAAGGGACAGGCTTTGTGGATTGTAAGCAAGACCATCCGTAGTCTCTCTTTCCTTCTAATTTTATTGATTAAATGGGGGAAATAGCAGCAGATCCCTTCCAACATACTAGGAAAAGTATCTTGTAAGATTTTTAGTCCATAATCAAGATATTGTACCTACTTATTTGTTGGGGTTATTTTTAAGAGGAAAACAGGTGGCTTGGTATTATTTCCTTTAGTTTAGCCTTCTAGTGTGCAAGTGCACCTCAGTGCCCAAGAATTCAGAGTAAACGTTATTGGGTGTCTTTCAAGTGGTCTCTGTATATCTCCCCAGATTAAAAATCTGTGTTATTGTTGAGTTATGCCATTTGCTTGTTAATTCTTAGCATTCTCCAGTTATACTGATGCTTCAACTGACAAGCAGTCCTCCCCGAACTGAACAACACTTATTCTTACAGGCAATGTCTACACTGCAATGCTATTTTGGGATACCGGAGTATCCCAAAATAGCTATTCCGCGTTTTCATAGCAAGCCCATTATTTTGGGCTCGCTAATCTGACATTCCTGTAAACCTCATCCTATGAGGAGTAAGGGACGTTTTGGAATAGCACTTTATTTCGAAATTTGGCACTGTGTAGACAGCGCCAAATGACGAAATAAGCTATTTTGAAATAGCATCAAAATAAGATAAGCAATTTGCGTAGCTCAAATTGCGTATCTTATTTGAGTTATGGTGCACTGTACATGCACCCTCGGTATCCTTAGGCGAGTTTCATCCCCATTAGATCCTTAGAAGTCAGTTCTTCCAATTGAAGTCTACTGCAATCACACAGGAGCAGACAGCATTATCTCGCCCATGCCCACTAAATCTTACACAGCATAGTCTTCATTTTCAATTGTTCATACTTTTTTATGATAGCTTCAATATTTTACACTAGTGTTTTATAAGACAAAACAAGACAAATATACAAGCACTCATAACTTCCTCGTGTTAAACTTATTTCATATCTTCACTTCTTTCACTCAAGCCATTGCCAAGAGAGCCAAAACCTCTCCAGGACTGTGGGATCTAATTAACAGGATATGCGGTCTTGCTACCATGAACAAGGGTTTCTGTTATTTCTACTCACCACCTATCCTCCAGGATGATTTTTTTCAGCTTTCATAGCTCCACTGCCTACCACTGATGCTGCTCATTGTTCTTCATAAGCAGCAACAGAGTGAATTTGACATAATTTTTTTGTCTTTTCATATATGCCCACATAGTTTAGACACAGGGCACTGAAGCTGAGCAGAATCTTGTCAATTTTACTTGGAGGTTACTTGAGAAAACTATCAGCATCAGAAAAGGCAAGAAAGATGTCTATCTGCAGGAAGGCAGCATTGCACGAGGTTACTCGTGAAAGGGTATTCTTCACCATTTGTACAGAAGATAGTTATCCCAATCACATTCCTACAAAATCTTTACAACCATCATGCCACGTAATATAGCAGAGATGGGAGAGGATGGCAATATTCAGATGTGAATTTTTGTTTAGGGTAGGATGAGGGTCAGATTAAGGTCCCTTCCAAAACTGAAAGGAATTAGGATCTTTAACACAAATTCTGGCCCATCGCACATGTACCAGTATTTACATGAGTAGTGAAAAAATATATAGATTTGTACAAAAATGTATACAAAAGCACATACAAAAGAGCAAACTAAATCCAAGTGGTAATAAAATACAGTGTGTATATATTTCTATAGCTATATCTATATTATGTAACAAGCCTTATGAGCTTTGAGTTTTCAATATTCTACCCCAAGAACAAGCAACATTGAAGGTGCAGAAAGGCCATGGCTTTAAAACAATATGCTAATCCCGATATTAGAGCCTTGGAAAAGGAAAACTGTCAGGAATTTGGAATAATGCCCAGTTATCTGTCTTACCTTAAATAATAAAACCGTCCTATAAACATGAACAAAGGGGAGTTATCATACATTTTAACCTTACTGGAAATGTTTTGGTTTCATTTAATTTTAGTTGGATTTTTTTTCTGGGTGTTCTTCAAACTAAACATGATAATCTACTAGTATCTAATATTTTAAAAAATATTGCAGATATTCATCAAAATGCCAGCATAAAATGTTATTTAGTATTTATTCTTAAATGTCTAGTTCATTTCACACTTGCAAATGTCCTATGCTAAATACTTGGAACGATTTTAAGCTGCTGAAATGTTAAAAAGAAAGATAGAACCAATGTTATGATTAGGGATGTAAGCGAGTAGTTGGCTACTTGACTACCCACTCCCCCCTCGCCTTGCTACCTCTGAGAGGCAACAGGTGGGAGGAGACAGGAACCAGTGCTGGAGGGAGCTGGCTTAAAAGCTGGCTCCCCCTAGCACCGTCTCTGTGGTGCCACCTGCCCCTCTCCCCTGATGCCTCTGATAGAGGCAGTGGGAGTGTGTGTCGGGGGGGGGGGGGAATAGGGGAGGCTGCTCCGGCAGCAGCCCCTGTCCGCAGCCAGCCCAGGCCACCAGTCTGGGACCGCTGCGCCCCTGCATTTTAAATGCAGAACTGCAGCAATCCCAGAGCTGGCACGAGCCAGGACTGCTCAGACCTGGCATGCGCCAGCTCCAGGAACCACCCATGCTGCGGCTCTGGATTTTAAATGTAGAAGTCTCCTCCCCCAACAGGGTGCACAGTGGTTCTCTCTAGCCACCACGTGCCCCTGGCAGGGTGGGGGCAGAGGCCGAGACACTTTAAAACAGCTGGTGATTCTCTCTAGGTGCTGGGGATATTTAAAAGGCAGAGCCACACTGGGGCACTTAAAAATTTTATTAAGATAACAGATGAGAAGTCTTGTGTTAGTACAGTAAGTCTAGCCAATGTAACCTATAAAGAGAAGAGTCATGATAGCAGGAATTTAACCAGAATATTCCTATTATCAGGGCCTGACAAATGGCGGCGAAAGCCGCTCGCCAGCCCCGCACTGCACATGCGCAAGAGCCGCATTGCACGCGCCGCCGGTAAATGGGGCACACACGGCTGAAATCTACTCACCACGGGCGAGTAGATTCTATAGTTTGTCGAGCCCTGCCTATTATTATTGAATACAGTAATACTGAGACAGTCATGAAAAATTCAGAGTCAAAAATAAAATTCAGTTGAGTTGCTGTAGATGATATAGTCATTCAAGAGGCATCAGAACAGTAGGTGTCCTGCATACCATATGTGCTGCAGTATCTAAGAAAGTTATTGCTTTAATTTTAGAAATACTATGCATCCGTCAGTCGAGAGAAAAATGGGGACACACCCAGTTTCTGATCTGTTACTTCCAATTTCCATATTTTATTTATTTATTTGGGGGTGAGTGGGAAGGAAGGAAGTACACCATCCAACTAAGTATTTGGATTTCTGACAATTGACTACTTGTAGTAGTCCAGTAAATAGCTCATATAAAATGTAATTGTTCAGACACCCGTTCAAACCAGAATCTGGTTAGTATTGATCCAAAGTTTTACCGCCTGTTGCCAATATCCCCTGTAAGCTGAGCTCTTGGGCACCGACCTAGGTGAGATTCAAATGACACACAGCTGAATAGATGAGCACCCACAGACGTGTGTTTCTATTGGTTGTGCACATAACAAAATGTATTCCGCCCATGGATGGAAAATATTAGAGGGAAAAAGTTGGTGGTCTCAGTCCAATATCTGGAGGGCCATGAGTGACTTAGGAAAAAAATAGCCATCATCACAATTGTCATCTTTCTTGGCAGTATCAGCTCAGAGACCCACTTACTCTCTTACTCTTAGTCGGTGGGGAGGCTATTCTTCTAGTGCGTGTTTTTGTCTAAGGGGTCTCCGTTTTCAGCCCTGCCGGTCCTGCACCTTTCTCAAGCACTAATTTCATTAGCACTGCTTTATTTTATAGACATCTTGGTGCTGTATTCCTGTTCTTCACCATCAGTCAACCCTTCAAGTTAGTGAAAAATCAAAGTCGGTAGTAGAGTTAGGGTGGCCCCTGTGGAGTGGCCTTCCTTCACTCCCAATGACTTCACTGAAAGATGAAGGTTAGGTCTGACAGTCAGAAGGCATCAAGCAACTGCCAGTATTGAACCTTTCACACCTAATGCTTCTCTCCACTTTTTATCAGGGCTCTGTCCATTTCAGACACACCCATGATTGCAAAAATATTTTACCTATTTATTTGGAAGATGCCATAGCCACCATTTTGGAATATTGCACAGATGAAAGAGGGGGAAAAAAAATCTAGCTCTAGGTGCTTGTTTTTCTTCATTTGTGCCCATTCCATCTATCAATAGCTGTGAAAAAAATTACAGCAGCCATTTACAACAGCACAATTGGAACAATAATGGACTAGCAACAAAAACAACAAAAATAAAATATGAGTCAACTAACTCTTTGCCAAACTGAGGTCTCAAGATGGGCTTGTTCAGTCCCCTGGGAATCCCACTGCTATAAGCACAATAACAGCAGGACATGCCTCATTTCCTTCAACTGCTCAACATGGCTCTCTCTGCTATGTTTGTAAACTTCCTTCCTCTCCGCATCAGGCTGTCAAACTGTCGTCAGTTCTGGGGACTAATAATATCCTGTTGATGTCTGGGCAGACTAACTTTTTTTTCCACACACAGACACACACACATATCCTTTTTTGTACACATTTACCAATTCAAAACAATGACTGAGCGTCATGCAGACATATCCATACAGATGGTCCAGCCCGGCTAACCGCCTGACAAGTTCAAGTGCATAGCGAATAAGTATAAAAGAGAACCCAAAATGAAGTTGATGTAACAACTGCACAATGGGAAATGTATCAAGTTCTCAAAGCATTTCATTCAATACTAAAGCCATTTATCTCTTTAAAAAGAACCAATATTGACCAAAAGTGACTAAGAGCCTAGATAACACTAGAAGCAACTTCCGGTTTCCTATATCAGGAACCCTCCGCATTTCAAGATAACCACTACCAGATAAATGCATCTGTGATGGAAAAGAGGACTTAATATCTAAAAGCAATGTTAATTTTTCCATCTTCACTAGTTTTTAAGATTATAACTTTGAGTTCTCTGCTTGTTTGTAAGTTCACACAATCCATAACTAAAGCCAAACAAAAGACACTGTGGAAAGAGAAACATTTGCCAGAATTAATATATTTTAGATTTATTGTTAAAACAGGAGACAGGGATCGGCAGTCCTGGGAAGTGATAGAAGGACTGAGCAAGGACTGAAGGATTCAAATCTCGGGGAGGGAGGGTGGGAAATACATTTACCAAGAGTGAGGGTGGGGAGAGAAGAAATTTAAATTCCCCATAGTGCCCCTTAAAACATTCGCTTTTCTTCTGCTGAAGTGATGAGTGTGATCTTGATCTCAGTTACCCAAATTAAATCAGGAGCGACTCCAGTGAAGGAAATGTGAGCAATAAATGTTTAGCACCCCCTAAAAATCAAGTTACCTCTTGAATTGCCTAAATGTAGTATACCTTAGTGTCAGAGCTGCAATTAGAACTCAAGTTTCTAGGCTCCCACTCCCTTACTTGCCCATCAGTAAACAGCATCAAACCTACAGAGAACAGTGAATAAAACTGGCCATGGGTTCAAAAGCTGGCTATTACTGATTCCAGCTCTGCAAATGTCTATGACAGAAGCCACTGAAGAAATCCATAAACACAGACTGCACCCCTAGAACACGTCAGGCACAAGAAGGTATTAGCACATTTCACAAAGAAGATCACTCACATCCAGAATGGCCACTTAGGACAATAGGCTCCATCCTGATATTGAAATGCCCCCATGGCACTAGCTCTAATTTTTAGAGAGATCCCTCTCCCTTACATATCCAGATTTGGAACAACAGTTACTTTCCACCAGACCAAAAGGGGGAAGGCTCACAAGTGCAAGAGATGGAACTTTCCCAAGATCTGGACCTAAATCATAGAACTCACTCCTGCAAGAGATAAGAATGGAGTAGATGCAAAACTTTGACTGTTCTTTTATAGCCAGACACACAAAATCACAGGCACACAAAATCACAGGAAGGAAGGAAGGAAGGGTCTGTAATGATGGTGGAAAAGAGAGAATGACAGGAGTGTAGCTAAATTTCAGGGAGCAACAAGAAGAGTCTGGGAAACAGTGATCCACATGTTCATGCACATATTCCTCTTATCTCCCGATGTACATTATTCATAAACCAGGCAGGACTAATTTGTAAACAGATAGTAGCACTAAGTTAGGAAGACTCCAATGGTCACACAATGAACCAAAGGCCAGATAGAAAAAGTAGCCAGGATCCTGGATAGTATGCACTGATCATTACATCGTACAACCTGCCCTATTAGGCAAGTGTGAATCCACTTATATGACGACAATTTATAGGGAAAAAGTGCATTTTAATTTGATTGAATTTTAAAGGGATAGTGACAAATCAATTTACACCCAAATAATAGTATTTGCTTTATTAAGTAAACTACAAAATCTAAGTGAAACTGACCTGTCAGCATACCAGCTGAATGAAATGTGAAACATAAAAACAAGATACTGTTCCAGTTTTAATCATTTAAAGTGGTATTAGTTCTTTAATAGAAATTGTACGTTGACATTCCATTAAACATCTATTTTTGCTATAAATTATACAATTTGCACTTAAATCTGAGCATTCAGAAGATTTGAGTCACAAGAAAAATCTAATATGGGCCTAACAGTTTTTGCAACAATAATCAGAAGTGATAGCCATTAGATTGCTGTGGAAACATTTATTTTTCATAGAAAATCTTCATAGTGGAAACACACACAAGCCCTTGCAATTTTCCTATAAATATCTAAGTATGCCCAGATCACTGAAGGGAATGCAAATACACCCTTCTTTTATTTCTTTGAGGAAATTCTCAATGACTTCCTGTCATATAGTCCAATAATCACTCTCTCTTATGAGACATTTTGTAATTGTCTTACTGCTAATGTGAATCCATCTCCACAGTCTTCCTAGGATTAAGCAGAAAGTGTTTTATTCACCTATAACTAGCCTATGCCTTTTAAACACACACACTGCTTATGTCACAAGAGTTATACTGGTATTTTCCCTGGTGATTCCATGTGTTTTATTTCATTGTTTCATCTCGTACAAGGAGATTTACATAGGTAATGTATCTTCTATTATTTATTAAAGTTAATCCATAGATGAATTGATAAAAATGTATCCCCTTTCAATGTTCATGAGTCTCTCCTAAAAGCAAAAGATACTTCTGCATAGATATGCTAGAGATACGGAATACTTTTACATTTATGGCACAATCCATGCAAATCCCCTTGTCTAGCAAAGAATATCCCTTTCTTGATGTCCACATTTGTCACACTTAAAATACCAGTGTTCTTCCAATATAAAACCTTGTGCTTTTCCCTGTCCCTCTCTCTCCTTTAGTATGCAATGCATCTTACTCTCACATGGTTATCATAGACTTCAACTTTGATAGTCTAGCTCACAGAACATCAAAGTGTCCCTAAATATAAAAGGGAGGAAGCATTGCAATTATTTTTTGTCACGGCATCCTGATCATATATATTACAGTGAGGGGTCCTACAGAAATCCTTAACATTGATAAATCATTGTGTTGTAACAGGATGGCACAATATCAAGATATCACACCTTGTCCTTCTATCTGCAACATCCTTCATAGTTCTCTAATGGATTCTATAAATATCATCAAACCATATTTCAAGAACTCTCTTTTACCAGGTTCTGAATCCTAAATGTATGAATCCAAATATGGAAGATGAATTGCAAAAGTTAATTATCCTGTGATATATATCATATTATTACATAAACACATATAGGTATTATCCACTTTCAAATAAATACCATTTGCTGCCATCAACATACACTAGAAACCAAAAGTGAGAGTGAGCAGGATGTAAAATGACAATAAGTCACTTTTTTCTGAAGTGCCTTTTTGAATATGGAAATACTGATTGATTGATTGATTGATTGATTGATTGATTTTTTTAACAACCACCACAAGTTGTTTCTGGGCTCATTTAAAGGAAATTTTAAAATAAGCAATATGAAATTTGCTGATAATTAAATTAAACAGATCTTCTTTCTTGTTTAATCCCATCAATTGGCATCCACTGATTGTTGTCTTCTTCTGAAGTGCTCTGTTCTGTGCCATAACCTCGCTCATGCACAATCTAACATTTGTTTTCTTTATGACATCTCCCTACTTTCTTGGGTCAGCCCCTCTGTCTTTTTACTTTAGTCTTGATCTATTGGATTCTCTTTCCCACATACAGTATTTATGAAGACAACACTTTACATGTCTATTCCACTAAGCCTGCACTCTCTCATTTTTTTAATGGGTGGGTGTTACCATCTCTAACATAACACATCCTTCATGTGGCATTTCTTGCTTATCTCACTCATTCACCTAAACATTTGCATTTCTGAGGAAGAGACCATTTACTCATGTTTCTTCTTTGCTGCCCAGCACTCAGCACTTAAGATAAACTTGGATGGACCACAGCTTTATAGACCAGCAGCTCCCAACCGCCAGTCAGTGGCCCACTGCTGAGCCATGGACCTCTGGCTGCCAGGCCACAGCAACTCTAGGGGCCAGGGCTGGGATACACCACCCAGCACCTCCCCTGCCACTGTGGTTGTTGGGAGAGGCGTGTCCTGCCCTGCCTCTGAGCCAACCAGCAATGGGTGGGGGCGGGATCTCTTTCTAGCCACAGAAGAGCGCTTTGCTGCATGGCAAGAGGGCAGCATGAAGCCCAGCACAGCAGCCTCAGAGCAGCCACGACCTAGACAGCAGTGTTCAGCTGGCGGCTGGGAGGCAGCATAGGGCTAAGCTGACACTAGGGGGCACTGGGGCGTTCGGGCTGCAGAGACAGAACTGGGGTGTTATGGGGGCAGAGCTGGCACTGGGGGGCTCTGGGGATAGGACTAATATTGAGGACTGGGAGCTGGCACAGAGAGGCTCTGGGGGTGCAGTGGGGCTCTGGAAACAGAAGGCTGGAATGGGGCAGTCTGGTGGTAGGGGGCTGGCACTGAGGCATTTGGGATGGGGAACTGGCACTGAGGGGCGCTGAAGGTGGGAGGCTGGCACTGGGGGAGGGCTGGGTGCATGGGATTCTGGGGTCAATGGCTGGCACTGGGGAAATAGTTGAGGGGGGATCTAGGGATTAGGGTTGGCACTGGCAGGCTCTGGGGCCGGGACTTTTGGCAGACTGGTAACATTTTATTTGCATATTCATTAATTACATAATGAATACGCAAATAAAATGTTACCAGTCTACCTAAAAAGTTTTTGAAGTGGTTTGCCAGTCCCCGGTATAAAAAAAGGTTGGGAATCGCTGGCCACCTTTTTTAGTCCAAAGGTTGAGAACCATAGACCACCATTTTTAGCCCAACTGGTATCTTCCTGTCACCCATTACACCACTTATCTCCCTCCACTTGAGCCAAGCATTGATTATTTTAGCTTCCCAGATTCCATGAATCAGATATTTGAATCTTTTATGCTTTTGATAGTGAGTCCATCTAGCTTCAAGAATAATTCTTCAGTGTTCACTTTACTGAAGCCTCATATTCTGATTTTCCTCTGCTTATTTGAGCCCATATCTTTTTAATGCATCTCTCCATTTATCAAGATCCTCTTCTAGACTATTTTTCTCCTCATGACATACAATGGTATCACTTGCAAACATCATGCACCAAGATGCCCCCTTCTATATGTTCTTTGTTAGGATATCCAGGATGAGGATAAACAAGACTCAGTATTGATATCTGATGCACTCCCACCTTTACCAGTAGTTGGTCTGTTTCTCCACTACATAATTAGATAAAAATAGATACATCACAAAAATAGCTGTAATCTTAAAATAAATATACCCCTTTCTAGTAACCTTTTCAGGAAAAACCTTGAGTGAACTGATGGGCTTTGCCTTGTGCCCCAAAAGTCAACAACCTTGTGTTCTCTCTTAGGCCTTGTCTACACTGGCATGTTTTGTCACCAAAAATGCCACGAGCCATGCTGTCTTTAGTGCTGATAGTCAGCTTTCAAACTTATTACTGGGAGTGGGGGCTGTTTTTTCACACCCCTGAATGACTAACGTTTTAGTGCTGAAAATGGGAGTGTAGACACCGTCTTAGGTAATGAGGCCTTAAACCAGAAATTATTGTGTGGGTAACATACAATTTGTGATGTCTTATCTATTTATTTCCTTGGTTTTAAATGTGCGGGTTTTTCAAGTGATGAGATTTGTAAGCACATGGTTGTCACTTAGCAACCTTGACTTTGTATGAAATAAAGTACTGTAAATGTACTGTGTCAAAATGTAACTTAGCTTATAAACTTACAATTATAGTAGCTGAAGAAATACTAGGACTTTACACTCTCCAAAATTTAAAACCAAGATATTCTAGATATCAGTTTACATAGATTACACCATCAATTTCCATGACAATAACGAAGCTGCAAATCCTGCTATTCTTGCAATATTTGTATATATATAGTCAGAAGACAGAAAGAAATTGTTTGCTGAGCTCAACTAAATCTTATTCCTTTAAATTGTTTCCTTTTCTCCTGCTGTGTAATAAGCTATATCTATACTTAGGTACGTGTGTAGAGTGCTTACGCTGCACGCTCACCTAGCATGAGTATAAATAACAGTGTAAACAACGAGGCATCACAATGTGCATGGGCCACAGCCATAAGGTATATACCCTCCGTGGCTCCCTACACATCCAAGTAGTGCCTCCCGTGTCTACGTTGTTAGCAGTGTAGTGTTCCATTGCCTCCCTACTGCTGCAGCCTTTCCCCTTCGCTGTAAGAGGCTTCTGCAATGGGGAAAGGCTCTGGCAGGCAGAAGGCTGCCAGAGCTTTTCCATTCCACATCAAGCTACACACCCCAGTGTAGATGCAGCCTGCTTTCACTACCAAGAATGGCTACACATACTCTGCAGGCTGCCACAAGAGTACAGAATGCCATGCATAAAACAATTCAGGTGTGCTATCCATCTCACTTTACATAACTAGCAATTAGTGTCTCCAGAGGATACAAATAAGAAATCTGTAAGTAGCCAGGATAACTTAATTTTATTTGTGGTAAAAGGGAACTGGTGAGGATAAATGGAGATACAAAATTTGAAAGGAAAACATAACAAAAATGCTTCTAAAAATGCAGGAAATTAATGCCTGGGATTTAGATCCTATAAAGTGAAATTTCGGCAGAAAGTGTCTTTGACTAGGAGCACTCCTTTCCCTTGTAAAAACAATATTTCTTGACAGATTAAAAACTTCTCAGATCTGTCATAATGCGCTAACTTCATTTTACCCATTCAGGGGCATGAATGCCATATGGTCTCACTATTTGGAGATACTGATAATACTAGGATTAACCTGCAGATCAATTTAATGTCTAAACAACTGTGATTTAGAGACTACGCTTGAATGGCAATGAGATCTCCCTATTTAATAATGATATGCTTCTACGGTGCATTTACTGGGAAAAAAAAAACCACCAATTTAAGGAAGAGACCGTTTCATTGTATAGATATGTATGTGCATAGCAATGACTGCTTCTTTCAAGATGCCTTGTTTTCTCTAATCTTTAAAATGTGAGAATCACTTACACGAGAGATTTAAGTAATGAACGTTTACAAAGTACTTGAAAGAGCAATACTGTTCAATCACTGTGGAACATTATTATAATTAATACTATATGCGGGACTATTAGTTTTGCTTATCAAAGTTGTCCCATATGTCCCAGAAGTACCATTTTCAGTTGTTTAAAACTGGCCCCCTCTTTTCTTGATCCTATATTATCTCCATGTTCTAGAGCAATGACATAACATGTCACAGATGGGTCTTTTGCCATACCTGTGAAAATCTACCTAGATTTAGCCAATTTATAAACCTTTGAAAGGTCGCCATTTGCACATGTGCAGTAAAACTTTGATTTTAGCAGCTAAAATCTCCAAAGATTTCACCTCCCCTGAGCATGCTTGAGCTTCTCAGGGCCACTTTGACTGGATTATGCATGAGCCATCCCTGCTGAACAACTGAACACGCTCATGCCCAGGGCAACTGGCACAAAGCTGGTCTCTCCCTGCTGTCCTTGGAGTACTGACTGCTCCCAATTGCTCCAGGACAGGGTGGGATCAGGCAATGGAACTGGTAGCAGGGTGCCTGTCTCTCCGGGGAGCAGTCTGATTTGAATGCAGAGGGGACAAAAGCCAGACCAGGGTGGAGGGACAGGAGTAGATTCACAAAAAGAATGTGATGATACTGGGCCTCGAAAGAGGGCGGGGAGAAAATAGGACTAAATGGACAAGAACGTGATCACATAATTAAAGACTATATCATAATCCATACACAAAAGAGGGCCAAATTAAGGTTACAACCTCAATTCTAAAATTTCCTCACTTCTCACAGCTTAACTTTGCAACATTAATAATGTTATTTTAGCAGTTTTTGTGATTTATTTTTATATCTATTGTAGATAGAATTTGGCAGGCTGATCTCAGCTTTACATTAGTAATATTTATATGCCATTCATTGTTAAATTCAAAGATAACTGGTTCAGGTGTACAGTCCTCCTTGTAAATATCTCCTATAAGTTACACTATTTACACACACAAAGAAATACAATAAATAAAATAGCATTACTACAATGTATTTTGCTTGAAAACTGTGCAATACTACTACAATTTTAAATATATATAAAAATACATACCCACAAATATTTACACATTATGGATACAAACTGCTTAAAGGGAGCTCAGCTTGGCTGTTAATTGCTCATGTATAATAATTGGGTAACAAGTCTGGGCACACTACTCACATTGGCAGATCATTACAGATCTCTCCAGATAGTTTAATAAAGCACTCTTAAACTGGAGAAATCTTTTGCAAATTGATCACAGTGCAAACATAATTTTACTTATCTTTCCTGGTGTTCCATATATTCCCTTAATGTTCACTAATTAACAAGCCTACCTCTTCTAAAAGGGAACTCACTTACATCCTCCTTCTGATCCTGCATTAAAATCATAATCCTGATTTACCGACAACTCAATAGTATCCCTATTGAGGAGATAACAGTACTGTCTGGATTCTGATGTCACGACAGGAAATGGTGGAAAGAGAAGTTAAGATCTGGGAAAGGAGTATTATTAAAATATATAACTACAATTAAAGTAAAAACTTTAATATATTTGACATTGTCCAAATTTGCATCAGTGGGAGGAAGTGTGGTCCAGAGTCTGGAGAGGAAGTCTGAGATCCAAAGCTCCTAAGTAGATCTGGGTGAGAAATGGTTTTTCTGTCCAGCAAGAAATGTCAATACTTCAGAAATTCTTCCCATCCCAAATCAGGACAAATAGTGGAAAATTTTAAAATATTCATGAATTGAAAATACTTTTAAAAAAATTGACTTGATCGATCAAAACATTTCATTATCATGATCTTGAAATGTTTGTTTTTAACCCTTTTAGAATGCTGTTAAAATACTATAATTAACTTAACTTTTAAAAATTGCATTTAAAAATATCAAATTCAAACTTTTCCCAAAAAAATATACAAAGTGACTTTTTTCCTAGGAAAAGTTTCCATTTTGACAAATCTGCTTTTTTTTGTGCAAACCCATTTTGTTACCCAATTCCCCACCAGCAATACAACAAATCCCTCTGAAGCAGAAACTATCTCTGTGTATAAGGCCTAGCACAATTGAGCTGCAGCCTCTCACACTACCAAAATAAAATAAATAATAATAAAAAGTAAACATTCAGAGCTCTGTCACTGATTTATTATGTGACTTAAGTATTGATTTGGTGACTTGCCTCATCTTATTTGTGAGAAGAATGTGAGTATTAATCAGTTAATGTCTGCAAAGTGTTTTCAGATCCTGTGATCAAAGTACTGGGTGGCAAAGGCTAGAATCCAAAAACAGTGAGATGGCTAATCGTGGCTTTCCCCTCAGACTAGAGAATTGACTGCACAGTTCTTACTTGTTTTCTATGATCAATGACAGCATTTAGATATTGAAGTGACAGGTGCTTTTAAAAAGCTGATACATTTATAACTGTTATTATCCTGGTCTGTAATTTACTAGATGAAACAGACCAGTCGGGTACAATTCCAAATACAAGAGATGACAATATTATGCACAGAATGGACTTGAACACTTCTGTTCTCTCTCCTTCAGTTTCCCAATCCAACAATGTTGAATTAATGAGTCACCCCCTTCTGCTTATGTCAGCATTACACTTTGGTTGAAGCACTCACTCCACATAATGCCAGTAACATGAGTATAGCCTACCAACTCAGCTACAGATTTCTTAACCTGCACTCTTCTGCAGAGAAATTTGTTTTCCGTGATTTTTTTTAAATCCAGGTATTATAATGATTGATCCCAATGTACTCTTTCAAGCTTGCTCTAGAGATTTAGATATGGTTTATGGGCTGGAACATGACTAGTTAGATCAACCCTTTAATAATCTCCTCTTCACAGGGCTAATACATTCTGCTCTCTATCTCATTTAGAATTTAGGTTGACAGCAGGTTTGGATGCTTGAAATGTACATTATTAAGGAACAGTATTTCCAGTGGGTTTTTTTAGTTCTTTTTGATGTAATATTTTCATCATGTTCCCTTCTCTAAGTTGGGGAGACAAAAAAAAAAAAAAAAATCGGCCTACCCTCACTCAAATTTTCCTTGTATGGCCAACTGGCAATCTTTCCATTTCTGTGACTGACATTTCCACCGCCCAAATTCTGTGTCTCCACTTTAACCCTTTTACATTACACTCCTACCATACGGCTGAAATAGGAAAGTTACTCTAAAAAAAAAAAAAAAATTGAGTAAAACAATGGTGATTCTGGCCTATTGTTCCAAAATCTGAGTTTGTGTAAATCAGCTGCTTGTAAAGCTGTACTGAAGTCAATGGAGCTATACTGATCTGCAGCCGCTAAGAACTTGGCCTATAACCTTTAACTACATATTTAAAAGAAACTTTATCCAAGCAATTTATATTAAACCATGCAAATAAAATGTGCTTTTTATGAAAAAACTATATTAGTGATTCGACTGAAACCAACCAGATCACTGGCATAATAAGTGCTAAGCACACTAGTTCATTTCCCTTATTTTAGAGGTAAACTGTAAAGGTTTGGCTGAATTATTACAAATCTGTTTGTAAGATCCTAAGAGAGGAAAATAAAAATGTAATAGCAGTAACTTTTATCAACATTAGGGCAATTGTTAACTCCCTCACATGGTAAAAAAATCCAAGCTACAGACTTCTAGTGTCCTTTGCCAGAATAAGCAATATCACCAATATTATGTGTTGAAAGAGCCACTCTATTTCACTCAAAAGTGACACTTCTGTCTCGTCATTTCCTTAAAAAGTGCTCTCTTGAGTTGAAACTTCTTACACAGAGATTCAGCACAAACATGACTTTTTGAACAAGCTTCAACACATCTGGCTAAACCAAATCAGACTGATCCAATTTACAACACAGGAGACTGCAAACCCAATAGAGAACAGAAGTAAAATTCAAATGGATCTTGATCAATTGGAGAAGTGGGGTACAGACAACAAAACAAAATTCAACAAAGACAAGTGCTACTTTTAGAGAAGAAATACCAAAATGCACAGATAGAGAATGAGGGGAAACTGGCTTGGCAGCTTCCATCTAGTAATCAACATCACTGTCAGACAGGGTTCCAACTTTCTAAATACAGAAACCCAAACATGCTTGCCCTGCCCTCTGCTCTGTCCCTTCCCAGAGGCCCCATCCCTTCTCTGAGGCCCACCTCCTGGTCACTCCATCCCCCTCCCTCCATTAATCCCTTCCCCCTGCCTTGCTCCCTTGCCGGGATGAGGCCAGAAATGAGGGGTTCAGAATGTGAGAGGGGGTCTCAGCTGGGGAGTAGAAGGGAGGAAGACTCCGGCAGCAGGTACAGGCTCTGGGGCTAGAGATTTGGAGTGAGGGAGTTAAGCAGGGAACCTGTCTGCCCCACAGTACCACCAAATGGACTTTTAACAGCCCAGCGCATATAGTGCTGACCAAGAGGGTCCCTTTTTGATTGGATGTTCTGAAAACTGAAAACCTGGGGACCCTATTGTCATGTGGGTTTTTGTGTGTGTTTTTGTTGTTGTTCCTAGTATTTTTCTTCCATTTGTGCAGAAAGTGTACGAACACATGTGTATGTTATTTTACAGTTGCCTTTGCTTTTTCTCTTTTTTAACCAGTAGAGCCTTCTATCTCAATTATGGGATTGTGGCTTTTTTGGGCATTTATGTGATTATGGAAAAAAATGTCTCATTAAAAATGCGATGCATTTATATGCTAAAACAAAGGGCAACTCTTAGGCAACTGTTCATTTCACATAGTCAGTTAGAAGGATGTCGGGTAATAAATCTCACCATTAGTCTCCTGCCAATTTTTTTTTTTTTTTTTTTTTTTAAAAAAAAAAATCACATTTTCTGTTTTTGAAATATTTTTCCTTCCTGTAGCTTTTATTGTGAAAACCACAGACAAAGAAAAGGGGAAACTAACAAACTAAGCAGAGGAATCAGTGAAACTGACTTCATAAAAACACTACCAAATGCCCTAAGTGAACTAACCACAACAATTTAGAAAACAATGCATTTTATCTCTAATCTCAGTCATTTATAGTAATATGTGCCACTACAGGCTGAAACTCTCTAGTCCAGCACCTCAGGACCTGACTGGTGATGAACCAAAGAATTTGCCAAACCACATAAAGTCAATATTGTCTAGCAGCATTACCAACACTTCCACTGCTCACTGGGCTTGTAGAAGACATTCAGGGGTAAGTTAGAGCTAAGAAACAGCACAGAACACTGAAATCCAGGACTGGTGGCTGTAAACAAACCTTATGGGAACACAGGAAACTTGGCCACCCTCATGATAAGTGGATATCTGGCTAACTAAAATCATGCCAGACCAAGGATGTGGCCGGACGAGTATGTGCCGGACTAGAGAGGTTCAACTTGAAGTAACAAGAATTGGTTAAAACTTTTCAGACAGAAATATGCTTAGACTGCTCGTGTTCCTCACCGTTAGTTAGATGTGCACTCTGGATTTACTTCTAATAGAGACAAGTGACAATAACATATTTAAATAAATTTGATTCACAAATAAAATTATAAGTGATTGAAAATGATGTACTGGTCATGCCTAGTACTTCAATTTCATTAGTGTTTTAGAATACATACTCAATGCTGCTCCCCAGAGAGTTCTGTATTTAACTGTGTGTCTCTCCAAGGATAATATAATTGCAATAGAAATTTCAACCAAAAGGAAAACTGTGAGAAAATGATGAGTGGGTGAAAATAGGAGATTTGAAGTGAATTTGCTCTTCCACTCAATTTCTAGGATGGTTATGTTGTCATTCTTTCAGGCACTGGAACAAGGAAATCCACTGGTTACATTTCCCTGGACATATAAGAAAAATGAAAGAGTAATTTAACTGTTTAAATACCAGTTACATATTTAGAGTATAGATTTCTTCCTCTTTAGGCATTTTACTTTTTTTTTTTAATTTTGTACTTTTTGCCTTTAAAAGTTCTGCAAAGGTCTGTTCCTATGCCACTGCAGTAAACAGGAGCTTTGCCACTGCCTTTAACCCATACAGGATCAAGCCCTACATGCAGTTTCAGGACTTGCTCCTCAAACACTTGCTCATGTATATAGTCCCAGTTTAGCAATACACAGGAGCTCCTCTCAATGGCCTGTCACACTTCACAAATAGAATGCAAGCACAGCAGGCCTGTAAACATAAAATGTGCTACATATAAAAATTAGTTACATTTTCAGCATTTTAGCATCTAAGAGCTATTGCTCAACTTTGAAGATCAGGCTGACAACCATATATGTGAGGGTAGAATTGAGAGTCAGATTCTACTTACAGCCAAGTCCACCCACTGCTGAGGCCAAGTGAGAGTGGGGTACATTTGATATTTGAGCGGAGATTAAAATATTCTGGAGTCAAGGCAGAGCAGTCTAAGAGAAACTTTCACAAAGTGGGATTTCAAAAGGACACAGCAAGATTCAAATTATTCTGTTGATATACAACTTATTCAAATCCATTTAATTCAATACCACCTTAGGGGTGTGGCTAGCACAAAATTTGTCCCAAAATATTAACTTTGACTTGAAATATAGTGCAAAAAGGCCAGTATAGAATATTTGATGTGTGATTTTTGATGTGTGATTTTTGTGTTTGTTTATAAAAGCTCTCAACATTTAAGATCTTAACCGCTCTCACACACACAAACAAGAGACTGAAAAATAAGGGCCTTAACAGGAAAATGAATTCTCTGCATTCTCTGTCTCTTCTGTCCCACTCCCATGTGGTGATGCTTCTAGGAAGAAGCAATCAAAAAAGAGTAATCTCTACATGGCAATAGAATGGAAAACAGCTGATAGTATCATGACCTTGATATCTGGGAGAATGACTAGTTCAGCAGCACTGATAGCAAGAATAGGCAGAACTGAGTGTAGAAAAGTGATTTTAAATATTATAGGGCCAAGCAGGAGAAACAGTCACTAGACACTAGAAATTAGTGAGTAAAAAGCCACAAAACATTTACAGGCTCAGTTCAAATAACTGTCCAAAGTTCAGATGTTTATCCAATAGCTCAAATCTCGTGGGTCTGAGAAAGTGAGTGGGAAATCTCACATGAACAGTCTGTCTCATGATATTTCAGCACTTTAGTTTCTGGTCCTGACCAGAACCAGGAAGTGCAGAGGCGTGATCAAGTGAAAAATACTGGGGAAAAAAAGGTTATAAAAACATTTCCCAACTTGCAAAAACGTTTGGTTACATTGGAATTTTAGGAACAGTTATGGGCTAGTTCTTACAATGACTGGACTCGTTTATTCATCCCTACGGGAAATGTCACAGGTTCACAACTTTCCAAAAACCTCATCGGCAAAGAATAAGGTTTAGAAAACACAATGGTCTACATCAAAGTAACAAATATGGCACAGAAGAAAGGTAGACAGTTGCTAGTAGAAATCAAGATATAAAACAAGGATCTATATCTAGTAGTCACAAAAGCAATACAAACTTAGGTACAGGAGGATTCAATTTCCAGGGCATTTAGGTTCTTTTCCAAAATATAGGTTTTGAAAGATCAATACTATTTGGATAAACTAAGTAGGAGCAGAGGGGTTGTCAGTGTACTGGTGAAAGCTTACCAAACTTCAAGAGAATGTCTGGGTTGACGACCAAAAAAAAGGGGCAGGCATATAGAAAAAGACTATTAAAAAACAGCTTAAAATTAAAAAGATGACCAATGGCTGATTTGAAAGGAGATATTATTATGCAATGAAATATATACTATGGCGGGGTGGGGGGGAGCGAGAAAAGGAAAGAAAATCAAGATGAATCAGCAAAAAAGGAAGTTGCTGGAAGGCAGATTTTTAAATTGTGGACATAAAACATCAGGTCAAGAGAATAGCTCAATACCATGGAGAAATCAAGAATGATAATTGAAAAAGTTGTAAAATGTATAGAAGACTGAACAAGAATTTAAGATAAATAATAAAAATCAAATGAACAACAAAAAGTCAGTGAGTTTGATCTTCTAAGAGACAATGATAATGTATTGATAGAAAAGGTAGAAGTTGCTAAAACACTAAATTAATCACTTGGCTCTGATTATAAATGAGACTCAGATATATGCTAGAAAAAAGACATGAAGTTTCTTAAGGTTCTTTCAGCATACAGTAATTCCTCATTTAACACATGCCCGCTTAACACGTTTTCGCGATAGCACGATTTTTTTTTTTAAGGAACGTTTTTTGAATTTCACGACTGTCCCCAGAATAACATGATTTCCCCAGCCGGCCCATTGCCGGCGGCTGTGTGGGGCTTCCCCCGCCTCCCTGCAAAGCAGCGGAGGGTTCGCCACTCGCCGCGCCGTTCCCCAGCGACCCCCATCACCGGACGCAGTGCGGGTCCCGGCAGACCCATCACAGGGGCATACTCCCAACCCAATCGCCCTCCCCTCTCCTCCCCTTCCCTTCCCCAGACCCAAACACCTCCCCTCCCTGCTGTAACCCTTTCTCCCCCAACCTTATGTCCAACAGACACCACCGCTTGAAACGCAACCCCCACCTTTTCCATTATTTTCAATGGGAAAATTGACCCCGCATAACACGTTTTCACTTAACACGATCATTTTCTGAAACATATCTATAGTGTTAAATGAGGAATTACTGTATTTTATAAAACAGCCCAGCCAAAACTGGTAAGAAATTAAAATTTCTGAATTAAAATTAAACCAATAGATCAGATGGAATCATTCCTACAGTTCTCAATAATCAAAGAATCACAGAAAATTAGGGCTACAAAGGGCCTCAAGAAGTCATCTACTCCACCCCCCTGTGCTGAGGCAGGGCCAAGTATACCTTGGCCATCCCTGACAGGTGTTTGTGCAATATCCATCACTGGAGATTTTAAAGAACAAGGTAGACAGTCTCGCTTGGAAGCCTGTTCCAGCACTTAACTACCCTAATAGTTAGAAAGTTTCTCCTAATATCTAACCTAAATCTCCTTCGTTGCACATGAAACTTATTACTTCTTGTCCTACCTTCAGAGGACATAGGGAAGAATGAATCATTGTCATCATTCTAATAGTCCTTAACTTAATTGAAGGTTGTTATCAGGTCTCCCTCAGTCTTCTATTCTCAAGGCTCAACATGACAGGATTTGGGGGGTTTTTTAAGCCTTTCCATCTATACCAATATTCCAATCATGAGATTTATTCCACCAAGTCTTTGTGATGTCAATTAATTCACAGTGTAGCTTATGTACTCATACTTCCAGTTCTTTCTGTTTAGTCCCTTTAGACCATGCATTTGTCTACCAGTGTCTAAAATACTGAGCGGATTCTCCCCTCCCACTTTTCCCACCTATGAGTCCATTGTAAATTCCCATTCCCCCTAATCCCCTGATGCAACATGTAGCCCTTTGATAAATTCACCTTTTATTGTACGTACCTGTGAGCTTTTGTTGCCTGCTCCCCTTTGAGTCTAGTTGGTGCTGAAAAGGTATGGGAACTGTTTTTAAAATCTATATAGATAATTGATATTTAGTAAGCAGAGTAGATTGGAATTGACAGAAGAGAATAAAATGTAACAGGTCTCTTTTAAAAGAACATCTTGGGAGCATGGTACTGAACAATTTGCTTGTAAATCTGATGTCAGCTCTGGAAAAGTTATGTACAAAAGGACTTCAGCAATGAAAGAGAAACAATAATGGATTCAAGTGACACTAAAAAGAAACCTAACAAAGAAAAATATTGTGAAACTAGCAGTAATCAAAATGATTCACAAATAGAGATACTGTCAAACAAATCAGAATGAATATTTTGAGAAAGTCACATATCTTTATACTTGAAGGGAGTACACGTTTATATGGGTAATAATAGATATCTGATTATTTTTTTAAATACTTAAGTTTATGAATACTTGTAAAGATTTTATAAGTACATTGTTTCCACCCTGGAATTTTATATGGTTTCTGAAACAAAATTTTGGGTTACAGAATTTCCTAAGGGTGTGTGGGGGTGGGTGGGGGGTGCGTGCGTGTTGTTTCTACTACTTATCAGTTTTTCTTTCATTGAGGTAATTGATATTTTGAAAAAAAGTAAATAAATGAACGGATGGTTTACCAGATAATTAAATTTAAAAGACTCTGTGATAGCTAAATGAATAGAGGCTGATGATCCATATCCATATTTCCCTAGCAACTTAGAAATTGTTGTGGAAAAAACTGTCACGAACAATACACTGCTTACAAGAATTACATCTCTCCAATACTTTTGCTTTGGTCATTAAAAGAGTCACTGATGACAGTTGCCACTGCACATTATACTATCCACGAGCTGTTTATTTTCTCCATCACCTTCAATAAGCTATCACCATTGTTGTAATCAAAGGGAGAATTCTGCCTTAGAAATATTTAAAGTCCATTGGCTAGGGACCAATTTTTGTTCTGTGTTTGTGAAGTGCCTAGCACAACCGGGCCCTACCCATGATTTTGGCTCCTACACAGCACCACAAAATAAAAGTTAATATGCCAGCATACCTAAAAACAACAATATCCCCTTTTTACAGATGTAAATGACTACATGGACAAAATAGCAGAGAATAAGGCTCAATACTCTCAGAATGGTACAGTGATCAATGGCTTCATATTTCAGTCTGAATCAAAAGCAACCTATTTCCTGGACCAATAGTGTATTTTCACTTTATGACTTACATAAAACAGCTATACTGGGTCAGACCAAAATGTACATCTAGCCCAGTATCCTGTAATCTGACAGCAGCCAGTGCCAGGTGCCCAGAGGGAATGAATGGAACAGGCAATCAATCTAGGGATGTTAAATTTAGTTTAATCAACTAATTGATTAAATTTCCATCGACTAGTCGATTAGTCGATAAGCAGGGGAGCCACAGCGGGGTTAGCTCCTGCAAGCTAACCCCGTTGCAACTCTGCCTTTTAAATATATTAAGAGCGGCATGTTCTTAATACATTTAAAAGGCAGAGATTCAGCAGGAGGGACCCAGCGCAAGCTGGGACAGCTAATTCTTGCCTCCCCGGCTCCCCGCAGAGATGGTGCTTGGGGGAACTGGTTTAAGCTGGCTCCTGCTCCCCCTGCCACCACTTGCTGCCTCTGATAGAGGCAGCAAGGGGAGCAGGGAAGCAACTAGTTGCTTACATCCCTAAATCAATCATCAAATGATCCATTCCCTGTTGCTCCTTCCCAGCTTCTGGCAGACACAGGCTAGGGACACCATCCCTGCCCATCCTGGCTAAAGCTATTAATGGACCTATCCTCCATGAATGTATCTAGTTCTTTTTTTAACCTTGTTATAGGCTTGGCCTTCACAACATCTTCTGACAAAGAGTTCCACAGTTTGACTTCCTTTTATTTGTGTTAAACCTTCTGTGTATTAATTTCATTGGGTGACCCCTAGTTCTGTTACTTAACAGAGAGAGATCCCAGGGCCCACAGGAAGGAAAATGCCATCATTGAGTGGGATTAGGGATATAAGCAGTCAGCTACTCACCTATTCACATTCCCCCGCCCTCCCCAGCATTATTGCCGCGGTGCCGCCTGCTCCCCACTTCACTACTGCCTCTATCAGAGGCAGCAGCTCAGGGAGAGAGGCAAGGGTGGCTGCCATGAAACAGCAGTCCCTGTCTGTGGTGACCCGCAAACAGAGGCTGCTCAGGCAGCAGCCCCTGCCTGTGGGTACCCCCACAGACAGGGGCTGCTGCCGGAGCAGCCTCTGCCTGCAGCCAGTACATTTAAACTACAAAGCTGCAGCAGAGGGTAGCTCCTGGACCCAGCACGAGCCAGGACTGAGCACCTTCCCTTATCAACTAATTGCGTAGTCAACAGAATTGTTATCGACTACATGATTAGCCAATGACCCGCCTCTTAACATCCCTAAGTGGGATTACCAAGATGAAACTTCCAGAGGTATGACTATGCAGTGAGCACTTCAATCCTACTGTTCTGGATTTCTCCATCCAGAACTAACATTTTTGGCATTACTGAGCAATCAAGATGGAAATTAATGCTCTTTTGTTGTTAAACTGAAAACGTCGAACACAGGTAAATCTCCTCCCTGGCTCTAATAATGGGGAAAAGCATTGCACAGTGAGGCCAAACCGGAGGCAAATTAGCTTCTTGTTCTTTTCATTGATTGTAATGGGGACAATGCTACTTGCACATCTGAGAAGACAAGCAATAAAATTTATTTCTCTTGCAGGCAAATCTTATAACAGATAGGAAAACAATCTCAGTCTCTTGCTAAAGGCATACTCACTAATTGAAACAGAAATAAAATGAGGAATGGGAAAGAGATAAAGCTACAAAGTTATGTCTCAGTCCAATTAGTAGGTAGTGAGTTAAAATATATGTCAGTTAAAGACATTCTACAAGTTTCAGCACTAAAAAGTGGAAGGAATAAACATGCTGTAAAATAGCAGGCACCTGGCCTTGAAACACAGTCTAGAGCGTTTTCAATAAAGTAATATTTTACATCTGCATACAGTCCAGTGACAAATCAGAGCAAAATAAAATAGCAAGACAAGCTTACAGATGTTTTCCTTGTTGCTATTAAGCATAGCTATCAGAGATTATAAAAGTGGGGCTTCCATCTCCTTTGTCAGTATAGACATTGTTCCAGATAGGTCACAAGATCATCAACTGGGTCCATCATCCCCTCAGCACCGCTGAGGAAGGGGTCAGCAAAGGTGGCTCAAAGTCAGTTTTGCTGCTGTCTGAGCATAGAGCTAACTTTCAGTGCAATTTCAAGCAGCTTCACATTATTCAAAATTATGCCAAATTGCAACAGCTTGACATTACCCATTCACAACAATGTTCTGGTCACACATCTTTTCCCGGAGGGCTGCAAGAGAAAATGATGGTGTAGTGCTAGAATAGTTCTAAATCATTCAAAGATTCCCACAATGCAAGGGGAATTCTGAAGGGCTGGAGCCACTGAGCCTCCAGCTAATTTATACTGTTGAGACGGTCTGACCCACTACATTTGTAGGTGCTTTGTCCTGTTTGGCTTTAAATGTCTCCAGACATAGGGTTTTCATGGCTTCCATTAGCCTGTCCCACAGTCTGACAGAGTTCACCATTTGGAAGTATTTCTTGTCCATTTAGCTTCATTTTCCTTCCATCATTCAGTACAATGGTAATCATCCTTGGGATTCACATTTCTTATATTACCCCATGTTAGCCTATCCCCCACTCCCTTATGCCCTGTACAGTCAAGCTATAACTATTAATTTCTTTTGACCTTTCCTTACAAATCACTCCCTTTGCCCCTTGGTTACTTTTCTATCTCTGAATAACCTCCAGTTTAAATATTTCTGTCATTCAGGGGCCCAGAACTTCATGAAATAGTCTAGGTTCTCTCTCAGAGCCAAATAGAAAGGAACGATTGCCTTCCTGCTCTGTACTGCGAAGCCTCTGGGTATGCAGCTCAAAATTGCATTGACTTTGTTGTCATCATACTGCACTGCAATCTTATTTCTAATGCTGCTGTGTCTCCTTCCCTCTCATTCTAACAACATACAGAAAAGCATGCCCCACTTTTATGTAATTTTTTATATACTACTATTTTGTATTAAAGAATGGAACAAACCACCAAAACCGCACAGTTTCCTAATGGCAGGGTATATATAATCATATTCACCCTTTAGAAATGAAATAATTCATAACCTTTCATCCCAAAGCTCTAGCAAATATTTATTAATAAAGCCTCAGAAGAGGCCTACAAGTAAGTACTTGCAAGTACTTATACACTTGCAAGTTCCAAACTAGAAATTGAATTTTTTCAACTTCATGGATAATCAGTAACTATTATTGTTGCTAAACTACACTACAGTAATATCCAGAGGCCTCAAATGTCATCAGGGCCTCATAGTATCTGTCAGTATACAAACATAAAGGAAAGTCCCAGCTCTAAAGGGCTTCCGGCCTAAACCGTGAAAAAAATATGGCAGGTAGGTGTGCAACAAAACAGAGTGAGGATCAGAGAAGACAAAGGTGATGGTAATAGGAATATAAGATTGCATAACCCTGAAATGGCCAAAACTATATTACTGATCCATGGTATAGAAAGACCATTCTTGTGAAATTATTGTCCGCCAGAACAAAAACTGCCTCAGAGGCCTTTGATGACTCAGTCCCTAGAGTTTCAGATGGAACTCTCTTAACTAAATGAAAATTTTGAAAATTGCAGGAGTTTTCCCTCCTACCTTTCTAATTATACACCTACTTAACACAAACTCTCTTACTGTGGCAGTGTCATATTTGCTTTGGGGAGGAGGAGGGAGTGTCATGCCATTGTATTACAGGTATAAGATTAACCAGCCTAATTTGTGTGAAAAGGTCATTCATGTAATGTCATTGAATATTCATAACAGGAGGTCTATTGTTCACTTCCTGTTATTAAGTAATACATTACTCCTTCATTGTTACAGAACTTAGATGACAGCAGCACTTTCATGGAGCCAATATTACATTCCAAATTATAATGGAGTGGAGGGAAAAGCTTTGCTGTGGCTAGCCATTGACCATCAGGAAAGAGGTTAGTGTCATGTACCAACCTAGAACTATAGAGCATGCAATAAAATCTCAGCTACTTATTATCTTACAGCACCAATGGGCAACTTAGACTAGTGAGTGGGCCGCATGAGTGGCCCTCCATCTCCGTGGGCTGCAAGATTGTTGTAACCAAGAGTCTCCCAGCATAGTGTAGTTTTGCTAACTCTGCTTATGTACCTAAAATATGTGGGGTGTGCTGACTGAGCCATATCAGTGCTTTGATTGGATGCAGAGGGAACACATGACTCTCAGTCACCTTGGTTCATGTGCCCTTGCTTTACATGAGTGTCACTTTAGTAATACCTGTAAGAAAAAAAACTATGTGGACGGAAAACAACAGAATCTGGCAACCCTGCATGTGAGCAACAGTAAACAAAAAGTCTCATGGGCCACATATAAGACCCTGATGGCCCTCATGTGGCCTTCAGGCCGCAGGTTGCCCATCACTGTCTTGCTGTGTTCACTTATCTTGTACTTTTATGGCTAATACAGATTAAAAACATCACCATCATTCATTGACTGCAAATACAATGGGCCATATCATAGAATCCTAGAACTGGAAGGGACCTCAAGAGGTCATCAAGTCCGGTCCCCTGCCCTCACGGCAGGACCCAGTACCATCTGATCATCCCTGATAGATGTCTGTCCAACTTGCTCTTAAATATCTCCAGTGATGGAGATTCCACAATCTCCCTAGGCAATTCATTCCAGTGTTTAACCACTCTGGTTGTTGTTGGTCCCATTGTGTAATCTGGTCCTGTTACACATGAAAGATGCAAAATAGCATTTCCCTCCACCAGCAGAGGTTGAATTGAATCTGCCACCCTCTTGCTGTCCAGTTTCATTTTATCCCACAGAGAGTCTGAATCTACCTCAGAGAATAATTACATTTAGATATAGCCTAAATAAAGAGATTCAATGAAAAAAAATCTAGAAACTTGCATTCTTCCCATTGCAAGGCATGTGAAGTGACAAAACACACTAGTGTGTTTTTGATTTCTAGCCTCAGTTATCTACCCTTCAGCCTGTGTCAGGCTTATAATAAAAGCCTTACAACTATGCAAAGAATTGCACTTTCTCCACAACTGTGTATTGCCCCTGTCACAAGTAGTGATTACCTAAGCAATATAGAGCAATCCCATTAACTATATTCATCCCAGGTGTTAGTGCTCTAGAAAACCTGTGCCACAGCATGATACAATGCAGAAACTAACTGCTTTTATTTTCATGCTGAATAGCTGCATGAAAGCAAAAGGAAATACATTCTCTTGGTACAGCAAAAAGTGTGTGAGTCAGTAGTTCCAAAAATACATTTCATAAGCTGCAAAACAGATATGTATGTTGCCATGGCACTTCAGCAGCAAAATTAACAAATCTTAAACTTGTTTCATATAGGAACAAAAAAAAAAAATCTAAGTGCTATCTGATTCCCAGATAATCTCTATTTTTATTTGCTATGGGCCAAATCCTGGACCTATTAAACTCAGTGGAGAATTTTGCCACTGACTTCAGCTGAGCTAGGATTTGCTTCATAGAACCTCATATTTTAAAGTATTTAGGTGTTTAAAGATACAGATAGAAACCTAGTGAAATTTTAAAAGCACATACTCAGTGGGAGTTAGGTGCCTCTCTACTTTTGAAAATCTCAGGAGGAGCTATTTGCATCTTTAGGTGCCTAAACAGCTTTAAAAATCTGCCCATTAAGGGCTTGATCCTATCCTATTAAAGTTAATGGGAGATTTTCCATTTATTGAATGGGAGCAGGATCGAGCCTTAAGTGAATTCTGAGATTAAATTAGCTCTTTTCACAAAGAGCAGAGCTCTTTTAAGTAGGTATTAGCATGAATGTACTAAACGCTGCTCTCATTCACACCTGTGCAAACCTTGGAGCAACTCCAATGAATCCTTGAATACTTACAGTTTACACCCATGTGAATGAGAACAGAATATGGACAATTGTATAAGTATGATATAAATATAATTCAGACAGTGAAATCGGTTGGAGGCATGCAAAAGGATTACACAGTGATGGGTGACCAACAAGAAATGCTACATGATTCAAACTAGAAAGGTAAAGAATCCTTACTATACATAAGATAAGACCACTTTTTGCTTACATAGAAGAAGCTATGAAAATTAAACTCCTAAATCTTGTAGCTCAGTTAGAAATGAAACTGGTCAGCAAGAGGGTTTGGGGGCTTTTCATGGTAAATGTTAAATATGTCTAATCAAACTTTTTTGGAGTATTCAAATACTATCTCAGCAAATCACTAATTTTTAAAGATGTTTAGGCACCCTATAACAACTTATACATCAAAATTAGGTGAGAAAAATAAATTAGCAAAATAATTTAGCAATTTGCAGAGACTTAATCTCACTTTTATAACGTATTTCAACATATCAAGCACCATTAACAGCCTTACTTTCAAAAATAGATATAACACTATCATAACATTTCATGTTTTGTTTTTTTAAATAATGTCAGGAAAAGCTCCCAGAAAGGAGTTTCCATCAATCAAAGTTAAGAAAACACCATACACAAAAACAAAACACACACACAAAAACCCAACACAAAACAAACAACAAAATAACAAAAAGGAAAAGATCCTGTCTTGCAGGAGTGGGGGAGGGCAGGATTGTGTCCCAAATCTTTAAGAGAATCATTTACCAAAGTTCAGTACTGACTCTAGACAGATTCCAAACAGCTGAGAGTCCCTGGCACATTTAAATATACCAAGCTTCAGTACAGTTGAGTTTACAAATGACAAATTACTTTTACTATGGCTTACAATCTATACTATTATTTACCAAATGGAGATGGAGGGAAATGAAATCATAAACATTTCTAAAAATCACTATTTTTAAAAAACAGTTTACCATTTGTTTTCATTTATTTAACTTTGGATTGGTATTCCTTTAAACAACTGCTATATATTTGAAAGAGTCTGTATGTCTGTCCATCTCTTCAATAACTCCTCCTAAACTGTAAGAGTTAGGACCACCAAATTGGGAATGCAGCTTCCTCTTATCATAACTTAAAGCAAGGTAAGGGTTTGGTTGTGCCAGGAAAATGGAATATGCCTAGAATTTAATTGTTTCTCATAAAATGGAAAGGGACACCCCACTGGGGAAGCAGAGGACAGGGTGGAAAAGGGGACAACTATTTACTATACATTTCAGAGAGTTTGTGTGTGCCTGTCTGTCCCCAGCTAGGGGACATGCACCCCTTCCCCAGCAGTGCCTACTGCAGCTGCAGTGGCTATAGAGAGGCACTTCTCACTTGGCCCCAAGCTGCTGTGGTGAGGAGGGGGCTGGGGTTGTCCTCTTTCCCTGGAGCAGCCTGCATACTGAACCCTTCTTCCCCAGCTCCACTCCAGAATAGGGATGTAAAATCCTGTTTAAAATATTAACTAGTTAAACTATATGTTTAACCATTTAACTGACCTGCCATGTCACACCATGGGTGGGGGCTGCTGGCACAACTAGCCAGGTGCCAGTTAACCAGTTACCAGTTATCCTGGTTAACCAACTGCTTACTAGGTAACCAGTTAACTGGTTAACCCTTTACATCTGCACCCAAGAACAATGATTAAAATGAAGAAAATTAAACATTATTTTAGTTAAGGACCTGAGCAACGCAGAGTAAATTCTCTAGTTATTTATATTGGTTTTCACACCAGTTCATTACAAGACAAAAATGTCACAAATCATTATCGTACTAAATATGCCTTTTTTTGTTAAATACAGGAAACTCTACAAGAAATGGTTTTCCAGTATTTCAATGCAGATTATTATGCTATGATCATATATCTAATAATTCTCAATTGCATAATTTCAATCATGAAACTGTGCTTAACAAGCAATATAGAGAGAATGAGATTTCACATTTGAGGTGTCCTAACGTGATGACATTTTCCTTCCTTCGGGCACTGAGGACTCACTCAGAATCTCCTATAAAGGTGGTAGAACCTATTAAAATCTGCACCTCACAGAATTCTGCTGGTGCTACTGAGAGCTAGACAAAATTAGCTGAATTTTGGAAATTGTGTGTGTCTTCATATTCTGGCTTCTTCCCCCAATTAGAGAGAGGGATGTGTTGGCCAGAAACACGGAGAATTACAAGATTAGGGAGTATTGTTTGAGATGATATTGTATAGACTTTTTTTTAATAATTGTTGCTTGTTTTCTTTGTTGATGGCTTTGTGCTTCAATGACAGTGTACATTTGATTTTTCATGGTTTTGATTTTTCATCCCTGCTCATCCTGGCTTAAAGGCATTGATGGACCTATCCTTTATGAATGTATCTTGTTCTTTTTTGAACCCTGTTATTTATTTTGGTCATTCTTTGATATGATAAAAAACAAGAATCAGTTAATCATGAAGCGGTAAAGGTAATTCTCTCTCACCCAGGGGTGCTGACCAAAATAAATTCTACAACAGGCTTTCCACTATATTAAAAATTCAGCTTCTACATAATAAAATCCTAAATAACAAAGTTATTTTTTTCTCTTGTCAACATTTCTTCAGCTGTCCCTTTTTTATCACCTCACTACCCTCAACCCTATGGCTTGAATTCTTTACCTCAGTGTAATACCTGCCTTCACTAGATTACATCCTTATATCAGTTAATTTGTGTCTTTATATGTCTGTAAAACTCTTCACACAAATATGGCACTATGCAAATACATAGCTAACAAGCCATTACATCTCAGAAAATTGTGACTCCAATCAGCAATCTGAGAGATCAGGATTTGCTAGAAATGATGTACTGTCATGTGGCCAATACTTTCCTTCATAAAGAAGTCCTTGTTGAATGAAGTTTATATGCATGTATGCAAAGACAAGATTAGAAAGACAAAGGCACAAAACGAGCTTAATCTAGCTATAGACATAAAGGGTAACAAGAAGATATTCTACAAATATATTAGAAGCACGAGGAAGACTAAGGACAGGGTAGGCCCACTGCTCAGTGAAGAGGGAGAAACAATAACAGGAAACTAGAAATGGTAGAGGTGCTTAATGACGTCTTTGCTTAGGTTTTCATCAAGAAGGTTGAAGGCAACAGGATGCCTAACATAGTGAGTGGTCATGGAAATGGGGTAGGTTTAGAAGTTAAATTTAAAAAAAAAAAAAAAGAAGAAGTTAAAAATTACTTAGAAAAGTTAGATGTCTGCAAGTCCCCAGTGCCTGATGAAATGCATCCTAGAATACTCAAGGAGCTCATAGAGGAGGTATCTGAGCCTTTAGCTATCATCTTTAAAAAAAATCATGGAAGTCAGAAGAGATTCCAGAAGACTGGAAAAGGGCAAATGTAGTGCCCATTTATAAAAAGGGAAATAAGAACAACCCAGGAAACTACAGACCAGTCAGTTTAACTTCCATGCCGGGGAAGATAATGGAGCAAGTAATTAAGGAATTCATCTGCAAACATCTGTAAGATAATAAGGTGATAGGTAACTGCCTGCATGGATTTGTAAAGAATAAATCATGTCAAACCAATGTGATAGCTTTCTCTGATAAGGTAACAAGTCTTGTGGATAATGGAGAAGCGGAGAACATGGTATACCTAGACATTACTAAAGCATTTGATACAGTCTCACACAACCTTCTTATCAATAAACTAGGCAAATACAGTCTAGATGGGGCTACTGTAAGGTGGGTGCATAATTGGCTGGATAACCGTTCTCAGAGAGTAGTTATTACTGGTTCAGAGTCATGCTGGAAGGGCATAGCCAGTGGGCTTCCACAGGGATCTGTTTTGGTTCATCATCAATTTAGATACCGGCATAGCGAATATGCTTATTAAGTTTGCAGATGATACCAAATTGGGAGGGGTTGCAAGTGCTTTGGAGCATAGGACAGTAATTCAAAATGATCTGGAGAAACTGCTGAAATGGTCTGAGATGAATAGGATGAAGTTTAATAAGGACATTTATAAAGTACTTAGGAAGGGACAATCAGTTTCACACGTACTGAATGGGAAGCAACTGTCCAAGGAGGAGTACTGCAGAAAGGATCTAGAGGTCATAGTGGACCACAAACTAAATATGAGTCAACAATGTGGCACTGTTGCAAAAAAAGCAAATATGATTCTGGGATTCATTAACAAGCATGTTGTGAGCAAGATATGAGAAGTCATTCTTCCGCTCTACTCTGTGCTGATCAGGCCTCAATAGGAGTATTGTGTCCAGTTCTGGGCACCACATTTCAAGAAGGATGTGGAGAAACTGGAGAAGGTCCGGAGAAGACCAACAAAAATGATTAAAGGTCTAGAAAACATGACCTATGAAGGAAGACTGAAAGAATTGGGTCGGTTTAGTTTAGAAAAGAGACGACTGAGAGGGGACATAATAGCAGTTTTCAAGTATCTAAAAGGGTATTACAAGGAGAAGGGAAAAATGTGTTTTCCTTGGCCTCTGATGAGAGGACAAGAAGCAAAGGGCTTAAATTGCAGCATGGGGGGTTTAAGTTGGACATTAGGAAAAGCTTCCTAACTGTCAGGATGGTTAAACACTGGAATAAATTGCCTATGGAGTTTGTGGAATCTCCATCTCTAGATATTCAAGAGCAGGTCAGATAGGCATCTGTTGGGGTGATCTAGAGAGTGCTTGGTCCTCCTGTGAGGGCAGGGGACTGGACTCGATGACCTCGAGGTCCCTTCCAGTTCTAGTGTTCTGTGATTCTATGTTACTATCCTAACACTACATCTGGTGTTTCTAGTGACCAAAAAATTGCTCATTAGCTTCCAGTAAATAAACTATTTTCTACAGAGACACTCTAGTGCCTAAACTGAAAATAGTGTGGAAAAAGAAATGTACCGGACCATTTATACTGTTTTTATATGTAGCTCAATGGGTACAATGCTGCTGAATACAAGGCAGCAGTTCAATTGAAGTGTTCCACTGTCATCACAAACAGCTGCAAAACCCCTGAGACTGAAATACAGCCTTCCCATTCAAGCTCATTTCATCCATTGTTACTTATAATATGATCTAAAGGAACATTTGCAGGATTTCATAGAAAGTTTAAATGTTGTTTGATGAGAGCCATTAGATATTTAAATCTGAGATGAATGACATACAGTAGCAAGAGAAGCAATCACTGCACACCTAAAGTAGAGCATAAAACTTCACAGCTATTATCTCCATTTGTTCATGGCTAATATTTGTAATGGCGCACACAACACCATAATAGCAATACAAATCCCAGCAGAATAAAACCCTGGAAGATATCAGTCCTGGTTTCAGGTATTCCTCTTTCAATGAAGATCTACTTCTGACAAGTTGAGCACAAGATGAATAGGAAAATGCCAAACAAAGAGAGATTTCTCATTCTTTTCACAGCCATTCCATTAAAACCCTGTGGAAGATTTCTAGACAATGAAAAAGGCATTTTACTTAACAGAATTCACAGAATACCTACTGAAAGATTTGGGTGCCTACCCAATTATTGGTGGTGATTTTGCGGTCTATAACACAAGAATCTCTGCATATGTAATGCTAAATGGCCTGTTCTTTGTTCCTTATGCTACTGTTTTTGGGGAAAGTTACTCCACTGCTTCCAAGAACATTATTCTTCTAAAGCATGACCTGGAATTGGAAGAACTATGTTTTAATTAAAGTTAAAGTTTAATTAGTTAAAGTTTAAATAAAGTTAAAGTTTTTTTCATTTGAAACTTTCCTTTTTAATGACAAACATTTACACATTTCTGCTCAAAGCAAAGCCAAGCCAGTTTTAGATGCCTCCCGCTCCCCTCCCCCCCCGCAAAAAAACCCCCAGCATTTGGTAAATGAACAAAAATAATTTTACCAATAACTGAAATTGTTTCATTGTCATAAAGAGAGAAAAAATAGTTATTTAAGTTTTCAATTTTAATTAACACCACAAAACTTTTGAGGAATAAAAATGAACAACAAACTGAAAACATTTTCATCAGCATTTTTTTGTGGGAACAAAATATATTTCCTGATAAGTCCTTTTTGTAATCCTACCTTTGCCACAGACTTCAGATGTTCACTAGCAGGCACTCAAACACTATGGTGATTAGGTCAGCATAGAAACCTCTGTGGTAGATGCAGAATAATGAAGCCTTCATCAAAACATTTAAGCATCACTTTCTGCATTTTCCTATCTAAAAATTTGATATGCTACTATATTTATTTCACTGGTGTATTTTAAAGTTCAGTCCATTCATTATTGTAAAACTAGAGGGTTAAATTTGAAACTAAGTATTTTATAAGAGGGTTTTTGGTTTGTAAACTACCATAATATAAACAGAAATGAGTTTGAGGGTTCATCTTTGAAGCAGCATGCCTTCTGTGTAAGGTGATCAGACCATGAGGTAAGAGTTGCTTTCCAGAAGTAGAGTATGTATTTCTCCTTTTCGCATTGTACCGTTTTCTCTTTAGGCAATGAATTTGGCTAAGATCAATTACTTGTTCCCTTGAACATTCTTCATAGTGAATCACAAATCAATTAGCTATACACTTTAATCAATAATACACAACAAATATTTTACTTGCAGCCTTACACCTAATTTATTGGGCCTAGATTTCAGAAAACAAGTATCTACAGTTGAGTAGAATATTCCATATTTAGGTGCCTGAAAAAGACAATTTGCAAAATGCTCAGCACCCATCTAATTTTAGTTATTTTAATGGGATAGATACTCAGAACTTTTTAAAATCAGACTACCTATTTAGGACCCTAAATATGAATTTAGGATCCCTAATTTTTTAAGTTCATGGCTGTAATTTGGCTGATGACTGCCTTGCTGATAACTGAGTTCTCTCAGTTTTAATCTACAGTATTCCTAATATCCCTGAGCAGAGACAGAAAATTATACTACATGTGGCAGTTTTATGGAAAAAATGCATAAAACTCATTTCACAAAAAGCAATATATCAAGATGAATACCTCCCATTTGGTACAGGCCTGTTTTTCTTCAGCATCCTTTTATTTTACAGATATACAATAATGGCATATACTTTCCATAATTAAGCAGTCCTGTCAAAAGTATTAATAAACATTTTGAAGGAAAACAAATGCAGAATACTATGAACACAATATTTTGCAATGCGTAAACCATTCCAAAGGAAAGGACTTAATTTTTTATCAGGGAATGAAGTATTCACAGACTTTTGAACTGTTTTACAAACCTCTATAGGATTTCTTTAACAAAAGAATTTTCGTTAAAAATGAAAAAGATCATTTCAAACATCTTAATGGATGCAACTTCGTGTCTTGACAAAGCAATACAGCTGCCTCTAACATCCTTACTATAACAAGGTTTCTTTTACTCTAAGAACATGCAAGGTGAGACTCTTGTATTAGTCAACAGACACCAAAGTCTGTCCATTGATACACAGAGTTAGAAGACTGACTTTTTTCTCCCACGCCTGCTAGACAATGGAAAAACACTTTCAGTTGATGTCTCAATTGCTTATGGTTTTCTTTCTTAGAAACATACTCACTCTACTATTTTGCTTCAATAATGCATGAAAAAAGCAATTTGAAAAGTCTTAGTCCTACAAACCTTTTCCTGTCCTCCTTTGCTTGGACTTCTACTAAAGTCAACTGAATCTATAAGTGTGGTGTCCTATCATCAAGTGCATGATGGGGTTTCAATGTCGTAATATTAAACCAGCCTAAGCATACAACATACGATACAATTAGTAAAATGTGACATTGTTCTATTTAAAACCTTTTTGTCTTAAAAGGACAGGGGTTTTTTTTTTTGTTTGTTTCTGTTGGGTTTGTTTTTGGGTTTTTTTGCTATTTTTCGTAAAAAGAAATGTAAGCTAGCTGCATGTACCAACGCAACGCATGAGATATATTCAGAAATGTCCAAGCAAAGACACCTTTCTGTAGTTCATCTCTGTGTTTTAGTTCATAGAGCAAAAGATGGACAAATAATTCAGTGGAGATTCTTATTATAGGCCAAATCCCCAGAACCAAACTCTTTACACAGGTTGGCACTTCATTCCTTTTTCGATTTCACAAAGGACTAATTCAGGGAATGGAATGAAGGAAACTGATTTCCATAACATGGAAGGCACAGGTGCTGAGATTTCAGTTCTTCTGTGGTGCTGAAGCAGGATGTAGTTTGCCTTGGGGATCAATCATATAATTTCAAATAATATATATCCTAGCAAACAAGGTTTCCCATATGATTTTTAACAACAATTATAATCAAGAAAATGTCTGAAGAGCCAAGAGTTCTATGGTACAGTGATAAAGTTTCCAATTTTCTAAAACCTATATATAAAAGGGTCACTGTCAGCTTAAAATCCAATAGTTGTTCAGACCTGGAAATTTACATTTGGTAAAATTTTTGTGCAAACACACTTCTATTTTTGTGAATTTTTTAAAAAACAATGTAAACAATTTTGGGGGACTTTAATCATTCCATGGCAGGTTTGTGCACATTTTTTTAGTGTATAGGAACCAGAAATTGAAAATGACTGAAAGCAAAACTGAAATTGACCTGTCTTTTTTCATGTCCAAGTTGAGTGAATTGCAAAAAATAAAAATAAATAAATTGAGTTTTTAGAATCCTTTAATAGTATTTGTTCCTAGTAAGTGATAAAGGAGTTTTTTTTTCTTCTATATTACATTTATTTCAATATTCTCTCATTAAATATCACCACAAGACAGAAAAATTGTAAGGTGGGGATGATGTCCTTTTGTTTCTCCAATTATAATTTATCCATCCAAAATCAATGTTCAAAATTTCTCTTTTTTTTTTTTTTTTTTTTGGGGGGGGGGGGGGGATACCTATAGGCCCATGTATAGGCTCTCTGCTCATAGAACTCTCAACTGGTGTAACTGGCATAGATGCACTGACTTTAATGGGGCTAAGCCAATTTACACCAGTTAAAGATCTAACCCATACTAATGTCAATAAGACTACCAGCTGTGAAGGAGTTGCAGTATCAGCACCAGTGTCTTGCAATGTCTGTTAGCAAGGGGTTGGACTCTATGATCTCCAGAGGTCTCTTCCAACCCTGTGATTCTATGGTCTTAATATGAAGGGGTTATTGAGACCCAGGACACTAGAACAAATCCCTCCTTCCTTTTAATTTTTTTAACAAATAAATATGCTGCCAATTTAAATTTACAAATATTTGCACATTCACCACAACATAGCTGGACTTTCCCACCATTTGTATATAAACCAAACTTTTTTTTAAATCCATGACTCTCACTGGGCAAAAAGCACATTAAAATAAGAGCCTCCTGCAGTAGGCAAATGTGGCAGCTTTCCTAGCATTTGCTAAGAATGCATTTAGCCTGTACCATTTCCTAACATGATCCCAGCCACCTTCACCAATTTTCAGGTATCTAAGGTGAAATCCTGGCACCATGGAAGTCAATGGCTAAACTCCCACTGATTTCATTGGTGGCCAGGATTTCACCCTTAGGGCTTCCAAGTGCAATTGCATAGAACTAGCAAGGAGTATTTGCTCTACTCCACAAGTAGACTATGTCTTGCCCTGGCATAATCAGACCCATAAAGATGCCTCAACCCTTCTTTTCTTGAACATCTATGCAGGACAGGGCACTACTGAACTCAAAATGGTTGCCAACCTGGAGCAAGTTCTGCTTTGTTTCATCTGTGCAAACCTATGAGCTTAATTAGGTACCACACTGCTTAATGAAAGTGGAATTTGATCCTCTGTCTGTATATGGAAAAGGGGCAAGTGGAAAACAAAAATCATGGTGCTTTTAGTCCCTTTTCAGTAAGTTATATCAAATGATGTCTTTTACTAACTGCATTAGAAAGCAATTATGACTTAATGGCTGTCTAAATCCATTATCAGTGTACATTTAACCTTTCATATTTAAAGATAATATTTAATTTGAGCAAATTAATGCACTGCCTGTGAGACCAAATATATCTATTTAGCCTTTCTGGTTTTCCATCAGTGGTCATTTTTTTAGATCCCAACTTGTGTGACAGGAAAACTAGTAAAGATGGTCTTTTTCGTATTTGTACTTCAAACAAAAGTTAATAAAACAGAAGCTACAATAATCTAAGTAAATAGCACATACCTTATTAACTACCATACTACATACGTCACACTGCTGTTAACATTATTTTAAATCTACACCAGATTCACTTCTGATCATGTACAGAGGAGATTTTTATACCATTCTCTACCTTTACCTTATAGTTTTTCAAAAACAATTACTGTTACATAGAAGATCACCAATATTTCTGAAATGATTCCCATCTTTTAATCTTGTCAAATATAGGTGTTGAGTTACAGACTTTTTTGGAACAACATTTTCAACAGAATGCACTACACAGTATTTCACATTCTCATTACACAGTGACAATGAAGTTTAAGAAGTCTGAAGACTGTTTTGGTTTCACAGTTACATTTTAAGAGATTATATCAAGAGAGGAAGCTATCATTGCATTTAAGTTTGCAATCGATACATGCATTTTCCAAATTTAAAAACAAGAAAATATAAGACACTATAAAGGAAATAATTTCATTCATACCTCAGTTACCGTAAAACAACCTTGATTAATCAAATTAAAATTCATACAACTTAATGTTAATTACTCTAATATTTCCCAGTGGCCAAAGGGCAAGATTTTCAAGAATTGGTGCCTTAAGCTTGTCTCCTAAGTCCTTATTTGGGCACTTAAATTGACTTATTTTCAAAACTACTCAATTCTCCTGGTAACAGGATAATGAAATCCAGATAATTTATTCAGATGTCTAAATATAGACTGAGATACCAACTTTAAGCAACCTTTTTGGGAAATGATTATTAGTACAAATAAAAATGTGCAGTCTCTGCCTTGAAGATCTTCCAATCTAATTTCATACATGACTCTGAAGAGAGACTGAGGGCAGGAAAACTATGGGTACAGGAATAAATTATGAGATTACCCAATTAAAAAAAATAAGCTTCTGCTAAATTTAATTATCTAAATATCAGACTTCCATGGTGTCATCTACATATTCTCTTTACTCTTAAATAAAAATGTGACACCATAAAGCTTCATTAGAAAAAAAGGCAGAGTGATCTCATTTTCCTGTTGCAAGCACATTAATATTCCAAGTGACTACAATTGTATTATCATATCACAATCTGGCAGAGTTACTGAACTAGCTTGACAACTTTTTCAAATACTGAACAGTTAAGGAGTTCCTTTGTGATAAAGCACTGTAACTATAGCTTGACTTTGCACATTATGTTCACTAGTTGGCACTAGTTGTCATGTTCCATGAAAAAAGCAAACAGTAAGATGGTAATTTGGTATTGATGGGTATATCAATACCATCAGGTATGCCCTCCCTGTACCTATTGGTAGAGGGAATTTGGGCTCTTCTCCAAAGTTCCTCATTAAGGGAGGAATCTGGTTGTCTTGATGATCCAGAGCAGAAGTCTTTACATTGGAGATGAGTCATTAGCACCAGGGGCAATATAAAAAAGGTCTGTCTACATGAACCTCATTCCAGTGTGAGGGAAACTGGTGGTTTCTTTGAGGAGTCTTTGTGCCTGGAGGTCACCAAAGGTGCTCCCCGGGGTATCAGCTAGGATTGTTTGCCACGAAGCATCTCAGTCCACTAGCTGGAAGCCTTTTTCATCATTATGAGGCCCTCAGAACTGGCTGAAGTAAGATACTGAGCAGGGGTAACAAGACGAGAGATCATCTTAGGGAAAACTCATAATGAAGACCAGGTTCTATGTCCACAGGCTCTATCAGGGATTGAGGTTGTTACTATTTTGAATGCTTTGGGGCCTCTGAAGCTACCTCTATGTCTTTGCTCACTAAAGCCACAGCCAAAGAAATTGCCAGAGCATTCAAGGATTGAAGCCAAGTCTCAGTGAATACTGAAGAAGCACTTTCAGTCTTTCCACCTCAGCTTCCGAAATCTGCTCTTGAAACTGGAGCAAATGTTACACTTCAAAATGGATTCAGGATTCTCCAAGAAAGCAGAAGCAGTTGTAATACCCACTGCTGAGGGAGAAAAACCCTCAAGCAGGTGTGTCAGGGTGTGAAGTGGGGAGTCTGGCACATAACCGACAGAAAAAATGCCATAGGCAAGGTGAGGATGAAATAGCAGAGGACACTGATGAACATTTCTGATCCTACATACTTGAACGTATGCACACCTAGAGTGGAACACCCATAGAGACAGTACTTCAAAGAAGTCCCAGTTACATATTTGCTCACTCACTCTCTCTCTCCCCCTCTCTCTCTCTCTCTCTCTCTCTCTCACACACACACACACACACACACACACACACAGAGCTTTAAGAGAGGAATGACTTGCTTTTTCCATGTGGGAGTGATGTCAGTCCCAAGCTTATTTAACTCCAAGTAAACTGGTTAATATCAACCTTCTTGAAGAAAGGATGAATGGATGGAGAAGGGGAAAAAAACACCACACTGGGAAGAGGGCAATTTTCTATTTTGGAATATTTCTTGAAAGGGATGAGATTAAGCAAAATAAGATAGAAAGGTATCTGTCTATTAAACTAAATCCTGCCTTAATATTAATGTGTTCAATTAAAATGTTGAGTAACAGATGTAACAATCTGTGTAAAACTTTCACTGCACTTCAAATACATTTTCTAGGAAAAAAAAGGAACAGTTCAGTGCCAATACACAGGATTATTCAGTCAGTAAGAGTATACTGAAATTAAATCCTGGTACTTAAGATTCTGCTCACCCTTATACCAGTTAACTTCAATAGAAGTTTTCTAGGGTAAAATCCACACAACAAAACAATTTCCATGAGAAATCTTTCAGGAGAGGGGCAAGGAGGGAGAAAAGTTCTGTTAGAAATTGCAAAGGGGGTTTCAGTTTATTCCCTGGGGAAAAGCTGTTATTTCCTTCCTCTTCCCTTATGGAAGAGGCACTGGGTCTTTCAATATCCTTTTATATTTCAGGGATCTGCTGGGGACACAGCCATGAAAATCCTAGAACTAGACACTGATTCATGAACATATCTGCAGGACTTAAGTGCTCTTTGCTAGCAATTCTAATGTTGCTACGTTCCCAGGGCTTCCCCCATTAATGACAGCTCTGGAATCTTGCCTGTAAAAGAAAATTCTCCATTGGATGAGGGGCTCCGCTGGAAAGCTTCAAGCTGTCCCATGGAATCTCTGCATGTTACTGGAGGATGACATGCATCCACTTGGCTCCATCCATGCCCACACAACTAAAAAGAGATCTAAGATAAAGAAAATCAGGTCCCTGAGGAGGCTGACCTCCTCTGACTTGGACAGATCTGCAGATTGAGGGACCTTGTCTGTCTTAACCTGTGGGGCATGACATGGCTGTATTTTCCCTTCAAAATAGAATATTTCATTTCATTACACCAATTCATACCCCCATTTTAATAATGGCCATGACAATACCTTGCACCCATATAGCATCGTTCCTTGGATCTCAAAGTATTAAACAATCAGTAATGGATGAAATCATCAAATGAGGAAGCAGTGCAAAAAATCAAGCCCCTGTTATTATGAAGCCCAGTTAGAGGCAACCTGAAACCCGTGGGTCACATGCGGCCCATCAGGGATCTGTGTGGGGCCTGCAAGACATTTTGTTCCCCACATGCAGGGTTGCAAGAATGTGCTAGTTTATGTCCGTTTAGGTTTTTTCCTATTAAGAGATACACATGTAAAGCAAGGGCACATGAAGTGACGTGCATGCTGATTGCACACAACATTGACTGCGATAGCCATGCACTCCCTCTGCATCCAATCAAAGTGATGCTACGCTTCAATTGGCACAGCCTGAAAATTCTAGATAAGACATGTGCAGTTAGCAAATCTACCCTATCCCAAGAGACCGTCTTGGTTATGACAATCTTGAGACCCACTGGAGATGGAGAGCCACTCATGAGGTCCACTTGCTAGCCTAGGTGGCGAGGAGTTGCATGCATCTGACGAAGTGGGTCTTCGCCCACGAAAGCTTATGCTCCAACACTTCGGTTAGTCTATAAGGTGCCATAGGACTCCTCGCTGCTTTTGCAGATTCAGACTAACACGGCTACCCCTCTGATACTTGCTAGCCTAGGCTGACCATCACTGAACTAAAGAAATACGAGTGAGCTGGATATAAGCTATGGATGGACAACCAGTTGCATAAGGAAGTATACAGCCAGAAAACAGCATTCCCAGTCTTCAAACAAATCCAAGTGCTCACTAGATCACAAATTGTATTTGGCTTATGTTTTACCTTACATGTTCAACAAGTAGTAAAATGTGTGATCCCTGGCATCATTCCCTATACAAGTCAAAGTGATCCATAGTCAAAACGTGCAAGGACCAGCATTCAAGCACCATTGGTGCTAGTCCAGTAGAACAGCATCTCTAATATGACAACTTATGACAAGTGATGATATACGTGTTTAGATTATATTTATGTGCCACCTTTGCCTGATGAGAATATTGAAATTCTATTGACCAGGAGGACACAAGGGAAAGAAGCAGCTACTACTGACTCCACAGACTGCAGTAGCTAACAGCTCATTTTACTGGCAGGATCTGGTTCGGACATAGGAGGCTCTTTTGGTTTACAACTCGTGTAATCTTAGAGACCAACTTTTTCTTCGTGTTTTACGTCAGTAGCTGAGAACATTTTGGATACTTGGACTGAGTCTCTATTTCTGCACACATTCATGGATTTTAAGGCCAGAAGGGACCAATGTAATCATCTAATCTGATACCCTGCATAGCACAGGCCAAAGAACTGCGTACAAATGTTGGGGGAGTATTAGCAGAGGGCCCTTGACCTCCAAGTCAGTTCTCCCATCATCTAAATGAGCCTAGTATTGACTGCCAAGATATGATGCAAATTCTGTTTTTCTAGACATTTTCTGAGGAGTTACTGCAGGGCAACTGGGTTCTTTTGTTTACTAGGGAAGTTATTTCATTTAGATTTGCTAACATTTGTGGGAATGACTGTTTTATTGTAAATACATTTAGAGATTGAAAAATAGGTGCAGTGTATAGATGGCATATGGCCTATATTTAGCAACTTTGGTGCGCCACAACACAAGAAATGATATGGTGGTCTCTCAATAGAGGGAGAGAGCTTGTTATAGGTTAGCTCCCTCCTGCAGTTTCAGAGCACTGATGTTAACTTTTATAGACATGGACTTAGCACCAAATTTAATGCTGGTGCAAGCAGTCTCTGGGTTACTGGCTACCATGAAGTTGTGCCCATTTCTTGTCTGACACTAGTAAAATCTGACACTAGTAAATCTGATCCTTGATATTAAATTATCAGTAGCTTCAGAGAAAAAAGAAAAACAAACCAAGTATTTTGGTGGGAATGGAAGAGAAAGGGATCAGTGATAAAGACCCAACTGGATCCTGTACTCTGTGCAAAAACTGAAAAGATAGAATAATACGCTTGGATACAAACCCTTTGGCAAATACCAGAACCAGTAAGAGAGACAGAAACAAATAATATATATCTAAGTAATCTTTATTATTCTCAGAAATATAGCAACCTAGTCCAATCCCAACAATTAGAAACTAAAAAAAAAGCAGTATTTAAGTTGTCATCTTAAATGTCCAAAGACTGAAAAAAAAAAAAAAAATGTTGGTTAGGCTTCTATTTGTAACCATCAGAATTGTTATCGTAATTTGGCCTTAGTGACCTATAATCTCCTTTAGCATATGGCTTTTAAAATTGTTATTATTCAGCTTGATCTATGACTATAATGGAGCAGAACAGAACTGAGAGTATAATTAAAATAAGTTCCTGTAAAAGTGGAATATGTAGTACGTTGCTAATGTGTAAATGACTAAATAACTTAATTAGGTGAAATGAAGTGCACTTATAACTACAGATGCTTAAACCGAATCATGATAATGTTGTGTATATGAATATATATTTTTTAAATATGTTTATTAACCAAACAGTAGGGCAAAGAAATACAAAGCATACACCAACTATAAAAGTAACAGGCGATGTCTCTGAAAGGTTTTCATTACAAATTATCATGAAAAGTCAATATTTTTAATCACTTTAAAATACTGAAACATGTTTTCACCGTGCTCTTCTACTCCGTGAAAATTTGTTCTGACACCAGCAAGGTCTTACTCGAGCAAGATCTACACCAGTACATAAGATAAAAATTAATCTTCTGATAACCCTAAAGAAAAAATAAACAGGGCTCTGTTTTCTCCATGACCACAAGTGCATACCATACATTTTCCCCCACTGTACCAAGCATTTCTATTTCCATGAGCTTGCAAGCTATGGAAATTTACATCTCTGTAGACAAATGGGGTAGACAAAGGGCCCAATCCTGCTCCTGTTGAAATCAGTGCCAGAACCTCCAGTAAGAGCAAAAGCAGACCCCCCAACACAGAGGGGAATCTGCATGAAGTGCACTCGATGATTCAAAACATAGAACGGTCTTGACAGTGTCCCATTTGAGAGCCTCAAACTCAATATAAGGAGCTGTAAAAATCACTTACAGCACTTGTATTCCTCAATTCATCCATATTCATTCTTCCTCTCTCTACCACTGCACCCTAGGTGAATGTAACATAACCATGTGCATGATGAGGAGATGAATAAGACAAATTATTGAATGTGTACTTGAAGAGGCTTCAGCCAAATCAGAAATCCTGAAATATGCACTTCTAATTTTACGATGAAATATAAAATGAAAGAGTCCTCAAAGTGGCAGCTTCACAAATGTTTGAAAGAGCTGCATCTCTGTCACAGGAAGCAATGATCCTGCTTGCTATCCTCACCAAAACAAAGATGTTTTGGACTTTATCCCATTAGCTCTTCCTCACATAGGAGCAGATCCTTTGTGAATATAAATTAGATGCATTGATTTCCATGGTGTGATGCATGCCACTTTACACCAACTGAAGTGGCCCACTGCAAATCCACCATCACTTTCTTTAATATTGTTAATGCTTCAAAGAAATCCCATGACTAATAACTCTTTGTATGTGGATATTTCCCCACATTTTTTTTCAAGTTTTTTAAGCTTCCTCAACCCTCTGAACCTGCTGCCTCCAAATAGGAACTGAAGCTTTATTACTGAAATATCACAAGATATACCATTCTTGCAGTATTTCTAGCTAAGCTATAAGCAAGAAATATCAACATCCCACCATGAAACCTGTTCCCACTAGATTTTTCAATCCTGTTTTGCAGATCCAAGATAAAGGGGTAAGCACTGAAGCTTTTGAGTGCTTATCCTCACAAAATCTTTTCACATTTGCTCATCAGTATTCTCCAGCAGCAAATAAGTTCTGTCATGAAACCCTGATGAAATTAATAAGAATTAACCTTTCCAGTACCGATGCTGAAGACAGCTCTCAGATGTATCAAAGAATGTCAACTTGCTAAGTGGCGATTATCCATATCTGAGCAAACTCATGTCAATACAAAACGTTGACTTTAACAAATAACTGCATGTTATTAGCCACTGGGCTGGGTAAACAAAAATGGCACTAAGCACAGAGATGCATAATCATGCCCATAAAGACTCTCCACCAATATGATGAAGGACATGGAACTTACAATGAGATAAATTGACAGTTTAAAGAAACTCTCTCTTTGAAACATCAACAAGAAACTTGGTCTCTTGGATGAAGAACCTCCGGCATGCCAGCCATATGCAGGTCAACAGGGTTTGCCACTGGCGAGCCACAAGATACTTTGTTATGTGAGCATCCTCAGGCACAGACACTGGGAGCGGCGAATGGCCATGCCTGCAGATGCTCAGCTAAATGAAGCTCTGGTGGCCCGCCAGCAGCTAACCCTGATGAACCATGCCTGGCCCAAATCCCCGTCTTTCAGTGCGTAGTTTCCCAACTATAGGAAACTCGCATACTCTGAAGAGATACCATCTTCAAGTTTCCTCCTTATGAAGATTAAGAAATTCTATAACTTGTCAGAAACCTCCTTTTCATTTTGAAAAGTGGCAGCTTAAAAAGGACATGCTTTCCTATCTTCCTGAGACAACAGATACTGGGACACATACAGGGCTATAAACTAACAGGGCAGTAGGGATGTAAACGGTTAACCGGTAAGCATCACCCTTACTGGGCAATACTTACCGGATAAGCAGTTAACCAGCAGCTCATCCAGTCCCACCGTAACATTACACAGGCAGGGGGTGCTCCATCCAGGGCAGGGAGTGCTCCAGCCAAGCTGGGCTGGAGTGGCCCTCCCACCCACATAATCCCGGTTAACCAGTTAAACATGACATTTAAACAGTTAACTTTTTAACAGGATTTAACATCCCTACTGGGCACTTTAGGATTCTCTTGTTACCACCACCACCTTGCTATGCACAGGCATGAAGACCTGGATAACATCATTATCATACCAAACCAAGGAGTACTGAATATATGTGCTGTTAATGATGGGGAGGGGGCTGGCTTCACCTCTGACAGAAAGGAGCTAGAAATAGCTCACTCCATAGTTTTGCACAACCTGGTTTCCTATAAGAGGTACGTCTAGACTGCAAGCTTCTTTCAAAAGAAGCTTTTTCGGAAGAGATCTTTAAAAAAAAAAACCCACACACACTTATTTTGAAAGAGAGTGTCCACACTGCAAAAGCACATCGAAAAAGTGATGCGCTTTTTCGAAAGATAGCGTCCAGACTGCCTGGATGCCATCTCGCAAGTAAGCAGTGATTGCTATGGACAGAATGGCCACCAGGGCACCTGGTATTTTTCCTCTTTACTCTTCTTTTGAAAAAACTCCCTCTTCCCGTCCACACATGCCTTTTTCCAAAAGAGCTCTTTCGGGAAAGGCGTTCATCCTCGTAGGATAAGGTTTATCAATGTCGGAAAAAACCCTCTGTTCTTTCGATTTTCTTTCAAAAGAACACGATTGCAGTGTGGACACAGGTGAAGTTTTTTTGGAAAAATGGACGTTTTTCTGAAAAAAACCCTGTAGTCTAGACGCACCCATAGTTTCCCCAACATGGTAACTATATTTTTGGCTATCTTCAATGAGCATCTCCATCCACGACTAGAGGGTATGCATTGAATAAATAGCACAGCTCATTTTTGCAGTACATTTCTGTGTATCTTTATTCTTTGTGCACATTTTCACTACAAAGGGAACATATGGTCCATTACAACTGCTTCAAAATGTTTTTGAGCCATTTGCAAAGTTTTTAGCCTCTGGCACCATGGGGTTTACAAATATCTCTCTCTACAAGGGTTCCCTGGGAGGGGGTGACATTTAAAACTTACAGTACCTTTGGGATACAATTCATTTAGATGTTGTGGGGCCTCAGTAACTCCTATTCACCTTCAGCTATTTCTTTTGATGGATTCATGTCTATGGAAAAAGGCATTAAAGCTTCATCCTTCCCAATAAACAATTAAGAATTTTTGCGATGGGATGCATTGGGTTGCTAAGTTAAATCGAGTCACATTCTAGAAAGTAACGAGGTAACACTTTGGGGGTTTTAGCACCTGTTTAAGAAATCACAAAATGGTTTGCTAATTCTTCTAGCTTCATAGAAGTTTCAGCTAAGTCTTTCCCTGATATTAGAGTATGTAGTTTTATAAAGAATATTTATTCTGAATAATGTACCTATTGATAGCTGATGCATGAAATAGATTATTAAACTCTTTGGGAGTCAAAACCAAGCCACCCTCTAGTCTTGTGCCACCCCGAACACAGTGACAGTCTTCCATGAATATAAATAAATAAATAAATAAATAAATAAATAATGTGAAAAACAAGAACAAGAGAATGGATTTTCTGTTCATCTAATGGAGATCCTTGATCCAACAGAGTCATGAAGAGTGGAGAAATGTCACTGTATTCTGGGAGAAAGAAGGAGAGAATACAAACCCTGATAACATTTAAAAAGACCTTATCAACTATAAAAAACCACCATCATGTAAAAGGAAAAAAAATCAGCAAGAATAAGTTCTTCCTCACTGTTACTTTCAGTGTGCTTACTGGTGCATTTCACACTACTTTGTATATTAGCCGTTTTCACTGTTTCCCCCACATACTTAATTTCCTGTTTGTCTGGACTTCTGAGACAGAGACAGATAGTGATTTAAAAACAAGAGATAGGAAAATGTGGTTGTAAAACCACAAAAATTTGCAGGGGAATTCCAGAGTACAATACCTGCAACTCATTTTTTTTAATTGATTAGACTTGAAGTTGATTATGTCTCTTGCAGGAAATGGGTCTCATCCTGTTCCCACTGAAATCAATGAGTTTATCATTTACTTCAGGGGGAGCTGGATTGGCCTGCCTCTTTTCTCCTTGTATCTAAATAACTGCATTAAGGAAAACCACAAAAAAGGAATATAAAATCTCTATGAGAGATAGAGCAAAGTGTGCCTGCATTTTGAAAATTTCCATTTTGAAAATGCATACTAGCCCTGCCCTGTGTCAAATTAGCTTCCTATATGTAAAGGTTCAATACATCACACATTCCTATGAAGATAGGTAGGAAAATCTTGTTGATACAGTCTGAGTATCCTGGATGGAACAGAAATATTTAATATTAACCCAAAGAGTGAAAAATGTCAGCCTGTTATACATTTTTAAAAAAAAATTATGGCAACAGTCCTTTATTTCAACTAAACTAGTTTCTTGCTTAAAACAAAACTATACGGTCACTAATTTTCACCACTAACTATTAAGCAGAAACCAACAAGGTACTTGTCGACTTGTACAGAAGAATGTACATTAAAAGCTCCTGGAGTGACTAAAACTGTTCTGAACTGTGTTTATTTTTGTGTAATTGGTAATTTTGCTATGTTAACTCCCTAATTAGATATCAACGCATTTTCAGGATCTTGTACATTTCCATCACAGTCAGGGACATGAGAAGAAGCATTGCTAGTTCACACTGACCAAACGGCTTAATCAAATCTTGACATGAGCATGAACCTGAAGCACTGTCACCAATATGCTGCCACTAGTGCCAATTAGCTGCTCCAGTTTTAAAAGAGAGAGAGAGAGAGAGAGAGATAAAAGAAATAAAGCGGACTATAAATGAGGAAGTTAGGAGAAGTAAAATAATGTCCATTAGTTAATAAGCTGGCTCTTAAATTAAATTCTGTAATTTGTGGAGTTTATGAAATATCTAATTTAGCAACATGAATTTTCTTCTATTTATACAATAAGACACAATGCTTCCTAAGAAAGAAACCCAGGGAATACAAAATATACAATGCAATTAGACAGAAGATAAGTAGTGCATTTGTTAGCAACTATGATCCTGTAGAATAAAGCAGCAGTATCTAACTTCTCAAAGTATTTAACTAATTTTTCTCCAAAGGCTTCTATGTTGGTTCCAGAGAATCTAGACCATCACAAAGAACAGAACTGCCCTCAAATGGCTTCAGTTTAAGACCAATCAATAAAGACTCCTGATAACATACTGCATGTGGTATCTCCTACCTTGCCAGTCATAGAAGAGTAAATTCAGTTTACAAGAGCCTATTAAACAGGTGGGTTTTTTTTGTAACATAGGCGAGATGAAAGAATACAAGGCAATAAAATAATTGTAGAAGTCCATCAAAAACCAGAATAGCCCAACTTATCTACAAAGCCAAGACTAGCAAATCTTTATGTCTATTTCACCTCCATATCTTCATCACAAACTTTCAATTAATGGTGAAACAGGATTTTAAGCTTAACCAACAAAAAAACGTGGTTCAGCCAAATTCATACAAAAGTATGCACCAGAAATCAATGCAGCCCTCATGAAGTGAGCAGCACCCTAGTGCTTTGACACATGCTGTACTGTAAAAAAATGGATTTAAGAAGGACTAAACCAGCAATTATTTCTAAATCTGGGAAAGTATGATTTCTGTAAGGTAAAGTATAACACTTTAGGCTTTTGCAACACAAATCTCTTAATATCCAGATCACTGAAATCCAAATCCTCTCCCCCATGAATAACCAAGGTGAAAGAGCTGAGTGCTAGTGGATCCACTGAGATCAAGGGAGACAAATGACTCTCCATGCCAGTGAAGTAACAGTAGAGGGAAATCCATGTCTGCTGCTGCAATCATAAAGCTGCAGACACTAAGGAAGCTCCTGAGCCCCCACTTTCTCTTGCAGGAGGTTTAGGTATTGAATCTATCTATGGGGGTCATGCAGCTAAGGACCCTTGCCTCTATCCAGCCTCAACAGGCCATGAAGCAAAACCACAAGCTCTGATGCCTATTGCATGATCGTCACCCAGTGCAGGGAAGGAGCAAAAAAGGACTTACTTCTAACAGAATACAGACCCAATTCAGCAAAATGCTGAATCCCTCCTGTGGATGCTCTGCACTTTGCAGGACTGACCTCTTATACAGAGTTAAAAATTAAACACACATTTGACAATAACTTTTTTATTATTATATTACAGCAGTGTCTAGTGGCCCCAGTACGTGTGGCACTGAACACACACCCACACACCCACACACACACACACACACACACAAAAAAAAAAAAAAAAGAGTCTCTGCTAAGAAATAGACCAAACAGACAAAGTAGTGCTACCTAACCCATTAAGATGGGAATTGAGATTCAGTCAGAGACGTGTGACTTGCCCAACGTCACAAAGAAATCTGTGGAAGAGCTAGGAATTGAATCTAGACATCCATTCCACTACTAACCACAAGAGTGTAGGCTCCAGCATGGGGCTTAGGATGAGAGCTTTGGAGTGTAGGACGGGGCTCTGGCTTTGGGTTGAGGGCCAGGGCTGTGACAAGAGGGGCTTACCTTGAATTATGCTAAGGCTTCCTGACTCTCCTGGCACCAAAGACCATGCTGTGCCCCAAAAGCAGCCAGCAGCAGCTTCCCAGCCAATGGAAGTACAGAGTTAATGCCCAGGACAGGGACAGTGAGTGGAGCTCTGTGCGCTCTTCTGTTCCCCACCCCAGCAAGTGGGCTGGGACAGGCAGATAGCCTTCCTTAGCATTCCCATTGGTCATCTGATCACCCTTCAAGCAAGGAGACCCAGTGCCCGACATTCCACATGTGACCCATAGTTTGAAAACCACTGCTCTAAACAATGATAGCATGGAGGCGGCTGATATCATCGACAGTAAGAAACAGACCCCTGAACTCAGGCCCTTTAGTAATTAAAAGGTTAAATATTTTGCTTTAGGTTTCATTTAAAAGAAAATAGCTCTATCTAAGGGTATCTTTAATGTTTTCTATTACTAAAATGTTAATCTTCTTCTGGTCAAAATGTAATACAAGTGGGCCTAATTCTGTCCCAACTTCTATTGAACTTACATGGGATCAAGATACTAAGTGAATGGAAAAGGTAAGTATTTCAGCCCATTCTTATCCAGAAAGAACACCCCAGACTAACCAGATTAGTCTGTATTTAAATGTTAATGTGAGACCCTGAAAACTGAATTCAAGCACTATTTGGTCTGTCAAAAATTGGCACATTATTTTGGGTTTTAATAATCTAATGTCCATGTACCATAAGTTTGATTAGGCATCATCCCCTATTTTATGTGATTAAAAAGCCACTTTAATAGACAAAGAAAGCAAATATATTGAACTAGTATACAGGGTATAATTAAATCACAAAAGTATATTGACAGATTTGCTCTCTTTCTAATTTAAAATCATAAAAGTGATGGAACTTGGGGTCATTCATGTCAATAGCATTACGAATGTGCATCTGAGAACAAAAGCTCCATTTTTCTTAACCCCATTTTACATAGGTATCAAACTACGTAATGCCTCTGCATACATAGTAAATCCGCACAGGAAATCTGCCTGATGCGAACACAGATCTTCATTCATGAGAGTCTCAGCCAGGGGAGAGGCACTGCAGAGGCTATCAGATTTTCTTGCACTCCCTTAGCCTCTGCCCTCATATGTATCCCACAAGATTCCTTCTCCAGGTTCCATGGTTTCAAGGTACAAGACACTTCCTTGCATCTTTCAAAGTTTCTATGGAGGAATGAGATTCTTACATTCTATTTAAAATAAAGCAAAACAATTTAAATGCACGTTTGTCCCCACGTGTGCTTTAAACACAATGCCCACTGCTAGATAATTCACTACATCACCTGTCCTGCTTCTGGTCTTATTTGAAGTGGGCAAGAAGTGCTAGATGGTGGTTTAGGAAAGGGACAGGACAGCCTGAAAGCTGAGCCACCATTGCTGTCTTGGTGAAATCCCTTCACAGGTGCTCCATACTTGCAGTAGGCAAGGCTGCTAGCATGGATTTACTATGCACCTAGTTTCTCTCAAAAGATATGCAATATATGCAATATATAATACTTGCACTATAAAGACTCCATGTGTTGCAGCTTCAGCTCAGGACAGCCTTGCGTTTAAGGCTTTAAAATAATTCCCTTCCATGAATGTGCAACTTACTGATGGCCAACACTTGCTGTCTTCACTCTAGCAAAACTCTCACTGACTTGAAATAGGAGCTTTGTGCAAGTAAGGAATGCAGAATCAGACCATCTTAAAAGGGAAAACCAGTGGTTTTAAAAAAAAAAAAAAAAAAAAAGCATAGCACTGACATATTATTCACTATGTTACAGTTTGCGGATCTTCTGCTCCCAGGCTGAAAGTTTATATACCAGTGCTGAACAAAGTTCAAATGCTCAGATTCAAGGCACAGACTTCTCAGAAAGAAGGTTTGTAATGGAAATGCTGACAGACTCTTAGTCTAGAGGCACTGGCAGGTGCTCTCACAGTACAAAGATATAATTCAATCAAGTTTTAGCTGATGTCACAAAGTACAAAACAACTCAAATGGTTTATAAACAGTACCAGAACCTCTGAAATTAAATTACTGTCTTGATATTCAATCAGGACTCACGCTTCGTTATTTTTAACATAAAACCATTTAACAGTTATTTATCAAACAGGTTGACCTTAGTTAAATTCATGGTCTAAGGAGAAACCAGGTTACGCTGTGTTAATCTGGCAATCCCCAATTTTATATAACAGGTAAGAAATCTTTTTTTTTTTTATGGCCAATATCATCAGAATTCAGACAGAAGGGTGTCCAACCTAGTCATGTATTCACAAAATATAATGAACTGGAACCCTACCACCTAATATATTGGTGCATCTGATTAGACAAAGTCTTTATCAAAAATATACTCTTGTTCAATCATCATTTATTGGCTTAGAGGCAGGAATTATTGGGTGAAATTCTATGGCCTGTGTTAAGCAAGTGGACACACTAGATTATCATAATGGTTCCTTCTGGCCTTAAACTCTATGGGCAAGATTCTCACCCTTGTTCTAGTCATACTACACTGGCCAGAGCAGCATTAAGGGGTTCTAAAAACCTAGGATCCAGCAGAGGCGTACCGAGGGTGTTATGCACACGGAGGCAAAGGCAAAATTTGTGCGCGCACACCCCCGCCGCCGCCACACAGCAGGGCCCCAACCCTGGCACACGGCTGAGCCCAACCCTGGAAGAAGAAGGAGAAGGAGGGAGCTTGTATCGTGTCTTCCCCTGCCCCCTCCAGTTTGGGGCCGGGCCCCTGCATACACTAACCCACCGGTGGAGACGGAGGAGGGTCGGGATGAGGGCAGAGAGGCGGGTAGGAGGCTCCAGCTGGCGGCGGCAGTCAGAGAAGAAGCAGGCAGGGGACTAAATTGGTGCCCTCATCCAGTATGGTGCCTGGGGGCAACTGTCCCCCCCCCCACACACACACACCCCTCCCTCTCACTATGCCACTGGGATCCTGCCAACAGGAGAATTCCCTCAGCACAGAAACTGAGGACGACAGCCACATGCTGTATTCCAAAGACTCTTGCAAATCCTAGAATAAAGGGTGTGCCAGTGTGGGGCTGAGAATGGGAAGGAGATATCCGGGGGGTGTCAAGAGATGGAGACTGGAGCACACAGTGCTGCAGATTCTAGCCAGTGCTTCTGTCCACAGACAGCTGGTAATAGGCTATCATGATACAGACAGCCCTGGCTAGGGACTGTGAGCTACTCAGAATCAGAAAGGCTCAGTTGTGACAGACACCTTAGCTCCCCTTCCACTTGGACGGTTAGTTCTATGACGACTCTCACTCTATGAATATAATAACTGTTAATATATATTACATATATGCTGCTTTTCATCACATAAGAAAGTCCACTGACCTAACTACTCCCACTAACTTCAATAAGAATACTAACATGAGTAAGGGCTGCAGGACATGTCACTCAAAGCAAATCTGAAACCAGACAGTTAAAGCCCAGTTCCACTCCCCTTGAAATCAACTGGAGAGTTGAATTTGATTTCAGTGAAAGAATCAGACGCTTCTTAAATATTCAGTTTCAATTACCAATATTTCATCTTGTACTTTCAATGGACTGAAATCCCTGCTCATGCGAAAGGCACTACCTAAGTGTTTAATACATGATCTTAACCTCACAGGCCTTTCCATCAAGTGGAAGAGGAATCTCTAATTTAAAAAAAAAAAAAAATCAACTCTGGAGTATAAAACAAATTCCTCAAAAGTATTCTTCAAATATAACAGAACACGTGAAGTGATGTTTCAAAGACAGATCGATAGAGTTAATAAACTCCAGATTGTCATCCCCACCAAAGGGGAGTCGAGAAAGTCATTTATTAAATCCTCAGAGAAAGCACAACAGCATTCATAGGAACAATACTGTTAGTACATCTTTAAATAAAATACCTTTTCACAGCTCTGAAATCCACCAAGATAAACTGATTTTAAACACACCTGGTTGTTTGATAAGCTGATCAACAACGGTTTTGTTTACTTTTTGCAATAAAAGTAAACATGCCAACCTCCCTCAACATTTTTGCTATGTCTGCAAGTCTGTTAGGAAAAAAAAAAAAAAAAAAAAAAAAAAAAACTTTAAAAAGCCTCAAAAAATATTAAGAAAATTGTCTAAAAATTCACTCACTACTGCTGCTTTACCCACAGCATTGCCAATGATTACTAGGCAATAAGCCCTCATTGAGAACAGATTAGATAAGACATATGGAGACCCAGTATTCAAAAGACGACACATAGCATGAAGGCACAAATCCCAAATGTTTATACTTCATAAGTGCTGCTAGTGGTAGCAGACCTCGGGCACATGAGCCAGATCTTCTGAAGTACGCAGTATTTCCTAACAACAACAGGAGATGAGGACCTTAAAGATCTCAACGTTCTGGGCCCTTGGGCATTCAAATATAATTAACTACTCAAATGTGGAGACACAATTTTGGTAGTTAAATTTTTAAAATCTGGTTCTGTGTTTAAAACTAAGATTCCTACATGCAGTTTTTTGTAGAGATTAACACTGCAGAATAGAGTGGGCCAGACTGATTGTCCAAAGTAATCTCAGTTTGTTCTTATTGTGATTAATATATACTGGTGCTTTCCAGACAGAAAAATTGGTCAAGATTTCTGTCCAAAGGACCTCTATGAATTTAAAGACTTATAAAGATATAGACAAAGGTTAGGGAGGAGTGCAACATAACCCTTATATTAGCTATAGCATAAACAAATAAATACATTTGTTAAATAGGACATGTATTACTCTGATTTTTCTATCTAGAGCACTGGTGGACAATCTGCAGCCTACAGACCTCTGTCTGCTCCCCCCCCTCCATGCATCTCATACACTGGGGCACTGCACTTCCTACTCTTCCCTCTCCCTCCCAGCACTTTTGGAGCACCACAAATCCACTGACTTGCACTCTATCCCCACTCCTCCCCCTTCCTCCCAGAGCTGGAAGGCTGTGAATTTGCTGGTGGTAGCTCTTCAAGAACTGTGAGGCAGGGGGAGGGTGGGGACAGAGCACAAATCAGGTGATTGACGGCCCTCTGTAAGTGCTGAGAGAGAGGGGGAGGAGTAGGAAGTGTGGGACTCCAGTGCCCCAGTGCATGAGAGGCCCATGGGGGAGAGGGACAGACAAGGGGTCTGCAGGCTGCAGATGTAGTCCCAATGGGCCACAGGCTGCTGTGGGCCACTGAAATCAAGGAGGTCCACCCATGCGGCCCATTCACTCTTCTTGATTGTCCATTGCTGCTCTAGAGACCAAAAATCTGACTATTTACAGCCATACAACCCAACTTACTTCAATGTTTGTTTTGTCTGAGTGAAGACTATTGGATTTTGCCCCAATGGTTCTACAAGCATCTAAACAAAATTACAAATAGTCTAGTAGCACCTTAAGGACTAACAAAACATGTAGATAGTATCATGACTTTTTGTGGGCACAACCCAGAGAGGAGGGATGGCTCAGTGGTTTGAGCATTGGCCTGCTAAACCCAGGCTTGTGAGCTCAATCCTTGAGGGGGCCACTTAGGGATCTGGGGCAAATCTGTCAGGGATGGTACTTGGTCCTGCTGTGAGAGCAGGGGACTGGACTCGATGACCTCTCAAGGTCCCTTCCAGTTCTATGAGATGGTATATCTCCATATATAATTAAAAAATAATATAAACCCACTTCTTCATCTACATGTTTTGTTAGTCTTTAAGGTGCTACTAGACTATTTGTTATTTTTAAAATTTTTCCTTTTACAGACTAACTCGTCTACCCCTCTAAAGCTTTCAAACAAAATTAGTTCATCCCTTGAAATACTTCTTATCATATAAAAGAATCTACACTTTTCTGACAAGGTTAATTTCTACCTGTTGTAAGGCTATGATCACTACCCTGATAACATTTATCCAAAACCACATTGATAAAAGATCTATAAGTACAAATTATTAGAACACACACGAAGTTCCTTATTAAGTAATTGCAGATCTGTTATCTAAGCTTATGGGAACAGAGCTAAGTAGCATCATAATATCAAACACTGAAAAACCAAAGGCAGGGGTCATCCCAACTCTAGGCCTTTCGAAGTCAAAAACTTGCAGATATAACATGTAGTTTAGTATTAGAAGTAAATGTTTGATCTGAAAAGCTTAGAAAATGACTTTATCCTATAGCCAATGAAAGAAAGAAAAAAAGGAATAATGTTAAGCTCAAAATAAAACTGTTTATATGACAGTCTTTAGTGCTCTATGATTCTGAACATTCAAGAGAGATTCGGGCAATTAACAGCATCAACTTTCATTACATAGTTCTATTATATATGTTTATGTGACTTAGTTGTTCATCTGTTATTTAAGTGATTTCCTCATTACAGTGGGATGGTAAAGAAAATTTGCTGATGTTGTCAAAAAATGTTACATATTTAATTCTCAACCATCTTTGAATCCCAAAGTGAGTTTAAAACCTGTTATTTACTAACGTTAGTATCAAACACCGGACTTCCAAATTCAACCACAGCATAAATGGCAGTGCAAATCACACACTGAATGTAAGACGGCCAGAAAATGCGTCTAAGTGGCAAAGTGGTGCAACTTGCAGGATCTGTTGTTCAGCAGGTGCACAATGCAATCATAATTTATGCCTCAATAGTGTTCTATGGGAATCAAATTCAGTCGATGGGAGTTGCATTCACTTATGATACGAATGAATGTGAATTTGGTTGCCAGTGTGCGGGTGGTATGGGCACAAATCAAATTAGAACAAACCTATTGTATCTCACACCCTCCCAATAATCTCTTTTTCTACTGTATTCCTCTGTGTGCAAGTTACAATGGTTTGGAAATCCACTTAATGCCAAATCAGGGCAAGTAACATGAGTTTAACACTTGCACCTTTTTAAGACTAACACACTCACTGAATAACATCATTTATGTCACTACTTAATTTGGCCTACAGACTCCCATGGCAGTTGCAAATGATTCTTTCAAGCTGCACTAGGTGACATTGGACCCGATCCATATTTTTTATAATTCAGACATTGAAAATATATGTTTCAGAACTACAGAGTACACACATGGGGTTACCCACGGAAAGGGTAGGTATACCCTGATCATGATTAAACAACACACTCATACTAGACACAAAAACAGATACAGTAGCTTACAAAGTACGTGTATATGTTACAGTTTCAAATATAATAAACAGGATACTTCACTGTATATAACCTTTTTTGTAAACCGTTACCTAAATTCTCTATCACCTTCCAAGGCTACAGTTTGTCACTGATCTTTCTTTTCATCAGAAATTAAGAGGGTGTCATATTTTCCTTTTGATATTATCTTGATACTAATTTAGTTTCAAATTTTAAGATATATTCACATAATTATAGATGGCAATTACTTTAGGATGCTCTTTATAGGGTAACACTCACTTTGGCCCTGTAAACAACATACATGCTTGGTAATATTATCTCCTAATTACTCCTAAATGTTAAACTTCTGTAAGTATGTAGTATGCGATCTCAGGACCAATTCAAACACCACAATGTAGGCCTCATCCTACTTCCAGTAGTCAACAGGAGATTTGCCATTGATGCTAATAGGAGCAGGATCAAGCCCTTTATACCTAAACACAGCTGAAAGAATGGAAGGTATTCAGTGTTCTTTTTCTTCCAAATCATAGTTACATAACACTAGTGATGAAAAATATGGAAGTAGTTGCTCTTGAGTATTTGAGTAACTAAATCCTCAAGGATTAACAAAAAACAAAATAAGAGAAGAATATCACAATGCGTAAATACAATCTGACAGTGGAGACTGAAGACTGGCAGATTAAATGAGCCAAGGGTCTGCGATTTCTACAACTACTTTTTTTTCCATCAAAGCACAAAAATGGTGGAAAGTCATGTCAAGTTAATATACATGACACAAAATGCAAATAAAGCTCATGCTCATATTAAATAATACTTTTCTAAGTTTTTTTTTTTTTTTAAAGAGTTCTGACTCTTAACGTAATCCAGTACAGATTTGAACATTTACAACTAGTCTTTCAGGGTACCTATTTAACGACAACACATAATCATGTATCAATGCCAATTTCTACTTCTCAGTTTATTAAAACTACAGCCCTGCATGGTTAAAACTCTGTCTTGTTTTACTTTCTGCAGTTGAACAGTAATTCTACATTTTAAAAAAAGATAAATAGCACTCCTTAAAAATCTCACAATTAGACATTTATTCTCTCTCACACACAAACTCCTACCGATACTAATGGGAGCTGTTCATACAATGGAGGTGGCACTAGAACCAAATGCTACCAAAATCCTTTTTAAGATAAACATAATATTTAGTATCAGTTTTCCTGCTGATCAACTAATAATAGAAAAATATGCACTTTATCACAGAAGGAAATGCTAAAAAATTAATTGTGTTTAAATCCCTTCACATTTGGTTACAATTTACCCACAAACACAGCCCAAATCAAAATGACTTCAAAGTCAAACTGAATCTTAGCTTTCTACTTAGAAAAATAGTGATCACGAATTATTTCTTTAATTCAGGGCAACCTTTAATCAAACAAGAGACAATTAAAAGCAAGGTTTTAAATCTTTTAAATCAATTGACAAATTGAGTAATGTCTATGCTAACAAAGATTTTTCGCGCAGTAAGAATGGCCAGTCCTAAGCATTCATTTATTGTATTGCTTGCTCTCATCCACACAATATTCAAACACACATACTGTGAGCAATCTTTAACAGATGCTTGAAAACATAGGCAAAATTAAATACTTGCAGGAGAAGCTGCCGCCAAAATTTAACACAACTAGAAGAGAGAGGGAGTTTGTAACCACCATATAGTAACTGGAAATCTGAAATGTGCCAGATGTGACCAATGTACTAGATCTAACAAATTGTTCCATACCAACAATATTACATGTGTTTCAAAATTTATTCTCAAAAATCAAGAACAATTATCTCTTTCTTATTTCCTATGGTTCACGCCCAAACTGCTAACTAACATTATTTATTGTACAGAACTGATATAAATGGAGGAAATGACAAATATTCAAAAAATATTTTGGAATGTTAGAAACATAGATTGATACATAGATTGATATTTTGGCATGCTCTCCTAAAAATTAAAAAGGCTTGATTCAAATGGACGTGTGTTTCTAAATTTGGTTTAAGACCACTGGCTAGCAGGTACTAAATCACTTTACAAATTAAATATACAAGTTGAAATAACTCTAGGGAAGTTCTCTTAAAAATAATTCCAGTCCTCACCAATTCCCCCTGTTAGGGTCATAGAGTCTCTGAACCAGCATGGCTGAATTGTTTTAGTGCTCTCTGCTGAACACCTGCAAACATCAAACAAAAGCTTCTGGTCCTTTACTGGGTTGACAAAAACCTTTCATGTGAAAAATGCTCCATGGGAATGTCATGGCTGTGGCTCAGATTACATTCCTTTCTCCTTTGCAGACTCACCATTTCTTAAGGTGGTAAGATTCCATGTTTGTGAAATTAAAGAGTAAAGGACATATGGCTCTACTTTATATTCATTCACACACTACAAATCACAACAGAACGTCATGTATTAAATGAGTAAAAAGATTACTTTAAGATTAAATGTAACCACACTTCGCAAAATACAGTTGGTTTCACCTCACTGCATTGGACTACTTCTCTTTGGGGTCTTTTCTGTTCTGAGAAGTTTCAAAGCAACACATATGCCTCTTCAACACAAGAAATATCAGTTTTTACAGAGGAGTAAGTCATTTGTCTACTCAAACTTTTAAAATGCATCTGTCCAGTGGATAAAAAAGAAAACTGCATTTAAGTCTCAGTTTTGAACAAATTGTATTAACTAAAATAAAAAAATTCTCAATGTGTTTAACTGGGACAAATTATATTTCTGAATTACTAATATTAATATTTTAATGCTGCTGAATATTCATCTAAAACATATCTTGCAGCAGTTTCCAAGGCACTACTACACAAAGCTAACTGACTAACAAGAACACTATGAAACAATGATTTCACTTTTTCATCATACAAGTATATCATCAGGCCACAGATATATGATTTAGTGCATTAGGTACAATACTTTCAACATGTGGGCAGTGTCATCTTTTTTGGGAACCAATGAACATGTATTTTAAATTATTCCCCGTCTTATTACCAAACAGGAGATTTTTATATAGTAAATTGCAAGTTATTTCCACAAAGAAAAAATGTACACTCTTTCACACCACTGTGAATAAAATTTACCAATATTTTTCTACATATCAGATAGAAGAGGGTAGAATTATGCTGTCACAAAGTGGTGTATTTAAGCACATGCACATCATCATAGATTGTGAGTTTATATATGAATTTTAATTAGAGGTATTATTTTAAATGGTCCACATATTAATATTATTGACTTACCTCAATTCATTAAATCATTTCCATGTCAAAAATGATGCTCCAAAGTATTTCTATAGGTTCAGTTTTAGACATGATACATCACTCTAAAACTTAATTTCACTAAATTATATAATTTTTATCCTTTGTTATTTTATCACACTGACTTCTTGCAGACAAATTTCTTAAATATAACCATCTAGTTAATTGTTGCTAGACAAGAGTTAGCTACTGCATTGACTGTACAAAAGCATGACAAATTGATTTGTCTGGCACGAATGCTTTACACTTCTGTTCAATGGAAACAAATATATTGAATATTATACATTTAATGAAAATAGCTACTGTAAATATAGTAATAAAAATAGGGTTACGCACTTTAACATTAGAAATATTAGGCAAACTATGACTATAAAGTTATTGAGATGAGTAAAATCTCCAAAATCACCACATTAAAAATAATAAGATAGTTATGAATTTTCATCATAAATATAGTTATATTTTCAGAGGAGACCAAAAAATTAGAGTTGAATAGCTGTAAGAAGCAGCTAATATAACAAATATTATATAATACAGACTACCTTCAAATTAATGGTAAGAAAGTCCTTTTTTAGAAATTAAATGTTAATTAATATAACAGTGCAATTCATAAAAATGGTTATACTGAATGCACAGAAAAGCTTACTCTTACTATTTGAGTACAAATTGAAATACCAGACATGAAATTATATGCAATAACTTATCTAGATATCCAGTGACAGTTTGCAGTAAAGACTTACCCAAATTTACCATCTGATGTAGAGCAATATTCTGCATATAATACTGTTATGTACAACTGCCAGTACTTTTAAGTCATTTCAAGTGTTTTAACTGTGGATATATTTGTGACATCCTAAACACTACATGCACCAATGTAGAAACCCTCTTAAATGGAACTTAATAGATAAAAGAATAAAGACATTTAAACGTGTCTCATCTGAAGTTGTCAGGGATATAAATATTTCCCATAAAAAACTGCTCTCTAGTTGCCAGACAATCCTTGCACAGGTGTCCCATTGCAAAAACTCTGTTGTATACATGGGACGAGATATCTATATCAACACCAACAAGGATCCTATTCATTAAAAAGTTGGCAATATACTACAACTACAAAAAATAATAAAATATCCAGTTAATTTTACACAACTGTTTGAAAGCAGCAAAACATGAAGAAAAGGTACTAGTGTATCAAATTAAATAGAAAAGCTTTGAGATTTCAAGTTGATCAAGTATATTCCAATAGTAAATATTAACTTCTAAAATTAAGAATTCATTCCTTTAGTATGCTTGATCTTTCTATTATGATTTTTATTTGTTTGTTTGACTGATAAAAAAGTCTTTATTCCTATTTACAAACTATGTCGTATCTTGGCTGTTTTGGTTATTGTCCATCACATACAAGCACAGAAACTGAATATTTAATTAAAACATTTTCCAATGCTTGATTTAAAAAAAAAAAAATTTTTAAAAAGAGAAATTTAATCTAGATTACTTAGAACAATTATACTGTTGGCTTTTTTATTTGCAATAATAAACGTATGGAAATATTTGAAAATTTTCCAGTCAGACTTATCCAAATAATATTAATAGTTCTTGTATAGCGCTCAATTCATGTGGTCTCCAAAACAGATTAACACAACCAAAACAGACAGAATGCACGTAAATAAATAGGAACATATTTTAACTGTATGCTAAGCAAAGATTTTACATACTTGAGCCAGTAAAATGTCCACTTGCCAAAGAAGTTGGTCCATTTTTCCCACTGCTCACAGGAGGTGAAAACATCTACAAGAAACAAAGAAACATTACTGCTAGAAAACAGGAGATTCTTCTGTTTATTGTTAACTCAAAGTTCCTTCTACATTCTCTACACAAGGACACCAACAGTTTATTTAACATGAATCATCCATCTCAGACCCGAAAATGGTACAGTATTTCTTACAATCCCAGCCCCTTACCATCACCACCTTTTTTAAAAAAAAAAATTAGGCTCAGCATCCCAAACAATATAACTAACATTTGGAAAAATCACAGTCCCTAATAATATTACCCAAACTTAGTGAGGAACAATCCCCAATCAAACTCTTAGGTTGACAAAGGCAAGGGAAAAAAAAAGTTTATGTTGAAACCTTGGCCATAAATGTAGCAATGTCCATTTCCATCCCGTTTTAGGATTTGCCTGTCATATGTGAACCCAAATAATAATAATGCAAAGTGCCACCTGCCCTAAATTCTCATTTCGTCTCTAATATGAGAGCAATTTGAAGCAAGACTCTCTCTCTCTCTCAATCTCTCTTCCCCTCCCCCTTCTCTCTCTCTCTCCAGCATTTATTTCGACCCTAATTGGTTTCCCTCTTCTTCGACGTGTCTAGTGGATAGTACGCACCTTCCCTGAGTCAGAGCCTGCAAAAAGCGAAGGAACAAATGGAAAAAGTGCAACAAGCAAAGAGGAGGCTGCAAAGCTGCCTCAGGCTACATTTCCTGGCCAAACTTCCCAAAGTCATTTCTCCAAAGGAAAGTCTTGAGCAGCAGCAGCAGCAAAAGCCTGAAATAGCCTCATTTACAAGGTGATTTTGATTGTTGTGGTAGGGTTGAGATTCTTTTTAGAACACACATGCATCTTACACCAAACTGATTTTTCCTTAAATAAATGCTCCTGACATATTGGGAGGAAGGGTGGAGAGAGGAGGAGGAGGGGAGAGGAAGGATGGGGGATAAAACTAGACAAGTGCACACGTCCAGGTTCACATTTGCCCTCAAAGCTAGGCTATTTACAAGAAACCCAAAGAGACGAAAAAGTACTTTAAAAAAAAAGCACCATCTATCCAGGTGTCCTCAGGAAAGATTTAAACAGGCTTAAGGGCAGCAGAAGGCATCTGAGATTTCAGTGAAAACTTTAAACTGAGACAGTTGTGGATTTCTTTGCACTCTCAATGTGCCAAAAAAATGAAACAAGGGAAGAACTGAAAGTAGAATATAAGTAACTAATTAGTAATTAATTAGTTCTTGTGCCATCAACACTTTGACAATGTAAAACACAATGTAAGTGCTGAGGAGTAGTATATTATTGTTAATATTAACTAATGATGAGAAATGTCCATTTTTAGAAGGGTTGATTTTTTGTAAAAATTTCTGGACATCCATGACATTAAAAGTAAGCTAGGAACAAAATTACATCTCCCATCACGTACAAGAAAATATAATAAGACTTATTTTGTTTTTGTTTTTTTAAGCGAGCATATTTACCATGAGTCTAGCTGCTGATTAAAAATTACCCAATGTACTTAGATCACAGTTTTGTTTTGGATTTTTTTTTTTTTTTTGGTTCTTGTTGGGTTTTTTTGTTGTTTTTTAGTTTAACAGATCAGCTAGAAGATATGTTTTACAGCTGTTGTTAATTTCCACCGTTGTTTCTTACCGCACTGAAATCCAGTAAATCACTCAGTTCTTTGTCCGTCCCTAAGGCAGCCATTCGCTGTTGGTGATGCATTTTAGCAAAATCACACAAACCTAGAAACATGGAAATAACCGCAATCAGAAACCCAGTCCCGAGCCTTAGAGGAAACACAATCGGATTTTGGTGGGGGGGACGGGTAGATTGGGGACGGGGGTGTTGAGAAGAAGGGAGGGGAAAAGATGGAGGGGCAGCAAAAACAACAACAAAAAGGCGATATTGTATTTCCAAAGAGACGATCGAAACCTGGTAACATCCACGCTAAACCCAAATCCAGAGAAAAAAAAAAATAGAGCCACGCTCTCAGCGCATCATTTATGCAACAGGAGGTTCAGCGAGGAATGAATGAGAATCGCAGAGAAGAAACTACAGCCATCCGCTCCTAACTTTTTTTCCTTTTCCTCCTTCCACATAAAGTGGAGTGTAAAGAAATTAAAAAAGAGACACAAAGTCTTTAGAGAGACGAGCCGCCGGGTGCAAGGGGAAATCAGAGTTGAGGAGTGGAAGGGGTTGGGGTGGAGGGCGAATTCAAGCTTTGACAATTAGACCAAATCCCTCATTTAGGAAAGAGGATGGCTAAATAAATAAATAAATAAATAAAAGCACCCCAGGCCCCTTTGCAAAGTCATCAGTTCCTGTAAAGTGGGCAACGGGGCGGGGTACGGAGGGGGGGGACATAAGGAGACTCTTTCCATAAAGCGCTCCCAGCTCCCGTGGAGGCAAATAAATAAATTCAAAAATAAAAAGCCGCGTGTTGTGCAAGCCACTTCCAGCAGCGCCAGTCCGAGCCCACAGATCCGAGTTTAGCTCCACCATTACCACCGGCCGGCCACCGATCGACTCTAGCCTGGCTCCAATACGTACCGCCCGAGAGAGGAGAGAGGGGACTCCCCTTCCAAGCACAGTACCGAGCTCTGGGTTTCATTGCTCTATCCCCTGCATTCACCAAGCACACACCGCTACCGCCACGAAAGAGCAAGACACGGCAGAGCTCTGACTCTGAACCAAACTCTTTCTGCCTTAGGAGAAAGCGAGAGGGAGGGAAGGAAAAAAAAAAACCCCGCAAACAAACCAAAACAAGCCGGACTGCAAGTTCAGCAAAGGAAAGGGGACAAAGCAGCAGCAGCAGAAACAGCGCGTTCCCCCCTGGCTCTGGGATTTGCTTTCACACTAACACCTCCAAAAAAGAAAAACGCAATCGGGCACCTCATTTTCCTCCATACCCGCAGATCATATAAGCTTGAAATCCCAGTCAATTGTGGCCGGTTTCTTCCCAGGCCGAAGCACTTTTAAACTGAGTATACTTTTAAATTTCTTCAGCTCTCACAAATACACATGGCAAAGCAAGTTTATACTAGGCTGTAAATACACGTGATGCAAAGACTTTGCCAAGCAGAATATTTCCCCCTCTGTATTATCCAGGTCATGTTTTAAAATTCTGTTTCGGTTTGGCTGTGATTTTTTTGTACCTAACGCTACATTTTCACATGCTGGGTTTCAATCTACAGAGAGTATTGCTGCAAACTTTGGGGGAGGGGGGGGGGGGAGAGAATCAACCATTTGATTTGTTTTGCACTCAAGTTTCTGGGGACGATGCCAACGGACCCTTCCCACTCCACCCCTACAGCATGTTATACTTTTACTTCAAATTTTCCTGCTACAGGCCCCATCTTCTCCAAAACCTCAACCGACTTCATTTTCCATCAGGAAACAAAGCAGTAAGTTCATTCGACTGATCCTTTGAACAATATAAGTTCATTCATCTAGCTACACTGTGCTATTACAGCGTATTTTCAGTTTGCATTTACACATTGCACCAGTTCTAAGCTTTTTTACAATAACACAATGGGATCAACATTTTTTAAAAAAGAAATCACACAAGTTACTCTAACAGCAAATTGTAAACTTTACCTTAATGGCCCCAAATATGTTCACAACAGTCCAAGGAAATATATATCTAGTTTTAAAGAGAAATCTTCTTCAAAAGTGCTTTATTAGCTCACATGTGTTTGACCCCCAAAAACAAAACAAGAAGTACTTTAACTGGTTCTCAGTCCTGGTCCAGGATTATTCACAGATTTAAAATAACTTCTACACCTGGCTTTTTTAAAATTATTATTAACCACCACAAAACAATGGTCACAAAATCTCCCCACCCAAACAGAACAAAAATAAAAGCCAGCCAAAAAAAATCCAACAACTTTTCCCTCTTTTGTTTTTACAAGCACATGGTTATTAACAAATTATTAAAAAGCTTGGTGGTGGTGAGATGTGTTCCCTCTGTCCTTCCTCGCTTTAAAAAAAAAGTCTTAAACTTGTTCCAAGTTTACAGATCTCTCCTTCTCATCATCGACTCCCCCATGGAGACATTGGTAATAATATGTTTCCCTGAAAGATACATTGTAATCCATTCACATCCGGGCAATACAGCAGGGTTTATAAAGAGAAAGAGCCGCTTGCTACTGCCGCCGCCGCTGCACGTTGCTGCTTGCTGCCGCCGCGTCGTCTATTACGGACAATGACGAGAGGGAGAGGAGGAGGAGGAGGGGAGGAGGGAGAGGGGAAGGAATGGATAGAGTCAGTGATAAACAGACAGGCTAGAGAGTCGACCAAGATGGAGTCAGTTCAGTCTAGGTGGGAGGAGGAGGAGGAAGGGGAAAGTGGAGGATGGTTTCTGTTCAGGATAAATGAAACCTCCCATTCACCCCCAGCCAAGCCAATGCAATGAAGCAGGAGGCTAGTGTGGACTTGGGTTTGAAAATCAAGCTCCCTATGAAGGAAACAAATAGGAACTGAGGAGCCCTGATGGTCAAAGTGATGGGCACCAGCTAGTGGTGGTGAACATTTAGGAGTAGCTGGAATGATTGACCAGGCTAAAACTGGGCTGCAAGTTTTGCTGCCTGCTCTAGTATAAATAGGTGCACCTGAGTGTAATTTTTTTCAGTGTGAGATGGTCAGAGATAAGTGTTTGTGAGATGTTTATGTGTTCCCAAAGTGCATTCAGGGGCTGTGTTGTGAGGATGTAACGTTGCGGTCTTACTGTGCATCGAAGTTTTGATGCAGCTGAAAAATGAGGTGACATTTAGTTAGCCTCTATTATATTATTATTATTTGTTTGGTGCCAACAATTCTCAGCACTGTACATGGCACAAAAATAAGAAAGTTCCTGCTTCAAAGAGCTTGCACTTTAAAAGGCAGACAAAAAAAAAAAAACGACAACACACATGGAACTCAAAGAAAAGTCTATTATTATTATTTATTTAAACTAATTATATGTTAGCAGGGTTTAGCCTGAGGACAGAATAATTCTTGGTGAGCCCTAGTTTGGATGGCATTCATTCTCTGTAGGAAAAAAAAAAAAAAAAGAGTATGGAAAAAGAAACAGAAAACAGAATGATGTGTCAAACCCTGTCCATCTGGGAGGTGGCTTTTGCTGACCTGTCTTGAGGTCATATGTGGCTTCCTTTCAACAGATAAAGAGGGACCACACCACCATCATTTGCTAAAGGCCTCAGGGCTTTGAGGAGTTCCCTCTGTAATATAATCTGTCAAGAAATAATGGGTGCCCTAATCTCTAGTTTTACTTTTTCTTAAGGCTTCAGTGGCATAATCTCTGCCTTTTTCATTTAGGTTTTGCAATGCAGTATGTTATGTTATGTAAGAAAACTAAATTTCCTGACACACACATTAACACCCCCCCCCCACCCCCATGGTTATGTTGACCACATCACATCAGTATTTCAGAAGAGAGAGGATAATGTAATTATCAGAGATGTAACAGATACCCAGTAAGTGCCACGGCTGTATAGATATAATCTATTTTAATGTATGTTTTATTAATTTAAATATTTTAAAATATCTGCAATAACCACATCATCATATTAAAAGGGTGTAATAAATATGGCACATGTGGGAAAAGTTGAACAAATCTAAACCTATACAGTAACAGTAAAATATAAATAAAATATAAATATATAATGTACACAAGGGCTGCACATACTCTGACAAATTGAAGCTAATTCTTGCAGCAACACTTCTGCATTTCTGGGGTATACTGCTTGGTACACTGGGAACTATAACAATTTTCAAGTTTAAAAATAAATATTTTTAAATGTGAACATGACGCATTTTAGCCTTTGTGATATTTATTAGATATTGATATATTCAATATATTTTTATATTGTCTCCACTTTTTCAGCATTCAATCTGCCACGGAATTTTGTATGAGCAATTTATAACTACAGAGGCTGTCAGGGTGCAAGTAGGAGCTATTGACACCTCTGCAGATATGGGAAATGATCTGGAATTGTGCAGTATGAATATTAATTGGATGCTTTTGTTATTATGATAAGCAGTGAAACAGTTAACAGTGTTGACAGTTTGTCACCTGTAGGTTCCTGAATCGAGAACCCACTGAGATATGAGGCAGGTCACACCTCTAAGTTATTGTTCCATGCTTTCTGCAGACTCAGCGCATTAGTTTGTATTCAGCTTGAGCTTTTAAAAGTTTTCTCCACAGCCATAAGAGCTGGAATACAATAAAACAGATACTGCTCTGCAAGATATTCACAGGCAGGAGGGGGAGTTAAGAGAAGCAGAACAGCTCCCTTGCGGGCAGACCAGGGAACAGAACAGACCTTCAGCCCTCAGTATGAGGAACAGGCTCCACAACAATTTCCTGAAGGTCCCTTCCTGCGGGAAGGGTGGTCATGGTCCGGATCCTGATACACTTTGAGAGGGGAGTCATTCCTTGCTCTCTCTTACTAATTCATTGTATTTGTGTTAACTCCCTTTACTTTTTGTTTATGGAGTATCCTGGAACCATAGAAGAGACTTGGAAATGGTCAGGCTGGGGAGCCATGTCACAGAAAGAGACAGGCCACCCCAGAGGTGGAGCGCTCAGTGGCTGCAGACTCCAGTGGAGAAAAAACAGTCCTGTCACACATGCCAGCTATAAGAGGTGCCAACAGAGAGTCAACCACTGAACAACTGTTGGAGAATGCAAGTATCCTTCCCATCCCTAGAGAAGGGGGAGAAGTGACTGACCCAGTCACTCAAACACCCTCCACTTAGCAATGTGAATTGGCCAGGGAGACAACACGGACTTATACTGTCTCCTTAAATTAATGACAAAGATCCAGCAACAGTAGCCGCAATAGCAAGACCTAGTCCAGGACTTAGGGGCACTACAGCAGAAAGAGCAGCAAAGACTGGCCCAATAGGTAGTGGCCTTGATGCAGCCTCAGCATCCCCCAAGGGCTTCCACCCAGAGGCTGGCGGACCTGGGCCTGGTAGTCCAGCCCATGCCAGTGACATTCACAATGAGGAGACCTGAGGACAACCTGGAGAACTTCCTGATAATGTTTGAATGAGAGGTAATGGTAGCCCAATGGCCACCTGACTAGTGGCCACCCTGTTGGCATCTAGCCTGATGGGACCAGTGCATATCACAATTTGGGGGCTGGATTTAACAACTGCCAAAGACTATGGGCAGGTAAAAGTGGCCATGCATGACTACCTCAGCACTGTGGAGACTTTCTGACAGGGCTTCTGTGGAAGAGAAATGTCCCAGGGGAGCCTGGCCTCACATGGCAACCCAGAAATTAAAGATCTATGCTGGAGGTACTTAAAGCTGAAGACTTGGACTGGAGTTGAGATGGTAGAGCTCATCATGGTGGAGCAATTAACTCACATATTTCCAGCTGGGGATAGGGATTAGTGCTCAAACACAAGCCAGAGTCCCTGCCAGTGTGGTCTGGCTGATGGACATGGCTCTGACTGACTTACACGAGCAGCAGCCCGAGGCCCAAGGTGTCCCCAACTCAGAGGAGAGCCCTACCAGGGGAGCTGGTGATCAGACATAATGATCTTGGAAGCACTAGCCTTTAAAGAGCATAGCAGGTCTCCATGCTCTAGATAGGCCCTTGCTGGAAACCCCTGCCTCTCAGGCCTCAGCCCAGTAAAAGGCCCCTAGGCCCCTTTGGGATTCTCTGCTGGAATGCTAGGCAGGAACTTAAGAATGGCCATACAGGGTCAGACCAGTGGTCCATCTAGCCCAGTTTCCTGTCTTCTGACAGAAACCAATGCCAGGTGATTCAGAGGGAATGAACAGAACAGGTAGTCATCAAGCAATCCATCCCCAGTTGCTCATTCACAGCTTGTCGCAAACATACTTTGCCACACTACCAAACTACCACCTGGATAAAGAGGCCTCGGCCACATGGTTTGGCCTCTATCAATTTCAGACTATCCGCTTTGGCCTCCACCATGCCTCACCAACATTCCAATGACTCCCGGATCAAATTCTTCCACAACATAGCTCATATGCAGCAACCTACTTAGATGATGTGGTCATCTACAGCTGAAATCAAAAGAACATCTCTCAAAACTCCCAATACCAACTGCAAGCTCAGCAAAGTGAAAGATTGGGAAAGAAGAAATCAGCTACCTGTGATATACTTTGGATACAGGACTACCACCTGGTGACCCGTTATCTGAAATGAGGGTTTGTGGTAGGCATTGCAAATAAAGTTGACATAAAAAGAACTCTTGTAAGATGCTTTGTGAAATTATTAATGCAGAAAGGTAACATGAATAATAATAATAGTCTATAACCATCACCAGTGCATAGCCATGCAGTGCATCCGAGGCCAGTAATATCCTTTGCAGTTCTCTGCCTGGGTTTGTCTATGATTACCAGTTTCAAAGGAGCACGAGGACCATTGTGCAGGTTGAGTGTGTTGTCACATGATGCTTAATATCTTGAGTGCAGCCTTGGTCACCAAGCATAATTACCAAGAAGATCCTTCATCTTGATAGCTCCCAAACGTCCTTTATGTGCCACCTCCAGGACTGTCACAAAGCTGCTGGACTGATCACCTGGGATCCTGAACATTAGACATGTTGAGTAGATGGCTTCACTGAATTTTGTATAATGCAAAGTTCTCATAATGACTCAGTCCATCCAATCCACTCGCACAGCACATATTATCTTGCACAGTTCAGCATTTCAAAGAGTAGCATCAGTGGTCTGTCCAAAATCAGTTGGCTTCTCTTTCAGTTAAAAAAAAAAAAAAAAAAAAAAAAAAGCTGGATAAGAGGGCACCAACCCAGAAACATTTATTGAAAAAGCATCAGTAAGTAAATTATGTCTTCCTTTGATGTATATCAAATTAAAGAGATACTGCTGCACTAAATAATCCACCCTTGCAGCCTCATACTCAACAGGTCAGTGGCTTTATAATAGAGGCCCAAAATAGGCAAATGATCAGTTTCTAATGTAAAATGTCTTCCCACTAAGACTCTGAAACATACAATGGCAAAAACCATAAAGAATTCTAGCTCAGTCTGGGAATACTTTGCTTCCATTGGGGTGAAAGTAGGGGAGGCAAATATAACCAGTTGTATCTCCTGGAGCAGAACTGCGCCCATGCTCCGATTCCATGCATTGGTTCAAATCACTATGACCTTTCTTGGATCAAAATAAGGATGGGACTGCACTGACAAAGGGATTGGCGCCGATTTTTAAAACCCCACTTTGCCTCTTTAGTACAAACGAACTGGTCCGGACCCTGAATTAAATCCTACAGCACTTGGCAGTGATACTAAAATGGAGCCACGTACAGCCACCTATGTATTAGGGATGTTCAATATCGGTTAGTCGATTAACCTCATGAACTCTGGTTGGTTAGCTGACTATTCTGTAGTCCCCAGGAGCGGGGCCAGAAGCAATCCTCCAGCCCCAATCCTGAGGAGCCCCCTGCCACTCTGTGCTGCTGCCTCTGTATCAAGGCAAGAGCTGGTCCACAAGGGGAGCCAGTTTAAAAACCAGCTCCCTTCATGGACCAGCTGCCTGTCAGAGGCAGCAACACAGGATGGCAGCAGGCCCTGTCCAGGGGAGGGGATAAGCTCCTGGCCCAAGCCAGAACTGAACTGGCTGCCTGCCCATCTGGCTCCTAATACACTTTAAATGCAGAGGCACAGTGGGAGTAGGTCCCAGACCCAGCACAAGCCAGGACTGAGCTAGCCTGCTAAAAAATTTACTGGCCGGGGGGGGGGGGGGGGGAAGGAGGCAGAAGGGGTGTAAAATGTGTGTAGTCTATAGCATTAACCTATAAGCTTTTTCTTATCGGTTAATCAACTACACTATTACATCCCTACTATGTATTGAACTAGGTGAAGGAATGAAGATAAACTGCTTCAATCAGTGGGTAATGGTAGCGAAGCAACAGCTTGCAGCTGTTCAGATGTTGCTGTCACACCATCAACTGACAGCGAATGCACTAGAAATGTTACAGCATTTTTTGCAAAACTGCATTTGGCTGCATTCAACTGTGTCTCAGTTTGTTGGAGTTGGATTAGCACCTGGTCCAGAATACAATTATGCTCAGGAAGGGTCTTAAGCAAAGATGAGAATGTCATCCAAATAGCAACATGAGCCATGGATATTATCAAACAGCTGAGAGACCACTCTGAAATATCTCAGGAGCAGAAACTAAACTAAAAGGGAGTTGCTCCCAAGTGGCACACTGAAAGTCAATAATAACTGCACATTTTCAGCCGTGGGTATCTGCCAATACCAACATTAGTAATCCAACACAGAGAAAATCCAGAATCTATTTACCAGACATCCCTTTGAAGTTTTGCAGTTGAAACCGCCCTTATTTCACATATGTATTAAATACCTTAACATCGGTACACTGTCGAATGTCCCCATTCTTCCTGCACATGGTCACCATGGGTGAGCATGAAAGAGTGCAGTCACAGAAGACCCCGGGGAAGGGGGGCTTTCAAAGTGATGGCAAGGCCAATGACACTCGCCTTCTTGCTCTCTGGGGGTCCTTACTGCCCTGTGCTGCTGGGCCAGCACCCTGGTCCCTCCCCCCCGCCAACCAAGGCTCAAAGCTGAGATCAGTGTCCCCCTGAGAAGCAGTACAGACACTAAACCTCTTCAGTTCCAAGGAGAATTCAGCTTAGGGCCCAGCTTCCCGGGATACCACTCCCCAAATGGGAATTATATAGGTAAGTTCCTTTAACAATGAAAGGGGGAATGTATACACTGATTGCTCCCCCAGGTAACAATTATTTACACCAGGCTTGATAGAAAATAAAAGTGATTTTATTAAGTACAAGCAGTAGGATTTAAGTGGTAATAAGTGAGAACTGTCAGAGCAAAGTAGATTACAAACTTTAAATAACAGAAAACGCTTAGCTAAGTCTAACACTAAAACCTCAGTACAAACTCATTCCAAACTCACCCTAAAACTGCTTCTTTTCCAGCTAAACCTTCCAAACAAAGGCTGTTCCTCACCCTGGGGTCTTTGGTTCCTTCCCTTGGGTGTGTCCAGCCAGCCAAGAGACAAAGAAGCTCCTAAATTTCCCATTGTTTTAAAGATTCCCACTTCTGCATAGGAGGCTACCTGATCAGTCTCTACCAGTTACACAGGTCATGTGACTTCCTAAGACCAACCACTGCTAAGACTTAAGGACAAAAGGCTATTTGCATACGATTGCCCAGCTACTGAGGCATCCCTGCCTTTGAAACACCCTTCATTTACACATTTAAAAACCATAAATCATTCCATACTCCATATGTCTAATTTTACTCACAAGAATGATACACACACCAAAATAAGATAAACAGATTCAGCGGATTAAGACATTAAGATTGATAGGTTACATGAGACAATTTGTCCAAAGCCTCTTTGAGTTATGTATATTTGTGTTCATACGTCCATTTCATAAAGCATGGGGGAGACTGTCAGTGAATGTCAATCCAATGGCCCTTTGCCCTCCCAAATGATACCATTATCTTTTTTCATGGCAGTTCTGCTCAGATCTGGTCCACAAGTGCAGCAGGTATGCAATATGCAAGCAGTGCAAAAGGCTTGGTGTTGAACCCAACTGCAGAGAGTACACGTATCCTGTGGCTTGAACACCATCACTGTTAAAAAAAAAAAAAAAAAAAAAGTCATGGTGTCTCTGAATGATATATTGGGTACCTCCTTCAATTCTACATTCCAGGTATCCTGTGCAAGTTCTTCCATAATACTAAACTGTAGACACAGGCTGTAGTACAAAATTGAAACAGCATGTTCAGCAGCTCCTTTAACAATATAAAATTTTGCCATCAAGAATAGAGCACTGAATAGAAAGCTTCACTCACGGTCTGCAAAGCACAGACATTCCAACTGCATTCAGACAAATGTCCAAATTATCAATTAGCTCAAAGGGAAAAATGGTAATTTGAGCACCCATAACCATTGTGCACTTCAGTGGTGCACCATTAATTTCTCGACATACAAAATACTAGCAGCAGCACCTTTGCTACTAGCAAAGGTGGTTTATGTGACACTACCTTCACAGTAGGCATTTTGGGCCTCACATCAATGTGAATGAATACATCATGGCTCACCATCTTAAAGTATCCTTCCTTCCCTGATGCCTGGCACATAGCAGTTCTAGCTGGCAGGAAGTGAAATTTACCCAAATAACCTGTACTTCTAGAGCAGAAACAGTAAGGTTCTGTCAACTTTCATTACTGGGGCTATGTCTACATCGCTGGTTTTTGGGGGGAGGGGGGGGGGTGTTTGGATAAAGATATGCAAATTGCAAATCACAATTTGCCTATCTTTTTCCAATTCTTTTTTCGGAAGAGGCTCTCTACACTGGGCCAAATGTTGGAAAAAAACCCTTTTTTCAGAACATCCCTTCTTTCTTGTAAAATGAGGCTTACAGGGATGCCAAAAAAATGCATCTGCTTTTTCAAAAATTTTTCTGGAAAAGCAGACACATTCTTTGGATGGGCAGAGTTTTTCCTGGAAAAACTCTGCAGTCTAGACATAGCCCTGGGGCTGTGATGCAGGAGTAAGTAGCATTGTATGAGTAGGCAATGGAAGACGAACAGGAGACTCATGGGAGGGACACAGAGGGGGGAACCGGCTAAAGGAGGCACGTGCATGATACCCCACGTGGCACCCCACATGATTCCTCCCCTCCCTGCCCCCAATGCAGGGACCTCATGCTCTCCCCATTCCTTCTCCATTCTGCGTAACCTGGTGGGGTGCACTGGATACAGATTTCTGAACCACAGGGTTCTCCAGAACCGCAGCAATGAAAGGAGCAGAACATGAGGCCACTGGGTGGCCACATGCCAGCAGCTCCACAGGTGTGGCTGTACCACTGATGCTCCTGGGGTCAGACAACAGAGTTGGAGGTAGTACTAGTACATCTGCACCAGAGCGGCCGCTGGCATGAGGTGTTGGCTCCTGGGAGTGGCAGCCTCAAGTTCTGCTCCTTTTGAAGGCTCTTCTGGGAACCACAACAGAGAAAGCTATAGAACATGGGGCTTCTGGGTGGCTCCACACTGGCAGCTCCTGCAGTGCAGCTGTACTCTCCTTTGCTCTGTCCCCAGCTCTGTCCTTCAGTGGGGCTGTACAGTCCTCAGGAGATGCAGCTGGGGGTGATATAGGCATTCTTGAGGCGCTGCCAGCATTGCAAGCCCCACATTCTACTCCTTTTGCTGCTCTGGTTCCTTGCTGAATGTGCCTCCCCACCCCAGGTGTCTGGAGAGGGGCATAACTCTTCTTGCCCTTCCCATGGGTCACCCAGCTAAGACTTAGAACCCATTTCCACCTGAGCCCTCTTAAAATGCTTCACTTGTAACCACCGTGGCATGAAAAGTTGGCATCAATCAACGTTTATCATCTTTAGTTCTAGAATCTTCAGCGTGTAGCTGTTCACCCAGACAGTCATTGCCTATGCCAATCAGAAAAATATCACTGAGCATGATCATCATAATGTCCCCAAATTCACAGTGCTGGGCCAACTGCTGCAAATGACATGCAAATTCACATATGGTTTCATTGGGTTGCTAGCAAGCTTCAAAAAAAACCTTTTCACTTTTGGAGAACAGAATCTCCCTCAAATACTCTTTGGCTACGTCTACTCTACAGGCTTCTTGTGCAACAAGCCTTTTGCACTAGAGTTTTTGCACAAAAACTTCTTGTGCAAGAGCACATCCACACCTCAAAGCACATGGCAAAAGTGATGTGCTTTTGCGCAAGAGCGCGTCCACACTGCTGGACGCTCTTGCATGAGAAAGCTCTGATGGCCATTCACAGAATGGCCATCAGAGCACCTGTGATTTTTTCCATAGGGGTTTCTTGCGCAAGAAACCCCTTTGGAGTGTCTACACTTGCCTTCTTGTGCAATAGCTGTAGCACTAAAAGCCGTTATGCCTCAGGAAAGGAGGTTTACCTACAGTGGAAAAAGCCCCCTGTTTTGCCGTTTAACTGCCCATTTAATTGCGCAAGAGCTCATTTGAGGAATGGATGCTCCCCAGGTTTTTGCTGGTTTTGCGCAAAAACCTTGTAGTGTAGACGTAGCCATTGAGAGAGATTTGGGCATAGGCAGTCTGGCCTAGCTGTCACAGCTGAGCTGAGCTCTGCATGTTAGGAATGGTAGTCGCTGAACGGGAGTAAGAAGAATCAGAACTGCCAGATTCAGTAAGCAAGAGTTAGATCAGAGTCAGACCAGGACTAGAAGTCTGGAGTCACAGCAGGCCAATTCTGTGTGGTTGCCCAGAGAACTTCCTGGGACATTGCCTAAAATTAAATAGGGCATTTGACCAATCAGGGGGCTGAATGGTATTGTCACTCTGGTTCTCTTGGATGGTTCTTTCTACAGTCTTCCCTGTCTGTGGCTTTGGATGATCTCCTGGTGGCATTGTGGAACCATCAGCCATCCCAGTCTCTGCAGACTTGAATTTTAGACCACAGACCTTTATGCTCATTTAGGAGCTCCACCAAAGGAGAACTTCTGCTCCAGGAGTTTATCATGAATGTCAATGCCATTATAGTTTAAGCACTTCTGCAAGCAGGATTAACTAGCAGCCTTGGAGAGCTGCAGAATCTGCCTGTAGTTCACAAAACTCTGAATAAAATGTTGCCAATCAACACCCAAAGGATGTGTAGACAGCATAGGTTGCAGAATAGAAGCATTTTATGTTACACTCTTCTGCATCCCCAGAATATCAGTCCTCAACACAAGGATATCAAAGCAAAACATGTAATAACCATGTTAAGTCAACTCCCTTTGGACCACACATAATGGTCCAAATGGCAGATATGTAGAAGCATTCCCCGAATAACTGCATACAGCCAACACTATGTACACACAAAAACAAGAACTTGAACACTGAGTCCAGGGAGCAGGAATGGGGAACAGGAAACAATAAGCAGGAAAGAAATGCACACTTCCCGTTGTAGAAGATGCTTTCAGCCTTTTTACTGAGAAATTCTAATGCCTCCCCAATTTACAGCAGCAGGCCTTTGAAATATGACAGGGGTTTAGGTTTATTTGAGTTATAAACTAATACAAATAACTATTTCACTTCTTTTCCTTCCATTGCCTAGAAAAAATATTGGCAGCTTGTCAAAAAATAATGAAACATGAATATTCTAAATAGAATATTCTCTTACAGCCCATGCTGCTGTGAAAGCAGTAATGTCAGCAGTACACACTGTCATGGGAACATGGAGCTGCTGGAGGAGTGTTAGTCAGGGTGGGAAGGGGGTGGGGAGAGAAGAGGGCGGGGCTTATTCCCCCAGCTATGCCTCCCAGATTCTGGCCTTAACATTTCCCCTCCCCGTTTGGGACATGACATGGGGCAGTAGTTCTCCCAATTCCTACCAGGAGAAGAGGTGGGAAACAGAGCAGCACTAGGCTTTCCACCATAAGTCCCCTCAGATCTGAAATATCTAATCTAAAGGCAATCCATGGGTTAGGAGCCTCCAGTTGAACAGGGGAGAAAGAATTAGACTGGGACAAACTATCCTGATTTCCCCTCCGAATTAAGCAATTCAGCTCCCCCTTTGGAATAATTGTTCTCTCTTACTGCTATCTAGTCGTGAAGCTCAAGAAGTAACTCTCTTATCCATTTGCCTTTTGATACAGTCTTTAGTTATATGATCAAACTGGTTTTCTCACTATATCCCTCCACTCATTCAGTGAATAGGGACAGAATAAAGATTGCACTGGCAAGTATAAACCTAGAATTTCCTCACTTTTAAGCACATGACTGTGCCACATTACTATATAAATAAACGGCATTAAGAAAGTTGCTATATTAATATTGTCTTGAGAAGTCTCTTACCTCACAGGGATGTTGTGTGGATTAATTAATGTTTGTACATCACTTTGAAGATGTAATGGACCATGTAAGTGCTAATGGGTAGATTAGTCACTGAGTCAAAATTCCCTTTTAAGTGTATGGGAGGTTTGAATGACTCATAAATGAGGACTTTCCTATGGTAAAACTCACAGGCTATGTCTACACTGCAGGCTTCTTGCGCAAGTAAATGTACAGTAAAGCGTCGGAACAGAGGGCTTCTTGCGCAAGAGTTATTCCTCTCCCCATGAGGAATAAGCCCTCGTGCAAGAGCTCTTCCGCAAGAAGGCAGTGTGGATGGGCAACAAAGGTTTCTTGTGCAAGAAACCCTTATGGCTAAAATGGCCATCAGGGCTTTCTTGCACAAGAGCACGTCCACACTGCCATGGATGCTCTTGCGCAAAAGCACATCTCTTGCGCAAAAGCACTGGCAGCGTGGACGCGCTCTTGCGCAAGATCTTTTGCGCAAGAACTCTTGCGCAAGAAGCCTGCAGTGTAGATGTAGCCACAAAGTGAGACAGAAAATTCAACTTATTCATAAATGATCTGGAGAAAGGGGTAAGCAGCGAGGTGGTAAAGTTTGCGGATGATACTAAACTGTTTAAGATAGTCAAGACAGAAGCAGACTGAAGAACTTCAAAAAGATCTCACCAAACTGAGTGAGTGGGCAACAAAATGGCAAATGAAATTTAATGTGGATAAGTGTAAAGTAATGCACGTTGGAAAAAATAACCCCAACTATACGTACAGTAGGATGGGGGCTAATTTGGCTACGACAAATCAGGAAAGAGATCTTGGAGTTATCCTGGATAGTTCTCTGAAAACTTCCACAGTGTGCAGCGGCGGTCAAAAAGGCAAATAGGACGTTAGGAATTATTAAGAAAGGGATAGAAAATAAGACCCAGAATATCTTACTGCCCCTGTATAAAACTATGGTATGCCCACATCCTGAATACTGTGTACAGATGTGGTGGTCTCACCTCAAAAAAGATATTTTGGCCTTAGAAAGGGTTCAGAAAAGGGCAACTAAAATGATTAGGGGTTTGGAACGGGTCCCATATGAAGAGAGGTTAAAGCGACTGGGACTTTTCAGTTTAGAAAAGAGGAGACTCAGGGGAGATATGATAGAGGTATATAAAATCATGAGTGGTGTGGAGAGGGCGAATAAAGAAAAGTTATTTATTAGTTCCCATAATAGAAGAACTAGAGGACACCAAATGAAATTAATGGGTAACAGGTTTAAAACTAATAAAAGAAAATTCTTCTTCACACAGCGTGTAGTCAACCTGTGGAACTCCTTGCCAGAGGAGGCTGTGAAGACTATGACTATAAGGGTATGTCTACACTACAGCACTAATTCGAACTAAGTTAATTCAAACTAAGCTAATTCGAATTAGTGCATCTAGACCTAAAAACTAATTCAAATTAGCGTTTTGCTAATTCGAAATAGCATGTCCACATTGAGTGGACCCTGAACCGAAGTTAAGGCTGGCTGGAACCAGTGCCAGCAGGGCATCAGGTGGAGCTACTGCCTCAGGCTAGCCGAGGGCAGTGCTTAAAGGGACCCGACCCCCACCCCAAACAGACAGTTCTCAGGGTTCCCCGCTTGCTTGTCTACCTCGATGAGGGACAGCAAAGCAGTCCTGTCTTGGAGTGCTCTGAGTGCCCACACTCGGCACATCACAGCACTCGGCCATCAGCCCGGCTGCACTTGCCGCAGGCTGCCATCCGGAGGGGTCAACCGGGGGGCTGTCAGGATCCAGGAGGCCCTGCAGGAAAGCTTCCACCCTGAGGAGCCTGCAGAGCCACCCCATTCCTCCCTCACCTCCTTCCACTTACCCTTCCCTAGCCCCCCTTACTGATGTAAAAAATAAAGGACACGTGTGTTCAAAAATAGAAACTCTCTTTATTTAACAAATCTGGGGAGAGATTAACCTCGGGGGAGACTGGGAAAAGGAGGTGGGAGAGGGGAAGAGAGAGGGTGGGAGAGGGGAGGGGGAAACCTGGGAGGAGGGAGCTGGAATGGGGAAGCCAGGGGAAGAAGGACGAGGGGAAGTATAAAACTATGGTACGCCACATCTTGAATACTGTGTACAGATGTGGTCTCCTCACCTCAAAAAAGATATTTTGGCCTTGGAAAGGGTTCAGAAAAGGACAACTAAAATGATTAGGGGTTTGGAACAGGTCCCATATGAGGAGAGGCTAAAGAGACTGGGACTTTTCAGCTTAGAAAAGAGGAGACTGAGGGGGGATATGATAGAGGTCTATAAAATCATGAGTGGTGTGGAGAGGGTGAATAAAGAAAAGTTCTTCATTAGTTCCCATAATATAAGGACTAGAGGACACCAAATGAAATGAATGGACAGCAGGTTTAAAACTAATAAGCGAAAGTTGTTCTTCACACAGCACATAGTCAACCTGTGGAACTCCTTGCCACAGGAGGCTGTGAAGGCTAGAACTATAACAGAGTTTAAAGAGAAGTTAGATAAATTCATGGAGGTTGGGTCCATGGAGTGCTATTAGCCAGGGGGTAGGAACGGTGTCCCTGGCCTCTGTTTGTGGAAGGCTGGAGATGGATAGCATGAGACAAATCGCTTGGTCATTGTCTTTGGTCCATCCCCTCCGGGGTACCTGGTGCTGGCCACTGTTGGCAGACAGGCTACTGAGCTAGATGGACCTTTGGTCTGACCCAGTACAGCCATTCTTATGTTCTAAGCTCAGGGCTTAGGGTTGGGGGTCTCACTGGACCAACTTGATTTTCATGCAAACCTGCTCCTGGGTTCGCATGTGACCTTTGGTGGCCAGGCTGGCAGCTATCCTGCCCTAGACGGCCGCATTCCTGTGCCTAGTGCAGAGGTCGTGGACGTTGGAGGCCTCCCCACAAACCTCGATGAGGTCCACGATCTCCGCACTAGACCAGGCGGGCGCCCACCTCTTGCGGCCCCAGGCAGGATCCTGTGAGCCAGCAGCCTGGTCCTGGGAAGAGGCAGAGGGCTGGGTAGCAGCGGGTGGCTGGCTCATGCCGTGCCAGGTGCAGGGTCTGCTGGCTGGGTGCTGGCAGGCTTGCAACTGGCACAAGCACCGTAGCCAGACCTTGCCCCTTTAAGGGCTCTGGGGCCGGGAGTGGGGCAGAAAAGTTTCCCTGGTTTGGCCCAGAGTGGCCACCAGGGCAAGCTGGGAAGGGCTAGCCTCCAACTAGTTTGAATTAAGTGGCTACACAGCCCTTAATCCGAACTACTTAATTCGAACTAGGCGTTAGTCCTCGTAGAATGAGGTTTACCTAGTTCGAATTAAGCGCTCTGCTAGTTCGATTTAAATTCGAACTAGTGGTTTGTATGTGTAACCGCTATTAAAGTTAATTAGAACTAATGGCTGTTAGTTTGAATTAACCTTGTAGTGTACACATACCCTCAGAGTTTAAAGAGAAGCTAGATAATTTCATGGAGGTTAGGTCCATAAAAGGCTATTAGCCAGGGGATAGAAATGGTGTCCCTGGCCTCTGTTTGTCAGAGGCTGGAGAAGGATGGCAGGAGACAAATTGCTTGATCATTGTCTTCAGTCCACCCTCTCTGGGCCACCTGGTGCTGGCCACTGTCGGCAGACAGGCTACTGGGCTAGATGGACCTTTGGTCTGACCTAGTATGGCCATTCTTATGTTTTTATGTTCAGAAAATACTTTGAGGCTCACCTCACTGAGTTTTCTTTATTGTATCCTTCAAGGGCAGGGCTTTTTGGGGGACTATGGAGAATGCAGGGACTTAAACTTCTAAACTTGCAGGTCACAGATATTCTGTTCTGAAACCCACAAATACTTGAATATTCTGTTCAGAGGATCTGCCACTCTGCTGTTTTGTCCCCAACACAGACACACATTCACTAGAACAGTTGTGGGCAACCTGTTGCAAGGGCTTCACCCACAGCCAGCAGACCCCCTGGCTGTTTCCCTACCCCATGCACTTCTCACACACTGGGGCACCAGAGCCCCACGGTGCAAATTTCCTGATTCACTCTCCACTCCTGATCCTTCCCCTCCCTCCCAGAGCTGGAATACTGTGAATCAGCTGTCTGCAGCATTCCAGCTCTGGGAATGGGGGAGAGGAGCGGGGACAGAGTGCAAATCAGGCAATTCATGGTGCCTGAAAGTACTGGGAGGGAGTGAGGAGCAGGTAAGTGAGTGACCTTCCTTCACCACACTGGTCCATGGGCTGCTGTGGCCCACTGAGGTGAAGGAGGTCCACTCACCATTATGGTTGCCCATCACTGCTCTAGAAGGAAGGTTTTCTCAGGAGGTGAGACTGAATAAGACCCAGTTACCCTGCAGTTGTGCAACAGAATTCACAAAGGGGACTCTAGTGTTTTTTAGTAACATTGGATAGAAATTTTAAAAAGTACTTTTCATTGACCTGACTATTCTCCCATTGAAGTCATTGGGAATTTTGCTACGGATAATGGAAGTGAGTTAGGCCAACTTTAAACACTTTTGACAATTGCACCCATCAAGTCCCAGGTGGATTTCTGCTCTGAAATGTACATAAGAACATTGGACATAGGATGAGAATAGATTTCTTAGATCCTTGAGTCCAGTCCCCAGTATCATAGACAATTGCACCATATAATCATGTTTATAAACTTATTGAGATCCATCCTAAAAATAGTTCAGTTTCTTGCCAACTACTCCTATTGCAAGTCTGTTGCACAACCTCAGTTCTCTGATGGCTGGAAACCTTCTTCTAATGTTCAGCCTAAATTTGTTCAGAACCAGTTTATAACCACCTTAAAGAGATCCTACTGTGTTAAAGAGAGCGAAGCAGTTCCTGGTTTAACAACCTTCTCCCTCTGCCCCATTTGAGAAGTAAGGTATCCAACCCTGCTCTCGAACAGAATTGCTGGTATTTGTAGCTTCTGGGATATTGCTAGGGTTGCCACCTTTCTAATTACACACAACTAAACACCATTGCCCTGCCCCCTTCGCTGAGGCCCCAGCCCCTGCCACACCCCTCCCTCTATCCCCCCTCCTGTTGCTCACTCTCCCCCACACTCAGTCACTCATTTCCACTGGACTGTGGCAGTGGTTGGGGTGTGGGAGGGTGAGAGTATTGGCTGAGGAGTGGGTCTGAGGAATTTGAGAGTGGGAGGAGGCTCTGGATGGAGACAGGGTGTTGGAAGGGATATGTGTTTTGGGCTGGGGGATGTGGTGCTCCTGGGGTGGGACCAGGATGATGCATTTGGGATCCAGGAGGAGGCTGAGTGGGGGCTGAGGGGTTTGGAATGTAGGAGGGAGCTCAAGCATGAAGCAGATTATTAGTGTGCGGGAGGGGGTATGGGCTCTGGTATGGGGTAGAGGGTACAAATGAGGGGTTCAGGTTGCAGGCAGGGGATCTGGACTGGGACAGGGGGGGTTGGGTACAGGAGGGGGGTGGACTCCATCTAGGGGTGTGGGCTCTGGGCTGGGGCTAGGATTGAGGGGTTTGGGGTGCAAGGGTGTTCCAAGCTGGTGGAGGTGATTGGGGTTCAGGATGCAGCCTCCAGTAGAGAGTTTGGGTGCAGAAGGGGCTCAGTCAGGAAATGGGGTGCAGAAGAGAGTGAGGGGTGCACTCCCTGCAAATGGGGACATGTCCCTCAGGTCCTAGGCAGAGGTGTGGCCATGCTAATGGGACCTGTGGAGCAGGCACTCAGGGCTGAATGGGGACAGTGCATGAAGCCCCACAGCCATCCCTCTACTTAGGAGCCAAGGGACATATTGCTGTTTCCAGGGAACCATACAGAGCCAGGTAGGGAGCCTGCCAGCCACTGTCAACTGGACTGGCCCCCAGGGTCCCTTTTCAACTGTGTGTAGCCATCTAAAAACAGACACCTGCAATCCTAGTTGCAAAGAGGTCACTGCAGGAAAGGCAGCGCTTCAAGCCCCAAGAACTGGGCATGGATTGATTGTACTATGCTGGTTCAGACCTGAGCGCAAACACACAGTATTCTAAGGGGTTGCAAAATCTATATTTTTAATGAAAAAAATGAATGCAGAAGAAAAGGGTAAAATCTACTTTAGGAAAAACTACTCTAATTATTCTAAACACTGTTAGTTTTCACATTGCTGGGAGCTCAGTCTCAGGCTAAGGACAGAGAAGGAATTGGGAGGGGTCTGATCAGATATGCTAGACTTGCACCAACTTCAGCACAAAATGGAGACGGTGCATGTGCATCCCAGACAAGCACTGCTACTGAAATTCTCTGAGCATAGGTGCAGGGACCCACATTCACAGGGACCCACATTCAGTGTCACCCAGAGAGACACTCCTCAAAGAAAAACTGACAACTGGGTCAAGAAATCCACCATCTTTGCCATCTCCCTCAGACAACCAATGAAATAATTTCATGCAAATTAGATGTAAAGTAAGGGCAGTGACAGTTGTGTCACCTCTGCTATCACATTGATCTTGGCCTGGCATAAACATATGCCTTGCTTTTCCATGGGTGTAATTTGTAAAGGCAAAGTGGCTGAGAACTTAAAAATTGGACAGTAAATGGGGAAGAAGTCTCAAACCATGATCTACAAACCTCTTGACAGCCAGTACATTTCAATCTGCCAACAGTTCCCAGAATTAGAAGCTGCCTTCTGACAGAGGGCTCGAGTCCTGCAATGTGATTGGTAGAACTCTGGGGATCCTGATTGGTTCCCTGTTTGTATCACAGGAACAGGAAATTGTCCATGCAAATATTTCCCCCCTGCTTAGGACTACTCCTCTTATGTCCTTTGGTCTCCCCGCTGGTAACCTGCCTCCTGACACTTCATTCCCAGTTTGCCCTCTGGCATATCTCAGACTCCGATCTCCTGGTATCTGACTCAGTCTGACTCCTACTCCAAGCATTAGGTCAGACCACCCATGTCGTGCTCAGGACACAGAGTGTGAATCTTAGTGATGATTGAACCTTGTGATATTCTGAACAAAAAGAGCTCTTGTAGCTGCTTTTATCAATTCATAGTGACTCAGACATTTTAGGATTCAGAGTGATATTTCTGGAATCTTATTATACAGATTGTAAGGGCAGGCATGCATAGTTTCTAAAGATGATTAATGTGCATGGTGCCATGGGTCATGATGAATGCGCTTTCAATAAACTGAAAAATAAATATATTTTTAATGCAGTCTCTCTGATACAGTGGAGGCCAAATTCATCTTAGTGTAACTCCATTGACTTCAGTGGTGTTGCATCAGACACAAATTTGGCCGGATGGCTCAAAAGTGTTCTGTCAGATTGCCACAGAAAAGTGCTTTCTGAGGGAGGAAAAATTCTCTCCTCTATCTCCACTAATTTCTGACAATCTGGTTTAATCTCTTGCTCCCTAATGGAACAGCATGTTTGATTTCAATTAAAAATGAAATGTCAGCATTTTAGGACATACTGTGTAGCTTTAATGGATGCACACTACTCTAGCGCATTAGGGAACAGGCAGTATGTTTGGGAAAAAAGCTCAACAGGGAGGAAGGAGTCAACTTCTGTTTCACATTTCCATTGGAAATACAAACCTGAATGTAGTCTGTCTAGCACGCCATTTGGGTGAAGACTGTGGCAAGAGCTCTCACCATTACTTCATCATTTAATAGTTACCTTTGTTCAATCTAGTTCAGGATGAATTTACCAAGTTACAATCTCATTATCAGGTAAATGGCTGTGAGCAATTAGGACCCCATATTGGAATGTGCCCAGTGCCCTCAACTTCTATAAGATTCATTTACAGCTGAGTATGCTCAGCACTTAGCAGGAGACACCAGGGCTGCTGACCACCAGGGAGCAAAAGGGGCAGCTGCCCTGGGGCTTGGTGATTTAGAAGGGCCCAGGGCTTCCGCCACCACCACTACTGCAGCAGCGGTGGCTGGAGACCTGGCCCCTTTAAATCACCACCAGAGCCCCAGGTAACATGCTCTGGGCCATGCTGAAAAGCTTGCTGGGGTAGGCTAGCCCCAGCCCCACCCCTTGCACCTGAGGCTGGGCCCCCTCCCAGCTTGCCCAGAGGTCCAGTAAGTCTCTCTGCAGCCCTGGGAGACACTCAGTATTTCACAAAGCTGGACCTTAAGACCAGAAGTCTACAAGAGTAAACATTGCAGTACAAACAGTTTTTTTAAATGTGCAGTGTTGTTGTAGCCATGTCAACACCAGGATATTAGGAAGACAAAGTGAGTGAGGTACTATCATTCAAGCGACAGAGCTCTTCGTCAGGTCTCAGAAAGACAGAGGAGCTCTGTGTAGCTTGGAAGTTTGTCTCTCTCACCAACTGAAGTTGGTCCAATAAAAGATTCTCTCACCCACTTGGTCTAATTTTTTAAAGTCATCCATTTCATTAAAAGTATCCTTTTAAAACAGAATTTCTGTCTCAAGGGAGCATTCCATGTGTTCTGGGATTGCTGCAATTTGTCAGATAAAAACCTAGACATGAGCAAAACTGCAGTCAAGCTAATGTCCTTTGGCATCTCCCTATTAAGTGAATGGGCATGTGTGGGTAGTTATGAAAATGTATAGGTGGTGATGACAGCTTGACTAGGAGTGCAAAACATACAATAAGGAAATTGCTTCTAAAAGTTTCAACAAGCGATCTTTAATATTTACTTAAATACCAGCATCTGGAAAATGAAACATTTTCCCACTTAAAAAAAGATTTTTAAAATTACACTTTTGCTACAAAAGACTATAAAATATCACTTGGAGCTGTATCACATTTGATTTCACATAAGACAGTAAAACTCTAATCTTTATTATTTTCTATCCATCTTTCTACCTTCCTTCTCATGCACAGCTACAATATTCAAGACTTTAAAAAGATCTGGCATTAATTTTCTGCTTTTATCATATGGCTGACCACTGAAAAAAAATGACAACAACAACGTTTTACCTTAAAATGGTTGCTTTGATTATTCACCTAAACAGAAATTATTCTGTCTTTACAACTGGGCTTGATTTTGCATAAGCTGAACATGCAGACAAGCATCATCAATGACATTGCCACATGTTGCTGTTTTAGTGGGTCAGGCTATTTATTTATTACTGAAACAAATTGCTATTTAACTTATTTCTTCCTTTTCATCTTTTCAATCGAACTAAAAATTGTAATATATTAAACAGCTTGTGGTTTTGGTAACTTGGAATTAGAGGAATTACCTAGATGCAATAAATAGATAACATCTGACAGCACAGAATTAGCACAGAATCATTTCCCATTCTAAGTCAGAGGTTCTCAAACTTGGGGAGGGGGGCTTGAAAAAACAAAGTGGAGAGTGGTGGTCACCCAGCTATGAAGACAGCACCACCAGCAGCAGCAGCTGCACCGAAGTAAGGATGGCTTGTTATGGCATTGCCACCCTTTTCACTGTGCTACTTCTAGCAGTGGCACTGCCTTCAGAACTGGGTGCTAGCAGCTGCTACTCTCTGGCCACCCAGCTCTGAAGGCAACGTGGAGAGTAGTGTCTGCTGGCTGGGTGCCCAGCTTTGAGGGCAGTGCCATCGCCAGCAGCATTTATTTTAAAAATGTTGTTAGCCACATGAGGAAAAATAAACACATAGCCTGTCAGCATTGTTTATTTTCACTTTAGATATGATTCTTGTAGAACTAATATATTAATATTAATAATTATGCTCAGACAAGTAACAGTAAAAAAAAATCCACGTTTGTCCCCTTTTTGATCTAAACCCTCTTTGGGCTGTATTTTACAGCCCTTACTTGCACAGACCTGAATTTGGGGTCAATCATTATTGGAAGTGCTTAGCACCTCTTTGGGCTGACCCTACTTAAGGGACTGAATAAAACGCTACCAGCTCTGAATATTAGTGTCTTATACAGATTGAACCTCTCTAGTCTGGCACCCTCAGGACCTGACTAATGCCAAACCAGAGAATTTGCCGAACCATGGGAGGTCAGTATTGTAGCAGGTGGGTCTCTATTTTTTATTTCGCTGAGATGAATAAATAGAATAATGCTTGCAATGCTGCTTAATAATGTAGGACTGTACTGATACACCTTATATAAGCCTAACCTAGCCAAGGCTTATCAGCTCTCTTCATAACAAAGCGTTAGTGTTGTGACAATTTTATTGTATTGGCACAAGGAAATAAGTAGATAAAGATAAAAACTATGCTTACGCTTAGCAGCATTATCAACACTTCCACTGCTTGCTTGGCTCTGAGAAGACATTTAGGGGTAAATCAGAGCTAAATAACAGCACAGAACATGGAAGGTACATCTAGACTGCACTCTAAAATCTAAATTAGATCTTTCGAAATTTGATGCGTCTACACAGTGCCAAATTTCGAGAAAAAAGCACTATTTCGAGACATCCCTTATTCCTTGTGGAACAAGGTTTACAGGGATGCCGAAATAGCACGTGTGTTATTTTGAAAATTATTTTGAAATAACAGAAACATTCCTTGGCTGCAGGGTAGCTATTTCGGGATAACTCCAGTATCCCAAAATAGCCTTGCAGTCTAGATGTTTCCTGAGAGCCAGGACTGATGGCCGCAAATAAACTTTGCACGACGGCAGGAAACTTGGCCACACCCATGATAAGCACACATCCAGCAAATTAAAATCATGAGAGACCATGGATGTTGCTGGACCAGAGCGTGTTAAACTAAAGAGGTTCAACCTGTATACACTTTGCTCAGGTATAAATGATTGCTTATACATGATATAGTTCAATGGAGAATTCAGGCAGGAGAGTCTATCAGTTAACTTCAGTGAGTATTAACTCAGACCTTAAAACCCCAATTCTGGGAGGTTCCTAGGAACTTATGATTTGTTGAAATTGAGGATTACTACCAACTCCCTAGAAGTTTTCAGTATCATCTTGGACTGGCCTGTAGAATGGACCAATACCCATCTACCAAAATGTCAGGAAAAATGAAGCATGAACTTCAGTAGTTTGGAAAGATATAGTCGCCCACACCTAAACTCATTATCTGCTAGGACCTTGTACATCAAGAAGAATAATTCTAAGGCGAAGAGGAAAGAACAGCTCTTGCTTAGGGCTTGGCTCACTGTGTAAAAATAAGGGTCCCTCCTCCCCCATTACCCAGAATTATCACATTACTGTATCTGGTTGGTGATGATGGACTAAACCTGACCTGTTGAAAGAGATGTGTAAAGTACCATCAGCCTTGCCAAAACAAGTTGGCCAAATCAGTATTGAAAGAATTGTTAAGAAATTAAACGCAAATTGAAACTTTTTATTTTCAATGCGGGGAGAGGGGAGCAGGGAATAGGAAATACATGGTTATTCAATATTGCTTAAGTAATTGGTTTTTTTCCTCTTACAAAAGTGACAAAGCTAGGGACCCTGTATGACCCTGGTCATGAGTAAAAACAACGAGTCCTGTGACACCTTAAAGACTAAGATTTATTTGGGCATAAGTTTTGTGGGTAAAAGCCACTTCATAAGAGGCATGAGCATAAGGCTAGAGCTACTGTACAACTGAGTGATAAAAATCTGATGGCATATTCATTAGAGGTGACGTGGTTAGACTGAAGGCCAAGTATACAAAATAAATATTTAGTCCCCCTCCTTTTTAGCTAAGTGAGCCAGGCCACCAAATGCATACTGAGTAGGACAGTCAGACTCTTATGTATTGCTTTGCCTTCCTGAAGTCACAGACTACATAAAAGAGAAATATGAGACCCAAGACAATTCCAGTTGTCATAATCTCTAACCTCACAGATTTTATAAGATAAATGGTTTAAAAATGTCTAAGGCCAAGGGGCAAGTTCATAGCATTTGATAAAGCTTGCTCAGAAATTGCCTAGATAGATGTAAATGATGCATGAACCAAGCACATGCCAAGGACTCTTTTAGAGTGTTTGTATGATTTAATGGTGTATTCACCATAACAATATTATTTAGCCTAGCTGAACGTTACTTGAGGGTTCTATGTGGACAGAGCAAGTTGTTGTTATTATTAAGTACTGGTGTTATAGTAGTGCTCACAGACCCAAAATGGGAACCAAGCTGCTGGGTGTCATACAAACAGAGTAGGATATATTCCCTGCCCTGAAGAGTTTACAATCCATTAAAAAAGATGTAACAAACAAAAGGAGGTAAAGATGGGAGCAGGATGAAGATAACCAGATAAGCCTCTTACTGTTATCTGGGTTAGTTATATGCAGAGTTAGCTACTTGAATCAAACCTGCATAATATTTGACAAAAGATACAGAAGAATGAGTAAGATGGGCTGTGCCTGACAAGGACAATTAGTTTTCAGTTAAAGTGCTGCAAAAATATATATATATAAACTATTCAGATATACAGATTTTCAAGTTTGGGGAAAATGATTTGTGGTACAAAAAAGTTTGCAACAAAAACACGGTATTTCCCTACTAGAAGGTTTACCCAGCATTGCTTGGGTGCTTCAGGGACACAGGGCTGTGGATGTGGTGGGTGCAGGAGTCAGGGCAGGGGGGCACTCAGGGCAGGGTGGGAGGTGTGTGTGGGGAGCAAAGAACAGAGCGGTGGTTCAGATCAGGTGGGCTCAGGGCAGGGGATTGGGAGGTTGCCAGGGGGAGAGGGGTGAGCTTACCAGGGCTGCCTGTGGTGGTAAGGGTGGGGCTGCTTTGACAGTGGCTTGTCTCAGGTGGCCAGGGCTGCAAAACCCTGTCAGCTCCTTGTGGGGGAGCTGCCTGAGCCTCCAGGCAGTGCTGCCAGCCCACTCTCCCTGCCCCCCAGCCGGTGGCTACTTGGGGGGGGGGGAGGTTGGTGGCTCCTCCTGGGGTGGGGGAGGGCCAGGCCTGGGTTGCCTAATACTGACCTCCTGCCCATCCAGGGGATTGGGGGAAGAAGCAGGGCTGTGTGGGCTGGCCCCAGTCTCCAGGTTGTCCACAGAGGGTGGGGTTCCACAGACCAATCCTGGCCTCCTGCCTGTAGAGGGGGATGGGCCTCCAGCTGGTCCCCCGTCTTCAGCTTGCTTGGGGAGGCAGTGTTCCAGGGATCAGCATGGCCTTCTGCCAATCCACGGAGATCAGGTGGGCAGGGCTCCATGGCCAGTCCTCATCCGTGGCTCCTCCCCAGAAGTGGGGCTACTGCCTGGTGGGGATTCCCCACCGTCTGGCACTCTGGTTCCATGTGATGGACAACAATTGGATTCCATGCACATCCTGGTTTCCTGGCACAACCAGACCCAAGTATTAGGAGTTAAATAGATTAACTGATCTCAGGTCAAGAATGGACTGTGTTGGGAAGCTTTGTGAATATGTTCATAAAGTCATAGAATACTAGAACTGGAAGGGACTTTGAGAGGTCATTGAGTCCAGTCCCCTGCCCTCACGGCAGGACCAAGCACCATCTAGACCATCCCTGATAGATGTCTATCTAACCTGCTCTTAAATATCTCCAGAAATGGAGATTCCACAGCCTCCCTACGCAATTTATTCCAGTGTTTAACCACCCTAACAGTTAGGAAGTTTTTCCTAATGTCCAATCTAAACCTCCCTTGCTGCAGTTTAAACCCATTGCTTTTTGTCCTATCATCAGAGGCCAAGGAGAATAATTCTCCCTCCTCCTTATGACATCCTTTTAGATACTTGAAAACCACTGTCATGTCTCCTCTCAGTCTTCTCCTTTCCAAACTAAGGAGGCCCAATCCTTTCAGTCTTCACTCACGGCTCATGTTGTCTAGACCTTTAATAATTCTTGTTGCTCTTTTCTGCACCTTCTCCAATTTCTCCACATCTTTCTTGAAATGTGGTGCCCAGAACTGGACACAATACTCCAATTGAGGCCTAATCAGTGCAGAAAAATGACTTTGCATGTCTTGTTCACAACACTCTTGTTAATGCATCCCAGAATCATGTTTGGTTTTTTTGCAATAGTGTCACACTGTTGACTCATCTTTAGCTTGTGGTCCTCTATGACTCCTAGATCCCTTTCTGCAGTACACCTTCCTTGACAGTCGCTTCCCATTCTGTAGGTGTGAAACTGATTGTCCCTTCCTAAGGACTTTATATTTGTCCTTATTAAACTTCATCCTATTTACCTCAGACCATTTCTGCAGTTTCTCCAGATCATTTTGAATTATCTTCCTATGCTCCAAAGCACTTGCAACCCCTCCTAGCTTGTTGGTATCTGCAAACTTAATAAGTGTACTCTCTATGCCAATATCTAAATTGTTGATGAAGATATTGAACAGAACCGGTCCCTAAACAGACCCCTGCAGAACCCTACTTGTTATGCCCTTCCAGCATGATTGTGAACCATTAATAACTACTCCCTGAGAATGGTTATCCAGCCAGTTATGCACCCACCTTATAGCAGCCCCATTTAAGTTATATTTGCCTAGTTTTTTTATAAGAAGATCATGCAAGACCGTATCAAATGCCTTACTGAAGTCTAGGTATACCATGTCTACTGCTTCTCCCTTATCCACAAGACTTGTCATCTTATCAAAGAAAGCTATTAGATTGGTTTGACACAATTTGTTCTTTACAAATCCACGCTGGCTGTTACCTATCACCTTATTTTCTTCCAGATGTTTGCAGATAATTCCTTAATTACTAGCTCCATTATCTTTCCTGGCACTGGCTGGTCTGTAGTTTCCTGGGTTGTTCTTATTTTCCTTTTTATAGATGGGTACTATATTTTCCCTTTTCCAGTCTTCTGGAATCTCTCCTGTCTTCCATGATTTTTCAAAGATGATAGCTAAAGTCTCAGATACCTCCTCTATGAACTCCTTGAGTATTCTAGGATGCATTTTATCAGGCCCTGGTGACTTGCAGACATCTAACTTTTCTAAGTGATTTTAACTTGTTCTTTTTTATTTTATCTTCTAAACCTACCCCCTTCCCACTAGCATTCACTATATTAGGCATTCCTTCATCATCAGACTTCTTGGTGAAGACTGAAACAAAGAAGTCATTAAGTACCTCTGCCATTTCCAGGTTTCCTGTTATTGTTTCTCCCTCTTCACTGAGCAATGGGCCTACCCTGTTCTTGGTCTTCCTCTTGCTTCTAATATATTTATAGAATGTCTTCTTGTTACCCTTTTTGTCTCTAGCTAGTTTGAGCCGTGTTGTGCCCTGTCTGGAGCTCCCTATGCACTTTTAGGCGTTAAAGCAGCAAATGTGAGCCAAGTTATATACTGTTAACACTGTAGTGTTTATTTTGATGCAGTTAATGGAATGCTTCAATGAAAGAGAAAGAATCCATAAAATTAGTTCCCTGTGGTGCCAAGGTGTTTTGAGAAGAGTGAAACAGAAGAACTGATCCCACCTTTCAGGAAATACTGTTTGGCTACTTTCTGGATACTTGATTCAAATGATCTTTTCTTGCTAATGATATAATGGGAAATGATGTATCATATTTGGCAGCAAATGTTCAAATGACCAATGAGGCAGTTCAAAGAACTACAAGACAATCTGTTCAGCCCTCTTTGGCCCCTGCTGTTTTTGCTTTTGATGTATCCACTATTTCGTCTGCAGATTTATGGATGCATCTCGATTTAGTAAAACAAGAGGGCTACGTCTAGACTGGCATGATTTTCCGCAAATGCTTTTAACGGGAAAGTTTTTCCGTTAAAAGCATTTGCGGAAAAGAGTGTCTAGATTGGCATGGACGCTTTTGCACAAAAGCACTTTTTGCAGAAAAGCGTCCGTGCCAATCTAGACGCGGTTTTGTGCAAGAAAGCCCCGATTGCCATTTTCGCCATCGGGGCTTTTTTGCGCAAAACAGTCCTGAGCTGTCTACACTGGCCCTCTTGCGCAAATACATTTGTGCAAGAGGGCTTTTTCCCCCGAAAGGGAGCAGCATAGTATTTGTGCAAGAACACTGACAATCGTCAGTGTTCTTGCCCAAATTCAAGCAGCCAGTGTAGACAGCTGGCAAGTTTTTCCTCAAAAGCGGCTGCTTTTGTGGAAAAACTTGCCAGTCTAGATGCAGCCGAGCAGTACGAAAATGCAACTATTACTGACCAAACAACAACAGCAACATCTATTGTAACTGCAGACCTTATTGAACCTACAATAAATCCCACATCTGATCCTCTTGACTATTCAAAATCCAAGTAAACCATCCAACCAACACACTTTTGTCTAATAAATGCTTTGGAAACCCTCCCACAATTGTGTTATCAGAAGGATTATTTACAATGGGAAGGAATATAGTCTCACCCCACAGGTCATGTTTTAATTCCAATTCAGAACAGCATCTTTTCTATGTCAAATTCTATTTACCTGTTCTAGGTTACTACCATAATTCATTCCAGTGAAACAGCTACTTGAATGGTTTTACAAAGCTTCCCATTAAACATTTTGCAGCATGTCTGCTGTCACTACAAAATCAGCCTAAGTACCTAAAGAACATGAGAAACTGGACATAACTTCTACAGCTGTCTGTTCTGGGCAGGTGCTATGCCTTGTTCCAATCTTCTACATAGCCCCAGTTTTGCAGACTTTCACCTCACTCACTGGCATTGTTGGCTTCTACAATTAATTCCTTTCTTTCATAGGTCTTTTCAGGGCATAAAATTGGCAAAATATCTGTCTTTTAGGACTCATGATTGCTTCTGTACATATATTATTCATGCCTTACCTTACATTAGGGGAAGCAAATGAAACAAGCCCACTAACAAGCTCCCTACATGAACCTCTCTGGCCCCAAAGCATGGGGAGAGCTGGCACCCCAGTATCCTGCCCTGGAATACAGGTGGGGCACACTGCCCCCGGTCCCGAGCCTCAGCGCAGCTGGAGCCCAGGGCAACTCAGGAGCCATGCTGAAGCAGGAGGAATTCTGGGGGCAAAGTGTGGGAGGGGCTGGGCTGGCCTTAATATCCACCACACTTCAAATTGGACTTATTTAACAACAGAATTGTCTAGTAGAGATGGACTAATGATATGTGATATTAGAAATAATGGCAATCTCCCAGTGTTTTTGTACACACAAAAATATTCATAAAAAGATATATACATACATATGTAAGAATCTTAGGATATTCATGGGCATCAACCCTGGCCCATCACAAGTTTGTTACAGAAGCATCTGTTTTTTTAATTGTTTAACATTTTATACTTTTTAAAATTTGTAATTTCATTACACCCTCTGGATTAAATTACAGCTCATTAGATACTGTTACTTTCTCCACATTTGCTAACTTTCTCCACATTTGCTAACTTTGGAAGAATCTAGCCTCTCAATAAAAACTTAATTTTCCAAAAGCTTGCAGAGCATCTACACTGCACACGTGTTCTTGCGCAAGTAATTTACACTAAAGCATCGGAACAGAGGGCTTCTTGCTCAAGAGTTATTCCTCTGCCCACAAGGAATAAATCCTCTTGAGCAAGAAGGCAGTGTGGACGGGCAACAGAGGTTTCTTGCACAAGAATCCCCTATGGCTAAAATGACCATTAGAGCTTTCTTGTGCAAGACAGCGTCCATAGTGCCATGGATACTCTTGCGCAAAAGTACATCTCTGGCACAAAAGCACATGGCAATGTGGACGCGCTATTGCGCAAGAACTCTTGCACAAAACAGTTCTTGCACAAGAAGCCTGCAGTGTAGACGTAGGGCACATCTACACAGGGGCATTGACTTGGGAGCCTTAGGTCACATCTACACAGCAGGGCTAAGGCCAAAATAAGCTATGCAACTTGAGCTATGTCAATTGCATTTCTTAAGTTGAAATAGCTTAGTTTGGCTTTTGGCACTAAGCCGGAAGTCCAAGTTAGAGCACCCTTCCTCTGACTTCTTCCTCCTCCTCCTGTAATGAGGAGTAAGGGAAGTCCTCCAGCTTGACATTATTTTGATATGTGGAAATAACTACTTGCTGTGTAGATGAGAACTACGTTATTTCAGAATAACTTCAGTGATTCCAAAATAACGCTGCTGCGTAGACATAGCCTGCATGTCTTTTTTCAGCATTACTTTAATATTATACATGTTTTCAAATCTGTTCATTGTTTCTGTGACTAAAGAGGAAGGGTGATCTGATGGTCAAGGTGTTAGATTGTCACAAACTTGAGTTCAGCCCCTGACACTGCTTACATGACCCTGAGCAAGTCATTGAATCTCTGTCTCAGTTTTCCCATCTATAAGTTATAGAAGACACTTGTCTCTCTCTCATGTATACTTGAGAGGTGTTAAAGTGTTACAACTATGGAGACCATAATTATTGAGGCAGAGAGAGAGAAAAAAAAAAGTTGTTGACTGGTGCACTATATAAATCAGAATAAGAAACTTTGGAATTTTCAGTACATCTCCTGCCTTTGTTTACTGCTCCTTGGGTCTGGTAATTTTGAATGAAATGCACTATTTTTAGGAGCTAGTTTTTAATGACATCCACACCAGCTGCTTTTTTAATTTTCTTCCTAGTTTATCAGGGATTTTTATTTGTGATTTAGTAACTTCTGCAGCACTGTAGATATCTCGGTTAGTTAATGTGAAGTCTGAATCTTTAACAATTACTTCTTCAAATTGTTGTTATTAATACCACATACAACCCTGCTATTTACAAGACTATCCATTAATTCTCCAGCCTCACAAAATTGGAGCTACTGGAAGCTTCACAAGAGCCATCCTAAATTAAGTGCATCATGGTAATCCAGCATGGAGGTGACAAAAGGTATGTATAACTGTGCCAAAGTGCTTATTAAGAGAGTACACAGTTTCCTGGTTTGAACGACAGATGGAAAAAGCACTGCTGTGATTTTCATATCTATTTGGCTTGTTAAAGAATAAAATGCAAAAGTGAGGTATTGGTTGACTTTTCTCTGAGTAGTAGTGAAAAGAATAATTAATTATGGTGAATTGGAAATTTTGCTCTCCATACAGAATGGAGACCTGGAAAAGCCTCTTGCCTCTCTCCCATGATATTGTGAGGTGCACATGACCCTTCCTTCCCCCCACATTACCCTGGTGGCACCCAAGTGGCTCCAGTGCTGGAAAGATGGGTAGTGCACTCACTGTGGCCCCCAACCTGCCTGCCCCATCCTCTGGCACAAGAATAGCAGGGGGCCTGGAGGCAGAGCAAGGGCAAGGACACAGCAGGCTCTCAGGAAGTGTCACAGGGCAAGCACTCACCCTCATGGTACCTCCTGCTGGTCACTCAGGGAATCAGCTCTCCTGCCTCAGAGTGTCCTCTGCTGATTGGTTTCCCAGCATCTGTTACAGGTCTTCTACTGGTTCAGCTTCATGTCCCTTGCTGCCCCCAGGTCAATGCCCCTGCATTCTGGGGTCCTCCCCTCCCAGGGAACCCTCAGTTCCCATATAGCCACCTTTTTCAGTGGTCCACTACCAGTCATCATCTAGCCCCTGCTCCAGGGGTAAACTGCAGTCTGAGGTGGCCCCTCATCATTAGGAAGGGGTGTGGACAGGCTGCCTAGTTCTAGCCCAGCTGCATCCCCACAGCCCTAACACCCTCTGGCCTTGCCTCATGCCCTGCAGCCTAGGAGCGAGGTCAGGTCAGAGCACTCCAGCACTGCTCTGTCTCAGGAAACATCTAGCTTCCCTAGCAGCCCTGTTCTTCCTGCTCCCCAGCTAGAACAAGAATATCTGTTCGCCTTCCTTCCAGGATTATTTATACAGCTCCAGCTGGGTCCTAATTAGTTGTATCTGCCTCAGCTGCAGGCTCCACCAGCTCAGCCTTCTCCCAGGGCTGAGTTTTAACCCTTACAGGGCCAGTGCGGAGTAGATGCCCATCAGAGGAAAGAAGAGTCTTCCTGTGCCTACGATACCTCCTGCCCATGGTTAAGGGCCTATTACAATAGATGAGTGAGGTTTTCTGGCCTGCCATGTGCAAGAGATTAGAGCAGATGATCATGCTGGTCCCTTGCCTTGAAGTCTGAGCCTGTGAGTTTAATGTATACAATAAGATGAACAGGTCTTTAGCAGCACATGGGGAGGAGGGTGAACAGGAGTACAATTGCTTTCACTGTCCTGTGGGGATCCTTAGCTTACTGACATTTGGGAAATATTGATGTATCTCTGGTGTAACAGAAAACTGTTCAGTATATGTGAATGGTTATAGTTTTAGTTAGATGTTACATTTGTAAATTTCATGCTAATTTTACATATGCCTGAGAATCCAGCCACCAGACTTCTATGCTTTCAGATTATTTACTTTTCATTAGACCATACCCCAGCCAGTGTGATATATGTGCCAATATTTCTCTTTCTTTTGGATAATCCTTTGTGTGGGATGAAATCTTTATTCCTGCAAATGTTTTAAGGATTAAAAATCCAGTCAGAACTAGTTTTTAGAATGAGCTCTTCTGAAAAAAAGAGATACAGCGCAAATAGAACTCTTGAGTTCAGCTATTGTATAATTTGCCCACCTGCAGAAAATATGTAGACTGGGGGATACATACAATACCATGCAAATGTGGGCATCAGTAGAGATGGGCAGGACACAGGCCAGTCCTTGAAAACAGTTGAGAATTAAAAACAAATTCTATTCTACATTGGAACAAAACCAAAACTTTGTGTGTGTGTGTGTGTCAGGTTTATGTCCTTGCTTTAAGGCATCTATTCAATTATTTATACACACTGAAGCAGAGCTCCACCCAAAGCTAATCAGAGAGCCACTCCAGAACAACAAGCTGGCTAGGACCAGGCTGACAGAATGGAGGGAAGGTAAGGGGGGCAAATGCCCTGGAACCTGGTGAAACAAAAGGGCCCAGGGTTCCTGGTGGCTACTGCTGCAACCAGAGCCTTAAAATTGCTTCTGGAATGTTGCATAACCCACTCTGAGGACTGCCTGGGGCTCTCCAGGTGGCGCTGAGGGCTACTTTGCCTCAATCCCACCCCTTCCAGGAGTGTGGAGCAGGCTTCTCCTTCTCCCACCTTGCCCAAAGCCCCGTCAGGCTGTTGGCCCCACTGGCTAGGAAATGGAGGTGGGAGATCCAAGCTCCAATTGCTATTCTGAAGCAGATGCAGAAGGGACTTTTCAATCTGAAGCTCCTACATCATTGGCAAGTGCCCTAGCCAGGTAGCTATTATGGGATCTCTTTTGCTTGTCAAGGTTTTGACATAAATTACCTTGCTGTCCTGAGACCTTTCTTCATTAGAATTGGTACGTTGCTGCAGAAAGTTTCATTCTGAGTCAGCATTTTCTGAGAACTGACTGTTCCCAATTGGTTCTAGATACCAGATCACTCAGATAAACAGAAAATAACCCAGAGAACAAATTAATCTCCAGTGTAACTCCACTGACTTCAACCAACACCAGATATGAATTTGGCTTGATGTTCTGTTAATTTGGTTTTGCTGGCCTATGTCCTGCTAATCTAGAGTGAGAACAGTTTGGAGAATCTCTCTCAAAAAGGAGCAATCTATGCTGTAGGTTTAGGCTTCTCAACCCATGTGGGAGAAGGTTTCAAATGGTCGTGCGGCAGTTCCTGTGATTCCTGTCCCATGGAGCTGGCTGGGCTCACCTACCTGTTCCATCCTCTTCACCCTCTGAGGTCTTTGCACCACAGGGGTTTGGGCCAGCCATCATGATGATGGGAGTCCATGTAGGCCAAATCTGAGTGAGAGGTACTGCAATCTCATCAGCCAGGTTACAACTCCACTCACACAAATTTGTTCATCAAGCAGGCAGGGCCAAACTTGAGGGATGCTGTAGTGCCAGATTTTGAAACACCCTAACTGGAGAGCCAAGAATTGCCACTGTAGGGTGAGCACTGAGCAGGACCAATCCACTCCAGGGCCTCTACCCTCAGGCTATTTACTGGGTTGTAACAGGCCATAAACATTTACAAATGGGTCCTGAGCCAATTCCTTAGACCCCAATTTAGCCCTCTTGAGTGCATCCTATGTTCCTTCATCTCTCTTAAAGAGTGAAATCTTGCAGTCCAACTAGTCTTGGGCTGGATCTCCAGAGGGAAGGCCCCCTGGTTTCCAACCATGTTAACAAGCCAAACTATGTTTGGCACCTGTTAAGTCCCTTTCTTCCAGGGATCTGTGATCCAAGCAAGCTGATTAAAATGTCTCAAAAACAGCTCCTTCCAAACAAAGTGTTATTTATTCACTAAAGCAGGGGTGGAGAACCTCAGGCTTGCCTGGATTTGGCCCCCAATGCTCAGGGCTTCCCCCCCGCAGCATTGGGGAGCCCGTGCTGGTGCTCCAGCCCCTGACCCCACCCCACCGCTGGGCTGGGATCCCCTCGGCTCTGGGGTGCAAGTGGAATGTGTGTGCAGCCTCCAACTGATCTTTTTCTGTGGGTCAGCAGCCCCCAACCCAAACAAAGGTTTCCCACCCCTGCACTAAAGAAATAAAACAAAAGACTTAGCCCAACTGTCTCCATCTCTGGGCAGAGAGGAGCAGACTGTACTCCTGCTGCAAGCTCTCCATGTCTCTCTCTCTGTCTCAGACTCTCACAGCTGCTGCAGCACACTCAACTTCTCAGCTCCAGGCCAAGGTCTTTCAAGGTTTTAGTGTCCCTGGCTTTGATCCTAGGTTTCAGCCTGGTAAGAATTAAGGAAGTTAAGGAAGTTGACTAGTTGATTCCCCCCCCACCTTGCTGCCTCTGTCAGATAGAGGCAGCAAAGTGGGGGGGGGGGGAGGGGCCAAGAAGGGGTACTTCAAAGCAGTAGTGCTGCACAACTGAGCCCAGGATCAGCTGTGCGGTGCTGCCCCTTTGAAATGCTGAAGCAGCGTTTCAAAGCAGCAGCTTCTGTGTGGAGCCCGGGGCCAGCTGGGGACTCCCCAGCTGATCCCAGGCTCCATGCAGCATTTCTATGGAACCCGGGATCAGCTGGGGAGTCCCTAGCTGATCTTGAGTTCCACTGAAATGCCACGTGGAGCCCCAGGATCAGTGCCCCATTGACCCTGGGTTCCATGAGGGTGCTTCCACTTTGAAATGCACAAGAGCCCCTGCATATTTCAAAGCTGGCACGCCCACATGCAGCCTGTAGTCAGCGGGAGTTCCGCATTCTTCCTTTGAAATGTATAAGCAGGGCTCGACAATCTATCTATTGAATCTACTCGCCCGTGGTAAGTAGATTTCAGCCCAGTGCCCCGTTTACTGGCTGCTTGCGCATGCGCAGTGCGGGGCTGGCGAGCGGCTTTCACCGCGGTTCGTCAAGCCCTGTGTATAAGGGTATGACTACACAGCAAAGTTAATTCGAAATAACAGCCCTTATTTCAAATTAACTTTAATAGCATTTATACAGGCAAACTACTATTTCCGAAATAAAATCGAAATAGCAGGGCACTTAATTTGAATTAGTTAAACCTCATTCTACGAGGAATAACGCCAAATTCGAAATAGCTAATTCGAAATAAGCACTGTGTAGACGCTTATTTCGAAATAGGGGGCTTCTAGCCCTTCCCAGGGTGCCCTGGTGGCCACTCTGGGCCAAACCAGGAAAACTCTTCTGCTCCCTGCCCCCAGCCCTGGAGCCCTTAAAGGGGTAGAGTTTGTTTGGCTACAGGGCCTGTGCCAGCTCCAGGTCTGCCAGCCCAGAGCCTGCAGGCGCTGCCCCTGACCCAGTTGCCAGCATGAGCGAGCGAGCCAGTGCCAGCCAGTCCTCCACCACTCCCCAGGAGAAGTCTGGCAGCTCCCAGGAGCCTGCCAGGGGCCGCAAAAGGGGGGCGCCTTCCTGGTCCAGTGCGGAGATCATGGACCTCATTGAGATTTGCGGGGAATCCTCCAACATCCATGCTCTCCACACTAGATGCAGGAACGCGGCTGTCTACAGATGGATGGCTGACAGCCTGGCCACCAAAGGCCACATGCACACCCAGGAACAGGTGCGTCTGAAGATAAAGGAGCTGAGGCAGGCCTATGCCAGGGCCACAGGGGGCAGCTCCCAACCAGGGGCAGATCCAGACCCCTTCCCCTACTTTGAGGCCCTGGACCGCATCTTGGGGGGCTGGACGGTCCGTGCCCCCCAGGTGGTCATCGACCCTGGGGCAGAGGACCCTGACTAGGGCACGGAGGAGGAGGACGACGACGGCCAGGAGTTGCAGGAGCCTGGAGGGAGAGTGGCACTCACCCTGGACCCCTGAGGCATACCAACAGCACTTTCACCGCTGTCTTCCGAGGCCGGGGAGGCCTCGACATGTGAGTGCCATCACTGTCCCCTTATGTAGGGCGGAGGGGGGGAGAGGGAGCCCAGGGACCGCATGTGTGGGCCTTGCTGACCATGGATCAAGCAGCAACCTGTGCATGTGCCGTGACAGCCGGGGCATGTGGCCCCGGCTGGCTGCCACACAGGTGCCCTGGCCCGTTACCCACACACATGTAGGTATGAAGGCACATGACATGCTCCGTACCCTGGGGAGGGACACTGCACAATGCCCTCCCTCCACAAGCCCTCTCAATGGGCTCCACATCCTCCCCCCCACACCCACACTATATACAGCACAGGGGCATGGGTACAGTCCCGGGCCAGCTCACACTCCTGGGGATAGCAGGACATGATGGTGCGGAGACCTGCTGTCCTCACCTTGCAGAGGGGGGCTGGGCTTCACCCACTGTGTCCCCAGGGAGAACTGACCACCTGTCTGGTTTCTCCATAGCTGCACCAGCTGCAAGTGCAGGGCGCACCACCCCGCCCGGGACATCTCCCGCACCCAGGCCAGTAGGCGCACTTGGAACCAGGAGGGATACCAGTGGCAGCACCTGGGGTTACTGCAAAGGCAGGTCCACAGCCAGGAGCACTGGGTGCAGGAAGACCTCCAGCTCCGGCAGGAGAGCTTGCAGGAGCTGCGTGACCAGGACCGTGCCATCCACGACCACCTGCAGACCATGGTGCAGAGATTGCTGCCTGCTGCTGCTGCTCTAGCTATCGCTCCTCCTCCCACTCCTGCTCCCCCTACCCGCTCCCCCCCGGGGACGGCGAGGCTCCTGCACCCGCAGTGCTGGGAGACAGGTGGGCTGGCAAGACCCCCAACCCTGAGCTTCTCCTCCCCCTTCCTCCCCTTGCCTCCGCATTCCAGCTCCCTGCTCCCAGGTTTCCCCCTCCCCTCTCCCATCCTCATCCCCCCCCGCACCCCAGTTATGGTGAATAAACCAAGGGCTTTTTTGGCAACACATGTGTTTTTATTTGTCATCAGAAAGGGGGGTTAGGGAGGGGAAACTGGAAGGATGTGAGGGTGGAATAAGGCACAAGGCCCCAGTGGGGCATGCCAGGGGAGACTTCATTTCTCCTCTGTCTGGAAGCTCTCCTGCAGGGCCTCCCAGATACCGGTAGCCCCCCGATGGGCCTCCCAGCTGGCAGCTGTGCGGGGCTGTGCATACAGGCCAGCCAAGTGGTCAGCCTCTGCCATCCAGGCTGGCAGGAAAGCCTCCCCCTTCCGCTCACACAAATTGTGCAGCACACAGCACGCCGCCACCATGTGCGGAATATTCCTCTCAGAGAGGTCGAGGCGGGTGAGGAAGCATCAAAATCGGGTCTTCAGCCGGCCGAAGGCCCCCTCCACCACAATGCGGGCCCTGCTGAGCCTGGCATTAAAGGCCTGCCAGGAGGGGTTGAGGTGTCCCGTGTATGGCTTCATGAGCCAGGGCTGTAGCGGGTAGGCCGCATCCTCCACCAGGCAGACAGGCATGTCCACGTCCCTGACCCTGATATGGCGGTCGGGGAAGAAGGTCCTGGTGTGTAGCCTCTGGCACACGGAGGAGTTGCGGTACACCCGCGCGTTGTGTGCTTTGCCGGACCAGCCCACCTTGATGTCCAGGAAGTGGCCCCGGTGGTCAGACACGGCCTGCAGGATGACCGAGAAGTTCCCCTTCCAGTTAATGTAGATGGAGGCCTGGTGTTCCGGGGCACAGATGGGGATGTGCGTCCCGTCGATTGCCCCCCCCCGCAGCTGGGGAAGCCCAGGGCACCAAACCCCTCGATGACCGCGTCCAAATCCGTGTGGCGGACGACTCTGTGAAGTAGCACTTTGTTGATGGCCTTGACCACCTGCAGAGGGACACACAAAACTGAGAATCACTGGGGTGCCAGAGTGGCCGAGAGTGTTCCTTCCTCACCACTGCCCCACTCCCCAGGAGCATCCTCCGCCCCCACTGCTCTGACGGTGGATTTCCCCACACCAAACTGTTTGCCGACAGATCGGTAGCTATCTGGCGTGGAGAGCTTCCATAAGGCAATGGCCACACGCTTGTGGAGGGGAATGGCGGGCCTCATATGCGTGTTCCGTCACCGCAGAGCAGAGGCGAGCCACTCACAGAGCTCGAGGAAGGTGTCCTTCTTCATCCTGAAGTTCTGGCTCCACTGTTGGTCTCCCCAGTGCTCCAGGACAATGTGGTCCCACCAGTCGCTGCTGGTGTCCAGATGCCAGATGCGGCGGGGCACGCTAGCATCTGGCCGCTGCTCCCGCATGGCCCCCAAGGGGGTCCGGAAGAGGACCTGGGGATTGGGCTGCCACAGATGGTGCCAGGCAGTCTCCAGCACTTGCTGCCAAGCTTGCAGCAAAAGATCCAAAAGAAACACCAGAGTGCCCAGGAGCAGCTCTGGCTCCATGGTGCCAAGTGCTGTGGTGTCCCGAGTGAGGGCAACCAAGCAGGCAGAGAGAAAAATGCTTTGCTGTCCCTCGGCAATGTAGGCAAGCAAGCAGGGAAAGCTGAGAACCGGCTGTCCAGGGGGGGTTCCTTTAAGCACAAGCCTCAGATAGCCTCAGACAGCAGCCACACAAAGCAACTACTGACCTGATGCCCTGCTGGAACCGGTTTCAGCTGGCTTTAAATGCGATTCAGCATCCAATCAGTGTGGACGCGCTATTTCAAAATAGCAAAATGCTATTCCGAAATTCATTTTATGTGTAGACGTGTTATTTCAAAATAAGCTATTTCAATTAACTATTTCGAAATAAGATATTTTGAAATAACGCTGTAGTGTAGACATACCCTAAGAGCCCTAGCAGGGCTCTCGTACATTTCAAAGGAGGAATGCAGAAGTGCCTATTGACTAGTCCAGTAGTCAATGGAATTTCCATCACTAGTAAATTAACCGATATTTAACATCTTTATTAAGAATAAACCTTGCCAGTCTAGTTGGAGTCAGACAGGTAGGTTCACCCATTATTAGCTTCCCTATTGTCCCCTCAAGGATCCTGGTATTTGCTATGACTTTATCTTTGCCATTTTTCTCAGTTGTTGTCTCCCTAACATCCTCTTTGATTCAGCCCTGTGCAGTCAGGCAAACTGGAAAGTAAAAAACGAATGCAAGTATTTCTCTCATTATTCACAAGGGACATCTCTCATCTGATTCTGAAGACTGAAATTTGTTATTTCCTCACTTTTGTTGTTGAATATTATTTTGGGTGAAATTTTGAAAAGCACTACATGTGTTGAGCCCAAATTCTACTGACTTCATTTGGATCTATGTTCTTAAATCACTTAGGAACTTTAGCAAATGTCATACATCATAAATCACAAAGAACCATGAAATAAGTTATAGAATGTGTAATTTATGCTAGCGTAATGAATCCCTCAGCATCTTTATTTTATGGCCATTATTTGGGACCTGGTTGACTGTGCCATCCTATATTTGGGCCTTGGCAGCTTGAGAACTGTGATTTGGGTGTGAAAAAAGTAGAGGTGTATGAAACTTTGGTAACTAAACTGAAACAAGTGAAACTCAGTTTCAGGAATTGTTACAAACCTGAAACTTGAACAAGTGTCATGGCAGGCTTATGGAAGTTTATGAATCTTTCTCAGATCCTGGGATAAATTTCAGGTCAAGCATTCATGACTCAAGGTCACAAATCAAAGATGCTAGGTCTAAACAAAAACAAATTTTAAAACAGCAATTTCTGAAACTGTTTCAAAGTGATCTGAGCATCCTGCATTATATAAAATGGAATAAAAATCTAAAAAAATATTCCTGTGCTTCTTCATCTAGTCACACAATATTCGGTGGTGTTTTAAAACACCAAACTTGAAAAGAAAAGCTGAAGGCATGAACAGAATGTTATTGCAAATGTACTTCATTCTCTGTGTGACCCTCATTATAATAGTCAAGAAATTTCCATAAATGAAGCGTGCTATTTTTTTAGCCTTTTACAGATCAGTATCTCTATTTCATCTGCAAAATATGCTCTTTAGCACAAGAGTAATTGAAAACAGTAACAATACCATCAGATCTGACATATTGGACCACACAAAGATGCATTTTATACATTGTAGGTCTGTTTTAAAAGAAAACAAAATTAAAAAACTGTCCAGGTAATATTTTCATTTAGAGTTAATGAATTCCAGATAAACCGAAAAATAGAATAGATAGTGATGTTTCTTCTCTTGTGGACCTTTCATTGGGAAATGATGAATAGTGACTAAAACCTTTAATGATGGTAATGACTTGCATTTATATGCCCCCGTCCCCGAACACTTAACACTACACACACATAGTATTGATTCTGGTTTCAATGGAAGCCACAGACATGCATCCAAGGGAAGAATTTGGCTGTTTGCAACAACAAATCTTGACTGATTCCAAGATCATAAATTACCCATAGGGTGAAAGGAAAACCTTGCTTCCAAGATTGTGGTCAGTCTTATCAAATTATCAGCTATATAAGGGTTTGTCTAAACACAAAAGTTAATTCTGAATAAGACAGGGTATTAATTTAAAATGAAAAAGCATTCAAAATGTAATATTTTTTAAAAAATGTGATTTTGAATGCTTGATGTTGGCAATACTGCTGAGATAACATTATTTTTGATCCTACATGGCATTTAAAACAACCTCAGTATTTTTGCAGTGTCTAGCATTATACAAGTGCCATTACCAATATGTAGACAACAATCTTCACTTCCAAATTCATCTACATTGCTTCCGGGATCCAAATGTAGATGAATTTGGAAGTGAAGATTGTTGTCTTTGTATCACCTTCTTGACTGCAGAGAATCCTCCCTAACAAGGCCTAAACTGAGAGGGGGGTCCTAGTAAACATAGTATTAAATATGACTGCTGTCCATAACATTGCACAAGCCCTTGTGGAAAATCGTCCCAACTCCTGACTGCATTGTTATCTTACACGTTGCGTGCCACAACACAATGAAACTTCGCCACAGCCATCATGCAGAGGGTATGAAACACCCAGTCAAAAAAGGACTTTGGTGGCTTCAGTTGGCACCACTGAGTTGGCCATTAAAAGTCTGGTTGGTGGCACTGCACGGGTATGGGGCTAAGGCTGGCTCCTTACCTGCATTGGCTCCAGGGAAAGCAGGAAGCATCTGGGCATATCTGATAGGCAAGGGGGTGAAGGCAGGAAGGCTTTACATGCTACTGTGGCCTTGAACACCAGCTCCACTGCTCCCATTGGCCAGGAGTTGGCGCAAAAGGGAGCTGTGGGGGTAGTGCCTACCAATGGGTGCAGCATGTGTACCCTTCTGGCCATTCCTCGGCGTACTGGCTATACCAGCCACTTCCTACCTTCCTGGGAGCCACCTGAGTCTGGAACCAGCACCCCTCACACCTCCCACACTCTGAACCCATTGGCCCCAGTCCAGAACCCCCTACACCCCAACCCCCTCTACTCCAAAACCCTGATCCCTCAGCTCCTCCCCAGACTCTGCACCCCAACCTTCTTCCCCAGCCTGTAGACCCCTCCTACACCCTGAACCCCTCACAAAGCCTGCTCCTCCATCCCATATTCCCTACCACAGTCCAACTCCTTGTATCAGCTTGTACCTTCTCCCACACCCCAAACCCTTTGGTCCTACCCCCCTTGCCTGGAGCCCGTTGCTGCACCCCCAACTCCTCATCCCTGGCCACACTCCAGAGCCTCCATCCCTAGCTGGAGCCCTCACCTCCTCCCACATTCCTGCTTCAGCTCCCTCCCAAACCAGAGCCCGCACCCCCCAGCACACAGTCCATACCCCCCTCACACCCAACCGTCTGCCTCAGCATGGAGCTTCTTCTCATATCCCAAACCCCTCGGCCTCAACTGCTGGCCCAGAGCTTCCTCCTGCATCCGAACCCCCCTCATGCCCAGCCTCACCCCAGAGCTCACACCCACAGCCGGAGCCCTCATCTTCCTGCACCTAAGTCTCCTGAGCCATCCTGGAGCCCCTTCTGCACCCTGAACCCTTCTTTTATGACCCCAACCCCCTGCCTCAGCCTGGTGAAAGTGAGCGAGGGTTGGGGAAAGTGAGGGAGAGAAGGAAGGGGGAGGAGGAATGGAATGGGTGGGGCCTTGGGGAAGGGGTGGAGCAGGAGGTGGGGTAAGGATGTTCTGTTTTCTCCTTAGAAAGTTGGCAAACCCAGATACAGTGTGGGGGACACAGACATACAAAATGGGAGCCAGAAAGCTCAGGCAGGGTGTCACAAGAACACACCACTGAGGGGGACAACAGCAGGACATGGACCTGAGGTGAGCAGAAAGCAGTGGGGGCACCAAAAGAACACAGTGCCTTATGCGCATGCAGACACACACCTTTATTGCCTAAATACAGGACATAGTTTTGCAGGAAGGTCTCAGGGAGAGAGGAGCTGAGCTTCATGGGGAGCCAGATTCTCCAGTCTCAGCAACGTCATCATCAGCCCCTGGTGAGTTCCAGGAGCCTTTGTCCGGGTAGTTCACTGGGACTGAGAGGCAAACACAGCAGGCATGTCAACTACAGCATGTAGTTCCCAATACGCACTCTGTTAATTGTCTTCAATGCCACACTCTTGTCTTGCCTCTGTAATCTCTGTCTTCCGAACTGCTGTCTGACACTGAAACTTCTGCTGCTAGCATACTCTTCCCCCAGGCCTAGCCTAGAAGATTCACCACACAACTGTTGCTGGTCATGCACTGCGCACTAGATCCATCACAGTCAAATAGGCGAGGTGTGGAAGGGTTGGGGCTGTGAGTTAGCCTCCCCCTGCAAGCTCTTCAGTGCTGCCTGGCCTGAGTGTCCCAGGACTCCAGTGGCGATTTAAAGGCCTTGGGTTCTTTTAAATTGCTGGGCCCCAGAGTAGCTACCTGCCAATTAAGGTTTCACATCATAATCTACAATGTGTTGTGAGCATTGTGTTCCCTTAGCCCAGGGTTTCCCAACCTATGGGTCGGGACCTAAATATGGGTCGCCATTACATTTCAAAAGGGTCGCCAAGTGTCTCCCCAGGTATCTCTGACCTCCCTCCTCCCCCAGTTTTTGAATTACCTTGGGTCACCAAGTCCTCCTGAATTGTCAAAATGGGTGCCCATCTGGAGAAGGTTGGGAACCACTGCCTTAGCTCCTGGAGGCAAAAGGAAGATACTTCTGATGATTTAAATAACGGCATAGAGAGTATACTTATAAACTTTGCAGACCATACCACACTGGGGATAGAATTAAAATTCAAAATGATCTGGACCAGCTGGAGAAATGATCCAAAGTAAATAGGATGAAATTCAATAAGGACAAATGCAAAATACTCTACTTACAAAGGAACAATCAGTTGCACGCATACAAAATGGGAAATGACTGCCTAGGAAGGAGTGCTGCAGAAAGGGATCAGGGGGTCATAGTGAATCACCAACTCAATATGAGTCAACTGTGTAACACTGTTGCAAAAAAAGCCAACATCAATCTGGGATGTATTAGCAGGCATGGTATGAGCAAGACATGAGAGGTAATTCTTCTGCTCTACTCTGCGCTGGTACAGTTAGCTCTGAGTGCCCTGTTTCAGGAAAAATGTGATCAACTAGAAGAAAGTCAAGAGGAAAGAAATAAAAATGATTAAAGGCTTAGAAAGTATGAGCTATGAGGAAAGACTGAAAAAAACTGGGTTTGTTTAGTCTGGAGAAGAGAAGACTGAGGGAACATGATAACAGTTTTCAAGCGCATAAAAGATTGTTACAAGAAGTAGGGTGAAAAATGGCTCATGTTAACCTCTGAGGATAGGAGAAGAAACAACAGGCTTAAATTACAGCAAGGGAACTCCAAGTTGGACATTAGAAAAACTTCCTATCTGTCAGGATAGTTAAACACTGGAAAAAAATTGGAAGTTGTGGAAGTTTTTAAGAGCAGGTTAGGAAGTTACCTGTCAGGGATCCTCTAGATAATATTTAGTCGTGCCTTGAGTGCAGGGGACTGAACTAGAAAATGTCTCAAGGTCCCTTCCAGTCCTATGATTGATTCTGTGTGGAATCCATCACTATCTGTGGACTTGGGCTATGTGGGTGTTACAATATAACTAGCAGGTGTCCTGCTGGCATTTTCCTTGAGGAAATATTACACCTAATCAACCTTATGACCTTTTAAACAGTTTTGTTTATGAAATTTACTGGATTTTTAATATGACTAGTGTAGAAGGGTTTGGGGGAAGCATAGAAGGGAGGTCACTCATATTCCTCCATCTTACCCTGTGATGTATGGGGCTATGGGTGGAGCAAGGATACTTATGGCAGGGGTAAGAAGAGACAGTAGGGAGGATGGGCTTGATTACCTGCACAGGGGACCCTAACAACAAAAGAAATTGGGGACAGTTGATTTCAGGTTGCACTATATGGTGCTGGAAGGTATTGTGAAAGAATAATATATGTGGCATCATCTCCATTCAGAATGATAGTTTCTAAATCATGCTCATTCTGATCTAGGAGAAGATTTAACTTCAATCCAAATCATTCAGCCCCGACAGCTGCATTCAACTCTGGTGACAGCAAAAAGAATTTTTGGTCATAAGCCCAGGGACATGGCTCCCACACAGAAAGTCTATCATAGAGTGTAATAGAAGCTGTGACAGCAGGAAGCAATTGCAACTTCCCTTGCACCAAGAAGAGCAACAATGTCCAAATGGAGAAATGGGTATGGCCAGGGGATGTGTAGATTTATTACATCCCCTTTATGCCATCTGATGGAGTCTAAGGTGGAACCTGAAGCATGCATACCCCAGTGCAAACATTATTTGCTCTCTCTCGGATGAATTCTACCACTCTTGCCCATGTCCTTGCTTGTGCTGAGATGTGCAAGATGTATCTCTTGAGATAGGGCTTTCTTTGATTCTGCAACCTACTGGTCAGCGTTTTCTGAGTGTTTATCTGCCATGTCCAACTCTTGTGATTACAGTGTTGCTACCTGGAGTGGTAGGTTTGGCTCAATCATGAGAACCTCCTGCACCAGGCATCAGATGAAAATGGCTAATGCATTGCTGACTATGATTTCCCATGCTCCACTTCTCTCTCGTGTGAAGTGCAAGGTTCCTCATGCTGGCTGAAAGCTTTTCAATGATCATCAGAAGCCTCCGGTGAATCAGGAGACATCTGGCAGAAGCTAGGCACCCCTTCTGCAAAACAAATTATCTTCCATTTTCCTCCCACAACTTCATTAAGCGACACTATTGGTTGGCCTATGCTCCTGCACCCATTCAAGCCTTTGTGGGACCAACCCAACAGCAGGGGAAATGGGGAAATATGGAGAAAAAAGGCTGCACATAAATGAAGGGCCCTGAGGCTAGGTCCAACTGAATGTCTAAAACAGTTGAACCTTCACTGCTCACCAAAACAGTACGTTACTCATGAGTCTGTATCACTCAGAACATTGTGATCTGGAAAGAGCAGGGTACTCAATGGGACATAGCTCCTTTTTCACCAGTTGGGGAGGATTACTTTAGATTCAGTCATTTCGCTGCCAATAACAGGTTTTGGGTTTCTTTGGTTTCATCTGCAACCGCAGGCCATTCATCCCACTTTAAGTCTTGAGTGGGGCTGATAAAGAAAGGGCAGAATCGTATTTGTTAAGCTTTCTTAGCATTTATATATGTAAAATAAAATTCTAAGAGGTTTTGGGGTGAAGGTGAAAGAACTAATTTTATCTTGAATCTGATATGTTCCTCTCCCCAGAGGGACTCTGATTCTGAGGTAGCTCTGTACCCCAGGGCCACAAAGGGAGCAGAAAAGATCCCAACAAAATACTCCTGACATAAAGGCCATAGAGTGAAGGGTCTATATTGGATCTCAGCTTAGGATTTACTGGGGCAGGCCAGGCCATGTGAGGTTGAAACAGAGTCTGAAGCAAATGCTCTGCTCACTGGCTGTTCTTTTCCAGTTTAATAGTTCATAGAGCATTGGTGTGCAACCTGCCGCCCATCGGAGTTCTATGTGTGGCCTGCGAGATATTTTGTTTATTGTTGCCCATTCACAGGGTTGCCTGATTCTGCTGGTTTCTGTCCATGTAGTTTCATTCCGACCATCATTACTAAAGTGATACACACACAAAGCAAGGCATGTGAAATGAGGTGTGTGCTAACTGCACACAACATTGACTATAAAAGCTGAACACTTCCTCTGCATCCAACCAAAGCGCTGCTACGGTTCAATTGGAACACCCTGCAAATTCTAGGTAGGCAAGCCCAGTTAGAAAATCTACCCTATCCTGGAGGACTTTCTTGGTTGCAACAATCTTGCAGATCACTGAGACAAAGGAGGGCCACTCATGCGGCCCACTTACAAGCCTAGGTTGCTCTTTGCTGCCATAGAGTGACATTAAAGTAGCACTCAGTTATGATGTTGTCTGGGAATAGAATCTGGAAGATGCAAAGGAGATTTAATGCCCCCTCCATGCCCAGCCATCTTTATGGAACATGATGCATGAAAGGAGGAAGTGAGAATCTGACCCAAGAGCTCAATTTGCACTATACTCCATTTGTATTTGTGGATCAGAAAAATGAACTCAAAACATGCAAAAACTCAGGCAGGGAAGGGGTAGATGGCTAGGGTGAAGTGGGGGTAGGAAGAGTTGGGGTGATGGTTTAGGGGAAGAGATGGAGTGGAGACAAAAGCTTGAGGCAGGTCTGGCGTTGAGCATCTTTCCTGAACTGAGAAAGTCAGTGCCTATGCCTCTGAGCCTCTGAAAATCTGACCAAGTTCACCATTCCCCGTGCCTTGTGTAGTCATATACACTAGTGCAAAGAGCGTGTAAAGAGTGCATAAAAAGCTATGGACTCAGAGTCATGATCCCTTTGCAAGTGACCACACAAGGTGCCAGACAATGCTGAACTGGTCTCAAGCTGTCCACCCAAAAATGCAGGCAATTGAAACACTGTCCAGGCTATCAAGTGAGACAATTTAAGCTTTAATCTCTGCCCCTCCATTTAGTATTTAAAATGTCTACCTGCTTGAGGGATTGAGCCTGAACAGTGGTGACCAGCAACAACTCCCATGGACTTTAAGGAGAGCTGTAAGTGCTCAGTACCTCTCAGAAACAAGAACAAAGGGTGTCATAAGGATTAATTATGTAATATTTTAAAACTTGACTGAATTAGGCTATGGGAATACAACTATTATTGATATTTTAGGGGCTATTAAAACATTATAGGTCTGATTGTACTCTCTTTTTGGACTAAGTTGTGCCATATCCTTAACTAGCATAAACAGACACAGCTCCACAGAAATCAACAGAAACTTGTCAGCTTACACCAGCTGAGGATCCAGCTTAACTTCAGTGGAGCTTTTCTTGATTTACACTAATTAGGACAACCATATTTCCTAAAGTTCAAATGGAATGACTGGGGCTTGAGCCACCCCCATAAGCCTGAGCCACCCCCCTGTTGCCTGCAGGGCTCGCCAGAGTCACTCCCCCATTGCCTGGGACTGGGGCTGAAATTCTCACCCATAGTGTCCACAGTGGCTGAGGATGACCCCTATACCACCTGGGGCTGAGGATGACCCCTGAACTCTGCTGCCCAGCACCTACCATCACTGCCCCCTTCAAAGTTCCTTGCCCCCAACCATCTGGGAGAGGGTACCTGGCTTTTTTGGTGAACTGGGATCAGTTGGGAAGAGCAAACAGGATGAATACCTATTTTTGTTAAATCAAATCAAAACAAAACAAAAAACGGAACGGCCAGGACAGAGCTTAAGAATGGGACTATACCAGCCAGAACAGGACATATGCCTAACACTGATGTAACTGAGAGCAGACTCAGGCCTTACATTTTTCCAGGGCTTATTGTTGTTTAACAGGTTTTTCCCCCCTGAAAGTAAAAACAAGATGCAATCTCTTTCTTTTTTTTAATCTCATCATCAAGAAAATCAGACATTCAAGGATCCAGTCAAGAAGTGGTTATAGGCTAAGGAAGAAGGCAGAATGTCTAAAGTAAAGATATGTTTCTTGCATGAATAACTTCCCAACAATCTGCTGAAGGAGTGGTTTTATATCAGGCTGAAACCCCAAACCAACATCATTTTAATTTGCCAAGCACCTGTGAAAGAATGCAGCTGCAAGACCATGGGAAAACAATGGGAACTGTGACAGTTCATTAATATAAACCAGCAACTAGATTTATTTGGAAAAGTCATTGATATAGAGTTACACTGGAAGACGCAGTGGCATTCCTGAAGTATGCCAGCAAGCAGCTAACTAAGATTATAGATGTGTGTACATCATTTGAACTTGAATGCTAATTTGGTAACTGTTCCAATTTATTGTATATGTCAAACAGAATAACAAATGCATAAAGAGTAGTGATTGCTTCAGCATTCCCTGTTTGCTTTGTTTTTTACTGTTATTTGGTTTCATTTGGTCAGTGGGAATTTGTTGGTTTTTGTTTTTTTACCGGTAAAGCAAGAGTTTGGAAAGTGCCTGCAGTATTTAAAATGGGTTTATGCATAGATGGGAATGAATGAACATCTTATTGAAAAAAATCATATACATTTTGCTTTCATTTAAAATGTTTATGCACTAGGGGGAACATTTGTATTTTGGTAAATGAGATGCTCAGATAAGCAAAGCAATGGAGATAGTATAAGGACCCGAATAAAACAGAATTCTTCCCCCTCCTCCATTGCCATGGAGACCTATGTCTCAGGGGAATCAGTGAACCCTGTTTCAGAAAGGACTAAGTAACAGGGAGACATGAACGATACAAAGTGGGCACCCGATAGAAGTGACGTACTCCCCCTCCCACTGTGCACCATTAAGTCAGTTTCACAAGGAGAGACTGGAGGAGTAGATGAGAAGAAAAGAAAGAGGGGATCTCAACCAGGTTCACCTGCAAGCTGTTCTCCCTGATACAAGGAGAGCACACTGGCAGGAGAAGCTACTGCAGCTCTGAGGTTTCAGCCATGGCTATGGAGAAGATCTGCTGCCACCCAATGGTCTAGAGAGAGGAATCCCCTTGTCTCCATGAAGAAATGTAGCATGCATCCTTTTCAGTTGGGCTGCTAGCTGCTTTGTTGGAAACAAGTTTATGGCATCTCTTCAGCCTATGGTGTGACTAAGAGTCAGTCACTTCATTCAGCAATTCCCAGTTACAGGTGGGCACTGATGTTCCAAGTAAATCCCCAACACTTCACTTTGCATAGATGAGAGGCTACTAAAGAGATGTGAGGTCGCAGACATTAATCTGCTAAGGATTTCATGGGGCTGGGGGATCAGTGGCGCAGAGATGCTTTTACTGACAGTCTCTCAGAGAAGATAGCATGAGAAAACAGGAGGAAAACAGCACTCAGCTTTCACATGTTAATGATGTTCAGAGAAATGCCAGCAATTGGAACAAGCACAGTAATAAGTGAGCATGTTCAGTTTAACTTGTATCTATTTATTCTTCTCTTCCTTGATTTCCTCCTGTATCCTCCTCTTCCCTTTAAGCCCTTTTCTTCTTTTCAGAACTTAATTTTCTCATTTCCAGACATAGGTGCCAACTCTGTAGGTACTCCGGTGCTGAAGCAGCCACAGAAAAAAAATAGTGGGGGCTTAGCACCCATCGGTGGCCCCATGGATCCCCCCTCCCTGGCATTTTCCGCTTGCTGTGATCAGCTTTTCAGTAGTGTGCAGTAGGCGAGGTGGGAAGCAGGAGGAGCAGGGGCAAGAAGAAGGGGGTAGGGGTGGGGATTTGGTGAATGGATGGTGGGGTTTGGGGTGGAGCGGGGGGTTGAGCATCCCCGTTCCAAGAACTGAGAAACTTGGCACCTGTGTTTTCAAATGCAAGGAAGACATAACTGAGAATTAAATTTATGCACATTAAATCAGCGATGTCCGGAATTGCCTCATATGATCCCTAATAAAAGAGAGGGATAATGTGTACTTCTGTGTACTAATTATGGGCCCCATATGTGTAAACAGAAGAATGGCTCAGAAAATGTTATTTAATATTTTTGAACAGTAGAAGAAGCACATGAGGCTTGGCAAAAATCTCTAAAACCTAAGGTACTTTCACCTAGAACTGTTGATGCCCTTGCCCTCCTTCTTCTGTGCTCCCCTCCCCATGGACATGCCTCCACATACATGCCTTCTTAAGGCAGCCACAAATGCTGTAACCTTTGACCTCACATGAGCACCCACTGCCATGGTGTTGGCTTCCCAAGATGCGCCATAAACACAGAGCCATACATGTGCATGTGCCTACGTGCACGCATACACATACGCAGATATATACAGTGCCCCACACCCTGCCCACTCAAACCTAATGCTGCCTCCTCTGTGCAGTGTAGATACCTGCTCCCCACAGCTACCTCCCTGCCCCTGCCCCCGTGCTGCCTTTTCCTACGCTCTTTCAGCCAGAAAACTCTCTTCTAGTGCATTATGTGTCTGAGCTACAAATACGTAATTTAGAATGCAATCTCCTTGGGGCAGGAATTCCATCTTCCTCTATGTTGTGCACTTAATAAGTAATTCTCACTGCTGTGTAATGTTGCAGTTAGAAAGTTCTTTCTAAGTTGCACAGGAATGAAATATGGAATAACTTTGCTATGCATTTCATAAAAACTGTCATTGCATATTCATGGAGTCTTTGTGGTGGCAGCAATGTTAGATATTGGATAGGGAAGGAAAAGTATGAACATGATATTTTATACAGAAGTTGTATATGATCACTTTTGGACCTAAGGGCCTGTCCTGCCTCTTAAATTTTAGCTTGTGTCCCATCTGACTGTAGCTAGAATCCTGGGAGGAATTCCTGGGGTTGAGCCATCCATGCACATAACTTTGACTAAGTGTCCCAGTTGGGTATCTGTTTTCACTCAGGTTTGTTTGAATCTTGAGTTTTGTTTTCCTTCTCTCCGAGAATGGCTTTGCAATGCTTATCCCTAAGTAATAGTCTGTAAAGGAAATTATCTTAAATCAGGCAACGTTTATTCAATTTAGAAAATAGAAAATAGAGAGAAAATCAAAGTAAATGAAATGCCAGTTGAATAATTCATATGGGATCTAAGGTCTTGCTCAAGAGACTAATTCTCATAGTTACAGCCATTTGAGTTCAGTGGTGTGGAAACACTTTTAGTAGTGGGGGTGCTTACCCCATCCTTCCCTCACCCTCCAGCTTGGGGCGAGCACAGGGCCAAGAGCAGAAAAAGTTTTGGGGGGACAGGGGAGGGAGAAGGAGGCAGCAGTCGGGACCGAGTGGAGAGGGGCTCCAGCCAGGTCTTCAGGCCTGTGGTGGTGGCCATCAGTACCCAGGCATGGGTCCAGCAGAGCAGCTCTGGCCAACATCTGGGAGTGCTGCAGCACCCTCTGCACCTCAAGCTTTTTCCAGTGCCTGTGTTTGAGTTGAGTAGCTGTTTGATTTACATCTGCAGGTTCTTTGTCCACCTTTCAAATTGACAACCTCCTTTATGCCTGGTTCTTGCAAAGACCTATATATGTGCTTAACTTTGAGTACATGAGCCATCTCAGTGAAATCAATGGGACTGCTCCTGTGCTTAAAGTTAATACATGCATAAATCTTTGCAGGACTTTGGCCTTTGTTTACATCTCCAGCTTTTGTTTCCATTTCTTGGCTTGTATTCTCTCTCCTTCATGTTTTTTTCTGTCCATTTGATATTCATGTGAACATGACAAATAGCCATTTCAAACAGAAGGTGCCTTGGTGTATAGATAATCATATTTCTCAATTACAACACCTCTGAGTTATCTTATTCTGTCTCCTTTTTATACACAATTTACCATTGTACCCAAGACTTAATGAAGCTTATTATAGAAGCTTGATAGAAAACATTCCAACTTCCTTCCAATTAACATGCAATACTTCAGAGGAATCCTTTGAACTTGGATAGGTGTTTGGCAGATACACATAACCTTTTTGCATACAACTACACTTAAGATATCCTTGTTAGATTAAAGACTAATCGCATGTTGATTGCCCTCCTCCTGTCAGACTTCTTTGATTTTCCAGGTGGAATAGTTGGTTTCACATATTTGCTTTCAGGTTCAGACTTGAATTATCATTTTTCTGTAACACTTTCAACTTATGTTAGACAAGCTAGTCTTAGATCACCACATGTACACTAGTGATTTTTAATTAAATTTGTATCAAGGCTGCAGGCAAGATTTTTAGGTGGCCATTCAGAAGTGAGAGTTTGTGTAATGGCGGATGCTGTCTTGTGCCTTCAAGGGAATGCAAATCTGGAAGCAGAAAGGACCTTGCACTGACAGAGAAAAGAATCTGAAGGAAAAATGTTTGCTTCTTCTCAAATCCAGTGCACTCAATGTAAAGTGTTGGAACGGATCTAATTTGTAATGGGCAGGCTTTATTAGGGATTTGGATAGGCCTTCTTTTTGGAAGTAACCACATCAAAACAAGTTGTAGAATACTTGGAGATTGGCGTATACATCATTTAAACTTTCCAGTCTATGTAAGTGATTCCAGCTGCCAAGAAATGGGAATATTCCTGCCTTTAAAAATAAAAGCTGGGCATGCTCTCTATTCCCTTGGTCCTCTGATGCTTCCTTTTCTTGATTCCTCAAAAGAAGGCTCTTTCTTAGTCCCCTGCTAACTGGAATGATAAAAACATATGGTTGGAGAACAGACTAGAAGCTCACATGTGAAATGGGCTTTAAAAACCCTGCTTTTTAATTAGATATAAATTGTCACAATCTATGATGAATCTTGGCACATTTGGGTTATGCAACAAACAAGTGCTTTTTATATCAATGCAGCTGCAGCTTTCAGTAGCATTTCACCTGCTGCTGAGCTATTTCCTACATTCACTTTAGAAAACATTGCCTAATAGAACAGCAGACAAAGGATAATGTCTTCATTGCAGATTGAAGGGGGGGTAGGGATACTCATGTTAGCTTTAACCTAGCTAGTACAGGTAACAATAGTGGAGATGTGGCAGGACCAGCTTCAGATCAGAGCGATAATCTGAGTATGTACTCAGGATAGTTTGTATTACTACTATTGTTCTTCACTACTGTTGTTACCAGTGCTAGCTAGATTAATTCTAGCAAAGATGTGCTAATCACACCTTTGCTCTGCAGCAAAGATAAAGCATGAGAATCATCATACCTAGGTTCTATATTCCTGGCTCTATCAGCAACATGCTGTCTGATATTGCACAAGTCATCATAGCTCTGATAGGAGAAATTTTTAGCAGTGTTTGTGGAGTTATTACAATGGCATGTACAAACCAGGTATTTGCACACATTTATAACTGCTAGTTTTCATGTATAAAATTAAAATGATTAGATAGGCAACAAAAATGATTAGGGGTTTAGAATGGCTGCCATATGAGAAGACATTAATAAAACGGTGACTTTTCCGCTTAGAAAAAAGGACACTAAGGGGGACATTATAGAGGTCTATAAAATGACTCATGTTGAGAAAGTGAATAAGGAAAGTTATTTACTTGTTCCCATAACATAAGAACTAGGAGTCACCAAATGAAATTAATAGGTAACAGGTTTAAACAAACGAAAAGGAAATATTTCTTCATGCAACACAGTCAGCCTGTGGAACTCATTGCCAGAGGATGTTGTGAAGACCAGGACATTAACAGGGTTCAAAAAAGAGCTAGATAAATTCATGGAGGATATGTCTATCAATGGCTATTAGTCAGGATTGATAGGAATTGTGTCCCTAGTCTCTGTGGGTACGTCTAGACTATACCTCTCTGTCGACAGAGAGATGTAGATTAAGCACATCGAAATTGCTAATGAAGCAGGGATTTAAATATTCTGCGCTTCATTCGCATAAACATGGCCGCTGCTTTTTTTGAAACAGAGCTTTTTCAAAAAAACCGGCAGTCTAGACATGGATCTGTCAAAAATAAACCCTTTTTCAACAGATCCTATAAACCTCATTTTTTGAGGAATACAGGATCTGTCGAAAAAGGGTTTATTTTCGACAGATCTGTGTCTAGACTGCCTTTTTTTTCCAAAATGCTCCGTTTCGAAGAAAAAGCGGCAGACATGTTTATGCTAATGAAGTGCGGGATATTTAAATCCCTGCTTCATTAGCAATTTCGACGTGCCTAATCTACATCTCTCTGTCAACAGAGAGGTGTAGTCTAGACACAGCCTGTGTGTCAGAGGTTGGGAATGGGTGACAGGGTGGGATCGCTTGATGATTACCTGTTCTGTTAATTCCCTCTGGGGCATCTAGCATTGGTCACTGTCAGAAGACAGGATACTCGGCTTACAGATCTTTGATCTGACCCAGTATGGCCATTCTTATGTTCTGATGTGATCTGTGCAAAGAATTATAGAAGTGTATGATTGGATGTGACCTCAAGATGTCAACTAGTTCTGCCTCTTGCACAAACCATCCCTGAGAAGGTTTTGTCTAACCTGCTCTTTACAATCTCCAATAGCAGAAATTCCATAGCCCCCACTAAGCAATTAGTTGCAATGCTTAACTACTGTGATAGTTAGGAAGTTTTTTCTCATGTCCAAACTAAATCTCGTCTGCTGCAATTTAAACCCATTACTTCTTGTCCTGTCCTCAGTGGTTAAGGAGAAGATTCACTCTCTTCTTTATAACAATCTGAAGACTGTTACAATGTCCCCCTTCAATTTTCTATTCTCCAGACTAAAAACCACATTTTAAAAATTATTTCCTTATAGGTCATGGTTTTTAGACCTTTAATAATTTTTGTTGCTCTCCTCTGGATTTTCCCTAATTTGTCCACATCTTTCTTGAAGTGTGCTGCCCGGAATTGGACACAATACTCTTAGCTGAGTCCTTATCAATGCTGAGTAGAATAGAAGAATTATGTGTCTTGTTTACATCACTTCTGCTAATACAATCCAGAACAATATTCACTTTTTGCAACTGTATCATATTGTTGACTCATGTTTAGTTTAATATCCTCACATCCTTATCTACAGTACTCTTTCCTATACAGTCATTTCCCATTTTGTATTTGGTCATTGATTATTCTATTCTAAGTGTAGCACTTTGCATTTGTCACATTGAATTTCATCCTGTTTATTTCAGACCATTTCTCCATTTTGTCAAGATTTCTTTGAATTTTAATCCTGTTCTCCAAAGTGCTTGCTACCCAGCTAGTTATTATCTGAAAACTTTATAGGTGAATTCACTATACTGTTACCAAAATCATTTCAGAGGATTTTGAATAGAACTGGATACAGGACAGATTCCTTCAGGATCACATTCAATATGCCCTTCTTGCTCAACTATGAATAGAGCCTTGCAAATCCATAGATATCCACTTTATATCCACAGGTATTTGCATCCGCAGATATGGATGCGAATATCTGCGACTCATTTTTGTGAATACAGATGCAGATACAAATTTTGTACCTAGAATCCTGCACATTTGTGGATCTCTGCTTCATATCTGCAAGTATCTGCATCCACTGATATGGATGTGGATATGTGATGCTCATTTTTGCAGATATAGATGTGGATGAGGATACAAATTTTGTGTCCTATGAACCATTGAGTACTACTTTCTGAGTATGGTTTTCCAATCAGTTATGTACCTACTTTATAATCAGTCTATTGAGGCTATACTTCTCTAGTTTGTTCATGAGAGACAGCATAAAAACTTTACTAAAGTTATAGTTATATATATCACATATGCTGCTTCCCCCATACATAAGGCTTGTTATCTTGTCAATGATTTGTTCTTGAGAAATTTATGTTGACTGTTACTTATCACCTTAATTTCTTCTAGGTTCTTACAAATTGATTTATCTCTCTGGATACTGGAGCTAAGCTGATTGGGTCATAATTCCCTGGTTTGTCTTTATTCCTCTTTTTTATAGATACATACTATATTTGCCCTTTCCCGGTCCTTCTGTATCTATCCCATCCTCAAAGATAATTGCTAATGACTTTAAATATTCTAGAATGTAGTTCATCAGGGCCTGCCAAAGTGAAGATATGTAATTCTTAACTGGTTCTTTTCCCATTTGAACCTTAAATCCTCCTCTGTTTACACTAATACTCATGTTAGATGTCTAATCACTGCTAACTTTTTTGTGAAATCTGGAAAAAAAGACATTTAATTCTTCAGTTACAATGTCTTCTGTTATTATCTGTCTTTCTCTCCTCTTTGAGTAATGGATCTTCCTCTCCTGGATCTCTCTCATGCTTCTCATGTATTATTATTTTCTTGTTGCCTTGTGTAAACTTCCTGACTAGTTTAATCTTATTATGTGCCTCTGCCTTACTAATTTTGTTCCTAGATGCTTCTTGTTGTTTTTCTTATATTCATGTTTCATCATTTGACCTAGTTTCTACTTTTTGTATGACTCTTCTTTGAGTTTCAGGTCATTGAATATCTTCTGGTCTCTTATCATACTTCTTATCTTTCCTATACATTGGGGTATTTTGCTATTGTGCCCTTAATGATGTCTCTTTAGGAAACTACCAACTCAGCTGAACTCTTTTTTCTCTTAGACTTGTGTCCCATAGGCTCTTACCTTGTGCCTTCTTGAAGTCTGTTGACTTTATTCGGATGTTTTCCTTCCTACCATTTCTTATAATCATGAATTCATCATTTCACAATCATTTTCACCCAAGCTGCCTTGCACTTGCAAATTCTCAGCTAGTTCCTCTGCATTTAACAGAATCAAATCTAGAATAGCCTCTCCCACCAGTCGCTTTCTCCATATTCTGCAATAAAAAAAAGTCTCCATTACATTCCAAGAACTTGTTGGATAATCCGTGCCCTGAGGCATTCCCAACAGACGTCTGAGTAGTTGACATCCCCAATCATCATTAAGTCCTGTATGCTTTTGTTAGTTGTTGGATGCTTTTGTTAGTTGTTTAAAAAAAAAAAAACTCATCCATCTCGTCTTCCTGGTTAAGTGGTCTATTGTAGACACCTACCACAAGATTACCCTTGTTTTATCCCTTTTTATCCTTAACCAGAGACTTTCAACAAGTCTGCTCCCCAGTTCTGTCTCAACCTCAGTGCAAATGCTTACATCTTTGATATACGGGGAAACACCGACCCTCTTTCTCCCCAATTTATATGTCTCAAACAAGCTGTACTCCTTAAAAAAAGATTCCAGTCATAAGAACATAAGAACAGCCATACTGGGTCAGACCAATGGTCCATCCAGTCCAGGATCCTGCTGCTTACTGTAGCTAATGCCAGATGCCCTAGAAGGAGGGAACACAACAGGTAATCCTCACATGATCCCTCCCCTGTCACCCATCTCCAGAGAAATAGAAGCTAGGGGACACCATTTCTACCCATCCTGGCTAATAGCCATTGATGGACCTAACCTGCATGAATCTCTTTTTTGAACCCTGTTAAAGTCCTAGTCTTCATAACATCCTCTGGCAAGAAGTTCCACAGGTTGACTCTGCTCTGAGGGAAGAAAAAATTCCTCTTGTTTGTTTTAAACCTGCTGCCTATTGATTTCATTTGGTTGCTCCTAGTTCTTATATTGTGGGAATAAGTAAATAACTATTCCTTATTCACTTTTTCCACACCAGTCATGATTGTACTAGTGGTGGAGTTCTATTTGCGGATGACTGCGCCCTCAACTCAGGTACGCAAGCAGGCATGCAACACTGCATGAATCTATTCTCCACAGCGTGCATGAACTTCGGCCTCACGATCTCCACCAAAAAAACCAAGGTTCTGCATCAGCCCACTCCAGGCTGTGACTACACTGAGCCATCCATCACTGTCAATGGCCAGAAGCTCGACAACGTGGACAGGTTTACATATCTTGGCAGCACTCTATCAAAGGCAGCTAACATCGATGAGGAGGTGAATACTAGAATCGCCAGAGCCAGTGCAGCTTTTGGAAGGCTTCAACTTAATGTTTGGAATCGAAGAGGCATTAAGATTGAGACCAAGCTAAAAGTCTATTCGGCGGTCGTCTTGCCCACCCTCCTCTATGCTTGTGAGACCTGGACTGTATATAGTCGTCATGCGAAAAAGCTGAATCACTTCCACCTGAACTGTCTACCGAAACTGCTGAAGATCAGATGGCAGTATAAAGTTCCAGATACTGATGTTCTTCTACAGGCTAATATGACAAGCATTCACACCATGCTTTGCAAGGCACAACTCAGATGGGCTGGCCATGTTGTGCGCATGTCCGATGATCGATTGCCCAAGAAGATGCTCTATGGCGAATTACAACACGGCAAGCGATCTCTTGGAGGTCAAAAGAAGAGATTCAAAGACACCCTTAAGGCCTCCCTTAAGAACTGTAACATAGATCCTGGAAACTGGGAGAGTATTGCTGATGATCGTTCTGCCTGGCGCAGACGAATACATGATGGTGCAATAGCCCACGAACAAAAGAGACTGCGTTATGCTGCAGAGAAACGTCTTCGCAAGTCCAGGGCTGGTATCTTCTCTTCCTCCGGTCGACAGCCCGATCTTCCATGTCCCCACTGTAACCGTCAATTCCGGGCTCGGATTGGACTAATCAGCCATCTCCGAACCCACCCCCAACTAAACTGATGACCCCCGGGTGGTCCTCATCGACCTCGATGGACGAACACACACAGTGGTGGAGTTAAAGAGTTGTGAGAACTTGTTTCACTGAGCCATGGAGAGCCAGTGGAGAGATTTGAAGTGGTACCAAGGTTACTTTAGCGGCCATAGTTTCAATACACTGGGAGGGAAAATATATGGTAGAGCTGCAAAGGAGGAGCCTAATCCAATTAAAGCAGACACATGGGCAAATATATTAGTCATCTAGGCCAGGTCTACACTAGGGGATAAGTTCAAATTAAAATAGGAAACTCCAGCTATGTTAATTATGTAGCTGGAGTTGAAGTATTTTAAATCGCATTCTGGTGCCATCACACAGTGGGAAGTTGAATGGAGCATATACTCTCATCCACTTCCCTTACTCCTCATAGGAGCAGGACTACCAGTGCTGATGGGAGCACCCTCTGAGTTTGAATTAGCGGGTCTTCACTAGACCCACTAATTTGAACCCCAGAAGATTGCAGAAGATTGACGCTGCCACAGTTGATCTTCTGTATAGTGTAGACATGGCCCTAGATAGGAAGGAAGAGTTAAGATAAAGAGAGATTTTGATCAATTGTGGATGAAGAGGCACGAGGAGCTGGTAACAGTCTGAGGAAAAGGAGAAGAAGGAATCAAAAAAGACTGCAAGGGAATGAGCCTGAATGCCAGGACAGCAGACAGTATATGTTAATACAAGAAAAGAATATCTAATAGGAACAGTATATATAGATCTACAAAGACTCATTATGCCAGAAGGAAAAATTCTCAAATTGTGAGTCTGGTTTAGGACATAACAAGCCCCAGAACCAAATTGTAAATAATGAATAGTAAGTAATTTCTTAGCAGATGCCAGAATGCTTTTAGGCACTTTATAAAAAAATATTTAACATATTAGTTACTTAGGACCAGATTGTGCCTGAATCCTCTATGCATGCACAAGTAGAAGAAGGGTTGAAAGAGCCTACTCCCATTTTGTGCCCCTAAAAGATCAAAGCCTTTGTGTTCTTCTGAGCAGAAGGCCTGTGTATGCGGCTAGCGTGGCTAGCAGGGCTAGAAACTCTGGCACAGTCCGTACTGTATTCCAAATAACACAAGATAATGTCATGCAATGTTAGGTATTATTCATGTAGCATGTAGTAATATGTACCAAATTCAGTATTATTATGGTACAAATTATCTGCAATCACTTAGGGCTATAATATACTCTCTGCTTCTGTGAGCAAAGGATGGGGATTCAGTGGATTCTGGGGTATGGGACATGTGGCATTATTCTCCCTACTCATCGCCTGTAATTCTAACTCCATCTTCCTATACAAAGGCTCCACAGGGGACGGAGTGAGCTATGTCACTGGGAAAGGGGTAAGCTGCCAGGGAATGAGGAAACAAAGCTGGAAGAGGATGACCATCCTCTGCAGCAGCATCTCTTCTACACCCAGGCATTTTGAGAGTGAGTTAGATGCCAAGTTATCTGCCTACCTTCTGTATATTGGAATTCCCTATTTAGTGGAGTTCTGGGATGAGTAGAAAGAAACATTGTCTCTTGTAAAGTGCTGTGAGATCTCCAGATGAGAAGCACTATATAAGAGCTGGTATTTTATTGTCAGCATGGCTCTCACAGGAACTGTGTTGTCACTGGACCAGGGAAGACAGGACAAAGGCTACTTTTATACTCCAAGCTTGCCTTCTCACTCTCCTGCTTGGGTTCAAAGGAGAGCTCATTAAGCTAGGGTAAGTACAGCAGTGTGAGTAGCAGCACTGGAAATGCAGCTTAGCCAGGACAAGTGCAAACTCGAATGAAGCTGGTGTGTACGTGCTTGACACAGCTAAGCCACACCTCCACTGCCACTACTTGTGCTACTGTGGAGACATTGCTATTTACACTAGTACTAACTTAATGAGAGCTAGCACCATTCTATGTACTTGAACAAGGGAATCATACCTCCTAGCTCGTAGTATAGCTGTAGCCTGACTATGGAGCATAGCTCTTTTGTGCAGATCACTATGCCACATGGACCTCTTGGGATCTGTTCTTTTAGGAGGCTGATCCCAGCCAGTTCCACTGTTATTTTGAGAGGAGAAACCTCGGGAAACTGAGTGAGAATTTCTCTGTGCAAGATGTAACCAACCTATGGGCTCCTTAAGACATTGGCTATGGCAGGTGGTATGTGTACTGCCTCAATGGAAGTTCCTACAGGAATAGTGCCTCACACCTGCACAGTCCCTCTAGATTTGCAGATATAGTGCGCCACTCCCTATTACAATATGTAGCCCATACTCCTTCCCCCATGCTGGTGAAGTTCTGCTGAATGCTGCAGGATGTACTGGTCCGTTACTAGTGAGAAATGGTAGAAGTATCAGTAATAATACAGAACATGGAGAAGTGTTGTATGAATATTTCTGTTCCATCCTTGGGGGGAAAAAGATCAGCTGATGCACTCACACCATATGATGATACTCTTCATTCCACTAGTATCTCAGGACGATGTTAAACTGAAGCTTCGGAAGGTACACATTTTAAACCCAGCAGGTCCAGCTCCAGGCATTTTAAAAGACTTGGCTAAAGAACTCACTGGACCATTAATTTTGATTTTAATCAGTCTTGGATTTTAATGTGAATATGCAGAACATTGTAGCACCCACTGTTGTGTGTTTGCCCCATATTTTGTAGAAAGTAGGACACATGAAGTGTCTGCTCAGAGCTTATGCTTTGCTGATTCTGTTTATGCTATTTTATGTATGTATGATTTTTGTATTTATAGTTATAAGTATCAGCTATGTACTGGCATTCCAAGTATTAGCTTTTGGGAGATATCAACATGCGTCATCCACCTACCGTGAAAGGGTGGATAGTCCAGTGAATCGGAGTACTTGACTGACAATGGACCTTAAAAACAATGAGCAGTCCTGTGACACCTTAGAGGCTAACAAATTTATTAGGTCATGAACTTTCATGGGTAAAACTGGTGCAATCTATATCTAAGGAATTTTGCTATGAACCTGCAGGTAGGCAATTGCTGCTTGCCTGAAAAAGGACATTGACAGGTGACTTGCTCATGAGACAAACTCCATTTTGGGAGGTACTTTCACACACAGCGAATAATGGAATTCCATCCACCTGTGCAAGGTTATAAAAAGGGCCCTAGGGGTTCCTCCATTTGGTCTTCATTCCAGCTTATCACTTCAGAAGCATCTTGGCTATAAATTGAGCCCAGAAGGACTGAAGACCTATCCTAACAAAGACTTGTATTTCAGAGACTTTTAAAATAGCAGTTTATTCCATCTCTGCTACAAGCTTGCACCAGGAACTTTGTAAGTGATGCATGTAATCTGTTTCCTTTCATCATTTTACTCTCAACCTTTTTGTTATTTTTGCTAAACCTTTAGATTTTAAATTCTAAAGGACTGGCACAGCATGTTCTTTTTGATAAGATGTAAAATATAAATTTACCTTGGGATTGGAATAATCTGTTCAGATTTGGTGAGATTGGTTTTAATAATCTCTCATCTGTGTAAAGTGTGGTGCTGATTGTGGTATAGCAGAAGCTGGAGTGTCCAGAGGATTGCCTATGTGACTTCTTGCTGGTCAGTGTGGCAAACAGAAGTGCTCTTTGTGACTGGTTTGATGCCTTATAGAGGAGGACTCCCAGTCTTGGGCTATAAGTAACCCTGTTTCTAAGAAATTTGTCCTGATTTGCCCCCCTCCTCAGAACCTGTTATCTTACAAGTGCCCATCTATAAAAAGGGAAATAAGGACAACCCAGTCATCTTAACTACCTGGGAAGATAACAGATCAAATAATTAAGCAATCAATCTGTGAACATGTAAATATAATAAGGTGATAAGTAACAGGTCAGCATGGACTTGTCAAGAACAGATTATGTCAAACCAATCTAATTGCTTTCTTTGTCAGAGCAACAAGCCTTGTGGATGAGGGGAAGTAGTAGATAGATGTGGTGTATCTTGACTTTAGTAAGGCTTTTGTTACTTTCTTGCATGACCTTCTCATAAACACAACTATGGAAATCTGACCTACGTGGAATTATTATAAATGGAATATACAGAGCCATCCCTTGGGCAGGGCAAACTGGGGTAACCGTCCCACGCCCCATGCTTTGGGGGGGCCTCACATTACAATAAATTGAGACTGCTCTGATATTTAGCCCTGGAATGTTATTTATCCAGATAGTCAGGTAAGGGAGACACGTGGGGATGTGAGGCAGGAGTCAGGTGGGATAGTGGGTTGAAGAAGTTAATGGGGAGGCAAGGGGCAGGCAGATAGTTGAGATTGCGATGAGGAAGCAGGTAGGTTGGCAGACTGTGAGGAGGAGAGTGGCTGTTGGGCAGATAGAGGGCATGCTGGACAGAAGGCAAGGAAACTAGGAGGGAGGCAAAAAGGCAGGTGGGTGCACAACAAGTGGGCAGAAGGATGGTGAGGAGGAGAGTGGCGGGTGGACAGGCATGTGGGGTGAGGAGGTGAGCCGGCATCCAGCTGGGCGGGTGGACAGCTTGGAGGCTAGTTTGTCCCATGCCCTGCAACCCCTTCCCCGATGGACTTGGGTGCATAAGAAGTTGGGAAACAACTCCCAGAGAGTAGCATCAATGGTTCACAGTCAAGCCTGAAGGGCCTATTGAAGGGGATCCCACAGAGATCAGTTCTGGTTCCGGTTTTGTTCCGTGTCTTAACCCATGATTTAGAGTGGATACGTTTGTGAAGTTTGCAGCTAATACTAAGCTCCGAGGGGTTCAAAGCACTTTGGACGATAGGATTACAATTCAAAATGGTCTGGACAAACTGGAGAAATGGCCTGAAGTAAATAAGATGACATTCAATACGGACAAAAGTGCACCACTTACGAAGGAATGCAGATGAACAACATGTGAAATGTCGGCCTTAGAGCTTTCCAGTGGACTCCCGCTGCCTGCTCTGGGATACTCCCTCCAGCTGCTCTGTGCTCTGGGGCAACCATGGTTGCCTGCAGGACTGGCAGCTGTGGAGCAGCCCCCCTGCCTGAGGCAGCTGAAGGGCTGCCCACTGGCCCTGCTGCTTGCAGCAGCTAGGAGCTTGGAGTCTCCCTGCCACCTGGGAACTTGGGGAATCCCTGTGCCCTTCAACCTGGCAGGGAGCTGTGGGACATCCCTGCAGCTCTCTGCAGAGGGGAGCTCAGCTCCTGCGGTTCCCTGGCCCCAACGAGGCATGAGACCCTCCAGCTCTCAGGCACGCAGGGGCTCCAGTCACAGAGTTCTCTGGAAGTTATAGATTCCATCACTTCTGCGATGCGAACACCATGACAATATCATTGCCCTAACAATGTGTTGCTCATTCCAGCAGAGAAAAGTACCACATGGTCCATTGGATGGGGACGTCAAAGCTAGACACATTCAGATTGATTCAGTGAAAATGTTAAACATTGGCACAATTTTCCAGGGGTCATAGTGGATTCTCCTTCAGGGACAATTTTTGAATCCAGATTGGCTGTTTTTCTAAAAGATCTGCTTTGGGAATTACATTTATGCCACGTTAACTCTATTTCACCCTTATGGCAGCAAGGCTGTCCTTAGGATTTATGGGGCCCTACGGAGCCTACCTCCTCATGATCACTACCCCTGTGACTAGTACCCACTTGCAGCTTGGGGCCCTTTGTTCTCTCCCCGTCCACTCCAGCCACGGTACGTTACCTGGGACTGGCAGCTGTGGAGTGGGAGAATCCAGCTGGAAGGCGGTTAAGTGCCAGGCTGCTGCAGAAGCTGCCACTCAGCTCTGTGGCTCACATGGCATCAAAGCCACTCTAGTGAGCTATGAGTTGGGCTCAGATGGCCTGCAGCCAGGAGGAACCAGTGACAGTAGTGGTAAGATAACCCCCTTTTCTGGCATTTGCATGATCATGTCACCATGATTTGGGACACACCAATCCATTCTTACTGGCTGTCCTGTTGGTGCCCCAAATTTTCGGTTGCCCTCCCCAGCCGCATGCAGAAGGATGGCCCTGGATAGCAAGGTGGGTGCTAATGGTGACCCTCTTCCTTGGGGTGCAGGCAGAAATTGATGTAACTTTCAATTCAGTTGAGTAAAAGTGTAAATTCCATCTGCAACACAGCCTCACCCACAATAAAAAAAATATTTGAATTGAAATGCATTCGAGGCCCAGTGACAGTAAATGCTGACATGGATTGAAAGAGTTTGGCGATACATCACACATGAGAGAGATTCAGGGCTTGAATTTGATCTTACTTACACAATAGTAAATAAGTGATGAGCCCAGAGGAGTCAAAAGAGTAACCCCTTTGTAAAAGGGTTGTGAGTGAGCTCAGAATTAGTTTCTCTAAGTAAATAGCTAGAAAATCAATGATATTAAAGCAAATGTTATGAGTATGTAAGGAATATTGCCTCTCAGTTACACCTAGTTAAAAACATTTTAATAAAACTTTTCTCTTGAAAAATGCTGTTTTTGTCAAAACCAAAAAGTGTAGTGGAAATGTGTTTCATTTCATTTCACTGCAGATTCAGGATGGGATTTCTGGCCTGAGAATAACCCTTGAGAAGATCCAATAATCTATTTTTAAGGGCAGTTACCTAAGATCAAAGAAACCTATATTCACCTCCCCATTCTGGCTGACTGAGGGCAAGAACAGTGACCAAAGTTTCCTACTTTCCAGCTAAGGACTGTAATGACCAAGCCATGAGGTCTGTTTGAACTGTAAATATAGATTGGGCCAGAGAAGGAGATTGAGTCTGTTGGTTAGGCCTCTCCTCTTAGATGTGGAAGGTCTCTCTCCAAATCAGGTAGAGCAGGGACTTGTGTGTGCTCCTCCTGTGTGTTGTGTTGACTTTGCACAAGTTGACAACACAGCAGACTCTGAGAGATCTTCCAAAGACCTCAAAATCAAAGGCAGCCAGCCAGGTTTATAGTCAAATGAAGTACAGTAATAGTTGTCACTCTACCAAACCACTATGCATATGTACCCTCTGACAATGGACAAGTTCAGTTAGTGGGAGGTTCTACTGCCCCCTAGTCTCGACAAAGACAGCCCCTTTAAGACACAACTTTGTATACAGGTACAAACAAGTTACACATCACTTCCAACGTGTCAGGTTGCCACCCTCTGATGTTACCTGGATACCACCCACCACCCTGCACCTGGTGAGTCAATCAAAATGTCCCTATCCATCATGCTGTCATGTTAGACCCTTTCCTGAACCTGGGCCTGTATGTCCCTGTTATCTGTGGGGACTGTGTGGATACCAAGGTCCTTTTTAATGAGGTATTGTTACTATCCTTCTAATATGCTTTCAACCTATGCCCAGTACCAATTACTCTTTTACAGCCAGTACGTAGTACCAATTACTGTTCTACACCTATGCCTATTACCAATTAGTGTTTTACACTATATCCCTGTTCATACCAACTTCTGTGAGCAGGGGCCTGCCTCTTGCTCACAGCTTAGCTTTGCTTTATATTACCAAAGTCTTGAACATTGTTGCCTAGGCCTCAGGTCTCACACCAGGCCTGTGATACATGGGCTTATGTTTCAGGCCCTCATCTTATTGCACATGCTAGGCAGAAGAATGTGCTATCTATCCTCTCTACCTTTTTCAAGAGCACAGGAGTGTGTGACCATGATCTCCCAGAAGATAGTCATGGTGGAAGAGAGGCAGAACCAGAGTGGTTAAAAAGAAATTCAGGAGACAACGGAGGAGATTTGGATCAATGTAGGAAGAACAACAGTGTGTAGGAGCTGTTAGAAAGGGCTAGACAAAGGGTGAAAATTAGTAAAGAAAAAAAGAGATGTGAGGAGTGATTATTCCCCTCTATTTGGCACTGGTGAGGCCACATTGTATTGTGTCCATTTTGGGGCCTCCACTACAGAATAGATGTGGACAAATTGGGATAGTTCAGTGGAAGGCAATGAAAAAGATTAGAGAGCTGGGACACTTGACTTATAAGGAGAGGCTAAAGGAACTGAGTTTATTTAGTCTGCAGAAAAGAAGAGTGAGGGGGGATTGGATAGCAGCCTTCAATTACCTGAAAGGGGAGGTTCCAAAGAGGATGTAGCCAGGGTAATCTCAGTGGTGGCAGATGACAAAATAAGAAGCAATGGTCTCGAGTTGCAGTGTGGAAGGTCTAGGTGGGATATTAGGAAAAGCTATTTCACTAGGAGGGTGATGAAGCACTGGAATGGGCTGCCTAGAAAGGTGGTGGAATTTCCATCCTCAGGGCATGTCTGCACTAAAGGGGAAGGTCAATTTAAGATCCGCAATCCCGCTATGTTAATTACGTAGCTGGAATCAGTGTATCTTAAATCACCATCCACAAAGTGGGAGGTTGACAGGAGCAAATGCTCCCGTTGGCTTCCCTCACTCCTTGTGAGGGGCAGGAGTATCAGTGTTGGAGGAGGGAGAGGGGGGCGCCCTCTCAGTTTGAATTAGTGGGTCTTCACTAGATCTGCTAAATCAAACCCTGGAAGATCGACCATGGCAATGTCGATCTTCCCCATAGTGTAGGCATGGTCAGAAGATTTTTAAGGCCAGGCTTGACAAAGCCCTGGCTAGAATGGTTTAGTAGGGGTTGGTCCTGCTTTGAGTGGGAGGTTGGTGTAGATGAACTCCTAAGGTCTCTCCCAATCCCTATCTTCTATGATTTTTGTGACAGAGGGGAAAAGGAAGGAATAAAATTTCAGGTATAATTATGGCGGAGAGATGATCTTTTGGCTTATGCACAGAACTGGGAGTCAGGCTTTCTTCATTCCATTCCCAGCTCTACTGTTGATCTGTCAGTGCTCATACCACTTTTATGTGCCTCAAAAATGTCACTCAAATGTCATGGAGCAAGCTTTCTGAATGGACACTTTTTGAATCTCCTGAGGGAAAAACAAAGAAAGCTCACACTCCTTTTGACCAGGGACTGGAACCTTGGACCCAGAAATGAAAAGATAGATGTATTACTAACCCACCACTGCCGCCCAAGGCTCACTAGGACTGTGGTATCTGTGTTAAGTATGGATACTTAAAGGATAAGATCTTACCTCCAATACCAAATCTTCCATTATTTTCTGTGAAGCAGGGTATTCCTCAAGTTTTTACATAATTGTATCATGAGTTCATAATTACTGCTTTAGATGCTCAAACAACAACAGCCCTTAGAAAACACCAGAAGAATATAGGAGGATCAAAAAGCTATTTGGATGTCTTTCCCCGAGTATCAAATTTAACAACATGCTTTCTCTGACTTAATAGCCATTTTCCACTGACTTTGGTAGAAGCAGGATTGGGTCTATATGGCTATTAAAAAAACTATATACTAAATTAATCATTAACTGCTGCAAAACATTACAGGAAAGCAAAACTGATGCCATTAAATTGCATTAGTAGGCGGTAGAGTCCAAAATATCCAAAATGTCCTCTTTTTCTTTTTTAACGACTGTCATTATATTTTGATGTGTTTAATAATACAGCAGAGGTTAAATGAAACATGAAAAAGGGATGTACATTAAAATTGAGATAACTCTTCCTTCAGTGAAGTGGAACCCAGCAGATGTAGCTGCACACTGTAATTGCTGCCTGTTTCCTGTCAGTCTGATTAAGTTGCATTGTCCCTGCTCCAAGTGTAAGAATCAGTGGCTTCCCATAGGGCACAGCATGGGACAACTGGCTTACGCTGTCAGATAACTATGTTCACCTCCTGCTTGTCCTGTTAATAATATAGACAGACAATATACATTGATGACTTATAAAATCAATAGGCTGTGTAGTGAGGTAGAAATACAGGGTTGTTTGTCTTACCAACATTCCAGCCAGGAAGGCTCTATCTAATCTAATCTAATCTATCTGTTAAATTCCCCAATCCAACAGACCATATAATTCTAAATCTGGTTGCTCTGGGTTGTACTATATAAAAATGGTTCTTAGAACTCTAATGCACATGTATACTGTTATTCTAATGACGAAATGACAAATGAACTAGTGGATCATATCCCCCACTGTATTATCCCACTGTTATTCTGATGTAACACCATTGATTTCAGTGGCATTACACCACTGTAAAATTGAAGTAGCACAGTGGCAAGTCAGGCCCATTACTTTTATTTTAATAGCTTTCCCCCTAAATGGCCTGCCATAATGTGGTGCAAAGTTACATCTGAAATTAATTGTGCTTGCCATTGCACACAACTGAGATATCTTTCTACAGGTCTGCAGATGTAATCAGGTAATAAGGTTAATCAGGGTGATCCAAAACCAATGGGAGTCTTTTTACTGACTTTGCTGAACTTTGGATCAGGTGTGAAATGGGTGCAATTGTGGGGAAAACAATTGTAGGCACAATTACTACATTTGCATTTAATTGTGGGAATAAAATTGTGCCTAAATATAGAATGCAGGATTGAGGCCCTGCTCAGATTCCGTGCTTTAATCTTAAAGAGGGGAAATTAATATTAGAAGTTTCTAACATTTATCTTCTAATTTACAAACTGTACCTATTACGTTCCCCAGATACATGTGCTTGATTATAATGATTATCATATGTACTTCTAAGGCTCTCATCACCATACTATCTAGATGTTATTACAGAAATAAAAAAAGGAGCATCAACATTTCTTCCAAGGAAGGAGTCAGTTTCTCTCTTCCCACCACATTAGTGAAACTACAGAAATTAAACTATAACAAAAGTGGCACAAAGTCAGCTAAAGAAAATGCAGCCAACTCCTGAGTTAAACACACAATCTGCTCCTGAAGTTAGACCCTCCTCCAAAAATCTGTTTAACTAAGAGTATAGAAACAATGAGAAAGTGTGTTCCAGAGTCAAGTGCCCTTGACTTAAGTTCTTCCTTCCTCCAGCCCCCACATATAAATCTAGGAACTTGCAGCTGACCGCAATTGTCAGCATGGAAAATAAGGAGAGAGAGGTATGACTGTTAGATAATCAGGACCTAACATATAGAATTTTGCAGATCAACACCATGAATTGCACCTAGGAGCAGACTGGTAGCCAGTGAAGGTCATAAAACATTGATGTAATAATGGTGTCTGCAGTGATGTGCACTTTATTCACAGTGCATACCTATTGCCAAGGCTAGATTAAAGTATAGGCAACTGAGGCACATGCCTGTGGCCCAGTTTATGTGTGTGGGAAGCCAACCTGCACTCCAGCTGGTCGTGGTGCAAGAGTCAGCCCAATGTCAGCAGTGAGAAGCAGCACTGGCTACTTCACTGCTTGCTTGAATTAGAGCGAGTGGCACATTAGATTGTTTGGGGTGGTTGTCCCAGGCCCTATGCTTCCCAATATGGGAGCCAGGACTCAGCCAAATGCCCTAGCCCCTAGTCAACTCCAGAACCTACTCCACCTCTCTATTTTCAGAGGGTCTCTTATCCTGCTTTCCTAATGCAGGAGCAAGCTTCAGGGCGGTGCAGACCCTGAGTGGCATGGGGGTTGGCGGCAGCACCACTAGCCATGCTTCACTCCAACCTGCGTTGCTGATTCCCAGCGTCTCTCAGGAGAGAAGAGGTCAGGGGTAGGGTTGGCCCACAACATTTTGGCACCTGAGGCGGGGAGCTCAAATGATGCCCCCATACCCCCTCGCTTGGGCCAAAACTTTGAAAGGTCTCAATTCTGTCTTCTTCCTGTTCTTTGTGCTTTCCTTCCTCCCGCACAGCACTCCACCATTTCTGTGCATCTAGAGCAGAGAGAATACATATGCACCAGCAGCAGACACAATTTTCTACACTCTGGGTCCCAGTGGCGCCCCCGCTCCCACAGTCCGGCACCTGAGGCGGTCGCCTCAGTTCGCCTCATGGTAAGACCAGCCCTGGTCATTGGTTTTGTGGAAGGGATGGAATGGGGCAGGGTAGGGGTGGAGCAGGAATGGGAAGAGGCAAAAGCGGGAAAAGGGCTTGAGGAAGGGGCAGGGTGGGGATAGGGAGCATAGCACGGACAGGAAGAGGCAGAGTGGGGGCAAAGCAGGAGAGGGATCAGAGGAAGAGATAGGAGGGGGTTAGGGGTGGGGACAGGGGCAGAGAGATGGCCCTGACTGTGAACATAAATATGGCCATACTGGGTGAGATCAATGGTCCATCCAGCCCAGTATCCTGTATTCTGACAGTGGCCAATGCCAGGTGCCCCAGAGGGAACGAACAGAACAGGCAATCATCAAGTGATCCATCTTCTGTCACCCATTCCCAGCTTTTGGCAAACAGGGCTAGGGACATACAGAGCATGGGTTTACATCCTTGCCTATACTGGCTAATAGCCATTGACGGAAATATCCTCCAAATGTGACACGATATGTGGAGGTCATAGTACTGATAGGGCCTGGCACTCAGGTATAGTCATAATGGGAGGGGCTACTAAGCTAAAACTGAGTGAGCAGTGTCCATTCTCATTGCAGCTGTGGGCTAGGCTCCTGCACTCTGGCTGCTCACCAGCCTTGCCTATCCTTTCACTTCTTACAGCAGCCTATGTCCTCCTGGCCACAGGCAATATGCACCAGCAGTCTGAAGACCTGTACAAGTCTTGGGATATGTGGGAGGTGCTTACATGGAGGAGCTTGCTGTGAGAGTGGTGGCAGGCAGCTCTATCGCGGGGGAGGAGGGGAGATGAGTGGACATAGGGAATTTTTCCTCCATTTTGCCTATGTAGAATTAAAAAGGTATGTTTATTGTCATGCAAATTAAAGTGAGAGTGCTTCAATTGTGTTTACCATATGAAACATTTCTGGGGATGCCTCTGGATGTAATATGATCTACGCAGGAAGCACTGCTTTGAAAATAGGAAACCTCATTCTTCAATAGGTGGTGTTTCTGAAGGATCTTCAAGGAGAGACCCCATTAATTGTAGTTCTTGTGTCCTACTTGTGGTATTTCTTATAATTGTTATTCTTAATTAAAATAAAATACTTTTCATGTTTTATACTTTATAGAAACTTAAGAGATCCAAGTACTCTGGTTCAAATCTAAATCTAAACTGTCTTAAAGTTTCAGAGTTGAAATCTGGATTTTTGGTTCAGGTTGTTACAGAGCATGGGACCAGCTTTCTGCTTTATTCTATTTTTTGTGTGCTGCATATATTTGAAAATCCATGGGGGAAAGGATTTTTAAAATATTTTTTTATTGTACTTTTTTTTCTTTGTAAGTCACCTTGTGAGGCATCTCTTCGTTTTCTTTAAAAAACATGACAGCCACCTGTTTCTTCTGTAAAAATGAGGAAACACTAGTGAAAGCCAGCCTATCACAGGATCTTAGAATTCAGGAACCTTGACTGAAACTGGCTGTATTAGTGCCACATCTCTGAAGAGTTTTGCTATCAAAGTAAAAGATTTGGAATTTTATTTCACTTATTAAAAAGAAGCCAAAATAAGCTCACCCTCCCTTGTTTTATAAGTAGCTGGAAGATTGTTAGCATCATTGCAATCAACATTGCTGAATCAAAAATATATTTAACTTTTTAATAAAGTGGAAAAGCTCAAAATTGAAATAAAACAATTCATTTTGGTAGAAACAGCATTTCAATTGACTGAAAATAATTTTTTGCTTTACGTTTTCATTTGTCAAAAATTCCCAAATTGGTTTTGAGTCAATTCCCAAAATATTTGGTTTTGGGTCAATCCAAAACATTTTTTACATTTTTTTAATTTCAACAAACTAAAAAATCCTTTATTAGCACAGATCTACTTAAGAGTTGTTTTTCTAAGACCATTCATTGACAATGCTGGTGCAAAATCCAGAAAATAAAGAAAAAAGAGTTTTGCTACCTTTCATTGTATCAAAATGGGGAAAGAAATACACATTTTCCAGTGGAAAAGGACTCAGAAAGCAGAAACACAAGTATTGTCAACTGTCTAATAAGGTATCACAAAGAACAGAGTGTACAAAACTGGGGAAATGCCAAGATCTTTCTTATTTTAACTGAAAGCTCACTTGACCATTAATTTATATTTTCAATTAGTCTATGAGCCCTGAGGAAGTTCCAGAAGATGGAAAGAAAGCTAATATTGTGTCATTTTTTAAAAATTTTTTAAAACAGAAAGACCTGGGTAATCATAGACCTGTCCACCCAATATTGAGACTGGATAACATAACATAACATAAGATAACATAACAAACAAGGAGGCAATGGAATTAACACAAATGCACTTGATTTTTTGATGAAATTACTAATATTGTTAATAAAGGTAATAGTGTTGAATATAATAGACTTCTGTAAGTCATTTGATGTGATACCACATGCTACTTTATTAGAAGTAGAATGATAGAAAATTAGCATGGCATATGGGAATTGATTTTTTAAAAATAGCCAAGTAATAGATCTCAAAATGTAATTGTAAATGGGGAATTATCATTAGTGGGTTTGTTTCCAGTGCAGTTCTTCAGGGATCAGTTCTTGTCCCTCTGCTAGTTAACATTTTTTATCAACATCCTGGAAGAAAGCATAAAATCATCACTGATAAAGCTTGCAGATTAGAAAAAATTTGGGAGTTAAAGTGATCTGGATCACATGGCAAATGGGAGCAAACAAACAATATTTGTTTCAATGCAGGTAAATGTAAATGTATGCATCTAGGAACAAAGTTATAGATCATACTTATTGGAAGGAGAACCCTATCCTGAGAAGCAATGACTCTGAAAACCATTTATGATTTGCATTGGCCAATCAGTTGAACATGAGCTCCCAGTGTGATGCTATCGAGAATGCAATCTTAAGATGCATAAGCAGAGGAATCTTAAGTAGCGGTAGAGAGGTTCTTTTACCTCTGTATTTGGGACTAGCTTGATCATTGGTGGAATACTGTGTCCATTTCTGGCACCCACAATTCAAAAGGGATCTGGATAAATTGGAGAGAATTGAGAGAAGAGTCATGAGAATGACAAATGATTAGAAAACATGCCTTATAGACTCAAGCAGCTCAAACTATTTAGCTTAACAAAAAACAGGCTAAGGGGAAACTTGATTACTATTTGTAAGTACCTTTATAGGGAATAAATATTTAATATTGTCTCTTCAACATGATCCAATTGCTAGAAGTTGAAGCCAGACAAATTCAGACTGGAAATAATATGTACATTTTGACAGTGAGGATAGCAAACCATTAGAACAATTTATCACAAGTCACGGTGGATTTTCCATTGCTGACAATGTTTTATTCAAAATTGTATGTTATCAAAAGATAGCTCTAGATATGATTTTGGGAAGGTTCTGTGACTTGTGCTATAAATGAGGTCCAAATAGATGATCACAATGATCTCTTCTGCTTTGGAATCTATACATCTATTGGGGGATAAACTCAATCATTGGTTTTAAAGTGTACATGAGAGTGTTTAAAAAGTATGCTGACAACATTATGACAATAGAATCTTAGAATCATAGAAGATTAGGGTTGGAAGATACCTCAGGACATCATCTAGTCTAACCCCCTGCTCAAAACAGGACCAACCTCAAATAAATCATTCTAGCCAGGGTTTTGTCAAGCCTGACCTTAAAAACCTCTAAGGATGGAAATTTCACCACCTCCCTAGACAATTATTCTAGTGCTTCAACCCCCTCCTACTATCCAATCTAGAACTTCCACACTGCAATTTGAGACCTTCTTGTTCTGATATGTGCCATGATCCATGGACTTGAGTCTCCAGTGAAAATGAGGAGGGACTACACTTACATGGAGCTATGCCAATGTAAGGAGCGACAGGCATTCTGTCTCCATCATATAAACTGGATTGTGCCACTGTTAATCCAGTTCTGATTGTGAATGATATATGAGTGAGGGCTAGATGACTGAAACTCAGCTAACAACAATTATGCAAGACTGAAAGGTGATGTTGGTAAATCAGGGGAAAGTTGCATCTCTGATTGTTTGTGTTTACTCAGTGTGACACAGTCAGTCTGGATGGCTGCAAGAGGGTCCCAGAAGGCCGATATGTTAGCCTTAGAATGTTAAAGACCCTTTCTCCTACAAGCTTAGGGTTACCTCATATCAGTTAAGGACACCTTAGTCCAATTAAGGTCTGCCTCAAATCTTTAAAAAAACCTCTGGGAAAGAAAAAATGGGAGAAGGGAGGAGAGACAATCTGCTGCCAGGCTAGCAGGCCATCCTTATGATGTCTGGTGCCTTAAACAGCCTGAACACCTCCATCCCCCACTGGGGAGATCTGCTCTGAGGAGTGGAGGTGGCTGTGCTAAGGACTGTTGGAACAGGAGCTGTGGGAGGCAGGAGCAGGGCAGGGAGGCTGGCAGTGGATCAGGTGGACTGAGTGGTACAGCTGTCCAGAGCTGAAGCCTGGGAGGTGAAGCAGGTGGAAGGGGGAGCAAGCTCCAGGCTGGGAGGTGGAGCAAGGGTTGGGGGACTGTCACGGACAAGGTCAGCTCCCAGACAAATGCACTATGCAACGCAGTATGAGAAGGAGGTGGACAGCCCTGTGAGGAAAGAACAAGTTAGGAACTATTTAGAAAAGCTAAACATACACAAATCCATGGGCCCGGACTTAATGCATCTGAGGGTACTGAGGAAGTTGGCAAATGTCATTGTGGAGCCTTTGGCCATTATCTTTGAAAACTCATGGAGACTGGGAGAGATCCCGGATGATTGGAAAAAGGCAAATGTAGTGCCCATCTTTTAAAAAGGGAAGAAGGACAATCCAGGGAACTATAGACCTGTCAGCCTTACCTCAGTCCCCAGAAAAATCATGGAGACATCATCAAGGAATCCATTTTGAAGCACTTGGAAGAAGGGAAAGTGATCAGGAATAGTCAACATGGATTCGCGAAGGGCAAGTCATGCCTGACCAATCTGATTAGCTTCTATGATGAGACAACTGGCTCTGTGGATATGGGAAAGTCAGTGGATATGATATACCTTGACTTTAGCAAAGCTTTTGATACGGTCTCCCACAATATTCTTGCCAGCAAGTTAAGGGAATATGGATTGGACAAATAGACTGTAAGTTGGATAGAAAGCTGGCTAGACTGTCAGGCCCAACAGGTAGTGATTAACGGCTCGATGTCAGGTTGGCGGTCGGTTTCTAGCGGAGTGCCCCAACGATCTGTTCTTGGACCGGTTTTGTTCAACATCTTTATTAATGACCTGGATGAGGAGATGGATTGCACCCGCAGCAAGTTTGCAGATGACACTAAGCTAGGGGGAGAGGTAGGGATAAGGTCCAGAGTGACCTGGACAGATTAGAGGATTGGGCCAAAAGAAATCTGATGAGGTTCAATAAGGACAAGTGAAGAGTCCTGCACTTGGGACGGAAGAATCCCAAGCATTGTTATAGGCTGGGAACCAAATGGCTAAGTAGCAGTTCAGCAGAAAAGGACCTGGGGATTACAGTGGATGAGAAGCTGGATATGAGTCAACAGTGTGCCCCTGTAGCCAGAGGGCTAATGCACATTAGGGTGCATTAGGAGGAACATTGCCAGCAGATCCAGAGAAGTGATTATTGCCCTTTATTCAGCTCTGGTGAGGCCACATCTGAAGTATTGTGTCCAGTTCTGGGGCCCCCATTATAGAAAGGATGTGGATGCACTGGAAAGTGTCCAGCAGAGGGCGACCAAAATGATTAGGGGTCTGGAGCGCATGACCTATGAGGAGAGACTGAGGGATTTGGGTTTGTTTAGTCTGCAGAAGAGAAGAGTGAGGGGGGATGTGATAGCAGCCTTCAACTTCCTGAAAGGAGGTTCCAAATAGGACAGAGAAAGGCTGTTCACAGTAGTGACGGATGGCAGAACAAGGAGCAATGTTACAGTGGGGAAGGTCTAGGTTGGATATTAGGAAAAACTATTTCACTAGGAAGGTGGGGAAGCACTGGAATGGGTTACCTAGGGAGGTGGTGCAATCTCCATTCCTAGAGGTTTTTAAGTCTTGGCTTGACAAAGCCCTGGCTGGGTTGATTTAGTTGGGATTGGTCCTGCCTTGGGCTGGACTTGATGATCTCTTGAGGTCTCTTCCAGCTCTATGATTCTATGTGCAGGACCAGGGGATTGGGACTGGTAGGGCCAGGAAGTGGACCAGGAAGCAAGGAGAGCCCAGGGGATTCGGGCCACTAGGGATGGGAGGTGGAGCAGTGGGCAGGGGGCCAGTGGGTTGGGACTGCTGGGGCTGGCACTGCCCATGGCTGGCAATGGCCCTAGACATATACAACACAGACCACTACTAAATTTGGGGCACCATTTTTTGGTGTTTTACACAGCTGTGTATATTCTGTATGTCTAAGGATGGCATGGAAATAAGCTTCTCAAGGGGGAGAAGCTGTGCTCCTTCCCATAGGGGAAACATCCAAACCTGAGTGTCTGCTGGGGAAGGACTGATACCTTGGAGCAGACAACAGGACAATATCTTGCCCCCATGAGGAGGCAGGAAAAGGTATTTGTTTTTGAGTTTGTGAGACTGTTTCCTTTTTGTTCGGTGGAGAATCAACTCTTAGTCCAATCCTGAGGCCTATCCTAAAAATACGGATAAAAGGAACACAGAAAGGGAAAGACAAACTCTGCCAGAGTGTGGCTGACCCACCCCAGGCCTGCCATCACCAGACAGGAAGTGCTATGTCTGGCAAGATGAAGAAGGCGCCTTGTCATATCAGGTTTGTATTCTGGTGAGCCTACTGTATGCTTATGTGACAATTGTGACTAACGTCTCTTTTTCGCTAAAACAACAAGGGATTTCTATGGCACTTTAAAGACTAACATATTTATTAGAGTATTAGAGCATAAGTACACGAAAGCTTATGCCCTAATGCCCTAATAATTTTATTAGTCTTGAAAGTGCCACTGGACTCCTTGTCATTTTTGCTGAAAAAGAGACATTAGTCACATGGCTATCTATCCCTCTGAAATGTCTTTTTCTGCTGCAGCATTTTCTTTTCTATACTGGCCATGTTTCTGTCATCCTGGTCATGCCTCTTCCCTGTTGAGGTCAGTGGAAGCTTTGCTATTGACATCAGGGGTACAAAATTAAGCCCCTTTAGTCTAGATTGTAAAACACTCAGCAGGAGGAGTCATACCCGCCAGAAACAGAAGTTAGTGTAGATTCTGAATACCCACTTGCTAAGCTGTGCATCAAGCAGGGAGCCCAGGAGACCGAAGGCCCCAAGGAATTGCCTCCAGAGGGATCAGCGCTTCACTGCAAAATGACAAGACACAGCCCAGTACCAACAAAGCAACACCAGCAGAGTTGGGTAGGAAGTAGTTTAGGGGAACCAGACTTTGGTGTGGCTGTGCTGGCATATGAGGCAGCAAGTTTGTGTTTGCCCATTGATCCAGTGGTGGGACCACCATGATCAGGACCCTGGGCTGGGACCCAATGGATTAGGATGGGCCCAGGTCCCCCTATATCCTGTTGCCACCTCACAGCTGGGGCTGGCCACTTATTCAACCTAGGCCAGAAGGCCTGCACCAGATTGTTGCTAGTGCTACAGTTTGGAGACTGAGAGCTACAGACTGCTTTCTTTGTTCTGCCTGCCCAGAGGACCAGAGCCCCAAATATTGCGGCCTATGGTGGTGAGACACAGTGGCTTCCCCCTGGGCCTAAGAGGGAGGGACCACTACAGGTAGTCAGGAGTTTGGTTAAAATCTTCACATAATTCCTGCATTTTAGGTGCTCAAGTGCACTCATTCTTCTTTGCATTTCCTTAAAGAGTGTCTCACAAATGCCTAAGAGTGTTGTCTGCTGGCAGTCCCAGATGTCTTGCACTTCTTACATATTATTGAGCTGCTCATTCAGACCCTTAGGGATTCTTCCAAGAAGTCCAAAAATCACTAGACCATCTTTGTTCTAGTTTCCCATAATCGTTTCACTCCGTGGCAGAAGTCTTCATACTTTACCATCGTCTCTTGTTTCTTTGTTCTTATTTTATCATCTTCTTCCTTCTTGTTTCTGCTGATATGGCAATATTAATTAACATGGGCTTGTTTCTCTTCTCTTCTACAAATATGTCTGGCCTGCTTGCCTGCACTGTTCAGTCTGTGACAATTGCCAGAGCCCATAAAACCTTAACCTCTTCATTCTCTAGAGTGCTTGCAAGTTCAGTGGTCATGGTACTTCATCATTCCTTTAAATCTGTACTTGCTATAGTAGAGGCTCCAATGCTGACAAGTGACAATCTCATTATGCCTGTTCATATATTCTTGTTCAGGCAGGCTCGTGCAGAAACTCACACATGCTCCACCATCTCTTCCTTTTCTGAAACATGTTCTGCAGTTCAGGGAGCAGTTCTGCTAATCAAGTTTGTTTCAAATGTAATTAATTATCTACATTTTCCCTGGGCTGTTTGGACAGTTGCATGATGTTGGCCTGGGGTTGCATGTCTTTGCACAACACGCCTCGCTGGGCGAGAAAGCTGCAGTCCAACTAAGCTCTTCTGAGGCTCCTTTAGTCTGTTCATATTAATGATCGATTTGACTATATTTCCCTTATTGGATTGGTTTGGCAGTCTATTCCCCACCTGGTGCCAAACCAGGATTTCTAGGCCTCAAGGGTTTATTAATTATTTTTATTATAATAAGGAGTAGTAGTATTGGCAAGTTTATATTCATTGGGCCATCTGTATAACTTGAAGAATTTTATTTTTGTTCGCTTGTATTGCTTAATTGCAATTAAAATATCTGGAACTTTGGGATAGATGTTTCCTGTGCAGCTAAAATAATAATAATAATAATAATAATTAATAATAATAAATACCAACATATTAAAAACAATTATAATATTTGAATAAATAATAGAAAGTTTTCTTTGAAATGTGACTCCTATTATTCAAAGACTTAATGCCAGCTGATGTCATGAGAAACTAACAAATGCCTAAGCTGACATTACATGTCTTCTCTTTTGCTTTTGCTTACCAACTCAACAGTCCCAAGTAACTTTGTGTTTGACCCGGATTCAGAAAAAGTTCTTAAGCATGTCTAACTTTAAGCAACAGATAATCAGTCCCATTAACCTCAGTGGAACTACTAACATGCTTAAACTAGGCTTGTACTTCCATACTTTCCTGAACTGAGGGGTCTGTGCATGTGGATAGTGAATGATGAATCTGCATGGCTGGGGATTTACTGGTCCCCAATACTGCAAGTGCATTGCTTTGCAGAGAGCCCATGATAAGCTGTGTTCTGAAATACATAGAGAATGCATTTACCCTGCACGGGTTCCTCAGGCCTTCCTCTCCTGTGAAGATAAGCCTCACCAATGCTGCTGTATCTGGGGCCCACTGTACTTGCTGGGAGGGAGGTGTGTTGGGATAGTTTTTGCCCTGTTAGGATTATTAGTTAATCTATGTATTTTTTGTGAAAGATAAACCAAATTGTTTACAAAACAAATTCTTTTCTTTTATAAGTTGTAAAATAAAATGTGACAGCTGCACAAGGCAAGGGAATACAACAGAGTTGAGGCAGTACAGATTATGGGTTGTTATTATTATAATACATTCTGTTATTCTGAAAGTTATAGCAACGATTTGTTTTTAATCAGTTCATCTCACTTTCCTCAAATAGCTCAGTTAACACAACCCAGGCAGTAATTCCTTTAATTTTTTTTTACATCTATTATTCTTGTGAATCACATTTCGGTGGTGAGTATTTGTTTATATAACCACAGTGTGAAAATACATTCTTTGCCTTCACTCACCACATTTCAATCAGGTATTTACTTTAATTCAATTTCAGCAAATCAGGATAGTTTCTCAGGATTCTAAGATGCAGATGCAGGAAATATCTCTTGCATCAATTTTCTGACATCAAACCAAGAGTCGCAGTCTAGATTTTGTAAGAGCGAAATGCAATTTATGCATGTCTTATCTTCTTCTCACACTAGATTTACACTGGTGTAGCTCTGTTGACTTTGTTCGGGTAACTCTTGATGTATGGGAGAAAAGAGTAAAGCCCACAGTGGATATATGTATCTGTACAGAGGGACAACCAGATAGAAAAGGTACAGCTTTACTTCAAGGAAAACTTTCCTACTGGCTCTCAACACTAGCTAGTCATTATTTACACACTCAAATATCGATGATCCGGTATATGGACACAAAAGCTGTGGAAAACATCTCCATTTTCAAATAGAGTTTTAATTATTTGTAAATACTTTAGTTATTCAATAGATAATGTCATGGATTGGTCTTCACAGTGTGAAGTGCAACCGTCCAGAACCCCCACAGTATTATAAATAGGCTTTGAGCTGCGATTGATTGATGTTTGGCATAAAATCTATTCCTCTGAGCATGTGTATTCCTTCTGTTCACCAGTTTCATACAGATTTACTTGGGCTGATTTTTATTCAAATCTCCAATTTATGTAGGGTTTAAACTGTTAAATATTTAAAGCCCTTTTCTCTCCCCCCCCCCCTTTTTCTGTTAGCAGTAACTAAATCTTCTGCCTCAACACATACAAGTGTAGGAGATTTAGTACATTCTGGGAGCGGGGGGGGAGAGGGGAAGAGGAGGAGGAGGGCAGGGAGGGGATGAAAGGGTTTATTAATTATATTGAGACTCAAATAATATGCTTCCTTGACACTAATGTTCCATCAGTTCCGACCACAAGTATCCTATGGGAAAGCTTTAAAGCTTTTATCAGGATCTAGATTACTACATTTATGGCTCCATGGAAGAAAGAATTTAACAAACAGCCTTCGCAGTTTGAAAAGAGACTCTGAGAGATAGCTGTCTCAATATACAAAATATAACAATGGAAAGTTATTTCAGTTGCATCTCTGGGATTCTATAATAAAACACCAAATAAAAATAAGTATAAAGTATCTTTTCAAGAATTTACATATATATCTGAGGCTGTTCAGATTGAGAGTTTGTCCTTGGTGAACCTCACCTGCAGCAGATGGGGAGAGTCTCAGTGGAGTTCTGTCTCTTGGAAAATTTATTTTCCATGGTATTTTTTAAAGCTTTTGCTTACCAACTCAACAGTTCCAAATAATTTTGTGTTTGAGTTGCTATGATGTTCAGAAAGGGAATGCTTTTCTTTCACTCACCCTTTTTTTTTTCTATACTAAACTGTGGTATTTGCATTTCCTTATAAACATTATTAGTCTCATTACATATTTGTATTGCTGTAGCACCTAGGAGCACAATCGTGAATGGGGATGGAATACTTTTTCTTCATTTATTCTTATTTGTATTACAATAGTACCTGGAGGCCCTAACTAATGTGAACATGTTATTGCAGCAGGTGCTGTACAGACACACCCCTCCCCCCCCACACACACATTCAGAGAGTATCAGATAAATAGAGTTTTCTTCTTTTACCGATGGGAAACTAAGGCAGAGAAGTATTAGATTGTTAGAAAAGAAACAGGCTGACTCAGAGGTGGATGAGGTAACAGGGCACCTTTATTGCTGATACTCATTGTGTCTCGGGATCCCTCCTCCCTGGGATGCAAGTGAGCCACGAATTTACCCAAGTACACCTTTTCATCTTAGTTAGTATGTAAATACACTTATCAATTACATCACTCTTTAGGCTCTCATTTAGTAATGTGAACACATATAATGGATAGTCATAACCATGTGGTGAATATAATTATATCCACCCATGTTGACTGTTTACAGCTTTTTAGCTGATGTTGGCAGGTTTCACATCACAAAACTTCTGGCATCAGCAATTTACAAGGGATACAGGATATGTGACCCTGAATGTATATGTCAGTGCGGATACGGGACTAAGGAAGATAGCATTGTTAACACATAGGCCATTCATTAAAAAGTTACATCTTGGGTACAGCTGCATGCTCATCTGTCCTGAACAAGCAGGGAAGGAGGAATCAAAACAAAAAGTCTGTAAAGTAATAGAAGCAGGATCTGCCTGGCCTGTGCCCCATTACCATGGTCACAACTACCAAGACCCCTTATTTAACCATTACACACCCTGTAATGAACAGGAGGAGTGCTGACCAGCACCCATTAACTAAGGGGTTAAACTCGGGTAGCTAGCAAAGGTGTTGGCCAGGGGCTGGAAGAACCAATCGAGATAGAGTGTTGAAATTTGAATTGGATATACATTCCTTGCCTGCTTTCTTTGTGTGGGAGAGAAAAACCAGGAGATGAGAGACACAGAGGCTATGTCTAGACTACAAGGCTCCATTGATGGAGCCATGTAAATTAGTTTATTCGGCATAGTCAAAGAAGCAGGGATTTAAATAATCCCCGCTTCATTAAAATAAACATGGCCGTCATGCTATGCCGACGATCAGCTGATCCGGCACAGGGCGGCAGTCTAGACGCGGCGCGGTCGAGGAAGCCTTTGTCAACCGCTCCGGTAAACCTCGTTCATGAGGCCTACCGGAGCGGACGACAAAGGCTTCCTTTGTTGACCGCGCCGCGTAGGCTGCCACACTGTGCCGGATCAGCTGATCGTAGGCACAGCGCGGCGGTCATGTTTATTTTAATGAAGCGGGGATTATTTAAATCCCCGCTTCTTTGACTGTTCTGAATAAACTAATTTACATGGCTCCGTCGACAGAGCCATGTAGTCTAGACATAGCCAGAATGATTTAAACTCAGGCAGGACTACTATGTCTCCAAGGAATTTGGGGCATAGAAGTGGACTGAACAAAAAGAAAATTGGAAGTAAGTAAAAGGAAAAGTGAATCTAGTCACATTCAGGGTAATTTTTCCTTATTTTCTGGTTTGATTTGAACTGCTCTCTGTGAATCTATGCCTCCACTCTCCAATTACCATCTAACATTGTGCCCAGAGACTTCTCTGTTTTAATTTGTTTTTGTCAGTTGCTCTTTAACATCTAGCAACCAAGTATGTTTTCTCAAGTTTATCTTTATTTTTGTAATAAAAATAACTTTTTTAAGGTGATGATTTAATTCTTGTGTCCTGGAAGGTCTGTCAGTCTGTGTGTATCTGCTTGCCTCAGACTAAGGGGTCAGCTACTAGAGACTGCAGCTTGTTTATTTCTTTTCTTTTTTCAAGCTCTTTTGCGGCAAAAGAGCTTTGGGTACCCCTTGGGGTGGTTTCAAGTGTTCACTCCTGGTTGTTAGAGATAAAAATCACTTGATGGTGGAAGTGAACCCCCAAAAATCTGTGTATTGTGATTCTGGGGGGAAGTTTTTTGTAACCAGTGCCTGTAGAGGCAAGGTTTTTAAACTCTCTTGCAGGCCTTCACCTTCCGCACTCAGCGTGCCAGAGTGGGACACAGCCCTGACACACCCCAACATAGATGACTCGCCCAAGACCATACAGGGAGTCTATGGCAAAGGTAGGCACTGAACCTAGATCTTGAACCCCAAGTTAATTCTTTAACCACAAGCCCATTCTTTGTCTTTTACATGTTAGATTGGATTACTGTATAGTGTGCTACATGGGCTTCTTTAAAGACATACTCAGCTTTTACAGCTAGTGAAGGCTGCCACAGACCAGAACCACCAATTGCTAGTGGTTCAAGGGGACAACTTCCCTGGGGCCCCCAACTATCACTACTGCATAGCAGCCCCAGCCTCAGAAATGGCTGGAGCCGTGGGCCCTTTAAATCGCCACAGAGCACTGTGCTGCTTACTCTGAGTGGCTGTAAGGGCTGGGGTGGGGGGCCCAGCAGGATTTGCTCTGGGCAGTGCTGAGGGCGGGCTGGGCCCCTCTCTGCCCCTTCTTCCTGAGGCCCTGCCCCTTCCGGGAGCACGGAGCTGCCTCCTGCCCCACCATGTCCAGGGGCGTGATGTGGCTCTCGGCTCCCCTGCCACAGAATGTAACCCTATTGATACTATCTGTCATGACAGTGGGGCAGCTGGGCCAAATCTGCCACCCTAAGCAGCTGCTTAGCTTGCATATAGCTAGAGGGGACTGCCTATAGGACAGGGGTGGGCAATAATTTTTGCCCAGGGGGCAAGTCAAAATTATTTGAAGTAGCCCTGGGTCACCCCGGACGGTGTGGGGCCTAAACAAGAAGAGGCGGGGCTGCCCCACACCCAGACCATGATTGGTCTAGGGATGGGGGAGCCTCTTTACCCCCCCCTTCCCACTAAGCATCAATCAGGGCCTGGGGACGGGGGAGCGCGGGAAGCCTCCTCCGCTCTGTGAGGAGCACGTGGCACTTTGAAGTGCTGAGAGCTCCACGTGGGGCCAGGGCAGGGTGAAGGAAGCTTCATGCAGCTCCCCCGGCCCCAGTCCCTGATTGGCCTGGGGATGGGGGAATGCATGAAGCCTCCTCCACCCTCCCCCGCCACCCTGAGAGCAGTGCGCAGCACTTCAAAGTGCCACATGCTCCTGGCAGGGCGGGAGGAGGCTTCACGCGCTCCCCCGCCCCCAGGCCAATTACATGTAGTATATAAAGAGTCTTATCTTGGTTTCAATCCAGCTAAACACTTAAAGAAAGTAATTAACTTTAAGATTAAATGTAGTCACAGTCCCATTAAGCAGAGAGAATTACTGGTGTGCAGAAAGTTAAGCATGTGCTTAAATAAATTGCAGAATCAGAATCACTGAAAAGGTGCTGAATCCTTCATGTAAGAAAAATGACAATGCTGCTGAAACCAAAGAAGTTGAGGGCTTTTGGCATCTTGCAGGAGGAGGTCTAAATATATGAGTGTAATTGGTATCACACTGCTATGGAAATCCATTATGAAGGGGACTAATTTAGCTACAACTACTTAAAAGAGAGATCTTGGAGTCATTGTGGATAGTTCTCTGAAAACATCCAGACAGTGTGCAGCGGCAGTCAAAAAAGCAAATAGAATGTTAGGAGTCATTAAAAAAGGGATAGAGAATATCTTATTGCCTCTATATAAAACCATGGTATGCCCACATCTTGAATACTGCATATAAATGTGGTCTCCTCATCTCAAAAAAGATATATTGGCATTGGAAAAGGTTCAGAAAAGGGCAACAAAAATGATTAGGGGTTTGGAATGGGTCCAATATGAAGAGAAATTAAAAAGACTTGGACTTTTCAGTTTAGAAAAGAGGAGACTCACGGGGCGGGAGGGTATGATAGAGGTCTATAAAATCATGACTGGTATGGAAAAAGTGAATAAGGAAAAGTTATTTACTTATTCCCACAATAAAAGAACTAGGGATCACGAAGTAAAATTAATAGGCAGCAGGTTTAAAACAAACAAAAGGAAGTTTTTCTTCACTCAGCGAACAGTCAACCTGTGGAACTCCTTGCCAGAGGATGTGGTGAAGGCTAGAACTTTAACAGGGTTCAAAAAAGAGCAAGATAGATTCTTCAAAAAAGAGCAAGATGGAGGTTAGGTCCATCAATGGCTATTAGCCAGGATAGGCAGAAATGGTATCCCTAGCCTCTGTTTCTCTGGAGGTGGGTGACAAGGGGAGGGATCATGTGAGGATTACCTGTTGTGATCCCTCCCTCTGGGGCATCTGGTATAAGCCACTGCTGGCAGAGAGGATTCTGGGCTAGATGGACTTTTGGTCTGACCCAGTATGGCCATTCTTATGTTCTATGTTCATTATCAAGTCTCCTCGCAGCAAGTCCTTCAGACTGGTTCAAGGTGTCAGGCAGGACCATATTATCTGGAAAAGAATAGAGTATGGTAGGAGATCCTGATGCCAAGCCAATGTGATTATATGCACTGTTCATATGTATTTGCAGTTTCTCAAAATGCGTGTGTCATCCTTGCTTCTTGGGTTTATGGAACTGTGACGGGTCGCCCCCGACCCGCACGGGAGAGGGTGGGGGCTGCCACGCCGCGGGAGGCGGAGGGCAGACCCAAGCCCCTCTCCGCCGCCGCGGCGCCGCCAAAGGAAGCCGGCGGGGCCGCGCGCCGCATCCGCGCCTCCGCCGGCAGGGAGAGGCTAGCCACTCCCACGACGCGCCGCGGGGAGGGGCGAGGCGAGCCAACCGGGGCACGGCCGGCCACGCGGGCACGCCGCCGGAAGGGGAGGGACCCGCAGTGGCGTCCAACGCGGTGGGCCGGTTCAAAAGGGCCCGCCGCCAACGGGGACGGGGGCAGCCTCCTCACGGGGAAGGAGGAGAAACCCCGGTCCCAGGACGGAACCCGAGGGGCGCCGCGATCGGCAGCCAGCCCGGCCGTGGCCCCGAGCCTCCCGAGAAGGCCTCCGCAGCTGGCGGTCGGCCAGCCCCGGCTCGGACGGCAGGTGGACCCCCCTCCGACAGCCCTGGCGAGGGCGGCCAGGGCGGGAGCGGACTCGGCGGCGGGAACGGACACCTGAGGCATCGCCTGGACGACCGCCGGCCGAACCGTCTGAACCAGGGTAGGTCCCAGAGGTGGGGGCAACAACCCAAGGAGACCCTGGGAGGGAGGAAGGAGCCCGGGGCAGGGCGCTTTTGGCGGCCGTGGGTAGACGGGTTACGGCCGGAGTGACCCCCATCTACCGCGTTGGGGGCGCGAGCAAGCCCCGACGCTTAGGGCCCCGGGCTGGGACCCGGAGAGAGGGTGGGACCGGGTCCCCCTTCCTCCCCGCGGAGGAGCCTCTAGCTGCGGGCGCCAACGGAGGGGGCGTGCCTCAGGGCCAGGGGCCGCCCCGGATAGGTGCTGGATCCAGGGGCTCCAGCCCCATCCCGCAGAGACGGGTGACCATCACCGGGTTCGCTGACCCCCCCTGCCATCCAGGGAGGGGGTGATCGCACCCGAGGGCCCGGACCGCCGACCAGGGGGCCGGGAAGGATACGGCCAGAAAGGGGGAAGCAGGGTCCGCCGAACCCCCCTCCCGGCCAGGGAGGGGGTGATCGCACCCCTCACCCCTCACAGGAACATAATGGGTGAGCTTTCCAAAACTGTCCAAGTGTTTTAGGAAAACCAGGCCTACTGAAAGTCAATGAGGCTATGTCTACACTACAGAGTTTTTCCATGATAAACTCAGCTGCGTCCAGGTAACGTGTCTGCTTTTTCAGATCAGTTTCCGAAAAAGCAGGTGCGCTCTTTCCGAAGCTCTGTATTCCTTATTTTATGAGGAATAAGGACTCTTCCGAAAGAGGTGGTTTTACCCACATTTGGCCCCGTGTAGATGGGCCAAATGTCAGAAAAGCCTCTTCTGAAAAAAAGAATTGGAAAAAGGTACGTAAATTGTGGAAGTTCTTAAAAAGAGGATGAAATTCCAGCTTCACCTTCACTCCTCCTTTATTTTAGTCCAGATTGCAATAGATTTATGTAAAGATTATGTAAAGAAACAAGTTTTCCAAGAACCCTGTCCTGAAGAAAACATGCTGTAAGTCATCAAAAATGTTATTTTCACCATCAATTATTAAGTGTTTGATTCTGCAAAGCACTGAGCATGTTCAGCATGATTTGATTTCCACAGAGTTGGGGGTGCTTCACAGCTTGCAAGATCATACAATATAATATTTCCCCTCTCTATAAAATGCATCTTTCATGAGGCAAGGTTTGTCATTTAGAAAGAATAATAGAAGATTCAGAATGGCTGGATTTGGAAGATGGAAGTTTGTACTGAATTTTTGATTGGAGTAAGATGTATCCAAGGCTTTATTCTCCTCTCTCACTCTAATTTTAGTTTTACGCTAGTGCAACTCCATTGTCTTCAGTGGAGTTACTCCCAGTTTACACCATAGTTTCTTTTCTTGTTAAAATATTAATTTGCTACTAAGGACCACATGGAGGGTTCATGACACACTCTTCTGGGCCCTGAGGAAGGTACGAAGGGGCTCAGCTCTGGGCCCCCTGGAAGGAGCGGGACCTCAGGTAGAAAGAGTGGGGTTGGGGACTAGTCTACCTCATCCAGCCCTCAGTACCACCTTGACCATGCCACAAGGGGCTCTGGAGGTGATTTAAAGGTTCTAGGGCTCTGGCCGCTGCTGCTTCTGCGATAGTGGCAGTGACGACCTGGAGCACTGGTCCCTTTTGATTGCTGGGCCCTTTGCGACTCTCCTCCAATGGTCCCCTTCCCCTTTGGTGGCCCTGGCCACATCTGAAAAGCATGCAGTGCAAATCAAGAAGCAGTGCCAGAATAAGCCACTAGTCAGTTTGTAATTGTGAATCAGGCATTGAGGGAGACAGAGGCTGTGAGTCTATTATAGCCCCAGATACAGAATCTGCTTCCTTAGCTCAAGCTGTAGCAACTCATGTCTTTAGAACTGCAGTTGGAATGGCCACGGTATTCAGATATTTGGGACAACCTTCCTCTGTCCAGAAGTAGTATATAATCCATGTGTCATGTATGCTGTGTCCACTTATGTGCTCAGTCCACAAAGGATATGGTTCTATTACAGTTCTTTGCTGGAGAGCATTGCTCTTTAACTGTGGAAGTTCACACTTTCACTCTTGGCAATGTTCCTACACTGGCAGCAGATAGGGAAGAGACCCTTTGGTACCAGGGGATCCTCATTGCACTGGGAACATCCTCCTAGGGTCTCTTATATCAGGACTATGGCTATAGTGGGGAAATATAGTCAAACTCAGTAGAATAGTTCATAGCTGTAGAGCCATAGGAATAACAAAATATGCAGAGCTTAGAAATAACATTGGAAACTTAAAAACAAACAATATTAGGCTTTATAAGCAATCAAGCTTTCAAAATGGCATTGCTTAAAGCCCATTAAACAAAGCAAAACTCTTCTCTAAATTGGTAAATACACGTTGTTTACAGCACACAGAATATCATTGGAAATTCTAATTTTTGAACCTATCACTGATGAAAAAAATTGTGGCTCATCAGTTATTCAAACATCAACATCACTTCAGAATGATTCCGGGAGGGCCATTAGATACATTTGTAATAGGAAGAGAAACTAAATAGATTAGAGCTGGAGCATAAGCAGAGATATACTGTGAATACTGAGAAGCCTAGTCCTATGTTTTAAAAACGGGTTCCCTAAAATTAGGCCTAAAGGCCCATGTTATGGCATTAAAATGAGTTGCTTCAATTTAAGAATTTCTGAGTATTCATGAAAGCTTTATGGAATATTTATGGAAATCAAGTCACTTATTTGGTTGCCTAGTTATGGACTTTGAAACCTAACTCTAGGTTTCAAGTATGAAAAATTTGGCCCTGATTTCAGGTAACTGACTTACCGCAGCTAAATAACAGTTGCATCACGCAGGGCCTAATTTTGCAAGCACTAAAGCATATGAGTAACTTTACTCACTTGAATACTCTCCTAAGGTGAGCTCCTCACATGAAGAATTTGCAGGGTCAGTAATCATTTGCAGGGTACAGTAGCATTCCTGATGCTCAGAGGAAGCTTAAACTAGGAATTAATTTATATATGTGGTGTTTGACAAACCTCAGTTCCTGATGTCTCACGCTCAGCCTTACTTTATAGTCACATCTGTTAGTTTAAAGCATTTTTAGTTCATCGAAGAAGGCTTTACAAAGAAAAAAAACAGATGATGAAAATCTCATCTGTCAAAACTGTTATTAAAACTGGTAACACTGTGAGATTTTGTTTAAATTGAAAGCATCATTTATTTTTTATCAAACATTTTATAAACAATCACATTTGAGCAGGATTTGGGGGACCTGGAGAGCCCTCAACAAAATGCAGCTCATTATGTTGCTTTGTTTAATGTGTTGCTCAGAGATAAGCAGGGGATGCTTTTCCATTACCTCAATGGGAGGTATACTAGCTGGTGTGACTACAGAGGTGGAAAAATCACCTATGCACAAATGCACATTTATCAATCACAAAGGGAGTAGGGAATATCAAACGGGTGGAAAGTATTCATATGAACTGAAAAGGAAAAATAGGTAGAGGCAGATTGTCAGACCTCAGCATTTAAATCTTTTTGGCTCAGTCTTTGCAGTTTAATTATCATAATGGAGCATAACAGAAGATGAATCTGAAATTGTCCATTCCCCCCCACTACTACCATCAACATATATGGTTGTGTGTGTGGGCGGGAAAAGGAAGGAGAGAAATAATTGGAGGTTTCAGAGTTCATAATGATTGTTGCCTATTTTTTTTATGAAGACAACATCGCAATTATTGTCTTGTTGAAAGTCTGCTAAACAGGGCTTAAGTCACTCAAAATGAGGTTTATAGAGCATTGAAGAAAACTTAGCAAAAAAACATTTGCTAATGAAGTAACTGACTTTAGAACAGTAGCAAAGGGAATAAAATTATCAATAAATTATGCTTGAATTAAACTAATGATGGGAAGATCTAAAAGGATTTGGACTAGCAATTGGGGGTGGCATTTTCAAAAGCATGAAGTGTTAATCTAAAGCTACTCCCATTGAATTCAAACTCCCATTCGCTTCACTGGGAGTCGAGTTAAGCCAGAGATGAGAGCTCTGAAAATGCCACCTGTAGCCTATAGGAATAGGGTACTATCTCTGTGCACGCTACATGACACTTAAAATTAGGGATGTTGGTGTTTAATCATTTACATGATTAACTGATAAGCCTAGGCTCATTGGTTAATTCTAACAACTACACGCACATACAAGTAATTCATCCCCTGTCACCAGCAGCGGATATAGGGCAGGGCGAGCAGGGCGGCTGTCCCGGGCCCCGCGCTTCAATAGGCCCCGCGCACGCGTTACTACCTGTCAGCTGTGGCGGTGGCGCATGTGCGAAATTGTGCTGCCCTGGGCCCTGTGCTTCAATAGGCCCCGCAAAACTATCATCCGCCCCTGCCTGTCACCCATTCCTAGCTTCTGACAAACAGAGGCTAGGGACACCATTCCTGCCTATCCTGGCTAATAGCCATTGAAGAACCTATTCTCCATGAATTTATCAAGCTCATTTTTGAACCTTATTATAATCTTGGCTTATATTGGTGGGTTTTTGTGTATATTTAGTAAATATGATTATATGGTATCCACTCTGGGTAGGTTTTTTTTATAGTTTTTTGTTGTCGTGTACAAACCAAAATACACAGCACAATACTAAAAGCCTGGATGTTTATTGCAAACCATTCATTATTTCTCAAGCCATGTATGTAATGAGACCAACAGGCTCCTGTCTCTCTGTGACTGAGCCTCTGATTTTATTAGCTCCATTTATGGTTATTTCCCCATAAATATGTAATATATTAAAGTTATCATCTGCATATCTCTGAGAATTAACAAAAGTATATAAGAAAATCCCTTCTCTGAAAATGATTTATCTTGAAGTGCAACATATAGAAAATCTGCTCTAGTCTGACTCTTCTAAAGAATATACTTTGGCCTGGTGGACAGCGTTCATCAGGAGATGTACAAAACAAGCTCAGTCAGTTATGGAGTAACTGAGGGTGTGTCTACTCTGCAAAGTAACTCAAAATAAGATATGCAATTTGAGCTACGCAAATGGCGTATCTTATTTAGATGCTATTTCAAAATAGCTTATTTTGTCATTTGGCACTGCCTACACAGTGCCAAATTTCAAAATAAAGTGCTATTCTGAAACGTCCCTTACTCCACATAGAATGAGGTTGACAGGGACGTCGGAATGGCAAGCCCTAAATAATGGGCTTGCTGTGAAGAAGCGGGATAGGTATTTCGGGATACTCTGGTATCCTGAAATAACACTGCAGTGTAGACATAGCCTGAAAGATTAGCTCTAGAGAAAGTGTCAATAAAGAAACCACACCAAAAAGACACACACTGAAGAATCCTTCGACCCTAGTAACTAGAGATGGGCTTAAATCCAAATCTTATCTATTCCTCCTCCAGACTATTGGAACTTGCATTCAAAGCACTCCTGGTTAGGTTTTACAAAACCAACATCTGATTGATGACATGTTGCAAAAACCAAAGATATTATTTTTCCTGTTTCTGAGATTAGACAAAAGAGATTTTATATTTGAATCCCCTTTACTTGGTTTCTCATGAATCCACAGGATCTGTGCTGTGCCCCAGCTTTTAAGCTGTCCCCCTTCTGTATGGCAAACTTAGAAGAATGGAACCCCTTTTCAGGGTAGGCCACAAGGCCTCATTGTCTCAGAGGACATGTCTACATAGCAGCATTATTTCAGACTAATGTCAGTTATTCTGAAATAACATAGTGCGCGTGTACACAGCAAACCCATTATTTTGAAATAAATTCAAAATAATGGGCTTTTTACTCTGACTTCTGTAAACCTTATTGTTTGAGGAGTAAGGGAAGTCAGGGGAAGAGTGCTCTATTTTGAAATAAGTGCTGTGTAGACATGCCCAAAGTCGAAACAAGCTATTTCAACTTAAACTATGCAATTGACATAGCTCTAGTTGCGTAGTTTATTTTGAGTTTAGCCCTTCTGTATAGACAGGGCCAGCCTTAGGCTGATTCGACTGATTCAGTTGAATCAGGCCCCACGCCTAAGGGGGTCCCCGCGCCCCTGAACCTGGAAGTGCCGGCCAGTGTTACAATTCAGAGCCGGGGGCCCTGCTCCACCAATATATGGAGCTGGGTCTCTCCCCCGGCTCTGCCTGGAGCGGGCCCCGGACCCCACCCCAGCGCGTTCTCCCACCCCGCCCCCAGAGCATCCCCCTCGGCCCCGGACTGTCCCTACCGTATGCGGCTCCCCCTCACCGCCTGCTGCTGCCATGTGATTTTAAAACTCCTCGGAGGCACATTGCGTGGCTGCCTCCGGGTTCAGACTCCAGGGCCTGAGCGCAGACTCCGGCCCCGCAACGTGGAAGACAGAAGGTAGGGAAGGGGCTTGTGCAGCGGGGGAGGGGCTTGTGCAGCGGGGGAGGGGAAAGGAAAGGGGCTTGTGGGGAGGGGAAGAGGAAGAAAGGGGAAGGCACCAAGAGAAATGGCAGGGGGCTAAGTGCAGACAATGAGGAAAAGGGCAGGAGGGGAGGTGTCAGTGGGAAGGGGGACAGGGTGATGCTGGGAGAGGAGAAGAGAGGGGAAGGGCATTGGGGGCTACAGGGGGGAGGAGGAGGTTCTGGGAGAAGGCTTGAAAGAAGGGGTGGGGCATGAGAAAGGTGGGGATGGAGCAAAGCATGTGTGAGGGCACAGGGGCATGAGGGGAACAGGGGCAGAGAGTGGTGAGGGGATGGGCATCAGGGAAAAAGAGGGCAAAGGGGGCAGGGGCAGTGAGGGAAGGGGGAGGCACCAGGAGGGTGCAGGGCTAAGGAAAGGTGCAGGTGCCAGGGGATTCTAGGGGTGAAGCTGAAGGCAGACACCTGCAGGGGAGGGACCAGCACCAGAGGAGAAATGGGCAGGTGTGTAGAGGGAGGTGTTAGAAGAGGGTAGCTCACATGATCAGAGTGGGGCTACTGGAGGAGTGGGCACAAGGGGAGAGAAGGGCTGGTGGAGGGGGACAGGTTGCAGGAGGGCTGAGGGCAATGAGAAGGGCAGGAATCAGGACAGCAGAGAAGGGTGAGGAGTTGGGGGGCAGCAGGCACCAGGGGAGATGATGGAGCAAGGAGGAGACATGGCAGCAGAGAGAAAAGGTAAAGGTTTATAAAATATTTATTAATAACTTGGTATGCTGCCCTAAACCTTGTCTGGCCTGATTTGTGATTCTCAGTCCAGCCGTAATAGATAGGTAACACCAGGCCGAATTTGGCTTCTGTGGGGGGATAGGCTTTGATTAATTGCTTAGGCTACACAGCAATTGCTTACCTAAGTCTTCTTTTTTTTTTTTTTTGCTCAACAAAAAATCCTGGGTGGGGGGGTGGGGGGCCCCACCAAAACGGTTCGAATTTGGCCCCGCACTTCCTAAAGCCGGCCCTGTGTATAGACATGCCCTAAGACTGAGCCTCGGCTGTCCTGTTTCACACTATGAGCTCTGCCCAGTGAATCTAAATGACAGACTCCCAGTAAGAGGAGTCATTTATACTCTTCAAGGACGAATACACATCAGCAAATATTTGCAGTGACACCCGGCAGCCTTTTCAAAACAAGGTAGGATTTATTAGTTAACCTGCACACAGCACTGGGCATCTTTCAGTTAGCACAGAAAAATAAAGGTTAGGATGTGTCTATTCCAGCCAAGCCATGCTTCTGACGATCCATTCTTAGGGTATGTCTACTACTAAGTTTTGTTCATTTCACCCATACAGTGAGGATACTAACAACAAGGTCTCCAAGAGCAGACTTAACCCTTTTGCAATCACATGAATGAAATAATAGCTAGATTTATATCACTTTAATTTGGGGATGATTTATTTTACAAGTGTAACATATTGAAAATCTGTTCTAATCTGACTTATAGTCTCCCTAGCTGTCTTTCTTTACCTGCTATAATTCTTGTGAATTTTGCCTGTAGGAGAAAGATCTATTGCAGGCTCTTTCTAATAGACATTCTTCTATATAAACCTACTTAACTAACTCAAATAACTGATTTCAGAGCTGTTCCTTTGTGATTAGAAATATTTATATATATTTCAGTAGAGAAAAAGTACATTAATGCAAAGTTAAAGGCACTTGGTGGTATGTTGATCCCTTGTAGAATGTTGAGTTGAGCAAAACTCAAACTTCTGAAAAACAAGACATTCAGAGTTAAGGTTGCTCTAGCAGCCTTTATTCTGCCCTCCTTTAGCAATGCTCATATATGTCCGATTAAAACACATACTTTTACTCTGCTAGTCACACAGCTGCTGAAACGCACAAGCTCCACACTTTATTTTACAACTCATTCACTCAAGGGCTGTAGGATTCCATCTAATGCTATTAAACTGGAGAGCAGGAAATATTTTCCACCCACCTTTCTTCTGATCCCCTTGATTTGGCAGGAACCAGTGGTAATTATTTGCATACAATCCAAATGCAGACAATGCATCTGGTGTATCTAAACTACATGGTACAGACAGTGGTTGTGCCTCTTGGTAAAGGTGTGTTTGTACCTGGAGAGATGTGAATTACTCTGAGGTGTGCGATGGACCTGTGAGGAAATCTATACTGTCGCATCTTCTGATATGTGTGTGTGAACAAAGGGAAAAGCTATATGTATGTGTTCAGGATCCAGTATGTATATGTTATGTACATATAATTAGCAGTTCATGGGAATTTTATGACAAAAGGCATTGTCATTAGTGAGCTGGGATATGAGAGCAGTCTGAGCATTTATTATTTGCCTGCACACTAGGTAGGGTGAGTGTGGTTGGTATCAAATGTAGATGCACTGAACAGTGTAGGCAGTAGTTAGTTATGCTTGGTAAAGGTGTGTTTGTGAGGTCTGTAGGCTACGTTGAAGAGTGTGACACAGCCGTGATTGTGATATTAGGAGCTATTTGTACTGCACGCTCTCATGTATGTAAGGAAAGGGAAGAGCTGCATGTATACATTCAGGATGATGTGTGCATAATTTCTATGCAGAATTGTACATGTAATTGTAACACACACACATCTTCTGGGTGGTGTACTGTCCCATCTAGTGGCACTGAAACAACTTACAGAGAGAATAATGAGTCTGCTCTACAGCCCTTGCTGTGAGCCAGCTGGCTTTAGCTCATGTGGTAGTAGCACTAACCTTGTGCACTAATCTCCAGAGGTCCTAGCTTCCATTTTGCCCTCAGATGAGTGGGGTCTGCTGACATTACATAATGTCAATTGCAGTGCATAGAAATTTTTTTTCAAAGGGGTATTGGCAGCAATGAGGTGGAATATGAGAGGACTCTTTGCTGGGTACATTTACAAAATTAATAATAAATTCAATGTCAGTGATGTAAGAACATAAGAACAGACATACCAGGTCAGACCAATGGTCCATCCAGCCCAATATCCTGTCTTCTGAGAGCGGCTAATGCCAGAGGCTTCATAAGGAAAAACTGGGCAATTTTCTAATTCTAATGCTTTAATGATGGTTAAATGAAAGTGTAAGTTGAGATGGTGTGATGGGATGCAGACACAGAAGACCCCTTGGATTGTTCTCTGATTTACTTATTATGCCATTGACACTTACCTTCTTGTTCCCTGAGGCTTCCCACCATCCTGTCCTGCTGGGCCAGATTCTCCGGTCTCCCCCAGAGATGGCACAGAGTTGGGGTTACTGTCCCCCTACAGAGCAGTGTAGTACTAAACTACTTCAGCTCTGAGAGAATGCAGTTCTAGGACACAGTACCCAGGAAACCAACACTCAAAAAAGGGATCAAAATCCCAAACAAATCCTTCTTTCTCTGAGTAAAAGTTTTACACAAAGAAAGCTCATGAAGGTGTTCATGCTTTTTATCACTGAAAGAGAGATATACACACTAGTCATCCCACCCAGGTAACAATTATTTACACTGGGGCTGATAAAAAAAGTGTTGCAAGTGAAAAAAGACAGATCAAAGTAAGTTATTAAATTAAAATGAAAAAGAATATACATAGCTAGTTCTGATTCATTAAAAAACTTATTACAAGCCGATTTTTACCCTAAAGTGTTGCTCTTGTTAATAATCTTCATGTCAGAGACAACCTCTTTTATCTTTGACATGGGTCCCCAGCTCTTTGTCTTCAGTTGGTCTGGAAAATCCTGGAAGAATACAAAGACCTGATAGGTTCCCATTGCTTAGTTTTCCACCCAGGGTGGGAATCTTTTGTCCTACATTCCTCCTTCCATGGAAAACTACCTGGGTCAAAAATGGAATCCCATTACTAGGTAGTATGGTCACACATCTTACTAGTCCAATCACCTTTGGACTTATAGGACAAACAAGGCTATTTACAAGTCATTAAGTTGATCACCCAGTCATTAAGGTTTCCAGGTACCGGGCATCAGTGATGCTCTTTTTAATAGCACATTTAAAACTATAAACAGTCTCATCTTCTTATTTCTAACTTTACATACAAGAATTATACATGCATCAAAACAGGATATACAGATCCAGCAGACCGTAACATTAAAACTGATAAGTTACATCAGGTATTTTGTTTAAAATGTCTTTGAATTATGCATATTTTTATTCTTAGCTAATTTTTATACAACAGGTGGGTGGTGACCATCACAGATGGTATCCATTGAGTAATGCTACATTTGCATTTGGGCTGGGAGGTCAGATTCAGAACTTACATATCCATACTTACACTAGCTCTGTTTCAGCTTGCATGCTAACGCAGTCTAGCTGGGATAGCTTGGGCAAGCCGCCTGGATACAAACTGCCTGGGTACCTGGCTAAGCTGTTATTTTCTGTGGGGGCTATAGAGCAGCTAAACGGGAGACCTTATAGCAGCACAGCTTGTCATGGTACAACAGTGTCATTGCCAGATGTGTGGTGTAGACAGAACCTAAGATTCCATCCCTGACTCTGCCACATATTTCCTATGTGATGATAGGCAAGTCACATAAGCCAAAACTTTGACAAGTGGTTACTAGTGTCTGTTTCTTGTTTTCTGTATACTCCGATTGAGACCGTATACAGAAATACAGTAAACTTCCGATAATCCGGCACCTTTAGGACCCAGGGGATGCCGGATTATCAAATATGCCGGGACTATCGGAAGGGGAGGGCTATGAGGGGCCTGGGGTGGAGTGGGGGGGATTCGCCCGTCGGTGCTGCGAGACCAACCCGGCAGCACCCCAGCTGCTCTGCCCCAGACTTCCCCAAGTCAGCTGCTGCTGAAACTGACCAGCGGCTGACTCGGGGAAGCCCGGAGCAGAGCAGCTCCAATTGTCCGGCTGCCCAGAGCACTTTCGGGGTTCCAGATGGTGCCGGACCATCAGGAGTGCCGGACCATTGGATGCCGGACCACTGGAGTTTTACTGTATTCTGATTTGCAGAAGTGTTGAGCATTCACAGCTGCAACTGAGCTTAGCAGGACTGCTGCTCTGAATATATAAAGTGCTATAACTTGATAAGTGCTCCGAAAAATCAGGTCCTAGGCTTCTCACCCAAAATTATTTGTCATTTTAAATCATTTTGGTCTCTGCGTCCACTTCCCCATATTTCAGGGGATAATAATACCACCTCATACTACTATGGGTGAAGATAAATTCATTCATGTGTGCATAGCACTAGCATACTACAATGAAAGCACCATAGGAAAGCCCATGAGGAAATTGTTTGTTCTGCATTCAGTGCAGGGTTTGGTTGGTGCTTTATAAACTGTGCACAGGGCCATGTATTGAATGATGAAGACAAAAAGAAATATTGAAGATCCCACCATTCAGTAAATATTGTCCATCCTCTGTTCTGAATATGGAGTGGTCCTGTGGAAGAAATTAGTATTTGAACATGTAATTAAAGCCTTTATCATAATACCTGTGCCTAAGGCCAGGTATTCTCAACCTTTTTCTTTCTGAGGCTCCTCCTCACCCCCTAACATGCTAGCAATTGGTGGAGATTTTTTTTTATATCTGCTCTTAACAAAATATATATACACATTACATAAGAGCCAAAGAAACCCAGTTGCTGGAAGCTGGTTTTAATAGTAATAAACCTAGATTTAAGCTAATTGGACATATCCTGATTTAATCTCACAGTGACAGTTACTTCGCACTTTTATTCAGAGTTCAAGCCCTGATAACAAAATGTGCTAATGTGCATGGCCATCATCTTGGCTGATACATCAACGACCTCTAGAACTGAAAGTATGCCTGTCAACAGCTTGCTCTATAGAGTCAGGCTTTGTAGCAACACGCTATAATAGACTCTTATTCTCTGTGGATCAAGCTCAAAGGGTGACTTATAACATACACTGACCTGTGGGTACTTAGGTCTGTAAATAGGATATTACACCAGGATGCAGAGTTAGACTAGTAGTATTGGCTCTAAGAAAGAATAGCCCAGAGAGGACAGGAAACAAAAACAAACAAAAAAACATTTTAAAGCATAAAGCATAAATGATTAAAATGTTTGATTTCTCCCTTTGCTAAATAATAATGTATAAAATAATAATAATTCTTAGAATTTACATTCCTCTTCATGACCCCTCCCAACATTCTTGCTTCCCTTCCTTCTTGCCTACTTTATTAGATCCCTACTGACTTTCTTCTATGTCCCTTTCAGGCTCAGACCACCAACCCTCACCTTGTCTGTCCTTTAAATCCCTCCTTACATTCACTTTCCACCAAAGTCCTGCCTCCTATAAAGTAGTGTCCTCTGTACAGAAGCACAAAGAAAAATCAGAGAACTAGCATGAGTGTAAAATGACACCAGCATTCACATTGAATGTGATTTTCAAAAGCATCAAAAGGACTTAGGAGTTCAACTGCTACTGAAAGTCAATGGGAATTGTGGGCCTAAGTCACTTAAGCACTTTTGGAAAGACTATCCAATGTTTTTGCTACATCCCACGTCCTACTCTTTATTTGTTTGTTATCTTTCTAGAGTAGGAGGTTGCTAGGGCAAAGTCCTTGTCATCTTACCTGTCTGTAAAGCACCTAGCACTCAATGTTGTACAAACTACAGATGGTCACAATGCAGCATATTTTATATCTTCAAACAGCAATGGTACATAACCCTCAAAAGATTTCTGTGAGAAAGTAAGCAAATACTATGCCCATTTCCCAGATGAGGAAACTACGGACTTATTGATACAAACCTCCAGTGTGCAACAAGTTGTGGCTTGAATCTACTTGGTGCTAGCCTGCTTCAGATTAATTGTCCATGTTTCCTGTGCTAATGTGTGTTGACAGTTCATTAAATCAGCGCGCTCTAGACTTCTTTGACATGGGTCTACCTCAAATCACTCTAATGACTGTTAACTCATGTCAGCAGGTTGCAAGTGGATAGTTAGACCACGGCAGGATAGTGAAGAGCAGATTTGTGCCCCAAGTTGTGATGAACTAGAGAGTGGTCCCAGTTTAAAGCGTGTCCTCAGCAGCGCTGCCACAGCAGTGCTTTCAGCTGAAAGTGTGGCCATGGCATGAGTGCTGGGAGAAAGATCTCCACCTCCACAAGGAGGGGAGCTAACAATGCTGGGAGCCATTCACACTGGTGCTTTACAGCACTGTAACTTGTCAAGATCAGGCTGTGTTTGTTTGTTTTTTCACACCCCTGAGCCAGAGAGGTCCAGCGCGGTAAAGTGCCAGTGTAGACTTAGTTTCAGTGTTTGTGTACATAAGCTGTACAGTTATTGGCAAACATTTTCCAAGTTAGGTCACTAAATCCATATTTTGGCATCTAAATCTTGAATTTAGATGTTTAAAAAAAGGAATGACCAATTGTTATACAAACTGTCTCCTTGCACAAGGCAGTCATTGCTCCCAGTTCAAAATAAGGGTAGGCATGTTCAGTCAATTAAATAATTTGATTGACTGAACATTTGTACTATATATAATATGGTGCTTTAAGAATTAAGAATTAGTAAATCTGGGCTTATACACTACATAATAATGATATTATGCCTTGTTATTTTTTCCATTACTGTATGTGGTGGGAAAATGCTATTAAATATATTGGCTTCCTATATTTATTCAATCACTCAAACTAGCAGAATACTTGGCCTGAGAGGAAACATCTTGTTTACAATAATTTTGAGTACAGCCGCTAGAATCTCATGAAATGTACATCAAGCTTTATAATAAGGAAGTATTTGTGATATTCTTGTAATATTTATTAATGTGAAATATACAGTTAACTTTTATGAAAGAGCTATTGTATGCTTGAGTTTACAATAAACAGTTAAGGCTCTAAAAGGAGAGTTGATGCCGTTGAGGCAAGTGGAATGTTTGCTTAGATTTGGCAAGAAGAAATATTGTAAATAATTCAAAGAGTGTAATTTGATTCTAGATTTTTCTGGGCTATGTGGCATATGGCCCTTCTGTTTTTGTTTTATTTAGCTTTGCTGCCTCCGTTACGTAACTGATCTTTTTTGTCTGTAATTAAACTTCAAGGTCATCCAGGAATTAAGCTCAGATGAAGTCCATGTAATGGAAACAAGTGAGACTGGACCATTCAGAGTTACATGACTCCCTCCTTCTGAATCATTTGGTTCTAAGGAAAAGAGAGGGAGGGGAAAAGGAGCCTACCACATTGAGAAGACAAGAGCAGGAAAGGCTTAATGTGAACGTGCTCTTGAATGGCATAGATTTCCCAGCACACAATTTAGAAAAAGGAGACAGTATAGGGACACCGCAGGTGGCAAATTGTCTATAGCCACAGAAATATATAACACAGACTGATTTATAACAGAGGTTATTTATATTGAATGGTCCTTGATAAACTCGTGTATAGACTTACTTTTTTGACTACAGAACAGTGAATTAAATGTGCATCTGTTATTGTATTTGGACATGCCTTGACTAGTTCAAAAGTGGGACCCGGCACTTAAGTAAGATATACTAAAACTTTATTGTGAGATGGTATCCTCATTCTCTCAGCGGCTTGGGATTTTTACTGTCTGCTTTTGTTCTATGTGGTTGAGTTTCAGTTTTTAATTACCCTTTATCCTTTTCCTCTGTTATAAAAACTTCAAAACCCTTCCCTAGGGACAACTTTAATGACCATGTAAACTCAAAGGAGGGAGATGAGTCTGCCATATATTCTGAGTATAGAACATGCCACATTGCTTGTTTCTCCGTCCTGACCCCTTGAGAGAGTCATGGCATGGAACTAAGCAGAACCTGCCTAAATGAAGACAGTCACTTTGTAGCCAGTTAGTAATGTGGTGAGATTATAAATTCTGTGCTCTTCTTGAGAAACTCAATGTGGCCTTCTGGAATGAATGATGGGTTAGGAAGCAGGTGGCCTTGTCTTCTAACCAGAGCACCTTTACTGGACACTGTGTAGTCTGGGCCAATTTATTTATCCCCACTTCAGTACCCACATTTCATTGATTGGGGAAAGAATGCTCACTCACCTACCTCAAAGACATCTTGTGAGAATTAGTTAGTTAATGGGTGCAGAGTGATTTGACTACATACTTACTAAGAATTATTACATCATTTCTAAAGAGGAATATTAGTGAAAATGCCTTTTGCCTTTGAGATACTCCTATTATTTTTAGTTATCTTTTCATTTAGAGATCCTCAGGTGACTGGTGTTATTATATAACTATATAAGTGCCAAGTGTTATTTATTAGGCACGTATATTCTGTAATTACTTTGCAAATATAATCATTTTATTTGACATTACAGAGTACTTCAAACATTAATTGCCATGTAACTTGCAGATTTCAGATCTGATACATAAACCTAATCATCAGTCATTAAGTATTAAAGAGGAGAGTAATGGAAATATATCAAGTCATTGCATATCACTCATTAAGTCTAATTCCTAGAAAGTCGCCAAAGCCTTTTGAGACATTAACATCCAACTCTAAGTGTCCATTGTGAATTTAGGCTTGAAGAACTGGTTGAATAGTTTATTCCTTTGGGACACCATGACTCTTAGACCCAAATAAATACTCCTCTTTAGAGTAATATAATAATACAGATAGGCCTAATCGTTAGATGAGGTGAAATCTGATGTCAGCGGGGGGATCATTTCAAGGGTGTCCTCTGTCACCACCCAAGCAGACAGATAAGCACCACTTGCAGGTACAAATTATACTTTGATTCAGGAGTGCTTGATTCAGGAGATAAGAACTGACTCACTTCTACCACAGTTCTTTTCCAGTTCTGAACACAACTCAATCAATGTACAGCCCAGTTACATTCTCAATGCACTCACTTATCAGTGCTGAACCATATCTTCCAACCAGGTAAGATTCACCATGGCAAACCAAAAATTATATCACTACTGGATATCTGTTAAGTCATATTTAACGGGTACAACAGGGTATACACACCACATTTCTTTAAATATATAGAGGTCAGGGTTGATGGAAGCTTCCTAAAAATTTGGGGGTACTGTCACCTGAACCATGGCCCCAAACCCTGGTCTTCCCCTTCTTCCTGAGCATCTGCCCTCACACTGCCTTTTGTTCCTGAGGCTCTTTCCTCACTCCACCTCTTCCCCCAAAGACTCCATCTCCCACTGGCTCATCTCTGTCCCCTCCCTCCTTCTCATTACTTGCCCTTATGGCCACTGAGAAGTGGGAGAGCATCACCCTCCCACTTTTAGAAGAGCTAAGGCCATGCCCCTCTGCCCCTCCTACCCTCTTTGCTTTGTGGTGACCCTGCATGGAGTTTACAAGTCATGGAATCATAGAATGCCACAGTGAATCAGATTGGTGGTCCACTTTTCAATGTCCTTTCTTCATGAAGTGACCAATGCCACAATCTTCAGAAAAAGGTGCAATTCACCCCCTCCATCCTAACATTGACAATTATGCTATAACATATATATAGGGAAGTTTCCTCCTAATCCCAAGTGCTCAGTGTTTGATTTATGTCAGGACTGATTCAACACATCTGGGGTCCCTTACCCACCCAGACTTGATACCATTATATCGTATGTCCCTTCTTCCCTGTTATCTGTGTACTCTAAGGGTACGTCTAGACTGTGCAGCTCTTTCCAAAGAAGCTTTTTCGAAAGAAACTTTCGAAAAGGCGTCTTTCAAAAGAGAGCGTCTAGACTACATTATGCGGATCGGAAAATCGATCCGCTTTTTCGAAAAAGAGCGTCCTGACTGCTGGACGCTCTTTCGAAAGAAAAAGCCACCCGGAACCGCTTCTGCCAGGGCATGGGGGCAGCATTTCCTTCCGGGTGCTGCTGCCTGCCCTTTGCAGAGACGCGTGGTTAAAGGGATGCCCCTGAACATCCGTTGCTCTGCTCCTGCAGCTGCCTTTGCTGTCCCTCTAGGAGGTAAGCAAGGTATTGCAGTGCTTGTTTGGAGTGCCCAGCTTCCTGGGACACCCCAGCAGATTTTTTGTTTGGAGGTTTTTTCTGATTTAGACCCCTTTTTTTTGGCATGGAGCCAAAGCTGCCTCTGGGCAGGCGATGGCCCCACGCCATCATACTGCAAGTTTTGCTGCATCTGCATGACACAGTCATGAGGCTACTTCCCCATTTGGACCCAGACCAGAGGTACGAAGGGTCCGACCGTCATGCAGCCCCACTGCCCTTGCCTCCAAACTTCTTCGTGGACAGGCGTTTTTGGAGGCTTGACACCAGCTCTGACTGGTGGAACTGGCTCATTATGGAGCTCTGGGATGACCAGGAGTGGCTCCGCAACTTCCGGATGCGGAAGGCCTCTTTCCAGGAGCTGTGTACCTGGCTCACCCTGGCTCTGCAACAGCAGGACACCCACCTGCGGCCTGCCATCCCCCTGGAAAAGAGGGTCGCTATTGCCCTCTGGAAGCTGGCCACCCCCGACAGCTACCGCTCCGTGGGACACCAGTTTGGAGTGGGCAGGTCTACTGTTGGGTCCATCCTGATGGAGGTAAGTCATTGTCAGGGGACAGTCACAGTTTGGCGGGGGGGGAAGGGAGACTGTCAGGAAAGGGCAAGGCAGAGTGGGAGTGGGAGTGGGAGCTCCTCCACTCACCCTGAGCTGCCGGGGTTCTGAGGAGGGGATTCCCGGGTTGTTTGAGGGGGAAGGTGGGTGGTGGGTTCTCCTCCTAAGAGATAAGGCACCCCTTCTAAAATTTTGTTGTCTGTCTATTTGTCTCTTTCTGCAGGTGGTGAGGGCCATCAATTCTGAGCTGCTGAACAGGCTAGTCCATCTAGCAGACCTGGACAGTGTCATGGCTGGCTTTGCTGCCCTTGGCTTCCCGAATTGTGGAGGAGTGCTCGACGGGATACACATTCCAATCCGTGCACCGCCCCATCGAGCAGCCCAATTCATTAACAGAAAGGGCTACTTTTCAATGGTCCTCCAGGCCCTGGTCGACCATCATGGCCAGTTTACTGACATTTGTGTTGGGTGGTCGGGGCGGGCACATGATGCCCGCATCTTCAGGAACTCGTACCTCTACCGGAGGCTTCAGACAGGAACATTTTTCCCGCATTGTGACTTTGCGGTTGGGGACGTGCATATGCCGTTGTGCATTGTGGCTGATGCCGCCTACCCCCTGATGCCGTGGCTGATGAAGCCCTACACCGGCCACCTGGATGCAAGCAAGGGGCAGTTTAATGCTCATGTTAACCGGGCTCGCAACCAGGTGGAATGTGCGTTTGGACGTTTAAAAGGGAGATTCCGGTGCTTGCTCACACGGCTAGACATGGGGGAAAGCAACATCCCTGAGGTGGTGGCTGCGTGTTGCATTCTCCATAACCTGGTGGAGAGGAAAGGGGAGGCCTTCCTACCAGGGTGGTGTACAGGTGCTGATGGTCAGGAGAGGTACTTTGACCAGCCCCGGTCAGCTGCCATCCGCCAGGCTCACCGGTCTGCTGTTTGCATCTGGGAGGCCCTACAGGAGCAATTCTCTATTGGAGGCCACTGACTCTCCTGAGGGGCTCCCATCTGGGGGCTTGGCCCTGGCCCAATACAAGCTTCCCTCCTCAACCCTTATCCTGACCCTGTTTGTAGAAATAATAAACACCAGGGTTTGTCTGAAAAGAATAACTTCTGTTTTATTGTTATAAATATCAATAACTGAAAGAATGTATAACTGTTGCAAACATAAAAAAGCTTGTGTTTATTGTACATAGTTTTTCCTCAAAGTATACTTTCTCCATCAAAAATAAACATTTTCTTAAATACCAAAATTGTGTTTAACTGGGATGGTGGGGGTGCTTGAAACCTGGAGGGGGAAAGGGGACTTGAAACCTGAAGAGGGGAAGGGGATCAGGTTGGACGGTGCTTGCCTGCTCGCAGTCTCCTGCTGGTGCCTCGTGTTTGGGGTCCACCATGGCGTCGGGATCAGGTGGGGCGACTGTCTGTTAGCTGGACAACAGAGGGTAGGTGCACTTGGGTCTGGGAGGCCTGGGGGAGAGGAGGGCCAGGGGAGAGAGGGGCTGGGGACTGGGGGCTGGGGAGAGGAGGTACAAGGAGGGAAAGGGATGGTGCTATGGAAGGGGGGTTTGGTGGGGCAGGGTCATGGGGTGCTGGAGGAGCAGGACCAGGCATAGGAGCAGGCAAGCCACAGACCTCCCTGAAAGTGGCACACAGGGACGTGCGCTGCTGGACAAGCTCCTCCATCAGCCGATCATGCCACCGAGCCTCTGCCTCCGTCCTCTCTCGCAGGATGGTGTTGAGCTCCTGCACGGTCGCCACATGCTGCCTCAGGATGTCTGCATAGACACGCCTGTGTCTGCAGCTCCCATGTCCCTGGGATGGAGGTGGGGCTGGGATGCTGTGGCCCTCTTGCACGGCTGGTCCGGCTGTGGAGGAAAAGAGGAAGACACAATCAGTCATGTGTGCAACAGCTGTGCAGCAGCTGAGACAGGGGACTCAGACATTCTGAAGGTAACACCATGTGTGACCTGGGCATCAGCCTGAGCATCACAGGGGTCCCGAAGTGCCAATGGGACCTCACACTGACAACCCACCTGGGTGTGTTCTGGACATGGTTTATGCCACCACGTGGCGCACCCCCATGTGTCACACTCTACCGCTGAACATGTTGGCACATGCACAGCCAGCTGCATGATGTCCATGGTGAGCATTACAGGTTTCCCTTGTGCATCACCCACTGTGCACCCACCTCCCCCACCCTGTGTGTTACACGACCTCACTGCACTCACCTGCTGCTTCGCCTCCGGCATCAGATGACACCTGGGAGGCCTCTGGGGTCTGGGTGACTGGCTCCAGAGTGAGGGTCACCATCTCCTCGCTGTCCTCCTCCTCCGGCACCATCTCCCCGTCTCCAGACTCCCTGGACTGCTCTAGGTCCTGCTCTGGCGCGTCCACCACAGGGTCCCCCAAGCCAGACTGGACGAGACGCAGTGGTGTGCGTGCTTCCCCACCACCAAGGATCTGGGCCAGCTCCAAATAATAGGGGCTGGAGCGGGGGGCTGCCCCAGAACGGGAGCTCTCCTCCCTGGCCTTTACATAGCCCTGGCGCAGCTCTTTCACTTTAGAGTGCACCTGGTCCTGGGTGCGGGGGTGGTGCCCTCTCTTGGCCAGGGCCTCTGCCATGCGGCCAAAAATGTCCACATTTCGCCGCCTAGTGTTCAGGGCTTGTAAGGCCTCCTCCTCTGACCAGAGCTCAAGAAGGGTCTTGAGCTCTGGCCCAGACCATGCCGGTGCCCGGCGTTTGGAGCCCCTAGTTGGGTCCCCAGAAGGCTGTCTGGAAGGGCCAGGAGGGTCTTGGGGCTGGGACATGGCTGCACTGGAATAGCCGTGTGCTCTGGCTGCTTTGCCGCCACAACTGGCTGTGAGGGTGACTGTCCCTTTAAAAGATGGCTGCAGACAGGAACCAGAGAGATGCAAGGCATGCTCCAGATTGTCCACCAGGGCTTCTTCCCTGGAGGCCCTTATTTTCGAAAAAAGTGGCTCCCCGCATCCACACTCACTTTTTTTCGACGGATATCCGTCGAAAAAGACGTTATTCCTCGTGAAATGAGGAGTACCGCCATCGAAAGAAAAGCCGCGTTCTTTCGATTTAATTTTGAAAGAACATGGCTGTAGTTTAGACACAGGTGAAGTTTTTAAAAAAAAAGGCTACTTTTTTCGAAAAAACCCTGCAGTCTAGACACAGCCTAAGGGTGTATCTAGACTACAGGGTTTTGTCGAAAAAGTGGCCTTTTTTTCGAAAAAACTTCCCCTGTATCTAGACTGCTGCCACGTTCTTTTGAAAGTAAATCGAAAGAATGCGGCAGTTTTTTCGACCATGGAAAACCTCATTTTACAAGGAATAACGCCTTTTTTCGAAAGTGCTCTTTCAAAAAAAGGCGCTATGTAATGCAAACTGTGCTTTTTTGAAAGAGAGCATCCAGACTGCCTGAGTGCTCTCTTTCGAAAAAGCAGCTCTCTAGAGGCTCTCTTTTGAAAGAGGCTTTTTTGAAAGATTCTTTTGAAAAAGCCTCTTTCGAAAGACCCTTGTAGTCTAGACGTACCCTTAGTGAAAGTGAAAGTTTCATAAGGCAAACAGTACCTGATTCATCACTTGCAGATCACAAAAAGGAGACTTTTACTTCTTATTAACAACAATAATCCCCCTGTTTATATTATGGTAGCCTCTAGTGGCCCACAGAGAGATAAGGGGCTCATGCCAGGTGATTTGCATATATATAACTAGATGATTTACCCAATATTGCTCAGGTCTTTAACTCAAATAAGTTTTGGGTTTTTTCTCATTTAAATCATTGTTCTGGGGTGGAGGTGTGGATGAGGGGTTCAGTATGCAGGCTTTCCTGGGGAGAGAGGACAACCAGCCCTTTCTCACCACAGCAGTTTGGGGCCAGGTGAGTTAAGGATCCGAGCAATGCTGGGTAAATCTTCTAGTAGAGAATAAATGTAATCTTTATATTTATTTAATGAATCATAAACTATATTCTATATTGGTAAGTGTTACAGAAAGGTTTGATTGAACCTGGAACAATGTATGTTTTGACCCGAAGAAGAGCTCTATGTAAGCGTGAAAGCTTGTCTCTGTTTCACTAACAGCAGTTTGTCCAATAAAAGATATTATCTCACCCACCTTGTCTCTGCAATATGGTTTGAATGACATATGTGGCAGCACCATAATACTGATTGCTTTCAGAAGCAAAATAAGACACAGGCTCCTGAGTTTTTGCATCTCTTCCCTCAGTTCCGGGACCATTAGCAGTTCATTCGGTGGAAAAGTAGTAGGAAGAAAAAAAAACAGCGGGACACTGGAAATGTTCAGTAATACCCCAGCTTTTCACAGGATGGCATTCAACAATGACACCAGGCTGTTCTTCAGGAGGCGTTCTTTGACTGGATGGTTCCCCAAGTGTCTGTCATTGTGTTTGATGTGGAGTTTGATTCCAGACTAGTGGGCTGGAGTGACAAGACAAAGACCTACGCAATGTGTGAAACATTTTTTAGTCTATTTTCAGAGCTCTGTGAAAAGTTCTGTCTGCCTCCACAATGGTCATCATGACATCTCCTTGCTGAGACCTTGTCTACACTTGTGCTGAAGTTGTTATTTGGGCCTATGTTTAAACATTATTATTGCCAGAAGAGGAGTAATACAGTGTAGACAGAGCATTAGTAGGGTGTTATCATCTGTTCTGTAAAATGTGCTATGGCCACATCTTTCTTTGAAGAAGAACAATGTTTAAACTTGCTTAATACTATTTAGTGAAAGATCCTGAGTTGCACTCTCTCATGTCTCAGGCTTTATGCCTTCACCTCTCCAGAGGTGGAATCACGCAGTTCTCCTGTGACTGGGTACCATGCATATTGACCATAAATCATCTTGCAGGTCCAACTGAGTTTGGATACCTGCGGTTCATTCCTTCAGGAGTTTCAGTGGCCCAAAGCAATCTTCTTAAAGTTGAGCAATATGTTGTTCAAGCATAACACGAGAAAAAGGGTTTGAAAACAACAAAAAAGTGTTAGGGTGCTCAGAGGGACAGGCAGCCTAACTTAGTGTGCATCACTGATTGGGCAGCAGAGGTACCTGGTTCCTTACCTTTGGCAAGGAATCTCCACTCATTTAGGCTTCAGTTTTTAAGAGGGCATGGTAAAGGGACCTGAGCCCTCCCTCTCTACTGGAATCTGCATGAAGTTACAACAGAAGGATCTTCCTGGCAGATAGCCAAGTGTAGTAGATTGATACTATTTCCTACCTATGGCCCTCTAGTTTGGTGCATGCTCTCTATAGCCCAAACAGCAGTGTCCCACCTGAGGTAGTGGCCCCTCTAGCAGCATCCTGCCACGGTCCATTTGGGTGAAAGCAGATGTATGGTCGTAGAGGACCCAGCCCCACAATTTCTTTACTGTCAAATAGTAAACTTCACTCACTGCCGGGTGCTCCTGCAAATAAGATACATTGGAAACAGTGGTGTCCACCCAGCCCCATCTACTCCCAGTCTCTGCTGGCTGCCCCGAGCTGCCTCTCACCAACTGTTTCCCCTTCTGGAAAAAGAGGAAACTGCCGCTCATCTCTGGACGGCTGCATGGTCTCCGCCTGCTCTGCCTCTGGCCTACAGCTCAAGTTGCACCATTCACAGACTAGCATCTGTACCTCTTCTGCCAGCCCATTTCCTGCCCTTCAGAGCCCTGGCCCTGCTCCCAGGACTCCACAGCCTGATGAACCAGCCTACCCATGGAGCAGCCAGCTCTTCCCCTACCCCAGCGGGGCAGATGGTCAGGCTGTGTAGGGCACCATGATTTGTAAGGACAGCACTGCTCTGAGGAATAATAAATCAAAAATATCTCCCTCCAAACCCAGCAATCAAGGTCCCTTGGCCATGGCAGCACCAGGCTTCCCCTGGCCTATTATACCCGTTGCCCATCTTTCTAGGCAGATGCACAAGTAGCTTTCCTTACTCAGAAGTTTCTGGAATTAGGTGTGGTAGTTTGGGATATGCTCAGTAGGTTTCCTTTTGCTGGACTCAGAGTCCATGAAGGCAAATAGTCAGTATAGCTGCTTTACAAAAGGCCATATGCCCCATGTGGGTTGGGAGAAGCTGGGCTAGGAGTGGAAAGCAGGCTACTCTTCCTTAACTCTGCTTTGCAACAGGCTAGTGATACTGTTAACTCTCCAACAGGGAGACTTGACAGTGTTAATTATAGACAGGGGAAACTGAGAGGGAAAATTAATTTCATTTATTTTAAATATATATTTTGAATGTTTGATTTTTAGCCAAACCGTTTAAGTTAAATTGTCTCAACTAGTATGATATTTCAACTTTTCTTTTATTTAAATGGGATAATGGGCAAACATCACTTATTTTGCTAAGCTCAGTATTCTATTTGTCTTGTAATAGGGTTAGGGTTTTTAAAATTATATACTTAACTTAGTGGTTGGTTAATCAGTTAGCTGACCAGCTAATTGAATTATGTCAGTAGAGGAGGAGGAAGAGTTTCTATGGATTCCAGCTGAAAATTTCTACAAGCAAGTGAAGGGAAAATATTGCTTTTGACTCAGCAGCTTATATTTTAATTTGATGATCCAAGGCTCACTCAGGTGAACTCAGCTTAAGCTTTTGGGCACTTGGAGTTTCTTCTCACTGTGTTTCTATGGGGACTGACCTATTTGGATTTAATTTGTTTTCTTTATTGATGTTTAAGTAAAACTGTGAAGATAAAGAAGCTGTGCTGTTATGTTTATCATAAGATTTTATAAAGTCGGTACTTAAGATGGTGGGGTGGTCAACCCTGTGCAATCCTTGCTGAAAATCCTCAATGACCGAATTCTGGGTCACTAGCTCCTTTTCTATGTGAGTTGCAGGGTGGGTTAGACATTGGAGAAGGGCACCAAAATAAACACGGCCCCACTAAAAGGTTACACAAGCATGTTGTTTAAGCTACTCAGACTGTTATTTACCAATAACATGTTAGTTGCTGTTGTAGGGTTCCTAGGTATCTTTGTTCTCTCATGTAAACATCAAATGAGTTTTTTTTCCTTCCAGTATTTACATGTCTCTCTCTGATGTATTTTATTGATAACTGTTTCATTTTGCAGCTGACACACTGACACAGAACAGGTTTTGTTGCCAGAGGAGATGCCAAACAGGGAAACAAGCTGACACCCAGAGGCCATGGCCGAAAGAAATTGGCATCTGGGTCTTGCAGCTGCCAAACCTTCCCTATGAGTGGCCACAGCAATCAACTCCAGTGATGTAGCAAACTGAGGAGGAGGAGGAGGAGGAGGAGAAGGAAAAGGGCATGTGGTGCACAATCAATGCTGCAATCAAAAGGAAGATGCAGTGCCAGCTGGTTACTGCAGTTTTATCACTCTGCCAGAAACACAAAATAATATTTAAAGAAAACAACAACAACAAAAGCTTAGCAGCTTGCATGGCCTTTAGCAGTGAATGTGAAGAGTGAGAAGGTAGGCCATGTGTGTGTGGCTGACACAGGATTCCTGCAGCAAAGGGGCCTGGGGCCCATTTCTGTGTAGTGCCAGGGATTTATAGGAGTCAGTGCACTTTAGAATTCTGCAGCTACTTTTAACAGTACAAGCTGAGCTAGACAAAAGTCTGATTATATGGCAGGAAATGTGGAAATTGCAGTAGTGGTGGGTGGAAAAGGTTATTAACGTAAAGATGAGCATTTACTATAGATATCAAGAGATACTGGCTACTTTTAATAGGCAAACCAATGCACTGCAAACATTTGATGTATCAAAAGGTGGGAGGGAAAATGATCATTCACCATTTTAACAGTTTTATTAAGTTCATATTTTTCCCAAAAGAAAATCCTCAAGTGAATTGAAGAAAAAAAGGCACTTAATATGTATGCTTGAATATAAACATCTGAACTGATGATCTTTTTGCTCTAACTCTTATAGTTCCTTACCGTCTTTTTCCCAAACTGTATGGCTATTCCTATGTATTACTTCATGTCTAAAATGAGAGTGTGAAGCTCGTTGAGGGAAGGTCTATGTGTTTTCACTTCACTATCAGGTTTACCTGGAGTTGCCTGGTAGTGCCAAAACAGAGCACTACTCCAAATTTCTCTGTGTTATCCCTTTTCTGCAAGGCTTATTGAGAAGCAATCCAATTCCAGGTACATCCTATTTAGCTGGCTCATTTTGGTTCAGTCTCTTTCAACACTTGCTCAGATATGTCAGTTTTGAGGATTGTACTTGATTTGATGATTCTGTTTCTTTTCTGTTTGGTTTTATGAGAAGCAATCCCATTCCAGGCACATCCCGTTTTCCTGGCACAACCAAACCCTTATGTTGCTTTAAGTTGTGATAAGAGGAAGCTGTATAATGAATTTGGTGGTCCTAGCTCTTACCATTGAGGAGGAGTTCTTGATCAGACACTCTCTAGAATATATAGTAGATTGAAAAGTATCTAGTGCACTTTTAGGCATAATCTATACTATTATAAAAGGAGAGGTGTCCATCACATTGTCTGTTACAGAGAATATTTGAGAAGACTTGCAAAGTTTTTAGAAAATGCCAGAATGAGTGAGAAATGATGAGCATAGGTGGGGCCCCTCCCCTCGGGCTGCTATGGTTGGGGGGTAGAGCACTCGGGGTGGGGCTTGGAGCCTCCCCAGCAAGTGTCCAGCAGGTACAGCGGGGAGATGGTGACAACGGTGCAGACCTGAGCCCACTAGGGCAGGCAGCTCTTACAGACTGGGGCCCCGTGCTGGTCCTGCACCCCGGGGGTGGCCTGTCCAGTGGGGGAGGAGGGGCAGCACATCATGGTCCATTGAGCAGCTGCTGCAATGGTACGATGACTTCTCTGAGCAGCACATTGGGTCCAGAGATAAAGAGAAGTGGGAGATGCTGTGAGCTGTGGAGCTGGCAGCAGTAAGTCCCTGCCCCCCTGGTCTTCCCAGGCTCTGCCCTCCCCCACACCTGTTCACCCCACCTCACCGCCACATCCTCCCGTCTCTATCGCCCCTCAGCCTGCTGCACTGCAGCTGTGAGGTAAGGCTCAGCTCGTAATAAATAATGACAATTGCTAAGAACTGAGTCTCTTATAACTTCTGAGGGATTCCACCACAAGAGAAAAAAAAAAAAGGATGAAAAGATACAAAAACATATTGCATTTTCAGGCTCCAGTCCTTGAATATGAGAATTTGGGATATGATCTATCATGCTCTTGTCTGCTTTGTATGCTGAATTCTTCCACTTTTCATCTACTTCTTCCTCTGTGGGATGGGTTTTTTTTGTTTGTTTCTTTTTAAGGTTGAGAGTTGTTTAGGTCAGGACTATTTTTCTCCTAATGTCTGTATGGTGCCAGGGCTATTCTGGGTGTTACTGCCATATAATTAATGATGCAGCTGAAATAATAAAGTAGCATGTGAGACTTATCCCAATATTAATTCCTTACATGTACTTTACATCCGTAGCATTTAAACATTAGAACACATGGGTATATCAAGGACAAGCTTTATACTGATATTTAAATTCAAAATTTGATTCCTTAATGTTTTGCATATACAGCAAATATACACAGTTGTGGCTGTTCAAGTGCAATGCTGTGTGTGTGCTTTAGTGTTATTTCTATATCATATTTCCATGTAATATAAACATGGCAGATGTGTGGAGCTGAATTAAGGAAGCAGCATGTGAAGGTTTGTTCTCCAAATACTCATATTTTTAAGGCTACTTTAATAGCATATGAAAGTGGTATGAGCAGTTAGACCCACTTATTATAGGTTCTTACCACTGTTGATGATACCAGCACCTCTATGCATATCTCTGAATGTGTTTCCAAAAAATCTGGTGCTGGTGGCTCCTATTCTACACGGGGCTCAGCTGACAGCCCCAGCTGGATGTGGGGAAGAAGCAAACTTCACCTGCATGAGCAGGTGGGGCCAGGCTAGGGCTGAGTAAGACCCAATACAGAAACCTCCCCTAGCTCCATACTCCATTGCTTCCTATCCCTATTGCTCCTAAGCCACAAGGGGAGAGGTCACACTATGGGGAGCTGCTCCCTAACTGCATCCAGACTCCTGCCCTCCCAGCCTTTCACTTTCACCTGCACCTTTGAGTCTGAGAGGGTCAGTCACCAACTTGCTGAAAGACTGGGTGACAGAGGCCATCTTTAAACCAAGTCTTGAACCTAAACTTGCTAGATTTAATTTTAGATATGTTTTCCCTTATTTGCTTGTAACACTTACTTTCTCTTCTATTAGAATTCACAAAATCCTAGCTTTTTTAAATAAACTTTTCTTACTCTTAATCTAATCCAATGTTGTGTTTATATACTTAAAGGCTACGTCTACACTGGCATGATTTTGCGGAAGAGTTCTTGTGCAAAAACTCTTCCAGAAGAAAGCGTCTACACTGACATGTGCCTTTGCGCAAGAGATGTGCTTTTGCGCAAGAGCATCCATGCCAGTGTAGACATTTCTTGCAAGAAAGCTCTGATGGCCATTTTAACCATAGGGCTTTCTTGCGCAAGAAATTCATGTTGCCGGTCTACACTGGCCTCTTGCGCAAGAACAGTTGCGCAAGAGGGCTTATTCCTGATTTCATACATTAGAACATCAGTGTTCTTGCGCAAGAACTCACGGCCAGCAAGTTTTGGTGCTAAAGCGGTCGCTTTGGTGCAAGATCGTGCCAATGTAGACACAGCCAAAGTGATTGGGGAAACTTGTGTGGATTTTTTTCTCCTAAAAAGGCGAACATGAACCATATTATTTTTCTGAACTGTCAGACAGTGCAGAGCACACAGCTGTGGGGAAAATTAAGGACTGGGAGCAAGGGGTCACTCGGCAAGTAGTAAGGGAGGATGGAAGCCACAGAGGGGTTGTAAACAGGCTGCTGGGGTTAAAGCTGGTGGACTAGGTTGCCTAGTACACAGGCAGGCTATGTCTATGCTCGCGGCTTCTTGCGTGAGAAATATGCAAATGAGGATAAGCATGGAATATCATCTAGCCTCATTTGCATACCTAATGAGCCACCATTTTTTTGCAGAAGAGGCTCTTGCAATAGAAGGAGCTGTCTACACTGCCCCTTCTTGCGCAAGAAAAACTCTCTTGCATAATGCCGTTACTCCTTCTGGCGCAAGAACCTCTTCTGCAAAAATGGCAGCTCATTAGGTATGCAAATGAGGCTCAGTAATATTCCATGCTTAGCCTCATTTGCATATTTCTCGCACAAGAAGCCACGAGTGTAGACATAGCCACAGTGTTCTGCATACTAGTAGGCTGGTTGTGAGTGGTTCAGGGTGGGAGCTACACAGCAAAGCATTGTGAGGTATCCAAGGTCAGAGCAATGACATAACCTCTCACTGGTCTGGGTTGCACCCCAGAATGTGCTAACATGCAAATCAGCATAGAGGATAAGATCAGAAGAATATCACTATAGCTAAACAGCAGAGTAATGGAGAAAGTAAAATCCTACTAAAGATACAGGAAGTATTGCAAATTCTGGCAAGTTAAGTGTGAAAGAATAATTAGCAACTTGCTAAATATGCAAAAATATTAACAGTAGCAATTTTTTAAATATATCAGAAGCAAGAAGCTGTCCAAATAGGCAGTAGGGCTACTTGACAACCAAGGTGTTAGAGGAGCACTCAAAGAAGACAAAGCCATTTCAGGGAAACTAAATTAATTGTTTACAACAGTCTTCACTGCGGAGGATGTGGGGGAAGATACCCCACCAGAGGAAAAAAATTGATAAACAATAATAAATCACCAGGACCAGATGGCATTCACCCAAGAGGTCTGAAGGAACTCAAATGTGAAATTGCAGAACTAGTATCGCTAATACCTAATCTGTCACTGAAATGAGGCTCCCAAAGGTAGTTAATGTTGCACTTATTTTTAAAAAGGGCTTCAGAGGTGAAACTGGCAACTATAGCCAATGAGCTTCAGTACTCTGCATGTAGGTAGAAACAATAGCAAAGAAAAGAATGATCAAATGCTTAAAAAACCCAAAACAGAAACACACAACAACATGTTGGGAAAGTCAATCAACATGGCTTTTGTAATTGGAGGTCATGCCTCACTACTCTACTAGAACACTTTGAGGTGGTCAATAAGCATTGTGGCAAAGCTCCAGTTTAGCCTCCAGGATCCTGTGTTCCTAGGCAGTTTGAACCACTGAGGCATGCTGTCTCTGACCCACTCGACATAGCCTCTCTCCCTTTCTGGAGGCAAGAGTCACCGCCTACTGAGCCACCATCATAGGCCAGTCAATGGGTTTGGTGTGAAAAACCTCCTTAGTCTCATTCTTCCCTCTCAGGGAACATCTCTATGGTTGTGTGGGGAAGAGCTCTAGTCCTCTGGATTCCAGCCCAAGTATCTTAATGACAACAGGTAGTTTTTTCCTCTATTACCAGAGCTATAGCCCTGCCCCACAGCACCAAACAATTCACCTAGCACTTTACTCCTAGTACCTGACCACTCTCATCCACCCAGCTCTTTTAAGGCATGATACCCTCCCTGGAGGAGAGTCTTTTAAACTAGTCCCAGCATGTTCTTAATAGTCTGCAGGTGTTCTGGTTAGCCTGTCTCTCTTAATTGCTTCTAGCAAGTTCTTAATTGGCTCCAGGTGTCTTATGGTGTCTGCCTGATTTAATTGGTTCTAGTACATTCCTGATTGCTCTGGAGCAGCCCCTGGCTTGGTCACTCAGAAAAAACAAACTATTCATTCAGTGACCAGTATACTTACTTTGTACCAGACTGCTGCAGCCAATTAGTCTGGGTCTGTCACAGCGTATAGATTAGAGTAATCCATTCCATACAGCATACTTGGATTTTCAAAAAGCTTTGGACAAGGTCCTTCACCAAAGACTCTCAGGGACACTGAATAGTCATAGGATCAGAGGGAAAGGTCCTCTCATGGATCAAGGAACTGGTTAAAGACAGGAAGTAAATGGTAGGAATAGATGGTCAGTTTTCACAGTGGAGAGAGGTAAATAACATGATCCCCAAGGATCTGTACTGAGACCTCTGCTGTTCAGTATATTCATTAATTTGACAAAGGGAGTAAATTGTACAGGTGCAAAATTTGCAGATAGTTAAATCTGAAGCTGATTGCAAAGAGTTATAACAGGATTGCACAAATCCGGATGACTGAGCAATAACATGGCAGATGAAATTCAACATTGATGGCAGTAATGAACATTGGGAGAAATTATCTCTTCTCTTTCTCTGTGTATATATGTATGTATATATAATATCTAAATTAGCCATTACCATTCAAACGAGATCTTGGAATCAGCATGAGTAGTTTTCTTAAAACCTCTGTTCAGTGCTCAGAAAGGCTAACAGAATGTGCACCTACAACTTGTACGCCAAATAAAAGACCCTGAGTGATAAAATCCAGAGTTGAACTGAGTGTTTTGGATCCCAGAGAACTGGCTGAAGTGTTCTGGGATAAGCAAAATGGAAAAGGTCTAGGTAGGAATCCTAACAAGCCCGGATACAGAATGTCTGTAGTCGCTAAGATGAGGAGAACACCAAGGGATTAATTTCCAATGGACAAGATAACAATGGATAAGCCTGAAACATAAGATGAGATAACAGTAAGTGTGTGGACAATACAAGTTGTATAGGGATTGGTAGGTCTTGGGATCCCACTTCAGGCTCCTTTCTGGGATCCCTTAAGAGCATCCATAAGACTCTTCATAGAAGGAACATGGTCAATGAACCTTCCAAGTCTTTGGCCTTCCTATACAGATACCTCAAGTGCTTGAAGCACACCCAGCACTGGGCCTGAGCACACAGAATGCCCGCCAGCACCAGTACATTTCCAGTACAGGTGCATGTTGTGGAGGACAGTGTACTCCGACCTTGTACTGATCAGCACCTGAGTATGCTCAGGGGGACAACCACCTGCTTTGGGAACTGGATCTATGTTCACCTCTATTGATCTGTAAAAAGTGCAGAGGAAAGCTGTTCTGACCTTTATGGATTTGGTAAAGGTGAGGTAGAAAAGGATTCAGTGCCTTGTGAGAATGGGGTGGAGGACGGTTGCAACTCAAGAACACATACATTCCAGTTACCCACGAACACAGACTGCAGACTGGCATGGACACGGAGCAGTGCCCCAAACAAGGCAAATACTTCTCACACCTTTTATCTGTACCAGTTTACTCACCCTCCACTTACCTTTAGACATGTTTCTGGGGTTTAGATGTGGACATTAGTGGGAGTATAGTGCAATGTCGCACATGGAGAATGGACATGTCTACAGTCTCTAGTGTAGATGTATCTAAAAAAGCAGACTGGCATTTAATTTCAAAAAGGGGAATTACACAAAAATGAGGAGGTTAGTTAAACAGAAATTAAAAGGCACAGTGACTAGAGCCAAATCCCTGCAAGCTGCATGGAAACTTCTTAAAGACACCATAATAGAGGCCCAACTTAAATGTATACCCCAAATTAAAAAACATAGCAAGAGACCTAAAAAAGTCACGTGGCTTAACCACCATGTAAAAGAAGCAGTGAGGACAAAAGGCATCTTTTAAGAAGTGGAAGTCAATCCTAGTGAGATAAATAGAAAGGAACATAAACACTGTCAAATCAAGTGTAAAAATGTAATAAGAAAAGCAAAAAGATTTTGAGGAACAGCTAGCCAAAAACTCAAAAGAAATAACAAAATGTTTTTAAGTACATTAGAAGCAGGAAGCCTGCTAAAAAACCTGTGGGTCCCCTAGACGATCGAACTATAAAGGCGCAATCAAGGGCGATAAAGCCATTGCGGAGAAACTAAATGATTTCTTTGCTTCAGTCTTCACGGCTGAGGACGTTGGGAGATTCCCAAATCTGCACCGTCCTTTGTGGGTAATGAATCTGAGGAACTGTCCCGGATTGAAGTGTCATTAGAGGAGGTTTTGGAACAAATAGAAAAACTTAATGTTAACAAATCTCCGGGACCGGATGGCATTCATCAAGGGTTCTAAAAGAACTCAAATGGGAAATTGCTGAACTATTATCTGTGGTTTGTAACCTATCCCTTAAATCGGCTTCCGTACCTAATGACTGGAAGGTAGCCAACGTGACACCAATATTTAAAAAGGGCTCTAGAGCGATCGCAATTACAGACCCGGTAAGTCTAACTTCAGTACCGGGCAAATTAGTGAAACAATAGTAAAGAATAAAATTGTGAAGCATGTAGAAGAACATAATTTGTTGGACAAAAGTCAACATGGGTTCTGTAAAGGAAATCCTGTCTTACTAATCTATTAGAGTTCTTTGAAGGGGTTAACAAACATGCGGACAAGGGGATCCAGTAGATATAGTATACTTAGATTTCCAGAAAGCCTTTGACAAGGTCCCTCACCAAAGGCTCTTGTGTAAATTACATGGCCATGGGATAAGAGGAAGGTCCTTTCTTGGATTGAGAACTGGTTAAAAGACAGGAAACAAAGGGTAGGAATAAATGGTAAATTTTCAGAGTGGAGAGGGGTAACTAGTGGTGTCCCCAAGGGTCAGTCCTAGGACCAATCCTGTTCAACTTATTCATAAATGATCTGGAGAAAGGGGTAAGCAGTGAGGTGGTAAAGTTTGCGGATGATACCAAACTGTTTAGGATAGTCAAGACAGAAGCAGACTGTAAGGGACTCCAAGAAGATCTCACCAAACTGAGTGATTGGGCAACAAAATGGCAAATGAAATTTAATGTGGATAAGTGTAAAGTAATGCACATCGGGAAAAATAACCCCAACTATACCAGTATGATGGGGGCTAATTTAGCTATGACAAATCAGGAAAGAGATCTTGGAGTTATAAATGGACAGTTCTCTGAAAACTTCCACACAGTGTGCAGCGGTCAAAAGGCAAATAGGATGCTAGGTATTATTAAGAAAGGGATAGAAAATAAGACCGGAATATCTTACTGCCCCTGTATAAAACTATGATACGCCCACATCTTGAATACTGTGTACAGATGTGGTCTCCTCACCTCAAAAAGATATTTTGGCCTTGGAAAGGAGTTCAGAAAGGGCAACTAAAATGATTAGGGGTTTGGAACGGGTCCCATATGAGGAGAGGTTAAGCGACTGGGACTTTTCAGTTTAGAAAAGAGGAGACTGAGGGGATATGATAGAGGTGTATAAAATCATGAGTGGTGTGGAGAGGGCCGATAAAGAAAAGTTATTTATTAGTTCCTAAATAGAAGAACTAGAGGACACCAAATGAAATTAATGGGTAGCAGGTTTAAAACTAATAAAAGAAAGTTCTTCTTCACACAGCGTGTAGTCAGCATGTGGAACTCCTTGCCAGAGGAGGCTGTGAAGGCTAGGACTATAACAGAGTTTAAAGAGAAGCTAGATAATTTCATGGAGGTTAGGTCCATAAAAGGCTATTAGCCAGGGGATAAAATGGTGTCCTTGGCCTCTGTTTGACAGAGGCTGGAGAGGATGGCAGGAGACAAAGCGCTTGATCATTGTCTTGGTCCACCCCTCTAGGGCACCTGGTGCTGGCCACTGTCGGCAGACAGGATACTGGGCTAGATGGACCTTTGGTCTGACCCGGTACGGCCGTTCTTATGACTGATTATATGCACCTGCTAGTAAATTCACTGTAAGTACAGTATATATACTGCAGACATCTTTGTCCTTTATCTTTTAAAACATTGAGTCTATTTTAATATTTGTTTGTAACATATTCCAGCAGCTAAGTTGACTTTCTGTTTTCCCAATCTTGATTCCTTTAAAAAAAAAAAAAAACTAGGAACATGCTTTAGATATCAAGAAGTAATTTTTCAGTGCAGTGCACATGAAATTAGGCATGTAACTGCCTTTATTAATAGGAATTGTGCATCCTATTTTTCCCACCCCTGCACACACAAAATGATGGAAATGTTCCTAAACATTTACATCAGAATAATAAAACTTGACATTTATCCCATAAGATTAATTTACAATTGGCTTACCCATGCAATAGCCAAGAATCACATAGACTCTGACATTTCAGAGGATGTGATTGAAAGAGGCTCTTCCTAATGATACGTGGTTGGCCCTGGTAGAAATGCAGTGTTCTCTTCTCAAGCCATGACAAATCTATTTTATGCTATAAAAGACAAAAGTCTGTTTTGTGTGAGTGACTTCTCTGCTATGGGAGTTCGCAATCTGGACCAGAGTAGGCACACACTAGACAGTCTCAATGCAAGGTGTGACCCAGCCCTGTTCAGAAGGAATCACCTCTGTAGGACAGAATGTAGTCCACTCTTCAGGCCAATTCAACCCTTGTGCAAAATCTCTGTGGAGACTCTACAAAATGGTGTCAGTTGTGATGGTAGCTTTTGTGATGTAGATATTGATCCATCAGGAGGTAAGCAGAGACCACCAACCCATTATACATAAACTGTGGAGCAATCTTAACATGGTATCAAATTTTGGTTTCTACCAACATTAGTCAGCTTTGGACTAGGGGCCTGGAGGTAAAAACTTCTGCAGGTTTCACAGTCCTTCAAACAACTCACCACTTCATCTAGTCAGCAGCCAAGAGAGGTTCTGTTTGTTGATATCTTAGCATGGGCTGCATGTCTCTGATCCTCAAACCTTTGATCGGCCCTGTTGTTTGAAGTCTCTGAGTGGTTAATTGCTGGCAGTGATGGGGCAGAGGTGAACTGAGGTAAGGGGGGAGGCTTAGTATAAAAAGTTACGTGCTAGGCAAATCCTGAGAGCTGACCATAGAAACTTTTCAGAGTTTAGAGAGGGTATGTGAGAGACTTCCTTTCTAGGCCCAGCTCCATGCTCGATACAATGATGACCAGCAATAGAAAAGTTGTGGTGCCCTGCAATGGGTATGCTGTGTCTTCATTCATGCTTTAAACCAGAAAAGACTTCCTGTATATGAAGCATAAATTGGTTGCTGTTCTAGAAGAAAATATTTTTTTGTAGAAGAAGGGTAAGTAGAGAGGCTACAGAGAAGCTGAGGAATTCCTAGACAAACAAGTTTGGGAAAAAACACTATCCCAGATTTATGTAAGAAACAAACCGACCACCCATGAACCAAACTTAGAGTAAGTCAGAGAGGAGGCTTATCGGTTCATTACTGCCACCCATAAGAGGATGAGGTGGCATTGTACACATCTGGAGGCAGATGAGGATGGCCAGGGGAAGAGCACAAGAAGAAATACCACACAACTAAAAGTTTCCAATCAATACCAAGTCCTCAGTACAGAAATTGTGGAAGTTCTTTCTGAAGATCCATGAGCCAAAGGGAAAAGAGAGATGTACAGAACAGACCTTTATATGATATTTGGCCTAACTTGTAAGAAAAGCAAGCTTGCCCACAGAAAGTTCTTCAGACAACCAAAGAAGACAGATGATCTTTACTGGGCATACTACATTAAAGAAGAATTGAAAGCCTTCAAGGAAGAGGAGGACACAGGATGTTCTGCTGTGTCAAAGAAATGAGACCTCACTCTAAGACTGAATGGTCAACGGGCAAAGTGATGGTGCATAGCAGCACTAAACCCACTGCATTGTGGGATATCTCACAGATAACAGAAGGTTTCAAAGATGATTTCAGGCTGAAGAGGAAGAATGACCATGTGATCTTCTCCAAGATCCTCCTGTTCCTTGAGTGAAGGAAGATTCTGCTATCCAACCATTGGCGAGGTTAGTGGTGTAGGATACAGGGTTTTGGTTTTGTGGAATATTGGTCCAACTTCTATGGGGAGAGGGAGTTACAGAGTTTGGATGGCCTCCATCTCAGTAGAAGTGGAATCAATCTTTCAAGAACAGGCTGATTAGAGTAGTCTAGAGGATGTTAATAACAATAGGAGAGAGTAAAAAGAGGAAAGAAATTATCACTTGTTTGACACAAAATCAAGATGTTAAGAACAAAATTAATCAAAAAACCAAAAGGTATGAAGAGAAGAAACATTTTAATTGCCTATACACCAATGCTAAGAGCCTGAGTAAGGAGAAGGAGGATTTGAAATTGATCTTGATCTATTTGGTATTCTGAAACCTGTTGGGATAATTTACGTGACTGGAATGTCAAAATCAGTGGTTGTAACTGAATATTTATGAAGGACCAACTGGGCAAAACGGTTGTGGGAATGACACTCTGTCAGAGATACAGTGGAACAGAACAGGAGAACCTCAAATATATGAATACCAGTCAACCAGACACCATGTGAAACCAGAAGTAACCAATCAGGCAACAGCAGAGATTAAAAAAAGGAATATTCTATTCTGTACTGTGCCTATATTGCATCTTAAAGGTAGATACATCTGGGCTGCCTGTCCCCACTCCCATGCACAGGGCAGCCACTTTCACTTAGGAGTGTGAAGACACTGGGGCTGCCAGCTCAAGGTAGCTGGCAGAGAAATATCAGTGCTGGCATTAGCACTGCTTCACCCCTCCCCACCTCACCAGACGAGGGGGGGAGGAGGGCTGTTTTCATCTCCCTCCTGAATGGGGTGTTTTAACCCTTCCTCAGCTGAGTGGGGAACAGGCTATTTTCTACCCCCTCACTCCCAACTGGAAGGGTGGAAAAGTTGCAGTCTGACCCAGGGAAAGAAGCTGTGCAAGGAAGCTGTCAGCACTGAGGAGAGCATTCAGCTGTTGCTGGAATCTGGCTTGGAGTGCCAGCTGTTGGAACTGGAGCCAACGCTGCACTATGTTCAGAGTAATGAGCATTTCAGAGTTATGGACAGCCTCCATTTCCAATCTCTCTGTTACTATGAGGGGCTACTGTACTTGTTCCCAAGTCACTGACAGCTTGGAAGACATGTAGGGGAAAAAAGCTACATAATTATGGGGGACTTTCATCTGAGTACCATATATTGGAGGTCTCATGTTGCCATTAATAAAACATCCTTGAATCTCTAAATACAGGTTGAACCTCTCTAATCCAGAACCCTCTGGTCCAGAAGCATCCATCATCCAGAATGATTATAGTAAGTCGGATATCCACTTTTCATGGGTGTGGCCAAGTTTCCCTTGGTCCCATAAAGTTTGTTTACAGCCACCAGTCCTACCTCTCAGTGTTCTTTGCTGTTACTTAGCTCTAATTTACCCCTAAATATCCTTTAACAGCCCAGTAAGCAGTAGAAGGGTTGGTAATGCTGCTAGGCAGTATTGACCTCCCGTGGTCTAGAAAATTCTTTCGTTCAGAACCAGTCAGGTCCTGAGGGTGCTGGGTTAGAGAGGTTTAACCTGTATTATACTTCTTAACTCATGTATATATTGGCCTTCAGGCCAAGTGGAGGCTCGTCCAGGATAAATTGCTGGGAGATCTCTAAAGCCTAGGACACATTTCCTCAGCTGGGGGAAGTGTGTAATCCAGAGGCTCTAAGAGCACTAGGGAGTGTGAAGTCTGCTCTACAGCCTCAGCTATGGAGCAGTGGACTTTTAGCTCATACAGTAGAAGCCCATGGCTTTAGCCCTTAAAATCCCAGCTTCAATCCCATCTGCTAACAACCTGGATTCGTTGGTATTACATAAGCACCAGGACACTCTGCTAAATTCAGTTCAAGAAACAAATCCAGCACTATCCCCATCTCTGGGGGGAACAAAATCCATAAATCTGAATACCTTTGAACTGCAAAGACATTTGGATCTGGAACTGAACTTTGAGCTTGGGCCCCTCTAATTAATTTATCATCGACTCTGACTACTTGTCTTAAAATAACAGGAACAAGGATATCAGCAAATCAAAGATAAACCTAGATAATGCAGCTGATACTTTCTATACCAACATTGTTTAGAAAATGCGAAAGTATTTACTGTTGTAGAGTGCTTTCTACTGAAAAAGTAGCTCCAGCTGCTTCAGATAATGTTGTGGGAAGGCTGTTGTCTCATTGTTGTTTAGTTAAAGATTTTTGTAGCTTTGACAAACTGCCTAAACTAGCTTCAGATTCTACATGCCACCCCTTTTATATTTTCAGTGTCACTTTTAACAGGCAGGAAGCCCCTGACAAACAACTGCAAACGGTGTGCCAACCATAATGCAGGTACTCTATATGCATATGACCCTTATCTTTTATGGCATAGACTATATTTGCACCATTGCCTGAGATGAGAACACAAAAGCCAAAGCTAAGAGAGAGCTAATCCACCTGTCAAACTGTTTCTGTAACTCTTCCAGTATGTTTATGACAGTATGGCCGTTTTCAAAGCCTTTATTACTCATGGCTGTGTATTTCCCATAAATGCATGTCTAGATTGGGATAGAAGCAGCATCTATCTTAACAATCTTGTTCTAGATAGGCCAGCAGTGCATTGGAAGACCTGTTTGGGGAAAAGAGCATTACAAATAACTTAAGAAATCTATCTTTAAACAACTTCCCCTTTGCTATAAAACACAATAAATCTTGCAGACCACAGCATTATGCACCATAAGTGTGAAACCATCTTTTTTCTCCAATAAACTCATTTTTAGCATATAGGTTACTGCAGACTTACTTTTTCCATGGTTGCTGAATGGCTCATTGCAAACTCGACTGCATCCCTCATCAAAGAGGAATGTTTTAATCCAGCAAGGCAATTTGGAATTTTCCTGCTACTTTTGAAATCCTTGTTAATATTGATAGAGCATCTTCAATGTGAATAGCACCCTTTGAACCTGTAATAGTGCAAGTTCCCTCATGAAAAGACTACTCAGTATACTATCTATATGAAAGGAGATGTTGGGAAGGAGGAGCTTGTTAGCCAATACCAAGCCTGATTGGGGGAAGGGGGGGAAGAGAGGGGAGATGAAGGAAAGGCAGCCCAGAGATTCAAAGTGCCTTGGGGCTCCTGGCTACCACTGCCACTGTGGCAGTGGTAGTGAGCCCCAGACCTTTTAAATTGCTGCCGGAGCTCTGTGCTGCTCATTCCGTGTGGTTCTGAGGGCTGGGTGCTCCGTGCTCTGTGCAGCATGAAGGGCTGGCTGCCCCTGGTCCTACCCCTTCCTCCTGAGACCCTGCCTCTTCTGGGAGCATGGAGATGCCCCCCCTCCACCTTGCCCAGTGGCCTGTGAGGCTGTCAGCTCCCTGGCCATTATAAATATCACAGAAGCACTGGGTTATTTTGATGCCCCAGCAAACAGATTACAGACATTTGTCCTGCCAACATTTACCAAAAAAAAAACCCACCTTCCCATCAATGTTTGAATTACTTGAATTTGGTAATTCTGAGGCCCAGATTCTTCCAACAACACCATCTGGACAAGACAACAGCATCACCATTTTTGTGTCCAGCCCTGTGGATGATTCTAAAATCGTATCACAGCAATTTTTCCAACTACCTGGCAAGTTGCCCCGGAGTCTTCCTGACTCTAAAGAACCATTTCAGGGGTACATGGTTTGTCCCAAACACAAACTTTCTCACATACATACAGTGGTGAAACACTGCCAGGAGTTCCCTTCAGGTGGTCCAGAGAACGTGGACTTCTGCTGTGGTAAGCCAACACCGGCCCCCTCAAATCCTGCGTGTTCTTGTGTCAATTCTGTCCTGAATCTGTAATCACTAGCATCTGTGTTCAACATGGAAAAGGTTTTGAAACATGCATGAGATAAGATGGGAGCAGACAGAAGAGCCCTTTTCATCTCTGAAATGGCACATCACACTTTACTGATCATTTCAATGGTTTCTTTTCTCACCTAGCTGAAGCATTGGGCTTGCAACAGTGACAAACCTACAAAGAAGCCTGCTATAACAGGAGCAGAGCCCTACACAACTTTGCACATCTGTGAGTTCCTGGGGAGTTGGCAAGTTCTGAATAGGCTTGCCCTGCTCTACATGTACAACAGCTCTTGGAAACAGTGGAACATCTCTCCTCTGGCTCCTACGTATAGAGGCAGTGAGAGGGCTCTGTGAACTCCCCCCCTCCCCCCCTCCCATCCCAAGTGCTGCCCCTGCAGCTCCCATTGTCTGGAGAGTTGCAGGTGAGCTGCAATGGAGAGCTGCAGGTGTGGCACCTGCAGATGAGGGGAGGAGGCAGCATGCAAAGCCCCCTGGCTGTGCCCCTGTGTAGGAGCTGGCCAAAAGGAAACATACTTCTGCTTCTGGGAACTGTTTGAGAAGGATAGCACAGACTGCAGCCTGCACCCCTGAGGTCCCTCCCATACTTCAGCCCTGATCCCCCTCCTACCTTCTGAATCCCTTGGTCCCAGACCAGAGCACCCTTCTGTACCTCAAACCCCTCATCCCCAGAGCCCACGTGCCCAGCCAGAGTCCTCACCTTCCCCCACCCCAGATTCCAACCTCTGGATTAGCCCAGAACCCACTTCTGAACTCTCATTTCTAATCTCACCCCAAATCTTGCACTCCGAGCTGGAGCCTCCACCTCCTACACATCCACTTGTACCCCAACTTCATGTGTATTCATGGCCCTCCGGATAATTTCTAAACCATGATGTGGCCCTCAGGCCAAAACGTTTGCCTACCCCTGTATTAGGATGACATTTATTTATATCAGACAAGCTGAGAACAACATGTTATGTAATACCCTCTCCAGAAGCCTCTGAAACATGACCAGTGTACTACACAAGCCAAAAGCTTTACATTGCCAGCATCCTTGTCCTGCAGAGAAAGCAGTCTCTTCCCTGTCCTTTGGACCCTCTTCCACTTGCTAATGCCCTCTTTTTACATTCAGTTTAGAAAACCAGACCGAACCTAATACATTAACATCCAGGGTACAATCTATTCCTGGTAATAGGATTTAAGAATGATTTAAGAATCATTTAAAGCCATCATTTAGGTTGTTTATATCCCCCCGCTTCCCAAAATCTGGTGCTGCCATCTTTTGTCTTAATCAGATCTGTGGCTTAAGGGATCAGTTATATCTTCCTGATACATTACCTATAAAAAACCCTCTTTCTTCTTTGCTACTAGTCAATGGTAAAGTGACTGTTTAATGGGCCAGCTTTTCCCATATATGCTGGACCAGTGCAGTACATTCCACATCTTTCATGGATCAGGAGAGCAACTCCTGTTCCCTAACCAGAAAATCTCTTAGACTGTTCTGCTGCTCTGCATTTAAGTGCACAGCACTGTACTGGATGGAACAAGTCTAAAAGAAAATCTGGGTGCTCATCTTCACCCTTTTTTTCCCTCGTATATTTCTTCTATACTAGCCTTTACTAGATCTAGTGGTTTGCATTTTGCAGTTGGCATTCCCTTCTTTACTGTTTGCTGTTTTGTGAGAAACATTCAGCAAGTGAATAGCAATCTGTCCCTGCTTCAGACCCACAAGAATGCTTGAAACACTCCCCATCTTCAACAATAGCATGTACCTGCTACAATGGTTTCTGCCCCTGGGGCTAGTGCTTATAAACCACTTGTCTCACCTGAGCCACATCTCTAACAGGAATTTCCACAGCATGAAACTGTAAAACACCATTCTGGGCATTCATTGCACCATTGAATGCTGGCCCATAAAACAGCCACTGGGCATCCTCTGAGGATAGGACAAGAAGCAATGGGCTTAAACTGCAGCAAAGGAGGTTTAGACTGGACATTAGGAAAAGGGTATTTAAACACTGGAATAAGTTGCCTAGGGAGGTTGTGGAATCTCCATCTCTGGAGATATTTAAGAGCAGGTTAGATAGACATCTCTCAGGGTTGGTCTAGATGGTGCTGGGTCCTGCCGTGACCTCTCGAGGTCCCTTTCAGTTCTAGTGTTCTATGAATATTAGCCATAATGAAAACTAAATTGGTTATAAACTCATCCATTATCTTGGCTGTCCAGACTGCTTCTGCCAATTCCCAAGGCTGATACTTCCAACCCAATTTTCCACATACCTATATAGTGGCATGTTTCCTGGTCACTATCTCCACTTGAGACTAAGTAGGTGGTTTAGTTTTGGATCTCCTATTCTGTAGCATTATTAGCTAATAGTCCAATAATTGTTATGGTTCAGCCAGTTTCCACTGTTCCTGTGTTTTGCGCAGATTCAATTACACATTCAATAGCTAACACCCAATATAGCTGTTTAATTGCTCAGATCTAAACACAAACAGTAGGGCTGATATTGTACCTTTAAACTTTTTTCCTTTACCTCGGGAACCCCCAGTTTCCTTAATGGGGTGAAGGATTTTCATTAAGAACTTGTGACACAATGTCCAGGAAGCTTTAAATGTATAGCAATTCTTTTTATTTTTTTGCAGCATCAGCATTTAATTAAACTTGCTTCCCTTAATTTTTTGCATTATTACCAGCTTCCCTCATGTTACAAACAAAACTGAAAATTTTCCCCAATCTTTCAAAATTGTCATGAACCAGATTAAAATCCCCTTTTCCCATCATGCAAAGTGGATAAAGTCCTGTGCTTACAGAGCTCAGAGGGACCAGTAGCCATCTACTTTATACTAGCAGTTCTTTCCTCTTCTGGTGGGCAACTGCAAGAAAATATTTAAGTTCCATGGAAAATTCCACAGCCTGTTAGAGTCCTTGGCCTCCTGATCTCAGTCTACAACAATGCAAGTCTGGCCGAGCACCTATGAATTGGTCCATTGTTATTTACCCTGGGAGTCTTCAGTTCTTCTGCCACTCAGGTGGAGTTTCTTTTTTCCTTTCCTTTTAGCTCTTAGCTGTGCCTTGACCAGTTCAGATTGAGGGGTGGCTACAAACTGCATATCAAGGGCTTGTAGCATCGGAGCAGGCCCATCCAATTTGACTGCTCGAAAACTCATTCTCTTTTCATCTCCCCAGCCATTCATTCGGGTTATGAAGTGGAGCTGAGCCAAATAAGCTGCCCATGAAGTTTTAATGGATTTTTGCTTCTTCTTCTTTTTTTTTTTTTTTCTGAAACAACCTGGCAGGAGCGCCATTTCAGATTTGTGTGTGTGTGTGTGTGGGGGGGGGGGGGGGCTACCTGTGCATGCCATGATGCAGGGGAGGAAAGAGTGTGAATAAGAGGGGAATGGACAGAGGCTTCAGCAATGATGCTGAGCATGCTCATTACAAGCTAACCATCAAATGGGGAGGGGGTGACCAATGCCATCCACCCTCTCCCCAACACACATCATCTCTATCCAGAGGTTACTAAGGCACTGAAAAACTACATTTTTGGCAGACAACTTAGCAGTTAGTTGACAGGAGCACTGTATCTAATTCCTATATAAAAGAAAGAAAATTAAATAGAGCTGAGAGGGTCTAATCTTTAACACGTGACATCTTGTGGAAAGTCATTTATGAGTCACTGGTTAGCCTTAAACTTTTAATATATATTCTTATTTTGTTACTAACTCTGTGGAGAGAGGAAGACACAGAAAGGACTCCTGGTCTCTAACTCAGCTCTGGAAGAGGAGTGGGGGTCTAGTGGGTTACAGCAGGGTGCAGATACATTGCAGCTCTATATAAGAGCACCAGAATGGCAATACTGGGTCAGAGCAATGGTCCTTCCAGCCCTATACCCTTTCTTCCAACTGTGGCCAATGCCTGGTGCTTCAGAAGGAATAAACAGAAGAGGTAATCATAATGACACATCCGCGTCACCTATTTTGTTTGTTGCCTATAAATGTAATTGGGTCAGCTTATTGTGTTATGTTACTGAAGGAATGAATAAAGTTTCCTTATTCTATTTTTCCATATCATTCATGATTTTCTAGACTTCTAACATATCCCCTTACTCTTTATTCATTTCTTTTCCAAGCTGAAAAGCCCCAGTCTTGTCAATCTCTCCTCATATGGACGCTGTTCCTTACCCCCAATCATTTCTGTTGCCCTTTCTGTGCCTTTTCCAAATCCAATATATATATATATTTAGATGGGGTGACCAGATCTGCATACAGTATTCAAGATGTGGACATACAATGACTTTATATATAGGCAATATGAAAGTATTTTGTCTTATTATCTATTCTTTTCCTAATGATTCCCGATATTGTTAGCTTTTTAGCTTTATATTGCCACTGCACATTATTTTGTGAAGAGAAGCTTTCTTACCAATAGAAGTTGATCCAATAAAAGATATTACCTCCCCTACCTTGGTTCTCTATTATCCTGTGACTGATATGGCCACCACAACACTGTATACAACATAGGTTTTTTTTCTCATTGTTATAAATTCTGTTCGTTAGGACTCCCATTAAGGCTGATGTTCCCAGGACCTCATTCTGCCTTATTTGACTAAAATGTGTTATTCCTCTTAAATGCCAAGAGCCTATAAACTGGATGAACAGTTAACACAATGAGAAAAACAACCAGTGCACTCAGGCAAAATTGTAGTTAGATTGTCTTGGAAATATCTAATAGCAGGTGCAGTTAGATAGGCTGGCAGAGCCTTCTAATTTCATAACAATTGCTAATAAGAAAATGAAGAATAGGTACTTTAGCAATATTTTTATTCTATTTTCACTGAGAAATAACAAGTGGCAAACGGCATTTCAGCTTGTAATAAGCATCTCTGGAATGAATCTCTGATGATCTTCTGTCTAAATTCATGTAAACACAAAACATTGTGTAAATATAGAAAACATTTAGTTGCTTATTTTACAACGTGTGTGTTTTGTTTGTTTGTTGTTTTTGACCTATTCTTTTCAGACTCATTACTGTCCATCAAGTCAGGAAATACACTGGGGTCTCTTATGTCTCTGCAGATTATGGCGACTGTACAATTGCAGCAATTAAATGCAATACAAATCCTAATACAAATTTTAATTGGGAAAAAATGAGTGTGCATGTTATAGTACATTCCCTCCCTTTCTTTAAACTTTAATTTTGTAGAACAATGACAAGATGATATTTTTTCTAGATGTTTCTCCTACTTACCTGCTTCTAGGAGTGAGTCACTGAGTTACAAGAAAAGTAAAGGAACAGTAATGTAAGATTATGAATAGAGACGGATAAAGTAGGCAGCTCTGCAACGACAAAAAGCTCACTGCAGGAGATGGCTATGTAACCCAATGGTGAGCATTACAGGTCTGTCCCTGTACCAAGCCACAGAGGGTATGGGTTCAGCTCTCTTCTCTTCTTCTCCCATCTCCCACTCTCCGGGGCTGTAGCTCTTATTGCTTATTCTTTTAGCTCTGGATGCTCCCAGTTCAAATCCTGGTGTGTTGAAAGATGACGGCTGTCACAGGTGCAGTACAGCTTTCTCTGGTAGCTGTTGTCAACTTTCACACTGTAAATAAACACCCCTACTTTCACAATAATCAAAAATCAAGCTAATTCTATTTCAAAACAAGGCCAGACCACGCCAATCCTTAAAAGAACCCCAACACGCTATGTGACTAGATCCTCCCCAGCATATGGTCTCAGATTTTCATGGGCTTGCTGTGTACCCATGAACTCTCTTGACCTTGCTTGCCCTCCTAACCCTTGCTTGCTGGATACCAATTAAAAAAAGAAGAAGCAACAAGCTGCAACAAGATACAAGTGGCAAGAAGCCAAAAACTAGCCAACCTGTATTTTAACAAAGCCAGTTAAGCCTGAAATAATCCAAATTTCTGAAAGCAATTTTGGTTACAATCAGGTGACAGTTGACTTAGAACCTCCCTCTGGAGGCTCCTTCTTCCAGTGCTAAGATGCAGTTCCAGAAGAATTTAATGCTTCCCTTGGCATAAAATCCAAAATGTGGCTATGGAACCAACTCTGTCCCTTCCATGGGGGACTGGGGTGTGTGAATGCTGGGACCGAGGTATTAGATTATGATGCCCTGCATTAGCTTTTAGTGAGCATATCAGTGTCTATAAAGTATTGCAAGGTTTTCAACAGTTCTTCCCAATTTACAAATTTGGGAGGGGCATGGATTTCCATACCTGGTGTGTACATGTTGTTATTATTGTGATTAAGGCCTTAGTCAGACACATAATTATAACAGGGAGTATGTGTGTATGGGGGAAGGGAAGAGCAGTCTGGGGCCAGGGAGCATGTGTGTATGGGGGACGAGGGGAGAGCAGTCTGGGGCTATTCAGTGCAGGACCATTCTGCTTTCTCCATACCCAGCCAACTAGGTCTATTTCGAAATAACAGAGTGCGTGCCTACACAGCAAGCCCATTATTTCAAAATAATTTCAAAATAACAGGCTTCTTACTCCGACTTCTGTAACCCTCATTTCCCAACGGGTAAGGGAAGTCGAAGGAAGAGTGCTCTTCCTTTGACTTCCTGCTGTGTAGACAGTGCCAAAAGCTGAGTTAAGCTACTTCAACTGACACTACACAATTAATGTAGCTGAAGTTGTGTATCTTTACTCGACTTTAGCCTGCAGTGTAGACATATCCTAGTTGTTTAGCTGATTCCCCAAAGAGAGGAGAAATCTGTAGTTAGAACTGCCGCTAAAGGCTAAGAGCTGTTTCTCCCTCCCCCTGCTGAGCAGGAAGCTGCCATCTGGATTTGGCTCAAGCTCTCTCCCTGCTGGGTCCTCTGTACCTTAGCCCAGTATTGATGGAGAGTCAACACAATGGGAAAAACAACCAGTGCAATGGGTGCTGCTGATTTTGTATACTTTTCTGGGATTGCACTATGGCTATGTTCCCCTAGAGGTATTGTGCTTGTTAGATGCAATAAGGTTGATTAACAGGACAGGTGCTGAGCCCAGTGCAGAGGACAGAGGTCAATTGGTTTACACTTCCCTAATTCCAGGGTTGTCAGGTACCTGTTGGGCATCTAGTGTATGTTACGGTAGCCCTGAGGGTTACCTTAAATTGGGTCTCAGTTGCTGTGACTCATGGACAGCCTATTGCACTTGGACCTTTTCAGGGAGGTGGGCTCTTAGGACTTGTGTGCATGGGGAATTTTACCAGTATAATTATCCATGCAGACAAGCCGTTCGTCTCAACTGAAGCCTGGTTAGCAAGAGCAGGTACGCATTGCCATCATTCCTAGCAACTTTGACACAGATATGAAAACTACACATGGAGGTCTGATCCAAAGCCTACTGAAATCCATGGAAGGCTCCTTATTGCCCTCTGTAGGCTTTGGATGCATCCTGCCAGGCAGAGGAAAACCAAGACTCTGCCTCTCACTGCTTCCAGATAGGACACCTCCCCATTCCCCCCAGTGCAGGGCTGTGACATAATCTGCTTTTAAGGGTATGTCTACTGCGCAAGTAAAATCCTGCGGCTGGCCTTTGCTAGCTGACTCGGGCTCACAAGGCTTGGGCTAATGGGCTGTTTAATTGTGATGTAGGCATTCAGACTTGAGCTGGAGCCTGGGTTCTCAAACCCTGTGAACTGTGAGGTTCACAGAACATGGGCTGAACCCAAGCCCAAACATCTACAGTGGGCTGGAACAAGAGAAATTCTCCTCTAGCTCCTTGGCCATTGTTTTGCCACAGAATCTGTCCTTGTGTGTCTACATATCATTAGGTCAAACCCATGCAGGCTCGCTGATGGGGGTGGGGCAAAGGAGACAGTTGCCCCGGGGCCTGGTGATTTAAAGGGGCGCAGAGCTCGGGCTGCAGCCGCTGCTGCAACACCATGTACTCTGGAAGTGCTAAGAGCTGGGGTGGGAGCATGCTGTGCTCTGGGAAATGCTGAGGGCTGTCTGGGGCCAGCATAGTGTATTCTGGGTAGCTCTGAAGGCTGGCAGAGCGTGCCAGGCTCTAGGCGATGCTGAGGGCTGGCTGCCTCCAGCTCTGCCCCTTCTCCCCTCAGCCCCGCTCCTTCTGGGAGTGCAGAGCTGCCCTCCCTCTTTCCCAGAGGTCTGCAGAGGCTATTGTCTTCCCTTACCACATCCCCAAGTCCCTGAGCAAACTAAAGCTCATGAATAGGAATAATCAACTCCAACCACACTGAAAGTTTGGATTAGCAAGTGGCCTGATAGGTCCTTTCACATATCATTAGCTCCAGCTTTGTATGTCATATACCTAATATCTTCATAGCCTACAAACCTGGATCCTAAGTGAGCCACTGAAACCAAACTCTGGAAAACAGGATCCTCTGTAGGCCAACTTCCTCTGGGCTTTAGATAAAAGGGAATTAAAAATAATGACATTAAGGGGCCTCTCATAACACTCTGAACACTCGAAAATGCAAGATAATGTATTTATGAATATAGTACTTCTGAATCTTTATTTTCTGCACTTATGAGATCCTCCAGAAAGGATATTTTCATTCCAGAACAATGCTGGGTTTTTCTTTTCACTTGCCAAAGAATGATTTTGTTCTTTCAGTTAATAATGGAACTGAATTTCATAGATCAATACTTTGTTTTTATAAGCATCCTTAGCAATAGCATCCATGATGGCAGCACAGCTTGGGGAAGGGGGTATGCTAACCAAGCCATTGTTCCTTTTCTGGCTGTTTCTGCAGTAACAGCATAAGATAATTTTAAAGAACTCTTAAATACTCATCAGCAAGGTCCACATTGACATTCAGTCTGTGGTAGACTACTGCAGGGTAGACTCACAGCCCTTCTTGCCACAAACTTAATATTCCTGTAGACAGGTTCTTAGGTTATGCATCAGGGTTGGCTGTTATTTTTTAATTTATTTTTTTCTCAGTAAGGAAATTTTTTTTTAAAAATGTGACTTTGCATCTGTGAGCCAGATCTTCTGGTGGTGCAAATTGGGATAGCTCCAGCTTTGTATTCTCTGTGGATCTGGCATTTCTAGACAAAGCGCTGTTTTGCTGCTTCCTTCCCATTATGAAGCATGGGGAGGAGCACACAAATGCAGAATAGGCTGGAAAAGTCCGAAGGCCAGTGGAAGCAGGAGCACAGGTGATTCAGTAGCATGCTCATCTTTCCTAGTAGCAAATGGAAGCCTGATGTGTTTTGAACTCTAAGGTGTTGGGAGGGGAAGGTTTGAAGCAGGAGGAGATAATGAGCACACACTCTGTGTGTGACAGTCTCCCTTTCCTAAGCAGCCACATTTTGTTGGGTTTTCAAGTGGCACACAGTGCTGCTAGAAAGAGTGGCCATGTCTAGTCTGTGTTGCTCTCTGGAAAGGGGGAGCAAGATACAGGCATGGCAGGGGCAAATAATGGCAATATAGTGGGCGAGGAATTGTTGATTCCTGAGCAGAGGTAGTCTAGGAAAGCACCATGGAGGGGGAAACCATCCTTGTCAAACATCTGTCTGAGGTCCATTGATTTGGGAGCATAGTTCCTCATGGAACCCCAGCCTCCTGTAACTCCAAAAAACATGTCCTTTGCAGGTGAGTAAGCCATACACTGGGGATGGGATGGTTCATAGGCAACACCATGAAATTTCTTGAGACCTTTCTCATCTTCTTGTGCATTTTAATTATACAATTTGCTGCTGTGGTCACAGTATGGTTTTATGGTATGTAATATTTCAAGCCTGAACTCCTTAACACCAGCTTATGCTTGAGAGAGGCTTTATCCCTGGGGCAACAGAGTAAGTACTGGTAATGGTCCTGCATTCCAGTACAGTTTTAAACTTTAGCCACATCTCCAGAGGAGTCCCACCAATGGAGATGAGCTTAGTGAGTTCATAACCCAGTTCATATTGGGGGAGGTATAGGCTGGATATTAGGAAAAACTATTTCACAAGGAGGGTGGTGAAGCACTGGAATGGGTTACCTAGGGAGGTGGTAGAATCTCCATTCCCAGAGGTTTTTAAATCCTGGCTTGACAAAGCCCTGGCTGGGATGATTTAGTTGGGGTTGGTCCTGCTTTGGGCAGGGGGCTGGACTCGATGACCTCCTGAGGTCTCTTCCAGCCCTATGATTCTATGGTTCTATCCTAGCACACACAATATGCCTCCTCCGTCCCACGTCAGCTGTGCAACTTCTTCTCCAGCAGAGGAAAAGACTTTCTACTTCCAAGGACCTTTAACCAGCAGTGGTACTTGGGCAATGAATTTGGCCTTAGGATTGAGATCAATCAGTGTAAGACAGCCCAGAAACAAATCTCCACACCCATTTCAGGTTCTTACATGGCCTCTATTATTGTACTGTCTAAGCACTTCATGATTTTTAATATATTTATTCCCACAACACCTTATCGGGTAGGGAAGTGCTATTATCCACATTTTACAGACGGGGAACCAAGGTCCAGAGCCTCAAAAACTACTTAGGTGAATAACATCATTTAAATTGATGGGAGTTATGCACCTAAATACTGCTTTGAGAACCTGGGCCTAAGGCCAGGTCTACACTATTTGAGAAAGTCGACCAAAGATATGCAACTCGAGCTACAAGAATAGCGTATCTGGAATCAACATACCATAAGTCGAATTTCTGTGATATCCCCACTGCTGGAGGTTGATGGAAGTTGACTGGAGAGTTTCTTCCCTTACTCCTTGTGACCTCATAAAGTACTGAGGTTGATTTAGTGGGTCCTTCCTAGACCTTCCTAGACCTGCTAAATTGAACCCCAGAAGATCGATCTTTGGAAAGTCAATCTCGGGGTAAGTGTAGACCTTGTCTAAGTGAAGTTTGTAAGTTTGTGACAGAGCACAGAACCGAACCTGGTTTCCTGGCTAGTGTCTTAATTATTGAAACATCCTTTCTCTGTATTCAGCTATTCTTATTATTAAATTATTATTTAATTCTCCACATATAAGCATACTTTCTCACTTTACATTTTCTGTTGGCTTTTAAGTTATTCTTTCTGTTGATCCAGTGAACTTTTTCATTTGGAAAGTGATTAAAATTTGCTTCCCCCAGATTCTCATTGTTCTGCCAGAAACACAATCCCAAAGCTTCCCCCATCAAAAAAGAAATCTTTCATAACAAGAAATCTATGTTACACTGCTGGAGTATACAAGCTAAATAAGCCAGTAGATTCTCTCCAACCCATCTATGAATTTAGGAATTAACACTAGTAAATCTTTACTAATATTTGCAATATAAACAGCACAGCACTGAGATTAGCAGACTTCATGGTGTCTTATTTGCAGCTTTTGAATTTGTAAATGCAGGGAGAGGACAGGGGTAGGTAGTTGTGGGTAGGAGGGGCAATATATAGGGGAACATTGCCCTTTTGATTCATCTCTGGTATTTAATACACCAAATACTATATTCCAAACAATGTACAAGCTAGTATTTTTTCGAATGGATTTTTTTCCTTTTTAATAGGGAAAAAAGTTTAAGCCAAGCCCTTTAGCTGTTTTTATTCCTGAATCTGGGAAATAGTTATCAGGAATTTTTGACATGACTAAATGTTGCTTTTTCCCCATTTTCCTCATAAAGCTTGCATTTATCTCAAAGGCTGAGCAAGATGCCCTGAAAAAGAAAAAAATTATACAAATCTTTGTTAGAAGGAAAAGATACATTGCTCTTGGTACGGAGAGAGACAGCCTGGATTGGTAAATTAAGACAATACATGAATAATAAAAAAACCCACATCATATAAAATCTAATTAATTTGAATGAGTCAATAAGTTTCTGTTTCTGGGTGCCCATAACAGAAGAGAAGGGAGCGGGGGGAGGAGATGTCAGAATTTCAGTTTACCTCTTTCCCATTTAACTATTTAAAATATTTGGATAATAATTAGGAATATATGTTTTATTTAATATTAATTTTCTCTAACCCAGTCCAATTTGTTAGGTGCATCCCCATATTTATTTATCAGGATATTTTGTGAATCCCTTTGGCTCTGACAGATACCCTACAGATTTTCAGCAAACTGAGGCAGGTCGTACCCCGTCCTTCAGAGAGGGGAAACATCCTGTTTTGGTTAATGGTCTTTAAAAAAAGTATAAAAGTACATTGTGACAGCAATTATATCACGTCACACACATGTTCTGTGGGGGCTCCTTTGGTTGCCAGGCAACCAGTGGAAGGTGTGTTGTGAAAGAAGAGGGGCCCAAATGTAAGAATAGAAGCTCTTCTGGCATAGGTTTCAAATACCTAAGAACAGGCTAGGATCCTTCTGTTATTTATTTTGCAATTCTTCTTTATCTTGTTCCTCTCAGGCAGGCAGCTGCTATCAAACAAGATCATCTAAGTGTCCAAACAGAAGAATTTAAGTAATAAAGCAATATTTTTAAAGATGAGCAGGTCATATTTGGCTCTCATAAACACGGATGCAAATCCAAAGTACCTCAGCTGAAATCCTCAGAATTGCTCTGGATTTACATGGTTGAAGCTGGAAGGAGAGCATGGCTCAGAACTCTGAAGATATTTATTTTTTGTTTCTGTATTCACATATAGTTTGTAAATGCTATATGCTGACTTACCAACAGACGACCGAGAGACTAATCCTGTGCTACATCTATGTAATCACATAAATATATCTACAAACATTTAAAGGGAAGTAATTTTCATACCATCAAACTACAGAAAATTTCTAGCTAAACTCTGTTGCTAAATTAAAGCTTGGTGCCTGCATTCGAAAGCCCATTCACACACTCCAGGGTTCTGCTGAAGATGCCATTACAGTAGTTAAGAGAATGATATGGTAAAGTAAAAATGAAGCAACTACAGAACTATACAGAATGTTAAGTCTTCAACTATTATTCTGCCATTTCTACCAGTACCTCTAAACGGCAACCAAACCTAACACCTGGTTCGGTCCACAGTGACAGTTCAGTGTCTCTATAGTGGTAACAATTTAGAAGCAGGATGCTAAACAAGATATATACATGATGTCAAATATTGGCTGCACACATCTAAGCCAATCACTTCTAAATAAATTAACCATGGCACTGCCTAATATGATCCACCTGCTTTCTTCCTTGTGTTGTTCCAGACCCTACCTGAACCCCCCTTTGATTAAATGTCAAAAGCTTGCCTTGTGCCTGCAGATTTCACTGAAGGCGGATAACAGAAAGGTTCCTCCTGTGACTCCATAAAACTGAAATAAATTCCACTGGCATCTTGTAAATTTTTATTTTCTACAATGACTGCAGGCCCCATCTGCGACCCAGCTGTTATTAGAAGGGAAAGCGTTGGCCCTTCTGCATTACAAAACAGCATAGAACAGTAATTGCCAGTGGAAGAGATTAAGTGTAGACACTAAAAATGTTTACTCGCAATGAATATGCATAACGATGGGTAGGAAACAGCACTGGAAGATTAAAAAGAGAGAAGGGTTTGTTTACAAGGCTGGGAAAAAAAAAGAGTGGAATGTCAGTTGGCCCCGAGCCTGAAATAGGAACGAAAAACCTTTGGGCAAGGCATTAGGGAGAAAAACAGATGGTTTGTGAACCTTTTATTAGATAGAAAAATCATTAATCAAGCCCAGGCTGGAAATGGCAGGGTTTTTGGTAGTTCATATTTTAGTTTATTTTTTCTTAAAGTGACAGTATTCTATTTTTTGACAGCCAGTGCCATGGATCTTCTTTTGACAGGCTATCCAGTCATTTTAGCATTCAATATTGGAACAATGTCTAACTTTAGGTCCACACTAGCACCAAGCTGTTCCGCAAAGGAAATCCCTCAGTAGAGTTTCACATTTCAGCACCTGTTTTGCCCTTAAAGCAAAGCAATTTTAAGAAAGAGAAAAGTGATGGGAGAAGGGGATTGTGAAGCCCGGTATATTTTTTTTCATGGCTGTTTCATTAAGACTTGGGGGGAAGAAATGTAGGGCAGGAAACTTCTCAAATGGCTTCATGAATACAAAGCTGTTTGACTGACCCTGTTAATTCAAACAGGCTAGATCACTTCTTTCTTTCTCTCTTTATTCTATCAGAAGAAGGATAAAATGGTTATAATAGTTCACTGCATTAAAATAATGATTCCCCGAATGGAATGCTAAAAGATAATCAAGCAGTCTGATCACCTAATATACCACATGGAAATATTGTGTAGGTACCAAGTGAAACTGAAACAGCCCTTAAAACCCATTTTTTTTCATTTTTATATCATCTTCAATATATGACATTTCCCATGGATTAATGGCCTACTAGGATTAATGGCTCAAGGCACATCAACTCCCTGCTAGCCTCTTATTAATCCCCAGGTATTGCCCTAAACTCAGGTCATTATTGTTTAAGTAACAGAATCATAGGTGGCATTCTAATAAATAACACCCCCATTTCTGGACATTTTCTTTTCTTGGGAACGCCATAGAAAACAACCATTTCTTTATAGAAATTAAACTGGGCTAGAGTGGGTAGTTTATGCCTGTGCCCCACTCTGTGTTTGTGGGCATCCCTATTTCTCTGAGTGTATAATTGCTCTTGAAAATAATACTGAAGGCAGTGAGGGCATTGGGAATGGTGGTTGTCGACAGCTGGGATATCACTCCTCAGTACTCCTTTCTGGAAAAGATTCTTCTCTTAACGGCATGTCAGCACAAGTCAAATTACCCGAGGGTACCCATTGATGGATTAGCCTTTTTTGTTGGCCTGGGACAAGTCTACAAATTTTGTTGCTTGCCCTGTTTCATCCAAGCATAAGAAAATGAGGAGGAGGAGGGGGAATTTACACTGTAAATTGGCTAGGGTGATAGTGCTGAATTCAGCAGACAGACACCAAAGTACATAAGGTACAACATCCAAGGAGGAATCTCAGCCCTGTGCAGAGGGTCAGAATGAGACCTGTGCATTGCTTGAAAGCCATTCATTGCAAAAATGCAATATTTTAAATGGACAGCTAGGTCAAATGATGTGTTTCTGTTCCCAGACTGGATGAATTTAATTCTGAGATTTCTGGGGTGAATGTTTACATTTAGACATTCAATAGTCAGTTTCTGTAAAAATATTCTTCATGAATATTTCTCCACTTAAAAGGACAGTGTCAACTTGAAAAATCACATTTATATCAGGGGATATTGTAACCAGTGATATTAGCTCTAAACAAGGATTCTTACAGTAACGTTCAAATTATTAAAATTGAAAGGCTGTGTGCTTTGAGCATTTTGACAGCACTATTATAGCCAATCTTGCTGGGTTTGTTTGTTTGGGGGTTTTTTTTTATGGTCATTAGCACTTCCTGTCTCATACACTATTACTAGCACCAGTCTTTTATATACCACTCTTGGGCAACTCATATGCATGCAGTACCCTCTCCAGTGCAAGAGATTGTGTACTGGTAATAGCAGCAGGAAAGCTGAAAATGAAAGCAAAGAAGCAGCAGCATGCGTATAAACAAAGAGACGGGGAGAGGAGATGACCGGAACACATTTTGTTATTGTTTTTGAACCTAGCCAAAAGATCCCTATAAACATCAGCAGGGGAGTAGAAGAGCACATTAATTTGAAAAATACATTTTAAAACAGAAAATGGCTGTAAATGCAATTTTAAAGGATGCACTGTTAGGAACAATTTCTAAAAAAAGAAAATCAATTAAAAATGCACGTTGACAATGTCCCTTTAGAATTTGCTGTTTCCATGCATGTTTGTGCCACTAAACTTATTCACTCAAACTCAGAAAAAGATCGCAAAAGGGGCAAAACTGATTCATTTGAAAATGGAATAAATATTACTAGAGCTTTTCTTTTACAGCATTTTCCAACTCTAAGAAGACTCATTAGGTCTGAGAGTAGATTCCAATTTTTTGGTGCAAACAATTAAATAATATCAAGTGTGTAGGTCATGGTGTTCATTGTCAGAATGGTTTACAAATACAATGCCTTCCTCACAAAAGTAATGCCACTGATTTATTTTCACCAGTAAGCTCATTGTGGCCTCTTCACACAGAGTGCCCTTCCTTTGCTTGAATTTCTTCCTGAAAATTCAACTCACTCATATAACACTGATCTGCCTAAGGCTTGATCCTGCAAGGTGCTGAGCAACCCCCAGATGTGTGGATTGCCCTCCGTTCCCGTTGAATTGAATGTAAGTGCAGGGTACTCAGACCAAGAAAACTCACTCAGCTTCTGAGCTGAGATGTTTGTAGAATTCTTTGTGCCTTAGTTACCATGTCTGCAAAATGGGGCTAAATATAATCAGTTAGGGCATGTTTACACTACTGCTATTTTGAAATAACAAGGCGAGCATCCACACTACCTAGCCTGTTATTTCAAAATAATGGATTTGTTATTTTGAAATAATAACTCCTGAATGTGAAGAGGAATAAGCCTATTTTGAAATAATTATTTGGAGTTATTTTTTTGAAATAACCTGGTATTGTAGACAAAGCCTTACAGTCTGATTCAAATTTCACTAAAATGAATGGGAGTCTTTCCATTAATTACAATGAGCTTTGGAGCAGGCTCCCATACAGTCCAAACGTATGTCCACAATCAACTTTAAGCATGCAAATAGTCCCTTTTGCCTCAGGTAGTGACTAATTTGATGTGCTTTGCATATAGTACAATGGAGCTTCCTTGAATAATCATCTGTGAAAGAAATAGACATGTTGAAATAATGTATTCCTTGTAGAAACTTGGTAACACATTTAAAAATGTTTCTATTTTATTAACAAAAACAGCATAACAACAATCATCTGAAGACAGCATAGTCCAGTTTGGTAAAATTTCCTTCTACCAAATACTGCACAGTTTAGTTGTATATTCATTTATTGGGTTTCTGATACACAATAAGGGTTCAATTATCTCCACACCACACAAGCCTAAATACAATATTTGCTTCAAGAGTTTTGAGATAGAGAGAGAGGAAAAAAAATTGAAACCCCTTCAAAACCTTTAAAAACAATTTTAGGACCTGATTTTGATCTCTCACTAGTTTTACACTGGTGTAATTACATTTTAGTGGCATCGCTTCTGATCTACTCTCAAGTTGGAAGCAGAATCAGTCCCTTACTCTTCAAACTCTGATCTTGGTTACACTGGTATAAATCTAGAGTAAACGCATTGACTTCTGTGGTGTGACTTTGGATTTACACTTACATAACTGAAATCATAAATTGGATTAATAGTTTTATTGTTTAATTTCAGAAACACTAACAAAAACCTCAGCTATTTCAAAAGATTAAGGCAAATAAGAGGGACAAAGGATAACATTAAGACAGAACCTTAAAATATTTAACAATAAAGTCAGGTCCAAAACCAAAGCCAAAATCCTTCTTTTGGGAATAGAGGGAATGGTTTTGTTTCCGATTTCATTATACCACAGGGGAGCTGCCCACACATTTCCTAATTCTTAAACTAATCATTCTGAGATGAACTTCCTGAAACAATATGAGCTTCATCTGAGAGGTGGGGGAGAGTGCGTAGGGGATGGGGCGAGGAGAGGGAGAAGCACACAATTATCTTTGTAAGGAATAGTAGCTGAGATTGCTAGCGTTGCATATGTTACAGCACATCATTAATAACAGTGATCAAAAGAAAAAGAACATCTTAGCAGCTGCATCAAATTATTATAGCAATTGGAATTTTCAAATGAGTTCAGAGTAACACAGGAGAATCCCAAAAGGTATTGAAATAATGGGAATAAAACAGAGAATCTTCTTCCTAATATGGTATTTGAAAAAAATGAATCTTGGTATAGGGAAAATAAGGAGTGTTTAATGGAAATATTCTTCCAGGGGACTTGGAAAAGGTGTAGGGTGAGATTTTCTGTGTAAGAGCTGCCTATTATAACTTTCCAGGAATTCCTCCCCTACATATCTACAGGCATGTGCATAAACACATCCACACATACTGTGACGCAGGTTGCCCATTCTCACAACATAAACTACCTTCTATGCTGCAATAAGTATAAGATCCTGACTTAGGAAAACCCTTAAGCGAGTTCTTAAGTACAGGCAGTCCCCGGGTTACGTACAAGATAGGGACTGTAGGTTTGTTCTTAAGTTGAATTTGTATGTAAGTCGGAACTGGTACATATTGTAGGGAAACTCTAGCCAAACATTTCTCCAGAGCTCAGTTTTATTCTCCCACACCTCAGTTCCGTCAGTCCTTTATTCTCAAGCTGAGGTGTCTGCTGAGAAAAGCCGCTCCACATCTCCCTGGTCTGCTGGGAGGGGGTGCTAACTTCAGCCTCCCTGGTCTGCTGGGGGGAAGCAGCTAGTGCGGGGTTGCCTCACCCCGTTTGTAAGTAGGGATCCGATGTAAGTCGGATCCATGTAACCCGGGGACTGCCTGTATAGCAGTATTCAGGACAGCACGTACATGCATGCATGCATAATGTTATTCATGTGCATAAGCATTGTCCTGAATAGGGAGGTTTCCTGAGTTAATGGTGTAACTCTCTTGGAGTTCAATAGCTTGATTTTAATCAGTTCTGTACTTTGCGCAGTATTTTTACACCTGTGCATGGTGTACCTAAGCAAACAGAAGCATCTGTACCTCACTGTGGGTACATCTACACTTGCTCCCTACTTCGAACTAGGGATGCAAATGGAACCGACCGAAATTGCTAATGATTCGGGGATTTAAATATCCTGTGCTTCATTAGCATAATCTCGCCCGCGTGCTATTCTGCTCGCCAGCTGATTCGAACCAGGAAGTGCACTCTTCAAGTAACGTTAGTTCGAACCAAGGGGTTTGATTCGAACTAACGCGTCCCAGAGCACACTTCCTGGTTCGAATCAGCTGGCGAGCAGAATAGCACGCGGGCGAGATTATGCTAATGAAGTGCGGGATATTTAAATCCCCGCTTCATTAGCAATTTCGGTCGGCTCCATTTGCATCCCTAGTTCGAACTAGGGAGCAAGTGTAGACGTACTATGTAGCATTTCAGCACCTCTGCATTGTTCCTTGCTCCCCTTCATCTCCATCTTCTATGGTAATCCAGCTTGGTCTCATGCCTTGCTGTTATGGCCTCTCCATCAGCATCTGATCTGAGATGCTTTCAGAAAGTCGTACAGGAGGGCTACTTCACACTGACAGAATTTATTAAGTGATTTTGAAGGGCAAAATAGGGATGAAACTTCCTTCTTAGGATGAACTGGGCTTCTGATAAAAACTGGCCACTTCAGCAGGTTTTATAATTCCCTTTGCTTCAAAAAATATTGGAGGGGAGTGCTATGTCTTGCTCTAAGAACACAACCTAATTTTTACCTTCTATTACAACTGTTTTATAATGGTATTGCGCAAATGGACACAGTCTTTCCAAGTTCAATCCTTTTGTTTTTCAAGAGCAAGTTTGAAAAATGTAATTCATGAACAGATAAAGTCTTTCTGGGAAGCTATGCATCCTGGGAATGACTTGGAACAGGCTTTCTTGGTGAGTTATATGAGGATTAACACACATCCTGTTTTCATTCAGAATTCACAGAGGCTTTCAAGTAGATCTCAAACTGCTCCAACATAGTTACTGCCTGATCATATGTGCCTTTCGGATACTTCCTACAGGAAAAGGAACAAAGAAGATCCCCACCCAGAGCAACAGTTCTCTGGAAGACTGTCCCTCATTCATCAGCTGTTATTATCTTTATTTCATTTATTCTTCTAAGAACCTCCCAAGTCTGCAATACTTTCTTTGCTTCCCAAAAGTCCAGCTGTTTTTGACAACCGAAATTTGGGAACATCTGAGTTTAGATGCAATCCCCCAAAGCTCAGATCAGTCCCAGCTCTCAGACCAAACCCTGACAAAAAAACCAATGGTTCACATAGTTTCTCTAACACGCTGTCTTCTGTGCATTGTGACTCAGTCCATAATGAACTAGCACACAATGCTGTAACTATAATAACAACTGAACAGGATGCTAGGGAAATTGCTGTAGTTCATGCTTTTAAAACTAATCTTAAAATAGATCTTTGATGGTTCTTTAAGATATGAGTTTTAATCATCAGACAGTTTTTTTTAAAAGTTTGTTTTTACAAATAAAGATGATGACATCTAATTCTACTATTAGTAATTGTGATTATAGTAATTATTATAGAAGATAGAGGTGGGACTCATAGTGACAGAGTTTGAAGTAAAGCAGAACAGTTTAGGAAAAACAAATATTTCTTGGTTGAAAAGTAATTGATGGAGCTATAAATCTTTAGGGTTAGATTCTGCCCCACTTACACAGAAAGTCTAAAATCAATTGATTAAAATCTACAAGACTACTTGCAGTGTCAGGTGCGTCTTAATGTGTGTGACTCTAAAGAGACACTTTAAAGATTCAGTTGTGATCTTAAATTTTATTTTTTTTTAAGATGCATTCACAATCCCCTTTCTTCAGCAAGGTTTTTAAAATCTGAACCAGTTACCAGGCCTTCAGTTCCACATCTGCTTCCTTAATGTGATATTATAAGTCCATCGTATCAAGCAGTAAAACTACAGGTCTTTTGTTTTTAAAATAACCATTTTGAAATAAATGGGGCCACTGATTATTATCTTTTATAGCTAGCTGTGTTTCCATTGCAGACTATCAGCTCAAGGGTTAAAAGACAAAGGAGACTCGATGTGACTTCATTGCTCTTCCATCTGTTGGGAACCCTGAAAACCATTTGTAAATTAATTTTTTACTTTGAATGCACACTGCCACATACAGTCATCATTGGATTCTGCACAGACAGCTTGCACTGCTGCTTCAACATGTCTCCAGCGACAAGCTCAACTCCTACTGATTTTGAATGCTGGAGAATAAAATCATTAAGTATGTATGTCCATTCTGCTTGCATGCTTTCTACCCATACTTTATGCCATAATTATCATCACATCACTTTAGTAAATAATGTTGACACATGGTTCCATAACAGCTGTAGAATGTCCATCTGACACCCTCGTAATCAGAAGTTCAGCTCTTCGAAAAGGGGACAGATTGATCCTTGAATATCTTCATCTGCACAATTTTCCTTTACAGACATATCAAGGAAGACACGGGATCAATGGTAGCACTGTTACAGATGAGGAAATACTTTTTTTCCTCATAAATCCCTGCAAATAATCCATTCATCTGATCTTTGAGAAATGAAAAGTGCTCATTAATCATACAACTGGTGAGCCCTGATTTACAGATTAATCTAATTAGACCTCATTTGTTTCAGGTGAAAGCAGCTATATTAACGAATGCTGCCCAGTGCATAAAACTCTGCACACATGGTATGATATACAAGTCAGGATCAATTACAACATTGACTTTGCTCTACGTTATCATGGTGCACAATTGCACTGCTATAGGTAAGAGTCTGTCAACATTCCCATTACAAAGTCAAACATTGTTTTAAAAGGATTTATTACACCGCCATAATGTTTAGTTGACTGCTGGAATCCATGATTTAAACATTTTATAATTTAACAAAATTACTCAACCAATTTAAAATTACTTCAGACTGGGGAAAAATGGACTGATTGTTCCATACATTTTTGTACTTCTTAGAAATATCTTTTGTTTATAAAATGAAATTATGTAGAAGTCATTTGAATTTAGATCTTTATAGTAATTGGAAAATGTAAAATGGCCAACTTCTAGTTAGCTGTAACTGCATAGTTCAGGGTGTTGACAAGGGGCTATCATTCCTCTTTGTTATCTCTAGTATTCTGGACAGTGTGGTAGTCAGGTGGACATATGATGGAGGCTTTGTGGTTTCTGTGCATATATGCCTACATAAAACTCCTTCAGGTCAAAAGAAAGGTTCTGATTGACTTGAATGAGCTTTGGATCAGCCATTGGGACATTTCTTGGCCTTTTTATAGAAAAGCCAGGTATGTTATAGGAGATGGAAAATGAACAGACCCTGTTACTCCTAGAGGATACCCTTGACTAGCATTAAGGAACATTGGTGGGGAACATTATAATGTTCCAAGCTGCAACTGCTCTGTGGCTATATAAAGAATTTCAGTCTCCAAGAGTGAAACTTTGATTGTTTGCCTTTTTCTTTTAAGATTTGAAATTGACTATGACATAGATGCATTAACTAACTAACTAACTAAGTAATTAATTAATTAATTAATGCATTAACCTTCTTTTCCATCACAGATAAAGGTACATTAACAATCTGCCCAACTCCCAGTTGCTCCATGACTGAACTCATAGCAGGAATGGGAGGGGTGAATGCAAAGGTGTCTTTGCACTCTCTATGTTTTTGGGCAGCTGCCCCTGCCACCTTGGGGTTCGATTGGAGGTGGAGGTGGTGTCCCGCGTGCTCGCGGGACAGCAGATCAACCCGCCGGATTCAAACTTGAGCTGCCTCAGGACTGCTCTGAAGTACCTTCTAGTTCCCAAGGTTCTCTATAGGTTGTCACCCTACAAATTGTCTCTTCGCTACCCTGACATGCCCATGACATAGGTGAACACATGAGGCAGATTCTGAGTGAGAACCAAGAATACTCCCATGTATAAAGCTTTGTAGGTGCTGTGTTATTGCTTCCCCACAATGCATTGGCCTCTGCCACAGGCTCTGCCGAAGAAGCCACTTCACTGAACCAGCCTTAACCTTAAAACAGTGAGGGGAGTTATACTGAAGGCAGAAACTCATGGGCATGGCAAACAACCCTTTCTCTGATCAACTCAATATTCCACTGCAACAAAAACATCTGTCATATATAGAGGGCTGCCTGCTGTTGCAGGACACCTCTGGATTACTGGCAATGAGTGAACAATCACTGAGCGAATTGGAGTTTGCCCTGGGTTTGTGAATTGAAGCTACACTCTTAGCAGCACATTAGCAGGGTTCTGGGTTTTAATTACTGTATATTGAAGCTGGTTTGTGCAAAGTGTCTGTCAGAACATTACTGATTTAGAAAGCTCTGGTGTTGTCAGATATCTGCTATAATAGGAAGGTTAGCTCTGCTCTCGGAGGGAATATTGTGGTACGCATGTGAATGAAACAGGTGTCTGAATAGACCACCATTAAGACTTTTGTTGTCTATCCTGCAAAACTAATATGAAGGATATATTTCAAATCTGTGTGATTTATACCTTTAGCCTGATATTGCCTTTTGGTTCAACAGATGTGCACTTTGGACTAGCTGTTAGAACATTCAATTGACATGGCAATTTGTAAATCCTGCTTGCAAGAAGAAAAGAAAACTCTGCTAGAAAAAAATGTTTCTTATTTTATTTTATCTGCATCTAGGTAAATACAATGTAATGGAAACATTTAAGGACCTGTAATCTTATTTACTTTCTGAGCATGAATACAGTTCCCAATACAGAGCAGACATCTGTCAGACAAACAGACAAGACTGCAAAGATATTTAAGAGGCTCTTTTCTTAAACAGCAAGGAAGCTGTTTGGGGATTTTAGCAGGCTGGCTGGTGTAAGATATGCTTTTTAGGCAGTTTCATAGGGTATTTACTATGAAAATTGAGGTGATAATTCAAGGACCAATCTAATTTGTTAGGAATTTTAACTTTGAGGGGTTTGTTCTGCCCTTGCCTAGGTTAAGTATATTTTATTTTTGATTTCTTTGTATTATTTAAGTAGGGAAATAGCATGACACGGATCACTCATTCGTATAACACTAATCAATGTTATCTATTTCAATTTAATCTAACATCTTGAGGGGTAATAAATCATGAATATTTTATTAATTGTAGAATAAAGTTTAGTTTTCTGTAGTCCCTTACCTACTACAAGTATCACTAATTCTTTTATAAAGCAGCAGTACAGCAGCTGTGTAAGCATATCAGCAGCCATTGCTCATTTGCCAGTAACTCACTCAGCCTTGGATGTGTGTCCTATCCTACAGAATATGGGCAGGGATACAACTCCTATTGTTTTGGGGTGGTAGAAACAAAGAACCAAATTCATCTGGTTGCACCAAACTACAATATTGTCAGTCAATGGAATTAACATCAGTGGTAAATTGGGTCCTTTATCTCATCTCAAATTTATACAGCTTGCACCTTTCCTCCTCCGAGACTAGTTTTGCCTGCCACACTTCTGGGGCTAGTAGCAGACTGATGTCATCCCTGTCAATTCATTGCTTTAAAAATATTCCAATACTCCTTGCCATATAACAACTGCAATATGGTTCCAGCCCAGTGGAGAGCTACTCATGCTGGTCAGAGCTTTTTTGACTAAATGAAATGTCATCAAAGCCAACACACGTTGTGGATGTGTTTGAGTTTTACCAGTCTTTGCAAAACAGCTTTTGGCTTGCGGGGAGACTCTGTCACACTCTGTAGCATGGTGGTTAGGCAAATGGCTTGTGAGGAGCCAGCCAGTAGGAACTGAAGTCCCTACTCTATGAGAATCAGTGCTCCAGGATGAAAAAAAGTCTGCTCTAAATCAGGCAGAGCAGATATTTGACATTGGTTTTTCCCCCACACAAGGCCAGTGCCCTAAATACCACACTTCAATGCCTCAGCCTGAATTGAATACCTCAGCTTTTCGATTTTCAAATGGACATCTTAACAGAAAGTGGTGTCAAAAAATGTTTGAAAGGTTTTGTTGCCATTCTAATAGGGACTCAAACAAATTCTGAGGCCTTGAAAATTTCCAGATTGGATTCCTCTGATTAGCTGTAATAATAACATGGATTCTCCCCACAGATGTTGTAGCAATCACCTGACATGGAGTGGCAAACCTGCTGTACCTTACTCTTTGAGAGGGGGCCAATACCTTTTCACTGCTTCTGAAATTTCTCCACTCTGCTAAGGGGTTGTTTCACCATTATAAATGTTGTTGGCATTCTTAGCGATAGCTGCTACTGTGCCACTACTGAAAGATCCTCACAGCTGCAACTTTTATGCTTATTTGCAAGTTTTATTACAAAATGGATTAAACTTGTACTGACATTAAATGTGCATCACAATTTGGAGAACTGTGTAGGGTTATTTGTTGCGGGAGAGGGAACATATCTGCAGAAGTTGTTTAATTTGTTGCCAGAAGATTTGTTACTATTGCAATTTCACAAAAGAGTTTCTCATTTTCATGGGAAATCAGAAACACAAGGCTGGACTGTATTACCCTCAAATTCATTGTCTTCAGTGGTATTACTCAGGGGAGTAACTTCAATTTTGCAGCTATTGCTGCACACTTCTAGGCAAGTGGCTAGTTCAACTATAGAGAGCAGGGACAGACCTTTTATGCAACACTCTTCTTCCTTAGACATTTCCCCACAAGGAATAAAACGCTGCTTTGCTGATTATTATTATATATCAGTAAGGGAAAGTTGAGGATCATAAATGAGGGAGACCTGAGATTATGAATGTCTAATCAGGCCAGTCATTTAAGACCCTTTCTTCCATTCTGTGTCTTCTTTCTTAAAGCAAGGTTGAGTAGACAGCTTGAGTCATTTTGAGATAGGTCAATCAAAAAGGAAGTTTACTCTTTCTCTCATGACACAGATCTGCTTCTATCAGCTGGCTGTCTTCCTCAGTCCCTTGGAGTTAACTGAGGAATTGCGGGCTTGCCAACATGTCGCTCAGGAATCTGCACCAACCTACTTAGCAACAGATATATATGCTCCCTGGTTATCGTACATTTATCTCAATCCATTATTCATGCTATTTTGCTGGTCCTGCACTGTCCTGAGTCACTTCTCAAGGAAAATAATTGTTTCATTATATTTCCTAAGATGTTTTTAGTGCCCATTTCCAACTACCTGATATATAAAATTGCTGCATAATTTGGAGTGTCTCCTCTCCAGTTTTTGGATGCGAGACTTAGCAACAGAGAAAGGTGCTAAAGAGAGACAAAACTTATGTGGGTGGCTGGAGATTAGCCATTTGGAAATCTATCCTTTCCTTTGTACCACAAGCTGTTTTCATGTTTCGTCTCCAACTCACTGTACTTGGGTGCTACTTAGCTACAGATGCCTTATTTTGATCCCCAAGGCTATCCCAAGGCACACTGGAGTGAAGAATATTTTCAGTTTCTGTGTCCTCATCTCAAATAAACAAAATGGGGCCCTCTCTTTTTAAATTCCCCCTTCAGTGGCTCACAATTTAGCTGTTTTCTCCTAATATTACCTTTCTTTCTTTCTTTCTTTCTTTCTTTCTTTCTTTCTTTCAACTTAGCTTCCCCATCTACCATTCCCTTCCCTTCAACAGAGTAGAGTGTTTGTCTTGTGGTTCATCTAGTATATCCTCACATGTGTAGGAACTGAATCTCATAGTGCAAGGCTTTTACTTGAACTGAATTGAGGCCATGTCTTCGCTACGTGGGAAGGTCAAATTAAAATACACTACTCCAGCTATGTTAATTATGTAGCTGGAGTCGATGTACCTTAATCTGAGTTTCTGTGCGGTCTCCACTGTGGGAGGTCAATGGAAGCAAATGCTCCTGTCAGCTTCCCTTACTCCTGGTGAGGAGCAGGAGTACAGGCACTGGTGGAGGCATCCTCTGAGTTTGATTTAGTGGGTCTTTACTAGATCCGCTAAATTCAACCCTGGAAGATCAATCACGGCAGTGTCAATCTTCCGCATAGTGAAGACATGGCCTCAGAATCACAACACCTCATTTAAATATGGCAATTTAGGAAGCTTCCAGTTAGATGTTTAGGACCAATATTCAAGTCAGTGAAGCTTTGCATGTGTATGTGTAGACTCATTAGAAATGCCCTTATTTGAGGGCATCATACTCACCTCTCCAGACTTATCCTGTAGCAACCTGCCCTAGACGTGGCATTTTGCATGGGCTTTCTCCTCTCTGGTTCCACTAGAAAAGTGGAAACTCATTATTTTCACTAGATATAGCTCTATAGTAAACGAGACATTTCAAAATCTACCCCTATGTCCTTAATACTTCTTAACCAGAGCTTCAGAAGGTGATACATCTTGGAGTTCCTCTGAGAATAGGCAGGTGATATGCTACACGTGTTCATTTATCTAATACAATTTAGCAATTTACAACCGTATCAATTCTTGTTAGGTTGTCGTGTAGCATTTTCCAGTACATTTTGATTTGGTCTGTATCGGGTTCTCTTTCCCATCAACATACACTGGGAGCATTTTATTGTGTCGTTGTCAGTGTTGCAGTGCTGAGCGTCTGCCATACCCCCTTGACTAAATTAAGGAGAATGCTGCAGCATACATGTTTAAAATTCATGTCTGACACTTACTAACTTCATTGGTATGAAATTCAGAACTCCTCTTATTAAACACCGTTAAATATTCTCTTTATTTCCAAAGACAAATATGAACAGAAACACAACCAAACATGTACTGTATTAAAATCATTGATTCACAATATTTAAATTTCCAGCTAGCCGCCAATTAGCAGGCTTTCCAATATTTGAACAGAAGACCATTTTAATGTAATTACAAACACATTTTAGGCATCTAAATTTTTTGCATAATTAGTTCCCTATTAAACTATTTATGTAGCCCTTTTTCCATCAGAAACAGAGAAAGCAGAACAATTTTATTCCTTACTGTTACAATAATTAACTATGCAAGTAGAACAGCATATTAATAGAGTATAATTTGTTTACATTTAAAAGAAAATTGTGTTAGATTAGCATAGCAAAAGACTATTTCCATATCCAGGCAGTAATATGCAGGCCTAATAGCAATTTACAGTGTAGTTAAAGAATATTATTAATAAAGTAATACAGTGTAATTCTGTTTGCCCCCACCATATTTCACAATGTCTTTAATTACAGCTAATTCCATCGAGACTAATTTGGGTGTTATTAAGCAGTAGACACAGGAATCTTAAATACAACCTTTGTTAATAATTAATATAGAAAGTTACTATGGAGCATGTTCTTATAAGGAAAAGTAAATACATTGTAAGCATTTTATAGGAAGATTAATTTTCCCATGGTGGTATCTTATTATAAGGGTCAATAATTAATAATACATGATTGACACCTAAGGAAAGTTTCACTAAAATCAGAATTTCATTTGAACAGAGTTTAACTACAAGATTGCTCCAACTTTGCTAATTTGTCAGTTATGTGTCTGATCCTACGAGCTCTTGCGTGCCCTTGATTCCCATTGAAATCGGCTTTCATTAAAGCTCAGTGCCTTATGGGATCCCTAAATTTGCAACAGTTTGCTGGACTGTTTGCATGATGTTTAGAACATAAAGAATAAGACTGTACAGTAGAAACCTGGAAGCTAAATGCCATTGTCAACGTTTTGCTTTTAAGAAGAAAATATAAAACTGTCTCATGAAAAAAATGTAAAATATAAAATACAATTCTAGGACCCTCACAAGAAAATACTGTAAGAGGTACAGGAAGCATACAAGAAGGCTTGATTCTGACCTCACATTCATTTTACATATGTCACAGGGACTATGCCAGTGTAGCACTGGTATAAATGAGATCAGAATCAGAACCTTTTGTGAAAACCAGAATAACCCAAATGAAGTTCCTTCACTTTTATACCTGTGTAAATGAGAATAGAATTGGCCTTGTGAGACATACAACTAATTAAGTTGTATGTGAGATATACAACTAATCAATATCCAAGGGAAAGATTTTGTTTTCACTTACAGCAATGTAAGTTAGCAGTATTGTTAGTGAACTCAGTGGTTCAATTATGACTTGACTTGCACTGTTTTAAATATAATGGTGTAGCTTTGTGAATACAAGCTAAGGTGTTCCTTGTTAACACTGTTGTAAGTAAAATCAGAATCAGATATTAAGTGTAATGTCATGTAACTGCCATAGACATCTGAGCGATATTCATTGCTGAGGTGATGGTATAAGTCACATGTTGGGTGGAAGTAGTGAACTATTATAACCTACATCTGTTATAATATCACTCTGTTATCACTCTGAGAGAGCACAATGTGAGTATAACTTACATGCCAAGAGGAAAAGTCAACAACAGGAAGGATAGTAAATGAAGAACAGCAAGCCACGCTACACCTTGGGTCAGATCCTGGACCTCATTAAACCTCTTATGTGCCACTGGCTTAATCAATTATCTAAGGATTCCCTTGGCACAGGGAAATCCTCAGATGCATTGAGCTCGCGTGACCAGCGGCACATTCTCCCCTCATCACAGGGAGCATGGCTAGCTGTTGCACTCTGTCCATCCCTAGAACTGGCAATGGCCCCATGAGAGCCATTACATCCAAGAGCATCCGTGCAGTTGTTCCAAGTTGCTCCTCAGGACTAGACTGATGCCAGACTATGTGTCTACGAGCAACTTCCAGCCTTTGCAGCACTCCCACCAAACTGGTTCAGATGCAAAAGAGCCACGCTTCACATCATCTTACATTTTGTTACGTGCTCTTCCTCCTCCCCAAAACCCTTCCACAAGTAGATTCCTCTAGCTTTGCACAGCTGCTCGGAGACGTTAATTCAAATCACGTCACTTTGTCATTTTATGACTATTTCAAACCCAGTGTGCAACTCGTCCTACCATTTATGTTGCCACAGAATTCAAACTTAACATAATTCAAGACTTTCTGAAGAGAGGCCCAGAACTGGAATGGAGGGATATTAGTTCTCTAGTGAAATAAATACATAATAATAATTAAAAAAAAAACCAAAGCTGAGAAAGCTTATGTGATGACCCATCTTGGTGGAGACACCAGAGACTGTACTGGGGGCCTTCAGAATAAAAGTATAAATTGTATAGCTTGAGCTAAAGAAGCCTAGATGGGTCTGTAACAAACTCATATCTGCTGTCAACATACACTCAGTGGGTTATACTTACATACTTGTCTTTACTTACTATATTGTGTATCAGTTCCTCACACTCCAGACATTTTTTAACACTTGCTTCCTACACAACATACATTCAATACAAATATTTTAGAAGACAATTTCAATCCTTAATTTGTTTTTGTGATATTTGCATCCAACATACTGACATCAAGAGATTTTTGTTCTCTTGAAAACATATGAATAGTGATATCTTGTTGAAAGTTAATTCCATACAGTGCAAATATTCAACAGCATATTATAACATGCACTTAAAATAATAACTTATGTTTTCGAAAGACAGAGTATAAAGGGGGAAATGTCACTTCTTTTAATCATACCCAAAATGGCACTTGGCCTAGACATTAAAACTTCCCGGTTATGGTAACCAATAAGGCCTACAAAAAAGAAAAGGGCTTTTTTGTTTAGACTCTCTCAAATAAAAGGTACAGGCATCGCCTGACAGGGCTTTTTAAGAAAAGAAACAATGTAATTGCTTTCAAGAGCACAATTTAAAAAGCCACTTATTTGGGCTTTTTGTGATTTTGCCACAAATCATTTTAGCATGTCAGGATGTGTATTCTGTGCCTTGAAAACATATGCTGGCATGTGAGGAGTTTAATCCAGTGCATCTAAATATGGGAGTGAGAAAATATCTTGATAGCCCATAGAAGAAATAACCTTCTATGAGCAAAGTGTTACATCCAGGAAAAAAAATCCTTCCTGGTGTAACTCCATGAATTTCAACAGATATCTACAGCAGGAGTGAATTTGGTCATTGACTCTGTGCCTTAATATTTTTAGTTCTTTGGATCACAAATATACAAGAAGTTTGCACAACTTCCTAAATATGATAGCATTGGTCTACGTGCAGCAACAGAAATAGCAGCAGGGAAGCATGATCCTGAGACTGAAAAATAGCCAAAAAGTTGACATGCTTCAGACATCACAGACCTAACCATGAGATCATTTCTGTAGCAGAGGCTGGGAGTCAAGATCAGAAGCGTTATTGCAGGAGATTCTAAAATAGAGAAAAACACAGCAGAAAGACTTTAAGAAAAAGGGTATTAAAATTTAATTTATCATGAAATTTTTGCCTGATTTTTCCTCCCTCAAGCTATTTCCTTGCACCGATTTATGAAAGGCAAAGAAGATAGGGAGGTCACCAGTTAATTTACCACCACACTGAAGGCCCACTAATAAATTAGCATTGCCTATGACACCGTTCCATGATAAACTTACCTGTGGCTGACATGTTCTGGTGACTCACCATGAACTCATTTGTTCAGAAAGCAATACTCCTTGTAGATTTTTAGAATATTTTAAAGAACATCTGATGCCTATAAGTAGGAACATGTGATTTGTGATATTGGCTCAGATGAGTAATTCATCTAGCATGGTAACCTGTCTTCAACAATATCCAGTAACAGCTGCCTCAGAAGGTGCAAGAAACTATATAGTGGATGTTTAAGAAATAATCTGCTTATTGAGGATGTTTCTTCCTAAACCTATGAGTCAAGGTATGTCTACACTGCAGAATTTTGTTTGAAAAACGGCCGTTTTTCTGACAAAACTTGAGGAATGTCCTCACTGCAACTGTGTTCTTCTGCAAGAAAATCGAAAGAACAGAGGGTTTTTTCCGGCATTGGTAATCCTCATTCTTCGAGGAAGAAGCCTTTTTGTGAAAGAGCTCTTTCGCAAAAATGAGTGTGTGGATGAGGAAGAGGGAGTTCTTTTGAAAGAAGAGGAAAGAGGAAAAAGCACAGGTGCCCTGGTGGCCATTCCGTACCTAGCAATCACAGCTTACATGCAAGAGAGCATCCATTCACTCTGGATGCTCTTTTTCGCAAAAAAGCAGATCACTTTTTCAATGCACTTTTGCAGTGTGGATGCTCTTTTTCGGAAGAAGTTTTTTTGGAAGATCTCTTCCGAAAAACTTCTTCCAAAGAAGCCTGTAGTCTAGACATAGCCTTAGTGGTTACTTTATGCCTTGGAGCATGAGTATTTACTAGATGTCATTGTCCATCTCTCTGTCCAACCATGATTTGTATCCATGATTAACTAAATATAATGCCTAGAGGCCTTGGCTAGACTGAGCCCCATTGTGCTGGATGTTGAACCAACAGTGTAAATGATAGTTCCTGGACTAAAGAGTTTATAAATGTTTACAAAATAAACAGGGATTACTGGACACTTGCCTAGAGACTTTTGTTGCTATGCCTTAGATTTTGGTTTTACCACCCCTGGCACTGCCTCCTGCCTTTTTTAATCAATACAGAACTGATCCTTAGCTGGTGTAAGTCACCATAGGGCCACTGAAGTTATTCAATCAGAAGTTATTCTGATGAACACCATCTGAAGATCTGGACCAGAATTTGTCTATGTTAATATGTACAAATCAGGATACTTGTGGTACAAAGTCCCAATTACATGGCCCATACTCATGATGAAACTACTCAAAAGGAGTACCGTACTTACTTTAAATGACTACATACATAAATGTTCATCATGGTGAGTGAGGGGGCACAGTTGGATCCTGGGAGTTTATTTGCCCTTCAGACTCAATCCTGTGAGGTGCTGAATCCCTACAATTTTCACTAAAGACTATGTCAGATTGAGCTCTTACTAGTCATTTTTCTCTTGTGGTAATAATCCATTGTTTGCCATAGCAACGAATAATGATGTTGTAGTAGGCTCACCCCAGTGCACCTCCTATGTGCCTGGGTATGGCACAGCATTTTCTGCCTCAAATGCCGCTTTGTGACACTGTGGTCCTGTAGTGATCTGCCTTTTCTCACAAGTCAGCACTTAGGCTAGTACACCTGAGAAGGAGAAATTCAAATGCACAGTGTGGAGTAACTGGCTAGGCAATATTACAGTTGAAAAGCATCTTGGGGTTACAGTGGATCACAAAAGGAATATGAGCTAACCATGTGAAGTGATTGAGGAAAAGGCTAATATCATTCCGGGGTGTATTAACAGGAGCATCATGTAAGACATGGGTGGTAATTGTTCCACTGTGCATTGGTGAGGTCTCAGCTAGAGAACTCTGTCCAGTTTTGGGATTCATGCTTTAAGTACGACATGGAATAATGGAAAGAGTCCACAGGAGAGCAACAAAAATGATAAAAGAGCTAGAGAACCTGATATATGAGGAAAAGTTTAAAACAAACTGGGCATGTGTCATCTTGAGCAAAGAAGACTGAAGTGGGACTTGGTAACATTCTTCAAATATGCTTGTTATAAAGAGGATGGGGATCAATTGTTCTTCTCTACTGAGGGTACAACAAGAAATATTGGGCTCAATCTATAACAAGAGTGACTTAGTGTTAGCTATTAGGAAAATTTTGCTAACTGTTAAGCACTGAAATAGGTTTCCAGGAGAGTCTCTGAAATCCCTATCATTGAAGGATTTTAAGAACAGGTTGGATAAACACCTGCAGGGATGGTTGAGGTGTACTTGATTCTGCCTCAGCACAGGGGGCTGGATTAGATGACCTCTTGAAGACCCTCCAGCCCTCCAGTTCTATGATTCTATGAGTACCAATTAAGTCATACCTTATGTGGTGATGTAAAGTAATATTCAATATAAGGTAGTTTAAGCCCATGCTAAAATCATTTTTGTTACCTAACCTGGGATTTAAATGTAGATTAATGCATTTTAGGTAAGGCATTATAGGAACTCTGATTAGTAAATATCTTTAAAGATATCCAAAATGGTTAAATTACATTTGTTTCACTACAGATTTTGGACCCTAGGTCTATATTCAAATTCTCAGTAATCCAAAATTCAGATAAACTCTCTATCTGAATTGCAATTATCTGCAATCCATTCCTCTCAACATTTTTTAAAATAGATGTATTTATTTATCTGTTCTCAGTAGAGCTGGCCAAATATGCAAAATAATGTTCTGAAGCATTCATTTAAATTCATGACTGTAGAGTTCACAAGTAAACATGGTTCAGCAATGATTGGGTCCACCAAAAAAGAAATTGTAACTATATCATCATATCCTACAGATGGCTAATATTCATATGTAACTGTCAAGCGTATCACAGCGCCAAGCTTGAAAACAGACAGCATCAGCTTGTACTTGCATCTGAGCCATTAAAACCCAATGGGCCCCATGCAAAACAAACTATTACATACTGTACCGGGGGACTGGCAGGCTCAAGAACACAGGCAGATTCCAATCATTCTGAAACTCTGAAAAAATGTGAAGAATCTAAGCAACGGTCTGTTTGATGGCAAAGTGTTTCCTAGTCTGGCAGGCACCAGGTTATGGAAGACTATTTGCACTATGCACAGGACAGATTCAATGTGCCTAGGGAAAGTTGCAAGAGCTTAGAACTACATGCTGCCCACAAATGTGCTGTTACACCTGCAAGAAAAGTCACCTACTTCCACTTTCTAGCCCAGCTGCATAACCTACAGTGTACAGGATTGCAAGCATAAGTACAGATGAACAGGTCAATTCTGTTCCTTTGTCTCATAGTGCTCAGCTTTCTATGACCTCAAGGGTCTCTCTGGATGCCCAGTAGTGCATAGATTTAGGGTGAGTTGAGAAACAGGAAAAGGTGTTGAATCTATAAAAACATTGAGAGAAAAAAAAGGGGAGGAAAGGATTTAGCAACAACACAATGCCAATTAGACCCTTTTTACTGTACAGCATGGTGCCTCTGGGTAAGCAGTTCAACACTCTATTGATCATTTTTGTTACACTATTACATTGCAAACTCATGTCTAATATTTGGCCCATTTTCAGCACCCAATCTGACAGTATTACTGCTGTACCAGCTTCTTCCTCCCAATTTATGTTTGTGGTTTTAGATAAGTGCATCATGAGATGTCTAAGCTCAACTTGATACATTAACAATTATCATTGCTCTTTGCTTACAGTCCTTCAGGTGTCTTCATCTCTTTGTGACTGTGTTCAGGTCTAAGCCAATTTAAATTGATGTTGAGAATTAGGTTCTCAACAAATATATAGAGCCTGATTCCCTGCTCTTTGGTGGGGTGAAAGAGCAGGTTGTTATGCTCATTTCTTGTGGACTTGAGTCCTTAATTCATCCATAAAAGAGGATGAATGGTAATAGTACTAACAAACTTGAGGAGCTACAATAGTGCTCTATTGCTATGCCTTCCCATGTTGCATTCTCTTTGACAGGATCTTGTGAAGGCCAAGACATAACAGGGTTAAAAAAAGAATTAGATAAATATATGGAGGATAGACCCATCAATGGCTATTAGCCAGGACGGGTAGGGATTTGTACCAGTCTCTGTTTGCCGGAAGCTGGGAATAGGTGACCGGGGATGTATCAATTGATGATTAGTTGTTCTGTTAATTTCCTCTGAAGCACCTGGCATTGGCCACTGTCAGAAGCCAAGATTATGGAGTAGATGGATTTTTGGTTTGACCCATTATGGTTGTCTTTATGTTCTTATGTACAAGGGATCCAACAGAATTGCCGGGTCCTTGGGTGAGCTTGGGAGGGCTAGTTTCATGCTCCTGGAAGGGCAGGGGTGGTGGGTACAGTAGGTAAGAGAAGGCATTGTCTTCCCAAACCACTAGCCTGGCTGCACCCTGACTCCACCTCCCCCAACACCTACTGTAGGAGTATTGGGGGCAGAGTGTTGCTGCTAGTCCTTCAGCACTGCCTGGAGACTCCAGCAGTGATTTAAAGGGCCTGGGGCTGTGGCTGCAATTTAAAGTTGCAATAGTGGCAGTGGCCAGGAGCACCAGCGCCTTTTGAATGGCAGGACACTGGGAGTTGCCCTCTTATCCCCCATCGACAGGCCTGCTTATGAATGCCTTATATGTCAGGGGGGTAATACACATGAGATAAATCAAAGCCATGTCATACAGATGCAGAGCCACATTTTCCCAGCGCTCTAAGGGTGTGTCTAGACTACAGGGTTTTGTCCACAAAAGTGGACTTTTGTTGACAAAACTATACCTGCGTCTACACTGCCGCTGAGTTCTGTCGACAGAACATCGACAGAACTCAGCAGTTTTGTCGACGGCAGTAAACCTCATCCTACGAGAGTTCTGTCGACAGAAGGCGTTATTGCATATACACTGTCCTTCGCGTCTACACTGTCATGTCGACAAAGCGGCTTGCTTTGTCGACAGAACTGGATGTAGTCTAGATGCTCTTTGTCGACAGAAGCTTTGTCGACAGTATCTGTTGACAAAACTTCTGTCTACAAAAGCCTGTAGTCTAGATGTACCCTCCGTGGTTTGGTTCAGATCCATCTCTAATTTCCACCCATGGCTGCTGACTTTTACAAAAGCCCAATGCAATCTTCCTCTAATAAATTCTCCTAATGATGGACTCTTGATTGCACCCAAACCACTAGGCTCAGGTTTCTCTTTCACTTTTAATAGTGCCTTGTGTTGCATTACCTAAAATATAAAACCCCTTTTGTGTAAACTCCGGCAGAGTCTTTATTCCCAGTGAGAACCCAGGGAGGTTCCCTTTTAGAAGTGACAAGCCTCTGTACCTGCACAGACTGCTGTACAGCATGATAACCTCTTAACACACCCATAATCCCAAAAGGAAATCTGTGTTATCAATTCTCTACATGAGCATCTCAAACATAAACACACTATCCTCTCGGCATGTAATTTAGTCCTCTGGGAAGATGAGCACTCTCTCAGTCCATCCAAGTTTGACAGGATCCCTAAGGCATACAATACAATAAATCAATGTCAAATTTTCCCACACCAGGAACCCTGCCAAAACTTCCTACTGTTCTAGTAAGGACTCCTTACCTATTTAGCAAAAAGGTAGGGTGGCTCTGGCCCACTGACATCTGTTTATGACCCTTCCCACCCATCTAATCCCCAAAAGATTCATTTTGAAGACTTTTTATTTTACTTGTTTAATCAGTATCTGATGATAATGGCTGTCACCCAGGTCATACTATAAAGCATACGAGGTGAATGTACAGTTCATGTAATCCCAATCCCACACCACTCTAAATATACTTTACAGTGAATGCTTAGGTCAGCCCTGCAGCACTGTAAATAGCTATAAATTCTATACCTGATTTATGAAACAAAACACTCTAACTTCAGTATAAAAATATTATTGAATTAATATGGTCCAACTTCATAAAATACAAACTCTGCATCAGATCCTCACTTGGTGTAAATAAGCATAATAGAAATAATTTTAATAGAGTTACATTGATCTACATCAGCTGAGGATCTTTTCTAATATGTCATATTTAATAATGTATCTCAGTTCATGGAGCCAATGTATTCTGGCGGCCAATTCAGAGACATTATTGCAAGACAATTAAAAAAATAAACAAACCTACTGGTTCCTCTGTTTGCTGTGAGTTAATCGGTAGGTGAAGGATGAAATGCAATATGAAGGTGTTCTGCAGAGAGAGGGAGATCAGCTGTTGATATTTCACTGAAGCAGATTGAATTCTAACACAGCAACTAGAGAGACCAAAGATAGAAACAAATTTCATTTCAAGTGACCATTTGTACAGCTGTGCTGAAGCAGTATAAAAGCACCACTGCCAGTGAGATTTCCAACCTCCGGAGCTCTCCAGGCTCTTGTCTTACTGATATCAATTTTAGCATTTGCATTTTTTTAAAATTGCTGCACCACAAATTTGCAATGCTCTCCCAGCATACTTTGAAAACATGTACCTATTATAGGTGAGTTTTTAATGTTCTATTTACTTTAGTACATTAGTAGACAAACACTCCCTTGATGCAAATCTATTCAGTACCTTAGGGTTAAACTACCCAGCAGTGAACTTCTTCCTGCTTGGCAGAATGATTTACCAAAATAAATTAATCTGTTTACAATTTCATTTAAAAAAAATCTGTTTCTAAGCTGTGATGCTAAAGGTTTATAACTATCATTGCATGAGTGTTAGATCTAATGAGCAAAAGGAAGAGCTAATATCCATATTTTATTTTTCACAGAACTGAATTGATATTCATTACTTGATTTTACAAGTAACTTTTTGGGATTTTCAAAAAACAAACTGTGGAGTTTCCTCATCAGCCCCAACTTCTTAGGTTATATTAATGCTCCTCCAAGATATAAAGGCTTATCTGAAATATATCTTGGTCTTTTTTAGTCTTTATAAATTGACATTCTGCTATACTGTAATATCTTTTATTGCTTACTAGAAGATTTATCCAATGTTGCTTGAGTCCTTAACTCAAGTTTAAGTTTTCATTAAACTCACGCAGCGGGGGTGGGGCTGTGGATGAAGGGTTCAGTATGCAGACTGCCCTGGGTAGAGAGGATAACCCTAACCCTATGTCACTGCAGCAGCTCGGGGCCAGGTAAGAAGCACTCGTCCATAACTGCTGCAGTGGGCACATCTGGGGGAAGGGTACATGTCCCCCAGCTGGGGAACAGGCAGACACACAGACAAACAGACACACAAACAGAAATATATAGTAAAAAGCTGTCCCTTTCTCCACCTCTGCCCCCTGCTGGCCCAATGGGTTTATAGCTGTTCTGTACCCATCTCTGCCCCCTTGCTGCCTCCCTGTGGTCATTCTACAGTATGGGTGTGTCTAGACTACAGGGTTTTGTCCATAAAAGTCGACTTTTGTCGACAAAACTATACCTGTGTCTACACTACCACCAAGTTTTGTCGACAGTAAGTAGACAGAATGCGGCAGTTTTGTCGACGGCGGTAAACCTCATTCTACGAGGAATAACGCCTTTTGTCGACAGAGTTCTGTCGACAAAAGGTGCTATTGCATACACACTGTGCTTTTTCAAAAGAGAACGTCTAGACTTGCTTTGTTGACAGAACTGGCTGTAGTCTAGACGCTCTTTATCGACAGAGGCTTTGTCGACAAAAGCCTCTGTCGACAAAAGCCTGCAGTCTAAACGTACCTGTGACTCCCTCCTTCCAGACCCCTCCCTTTCCATTTTATGAGAAACAATCAAATTCCAGGTACATGCCATTGTCTTGGCACAACCAAACCCTGACCTTGCTTTAGGTTATGATGAGAGGAAGCTGCATACCAAATTTGGTAATCCTAGCTCTTACCACTTAGGAGGAACTTAAAAAACAACAAAAAGTCTGGTAATACTTTAAAGACTAACAAAACATTTAGATGGTATCATGAGCTTTTGTGAGCACAGCCCACTTCTTCAGATGAAGAAGGGCTGTGCCCACTAAAGCTCATGATACCATCTAAATGTTTTGTTAGTCTTTAAAGTGCTACCAGACTATTTGTTGTTTTTTAAGTTTATCCTGTACAGACTAACTCGGCTACCCCTGAAACACTTAGGAGGAGTTCTTGAACAAAGAGACTCACAGATGGATGGACAGACAGACACAGACAGATGCACATTTCTAAAATATATAGTAAGATTTTGGCAAGTATAATCTCACCTGATATGAGCTGTCAAAAAGAGGATATTTTTGCTCAGTTATTTTTTAAATTTGGCAGATTTGTATGAATAATTAAGGTATTTATTTTCTATTTGGCATAAAGAATAACAGTATAAACAAGGAGCTATTTTAACACATGTAAAATCTGTAGGTCCAGATCCCTTTGCACCTGTTTAGATCTATTTGTGTCACTGGATCATGGAATCATAGGGCTGGAAGAGAGCTTAGGAGGTCATCAACTCCAGCTCCCCTATCCAAAGAAGGACCAATCCCAACTAAATCAACCCAGCCAGGGCTTTGTCAAGCCGAGACTTAAAAACCTCTAGGGATGGAGATTCTACCAAATTTGCATTGGATGAATGCATATTTACCTTAAATCATCCCAAAAAGGGACTGAAGTGTGAAGCTTTGCCAAGTCTGGGCTAACAGATACTGGACATGAGCAAAGAAGTATTATCTCCACTTCATAAATGGGTACTGAAGTAAAGAGAAATTATATGCTTTGCCCACAGTTTCTGGCATGACCAAAAACTGATCCCAGGTTCCCTGAATCACAATTAATGCCTTAAGCACAAGGCCAGCCTTCCATCCTAACAAGGTCTGGGATCTGGTTTTCTAAACTCATTTAATCACTGCTACAACCTTTCAGAAGAAAAAAGCAAAACCTTTGTCCTGGACTAACATGTATTTTTTACCTTTCTATACTCTTCAGTCAAAGTAACTAATGCATGCTTTAAAAAAATTTAGCCCTGCATATACATATGCCAATGTTTGTATACCTGATTGTATGGGTGTATATTGGATTCTCAAATTACACTATTGAATCAATTCTAAAAACAGGTCAGTTGATATGATACTTCAGCATACGTTTCTCCATTGTTTTATGGGCTAATATGGAACTACCTTTGAGCAATTTACTACGTCTTTAATTAGAATCAGAATTTAATAAAAGTTTTCAGTGTCCGGGAATACTAACGACAACGCCTCTTCTCCTGAGAGGAGTTCTAAAGATGTATTTATTCCACATGTTTCTTAATTTTTTCCTAGTGAATCACATTGTTTTTCTTTATAAATACATAGCCATGGCTTACGTATTGCCTCAAAAGATAGAACTACTGTAAATAACCACTCTTCCACCAGAGGCTAAACATATTATGAAAATGTAATTATGCATAAGTATAATGATAAAAACATGGGTGATATAAATAGCTAATACATTTGAACATGAATAATTCTTTCTGTTAAGGCTCAGGGACCTAATCCTGCAAAAACTAGTGCACATGGCTAGCTTTACTGGGCCTACTCACATATATAGTTTATGTGTGCTTAAGTCTTTGGATAGATTACAGCCATAAGTCTCCCCTGAGGATTCATGGCTTCTTTGCCCACAAAACCACAAGAAGTGAGTGTAAGCCAAGACCAAATTATTCTTCTGATCAGATCCTGGGTTTTCAGTTCCATCACCTTTGCCCTGTTACAAAAGTGTGAATAAAGCCAAAAATATGCTGTCCAGCTCAGAGACTGAGCATTTGAACTGGGTCACTGAGGAAAAGGACAGGGCCAGAGACTGTCTCTCAGGCTATGTCTAGACTACAAAGTTTTATTGGAAAAAGGTACGCAAATTGTGCTCCGCAATTTGTGTATCTTTTTCTGATAATTTTGTTGAAAGAGGCTTCTCCAAAATCTAGCCCGTCTACACTAGGCCAAATTTCGGAAAAACCTCCTCTTTCGGAAGAGCACTTCTTCCTCATGGAATGAGGAAGACAGGGCTTCCGAAAGAGCATGTCTGCTCTTCCTCCAAAAAAAAGTGGAAGAGCAGACGCGTTCCCTGGATGCGACAGAGTTTTTCCGGGATACCTCTGGTAGTCTAGACGTAGCCTCACTCTCCAGCACCCAACATAAATAGGGTTCTTACCTCAGGTGGGCCCTCTAGGAACCACTTTAATACAAAGAGCAATTGCTACAATTGCACACAGATGTGTTGAATATGAAGCATGTACACAGGCAACTAACTGCAGCTATTCAGTTAAGATACAGCCTGCTCATAATTGAGAGAGCACAAAAGCACTCTGGCCCCTTCCTATTTTGGCCCCAATACTCCTCTGCCCCTATATATCCCTAATGTGGCGGGGTCTGAAGAAGTGAGAATCTAAAGCCACTTATGGCAGCTCTGTAAGTCCCCTGGTATAATTCTTCCCATTTCCTGCTCCCTTTACTGCCCCGTAGACCACTGGATCAGTATAAAGGGATTGTAACAGGAGTCAGAATCTGGTCCCAGGTTCTGTTCTTTCCTGTTCCAGTGACTTTCTCTGTGCCAGAGACTTTCACCTGTCCGCATATCAGGGTGTCTCTAGACTACAGGGTTTTTTTTTTAGAAAAAAGTGGCCTTTTTTCGGAAAAAAACCCCACCCCATCCCCTGAAAGTAAATCAAAAGCACGCGGCAGTTTTTTTGACCATGGAAAACCTCGTTCAAAAAAGGCGCTATGTAATGCAAACTGTGCTTTTTCGAAAGTACTGGCTGTAGTCTAGATGATCTTTTTCCAAAGAGTCTTTTTCAAAAGTATCTTTCAAAAAAGCCTCTTTTGAAAGAGGCTTGCAGTCTAGATGTAGCCTCACTTACCACATCTGTAAAATGGGACAACAGCTTAATAGCCCAAACATCACACCGAGAATACCAGTGTAGTACAGATAAGAAAATAAATAGGTTTTTCTTTCTCCTGCCTTACTCAGGGCCCTTTTCTCCCATTTTTGTTCTATCCACATGCATTTTCTCTTCTTTTTCCTTTCTTTGTACTCTACTGGGTGTTTTTTGCTTTCTGTCACACTTCTCTCACTGTGGTGGCTGCTGAACCCCACTGCCCCAGTCACCAGAAAGTTACATATTGCTTGGCACGGGGAAGAGGAATCCATTGGTAGATGCAAGAGGCTGGGTCCATCTGCTCTGGCAGCTTGAATCCCATTAGAGCAGAGAAGCAAGGGAAGCATGGGCTTGTGGTCTGCTGCTTCGGTGGGCACACGAGCCACTTTCTGCAGTTGCATTAATGGCTGCCGTAAGAACAGGTGAGGCAGGGATCTTGGAGCTTAAACCACCGTCAAAGGACTATGTTTGTCCTGAGGAAAGAAAGGACAGATCCAAAGCATGGAGCCTTTCCTGCTCCAGCTGTTCTGCCCTTCTCCTCTATCCCTCCTTCTCCCCTGGATTAACCTGGCACCCCACAGAGGCTGGGAAACCCTGAGCTAACACAATTAGAGACCATTGTAGATAGAACCTAAATCTGCCAAGTGAGGGAAGAGTCTGAAATTAGGAGTAACATCCTGGAGGGAAAGGCTCTGAAAATGCTTACACAACCACACAAAGTATTCACATAGTTGAACACGTCACATTGAACTTTGTCAAATAACTCACTCCTTTTGCTGCCCATGAAAGGCTTTTGTGGATGCCAGCCTGATTATTCTAGTCTCTTATTTATTCTTTTTCAGATGTTTTCAGTTTCAGTACCTGAATTTTCTTTTGTGCCAGTTAAAATGTGCCTCTGGCAGCAGTATTTCCCTAGTGACATTTTCAAATGCCTCAAGGAGAGTAACCATACTGACTGTCAGATTTCACTGAGTGGACAACATCAGCAGTACAACAGAACATCTTTTATTCTGAATAAAGATGTGCAAAATTATCAAGCCTAAGTGTACACGTAGGTTGGAAATATGCGTCTCAAATAGCAGGGTAGTTTACAGCCCAACTCTACTTTAGACATGCTGATATCCTCAAATAGCAACAATAAAGCTTCTGTCTTCTTTCAAGATATTTGTCATCTTTTGATCTTAAGCCAAAAAAATTGAATTCTGGGAGATCGTAACTACCAAACTGATAGCTTATGTCCTCAGCAAGTGCTTATCAAGTGTAATCCAGAAAGATGGTACATATCAAAAGTGACAACTAGAAATAATGAATAAAGTTCAGCTTACTGAAAAAAAGTAAACAAAGCGTCAAACGGAAATGGCTTTAGGAGCTCATGGATTTCTTTCTAAGAGTATTTTAAATAATGATACTTTTGCTGTAAATAGTGTTTACACATGATGACTTTAGGGACTTTAAAATGAAATTAATACAGAATAAAAGCCTATATTGCATAATAGGGACAATGTCAAGATAAATGTCCTGTAAAACATGTTTATCCTATAAAACATGTTTTCCTATGTTAGCAGCAATACTACAGATCTTCACACTGAGAACAACAAATACTAAAAATCTGGCCCCTATTGCTGCATGTCCAATTTGGTGCATGTAGACACTTGTGAAATTTTTGTGCACTATCACTTGTGTATGGAAATGGCAGAATTTACACAGGTAGAAACTATTTGCAGGCTCGCCGACAAGGGAGGGGCAAAGGTGTCATCTGTTCCAGAGTCCGGTGATTCAAAAGGGCACAGGGATCCTGGCTGCTGTTGCTGCTACTGCTGCAGCAGCAACAGTTGGAGCCCCAGACCCTTTAAATTCCCACCAGAACCTGGGTGGTGCTCAGAGCTGCCTAGGGTAGGGTCGGCAGAGCTTAGACAGCACTGAGGCTACCTGGGGTAAGCTAGCCCCAGCCCTGACCCTTCCGCCCAGCAAGTCTGTCGGCCCCATTGACTATTTGTGACTCTCACATAGATGTAACTCAGAATCAGGCCTTCTCTGAGCAAAATGAGTGCAAATCAAGCACCTCATCCTACAGGCACTCTCACAGAAGCTTAACTTTAAACCTATGAGCAGTAGTCCTACTGAAGCTGGTGGTCCCATTGCAGGATTGGGGCCTAAATGTACCCATGTGAGACTTTTAGCCCCTTCAGACATGGTCAAGCAAGCATTTTCCCTGACATTAGGAATCTTCCAGTGGTGCAGTGTTGACATAACTGGCTATCTGCCTCCCATTTGGCCTCTACCCTAGCAAAGCTAGCATGTCAGAAGGATGTGTGTCAGGGTGTGAGGGGACATCATTAATAATGAAGCAATTATTAGATTTTTAAAAGCTTATTTCTTAACTCTTATTTTAAGTAAATTCTTTAAGTAAATTCTTATTTTAAGTAAACTCTAAGTAATATGCAAAGTACTCCACCTAGGAAGGAGCAATCCGTTTTACACATACAGAATGGGAAGTGACTATCTAAGAAGGAGTACTGCAGAAAGGGATCTAGGGGTAATAGAGGATCACAAGCTAAATATGAGTCAACAATATAGCACTGTTACAAAAAAAGCAAACATGATTCTGGGATGCATTAACAGGAGTGTTGTGAGCAAGACATGAGAAGTCATTCTCCCACTCTACTCTGCGCTGATTAGGCCTCAGTTGGAGTATCGTGTCCAGTTCTAGGCACCACATTTCAAGAAAGATGTGGATAAATTGGAGAAGTTCCAGAGTACTTCCATTGGTTTTAGGAGCTTTTACAACAAAATTGTAAGCAACAAAAATGATTAAAGGTCTAGAAAAAATGAGCTATGAGGCAAGACTGAAGGAATTGGGCTTGTTTAGTTTGGAAAAGAGAAGACAGAGGGGACATGGTAGTAGTTTTCAGGTATATAAAAGGGTCTTACAAGGAGGAGGGAGAAAAATTGTTCTTCTTGGCCTCTGATGATAGGACAAGAAGCAATGGGCTTAAACTGCAGCAAGGGAGGTTTAGGTTGGACATTAGGAAAAACTTCCTAACTGTCAGGGTGGTTAAACACTGGAATAAATTGCTTAGGGAGGTTGTAGATCTCCATCACTGGAGATATTTAAAAGCAGGTTAGATAGACATCTATCAAGGATGATATAGAGCAGTGGTCCCCAACGCGGTGCCCGCGGGTGCCATGGCACCCGCCAGGGCATTTATGTGCACCTGCCTAGTGACCAGGGGTGGCCCAAGCCATTCTTGCACCCCGGGCGCCCGGGGCATGCGTGGCCCCCGCCATGGGCACCCGGCGCATGCGTGGCCCCTGCCCTGGGCGCATGGCACATGCGCTGTGCCACCCCCGAGCATGTGGTGCATGCGCAGCCCCACCCCCGGGCGCCCGGCAGCCCCAAAAGGTTGGGGACCACTGATATAGAGCATGCTTGGTCCTGCCATGAAGGCAGGGGACTGGACTTGATGTTTTGATGTCCCTTCTAGTTCTAGTATTCTATGATTCTATGATTTTAACACTGCAAAAGTATTGGTTTTAGGAGCTTTTACAACAAAATTTGCCATCTGAACTATGTATAATATCAACATGTCATGCCACATGCCTTCTGAAATAAAAATAGCTTTAAACCTGCTTTAAAAGAGGTTAGCTGCATGGTTCTTCTAACACCAAGAGGAAAATTTTGGAATGGCTTCAGAGCCATAGGCTAAGGGACAGAGACTTAATCTTGTCTCCCAAGCCTTCCGGCTCCTATAGCTTCATCCCTTTGGCCTTCAGGGGGCCAGAAGCTGAGGAAATTATCTGGGACCCAGCTCATTAAGAGCCTTAAAACACAGTCTATGCTCCACACAGGCAACCTGTGAAGTAAACACAACAGCAGGTACACATAATCCCCGCTGCCCTTGTCTGACAGTTTTCAAGCTATGACATCCTATATTAACTGCAAGATAATGAGCCTTTTGGGGGGGTCAGGGGTAGGTGGGTATCTATTAATAAAGTGAAATGCAATAACCTACCATTTGTATCATACAGACTTGCCTCATGGCTTGGGAAAATGAATTAGCCAGAGCACCAAAGCATCTTCACCATCTTTTATCATATCAGCAATCAAGAAACTACTTTAAAACACACTATGGTTTGTGTTCCAAGTTGTAGATAAGACAACAAAAAAAGAACTATTTACAGCCACTGTCATATATAAAAAACTCTTTATCAGGGTGAAAAATCTCAGATTTTTGAACGTGAACTTGCTTTTAAAAGCCAGATCCTCATCTGGTGTAGAGTGGAATCACTCTGTTGACTTCTGGCTTTGAGAGGCTAATTTTCAGTATTTTTCAACTGTTATTTTGAAAAAATGTTCTCAGTTCTGGCCAATAAAAAAAGTGTAATCACTTTTATTTTTGACTCTCATGCACATAAACAACCATGCAATGTTTTCACTGCAAATACAACAGGGAATGTTCAAATCCAAACCCAACAATTTTTCCATTGAAACATTTTTTTAAAAAAGGACATAAAATAAAACATTTGGGCTACGTCTACACTGCACTGTTTTGCGCAAGAAATATGCAAATGAGGTGAAGCATGGAATATTGCCACCTCATTTGCATAATTAATGAGCAGCTGCTTTTTGCGCAAGAGGCTTTTGCACAACAAGGAGCTATCTACATGGCTCCTTTTTGCTCAAAAACCCTCTCCTGCACAAGAGCTGTTCTTCCACTTTTTTTCAGGAAGAACGGCTCCTGCACAAGAGGGGGGTTTTGCGCAAAAAGGAACCATGTAGACGGCTCTTTTTTGCGCAAAAGCCTCTTGCGCAAAAAGCGGCTGCTCATTAATTATGCAAATGAGGCACGGCAATATTCCATGCTTTGCCTCGTTTGCATATTTCTTGCACAAAACAGCACAGTATAGACATAGCCTTAATATTTGATTTTATGAACTTTTTTCTTATTGTACAGAATTGAATTTGGTCCTAAGCAACCAGATTGTCTCCACTAAGATATCTTGTAGGCTTCTGCACTTCCCCAAGGGTAAGTCTACACAGCAGCATTATTTCAGAATAAGTGACGTTATTTCAATATAACAAAATGCATATCTACACAGCAAGGCATTATTTCGAAATAATGTTGAATTGGAGGACTTGTTACTCTGACTCTTGTAACCCTCATTTTACAAGGAGTAAGGGAAGTCAGAGGAAGAGCATTCTTCCTTCGACTTCCTGCTGTGTAGACAGTGCCAAAAACCGAATTAAACGTAGTTGAAGTTGCGTATCTGAATTTGACTTTTGCCCTGCTGTGTAGACCTGCCCTATGTGTCCTGAAGACTTGCTAAGCAATACAGAGCCAGGTATATGGCAGCTGGTAGATAGGACTGGGTCAAAAGTGTCTTGTCTAGGATGTCTCACCCCATTACCAGGATTCCCCAACTTTTTCTGGAGTGCTTCTATAACCTCCTGGGCATGGTGTTCTGTTTCATCTAGTGGCACTGAGACTACTTTGAAAGAAATCAATGAGTCTGCTCTACAGGTTCCACTAAGATCCATGTCCCTTTTGGCTCATTCAGTAAAGCCTCATGCATTTAACCACAGGTTTGATCCCAGCTGTGATGCTGTATGGAATGTGGGGGACACTATAGGATATTATGAATATCAATATTATAGGATGGCAATGAGTTATGCCAGATATGCCATGTAAGATATCTACAAACATGTTGTAATCTACCAAATATGATAAACTCATTTCTATGTTTGTACTACCTTTGTATGTTGGGTTATGTATATGTATGTGTGTCAATATTACAAAACTTGTGCTATGCTTCTGGGTGACACCCATAGATAGTTTGCTGATCCACAGCCTATCCTGGTTCATGGCCCATCAAGAACAACCAGTTATTCAACTGATCTATTGAGAGAAGGCCAGGAATATGTCTTATGACTCAGCAGGCATATAGGGGCATGCCTCAGGACAGAACTCTAAGGCTTCCAGGCCATGTGCTAGGTAGCTTGTGTTTGGGACAAAGGAAGTATGGGTCACATGGCAAAAGGAATATAAAAGTAGCTGCATCTTCTCCATCTTGTCTTCATTCCTGCTTCATACCTCTGTGGTAACCTTTCTACAAACAAAGCTCTAAAAAATGGACTGAATGACCCATCCCATCTGGATGTGTTCCAGAGGGACTTTCAAGCCAGCAAACTTACCAATACTGCTAAGACTCTGATGGACTTTGAAGTCTTTGTATGTAAGACTTTGTATGTGAGACTGACCACTTAACATCTCTCTTCTTGTTCTTTCTTTTTTCTTTATAATAAACTGGCTGGCGGCATGGTAATTTGGGTAAGATCTAAATCTTTACTGACCTAGTAATGTGGCTGGCCCCTTGAGGTCAAAACAACATTTTGTCCATGTGAGCAGAGTTTTAAAATAACTTCTCACTATACTGGACCTAAGTGCTGATTGGGAGCCAGAAAACTCAAATGCAATAAAGAGCATTGTGTGATTTCTTTTTGCTTCTTGATAACCAGGGGAAGGGGGAGAGTCAGAAGCACAATTTATGACTGTTTGGAAAGAATAATTTCAGTTTTACTCACCAGTCTTGGAGTATCTGCTCTCCTTTTTGCATTCTGCTCTAACCTTGGTATTTCCAGTAAGGGCTACCTCAGGCACCCCCCAGTCACAACGCTCTCCGACAACCGGTATCTGTTGGTGTTACACTTCCCCTTACTGCTGATACTAATCTATTTCTGGATTATTAGTCATCTGATCCCTCCATGTCAAATTTGACCTTCCCTCAGACAGCAGAGACCAAAGGGAGTCATTATGCAAACAGTACTTTTAACCACAGCCCTCCCACCCACAACCACTAAGATATTATTGTTCTTTGTGGTGCTTTATTATGCAGCCCTTTCTGCTAAAGTGCCTAAAGGTTGCTATCTTCTTCAGCTCCTGGCATTTACTTTAAAAGGAAATTAATATCAATCTCAAATTAGTCAATTGCATCTAACATAAATGTCCGGACTTATGTGAATCTGTGAAATAGTAAAGATCAGAATCTCTGGTCTGTTCCACTGTCTTCATGACTGATGAAGCACAAAGAGAAGGGGGACTGGCCACAATCCCCTAGCTGGGGATTTTCCCAGTGTGTGGGAGTTCCCAGAGGATGTAGCTGGTTCCTGTGCCTCTCTTCTTGCAGGCCCTGGCACAGGGAGGATGTTGGGCAGGGATGGACAAGCTGGATGCACATATCATTCCAGCTATCTTCAGCTGGCAGATGGTTCCTTGGGGACCATTGCCAGCTGGTGGGACTGCACTAGCATGTTCTGGGGCTTTAGTTGGCTCCCTGATGGCTTCTGCTCTCTGCTGAGCCAAGCAAAAAATCTGCACAGCAGAGAATGTGGTCCTAAAGGTCCCTGAAGGACAGTTACTGCTGCCTTAACATCTAACAATGCATTGATATCTACGGCAATGGCACAGGGACAGGATGAATTGGGGGTTGATGCAATATCTTCTAGTTGCCTGGGATGTTCCAATTTTAGGCTCCCAAAGTACAGCACTTCTCTGCAGAATGCAACCATACAAACATAAAAACAATAATGAGGAACAGGTGATTTTCCCATTTAACTCTCACTGAATCAGATGCCTTAGCACTTGAACACATTCTACCGTGGTGGGCTAAGCAGATGCAAAGGAAACAACAGATAAAAATTAAAAACAAAGCAAATTGTTGCCCATTGATTGGGGTGCCCCATTTAGAAATGAACAGAAGCCATTAAGAAGGGTTATGATACATATGATACAGTAGTCATGCTGAGCTGTAGGATAGTAGGAGTGGGATGACAAAACCAGGGAAGAGAAGTAAATATGGATTATTAATCAATGTATTTATTTCTTAATGAACACCCAACTTTCTGACACTTCTCCCAGCTTCATGCACTAACTTCCTCTTATTTCTGGTCTTAATTGCAGGCCCACATCTCCATATACATCCATATAAGTGTGTGGAAGAATAACAGCTCAAGAAAGGATGTCTCTGTAGTTAATACCCAGGCGTAAGAGTCAGGGAGAAATTAAGTCTTTTCCTGGAGCTGCCACAGGGTACGGCTACACTGCCGCTTTTTTTTTTTTTAAAAGCTACGCAAAATGCACTCCATGTTTTGTGTAGCTTTTTTTGATCCTTTTGTTGGAAGAGACAAATGTCGGAACCCCCCTCCCTCTTTCAGAAGCCCCCTTATTCCTCATTGAATGAGGAATACAGGGGCTTCCGAAAGAGTGCGTTTGCTTTTTCAGAAAAAAAAGCGGAAGAGCAAATGCATCCCTGGACGTGGAAGAGTTTTTCCAGGATACCTCTGGTATCCCGGAAAAACTCTTGTAGTCTAGCCATACCCTCAATGTGGCCTTAGAAAAGTTCATATATCTGTGACTTGGTGTCTTTAAAATGGGAAGAATAATACCTACCACAAATGGGTCTGGTGGGGGCAAATCAATATTTGTAAAGCTTACAGATACCATTTGGGTAGAAGGTGCAAGATATAATATTTATTCAAACTGTTCAGTGGTATTGATTAATGGAATATGCCACCTCTAATCCTACTTTAGATGCTTAACTGCCTTCCAAGAGAAGTATTAATTCCACTTACTATCATGTCAGAAGGCCACAGTCTCACATAGAATAGTACATAGCTGATCAGTTTGACTTCAGTATAATTGTGGCTCCTCCCCCTTGTCTAATGCTTAAACCGAAGGCACAATTTAAGCAGCCATTCCAAGCTGTGCTGAATTACATTCATCATTCCTACTTTAACTTCTGAACTTTGATCACTGAGCCACATATAGCACATCTGAAGCATGCCTTGGCCTCTGATTATTCTTTCTTTCATTAACCTGCAAGTTTTTATATACTTCACTTCTAGAAAAAGAAAATAGGAAAATAAATAAATAAAAAGAATTCTTCAAGACCATTTTAGCAGCACTAAGGCTATATGACACGGGGAAGAAAATGCAGTCAGCAGCAATTGTAAATTGTCTGGAAATCCATAAATTAAAATTAAAGAGTTCAAATATGAAATAAAATCATTTAATCTGGATGATTTATGCTCATCCTCAGATGCAATTATTTACTAACACTTCTGTTTATTGCTCTTTTGACTTTTTTAATTACTGTATTCCAAAAATTCAATTACAGAGTGTAGTATATATTTCAAGCAATAGTATTGTAAATAAAAGGAGAACCAATTAATAATGTGCTTAGTCTAGCAAAGCTAAATCAAGTATAAGACAAAAGGCTTCGAAACTTGACCAGGGTTTGAAAACTAACAGAAAAGATTTCACTTTTTGGGAAATCTTTAAAAAAATGGTAAGGTGTTAAATGAAGGTACATTGTTCAGTGAGAACTCCATAACTAGTGAGCTATGAAAGATCATTGGGATTTCCTAGGTTGGTGGCCATATGGACTGTTGAATTTGACAGACATATTTTGGATTCTGTTCTACAGATATTAAACTTCTCTCTTTCTCTAGGGATTGTGCGAGTTTCTGAGTGTGAGGCTGTGTTTGGTATGTGCTGGGTGTGTTTTTATTTTGTTACTTGCTGTTTTTGTTATTGCTATTTTGTTGCTAGCTCCCCCTTTTGAACTTGAGGGCGTGGATGAGGGTTTTTCTGTAGTAGCCACTTCAGATGGAATTAGCAGTTTGACCCACAGCATTTTCTGCACTGTGGAGGATGTGTTGCTGAAAGAAGGTAAGGTTATTGACTGTGCCAATATAAAATTTGCGTCTCAAATTTGTAAATCCATAGTGATTTTCTGGGCCCAGAAGCAGTTTGTAAATTGTTTGGTACAGGAAAACTCTGGGCCAAGAACTCTTTTGTTCACTTTTTTCCATTGTTTACTCCTACTACTAAAGTAGTTTTTTTCCAATCTCCTCCCTTCCCCCACCTGTCTTCCTTCATGATGAGACACCAAGATCTGATCTCCCCGGATATGCTGTTAGGAGGATGCTGTTAGTCTGCAAGAACCCTAATGTGAGGCATGTTATGTGATTTTGTAACCAGGTTTCTGTGGTTGTAAATAACCTGGAACGGCCTTTGCACCTGTTTTTAACAAACCACATCAATGGCACAAATTATACAGTATTTGCTTCCTCTGAAAATATGAAATGTTTCCTGTGTGGTGACCCTAGTCATTTGAGGGGTTCCTGGCCACACACTATCTGACTTCAGGATAGTGGGAAGGGGCTGGGATATCATAGGATCAGCAGGACAGAGTCTGCATCTGCATTGTCAGGTTATCTCTCGCCTCTCCTCAGATATGGTCTACCATTGCCCTCCACAAAGGAACCCTTGTGACCTCATCATTTGTGTCTGGACAGAAGTCAGTCCTATAGACTGAGGACTACCTCTTTTCAGAGGAAACAGAGAGAGGGTCTAGAGATGTGAGAGAAGAACAGACTGATGTGCTGAGACAGATATATGCAAGACTTTTTCTAAAGGGGATAAAGATTCTGAAGGCTCCTGAGCTTCTAGCAGTGTCCGGGATGGAGAAAGAGGATAGCATTGGGCTGAGTGGTAGCTCTCAATTAGTACTCTCAATGTGGTACTATCTTCCCCTGGCATGGTAAGTCCTCAACCCCCAGTCCTGCATGCTGCAGTGATGATACTGGGTCCCAGACTGAGACTGCACTGCCTACCCTGAATCTCCCTCTCTCATGAATAATGAGAATATTCCACCAGTAGCTGAGTGTTCTTCTGAGGTGGTGGAGTCTGAGGGAAATGAAAAGGATGACGATGGTATCTCTGAGTCCTCAGCAAGTTCTAATGTGCCAGCCAGTTGGCTATGTAGGAAGAGGTGGGTACAGTGTGAAGCAGATTAATGAGTTTTTGGATAGTGGGGAGTCCAAATTTATTTCCCTGATTGCTCACTCAGCTACCCTTGTCTTGAGAAATAACTTAGTTGACTGTAGGAAACATTTCCATCTCAAAATGTATTTGAGCAAGATGAGGAAGCATGAGGGAATTATTATATATATATATGCCTCTCCATGGCTTGTTTTGTTCAGAGAACTTCCACTTTCTATTGTTTCTCCCTGCTGCTTGGATCTCTCCTTCTAGATCAGTCTTTCTCAAAGTGGTCTGTGAAACCACTTTGAGAAACCAGCTAACTGACCACTCTTGTGTGTTTATTTACCGATGCCACAGCACCACCAATTCCCGCGGTTCCCCTTGGCTGCAAACAGCAAACCAGAGCCCATGGGAGCTGTGAGGCTCCGTGGTTACAGCACCAGTAAATAAACACATCACGGTGGCCAGTGAGCAGGTTTCTCAAAGTGGTTTTGCGGACCACTTAGAGAATCAAAGCCGAGCAACACCACGGAGTCTAGAAGAGTGTTTCTCAAAGTGTTAAAGGATGGTCATAAAAGTTCGCAACTCCTTGAATGTCTCAGACAAAATTGGCTCTTGTTCTTTTGCAAGAGATATGCTCAGAGCCTAATAATCATGGGAACTGGCTGAAAAAACAGGAAAGGGAAGCTTTCTTGAGCCATGACTCCAATGTCACCGCTGGGGAGAAGTGGGATGTTCTCTTTTCCCAATGTTAAGGGACACAGATCCTCTCTGTGAAGGAGATTGTGCAAGGCTAGCTTCTTCAAGTGCAAACATGTGTTGGTACTATTGACGGTGAGCAAGGGGAGTGACTGAATGGGCCAGGCCTCATTAGCATTTCAGTGATGTGACATTTCAGTTTAGGGAGATTTTAGTTAAAATGTGATTAAGTTTTGAGGGTGAGTGCAGTAAAATGCCATATTGTGGGGATCTACCATGGGGACTGGTAGATGTGACCTTCAATTAACATATAACTGTAAACATGAGCTACCACCTAAGGCAAAAGGAGTGTGTGTACCCACCCAGAAGTTTTTATTCTGGGCAGGGAAGGGAGAACAGAGAGAGAGAGAGGAAGATGAGCTGATGGAGCAGCTGAAAGCACAGTGACTGACACTAGAAGGAACCTTGGAAGACGTTCTGGATCAGGGGTTCAGGCTAAAAGAGTACTCTTAGTGCTGTGAGCAAAGTAAGGTGTTTCCTGGTGTTTGATTTCCTCTGCATTCAGAGACACAAGACTTCATACATTTCCTGTAAACAAACAAAACTGCATTGCAGAAATACCTATCACTAATTTCTACTCCCAACTGAAAGACCCTCAGGGATCAAAACTTTCACTAGTCACTCAGGTCAAAAAAAGCAACACTGGTATGCCTGTTGGCACCAAAAGTGTCTGGGTGAGAGGTCACCCTGACTGAGACTGCAGCCAAGCACAGCTGGGTAAGGGGGCTCGGATAAGGCTGTTGGAAGGGGAAAAGGTCTCTCTCTTCTGCTGGCTGTGCCTCTGGGGTGGCAAGGATTCTGTTAAGGGTCCTAGATACCACTGATCCCTCTGCAAAGACTCAGGATAAAGGCAGGTTCAAGCCAGTGGATGATATCTGCTAGAGGTGGCAGGCTGAGCTGAGGAATGCTGAGGCCGGTGATGGTGCTGAGGTAGCTTGGGCTGAAGCTGTAGGAACAGCAGCCTTGCAAAAGGACTCCAGGTCAGGCCTCATTATCAAGTAATCAAAGATTAAATCACTTCAGCTGGGTCATGTGTTATGGCCCCTACAGCAGCTATTCCCTGAGAGGTAGGAGACTTACCTGCCAGAATTCTTGACCTCCACCAGTCCTGGACAACACGGTGTGAGTGTGATGCTATGGAGGAGAGAAGCAGCTCAAGTGCATTAGCCACTCACAACTGCAAGAGGAGGACTGAGGCTGAGTCTATTGTTAAAACTCCCTGGGGAGTCTTGGGGTATGTTTACAGTGCAGAATTTTTTTTTAACAGTCGTTTTTCTGAAAAAACTTCACTTATGTCCACACTGTAATTGCGTTCTTTCGAAAAAAAAAATCGAAAGAACAGAGGGGTTTTTTCCGACATTGGTAAACCTCTTTCTACGAGGAAGAAGTCTTTTTGTGAAAGAGCTCTTGCAGAAAAAGGCGTGTGTGGACGGGGAAGAGGGAGTTCTTTCGAAAGCAGAGGAAAGAGGAAAAAGCACAGGTGCCCTGGTGGCCACTCCAACCATAGTAATCAGCTGAAATGCGAGAGAGCGTCCATTCAATGTGGATGCTTTCTTTCTAAAAAGCAAATTGCTTTTTCGATGCGCTTTGGCAGTGTGGATGCTCTGTTTTGGAAGACGTTTTTTCAGATCTCTTCTGGAAAAGCTTCTTCTGAAAGAAGCCTGCAGTCTAGACATAGCCTTTCCCAATAGAAACTATTGATTTCTGGCTTTCCCAAGTTTAATTCTGTTGTCCCCTTTCAGTAAAGTTCTCTTTGCCTTTAATCCCTGGATTTAGTGCTTGTGAGTGGGGAAGTACTGTCTGTCAAGGACATGCAGAGAGGTGTATATAGTCTTCCAGGTGTGGCAATAGGAGCTCAAGCTAGTGTTGTTTAAGTTTTCAGAAGCACCCCTAGGCATTTCAACTTGTTGCCGACAACCCCTGGGAGAAGGGTGATACTGTGCTTGGGTTAGGAGTTTTTGGGATGCATGCATAAGAATGAACGGACCCTAACCTGAGTTCTAGTTAGAATTTAACTGGGCAGGATTCTGCTTAGGTTGCACTCTCTAGAGATTCCTATCCCTCTGCTTCCCTGGTAGTGTACCGATTCAGTCTGGGTTACAGTCTAGTACCAGGGCCACCAACAGGGGGGTTAAGAGGCAGCTGCCCAGTGATTGAAAAGGGTCTGGGGCTCCTGGCTGCTGAAACGTTGGGCCTTTTAAATTGCCACTGGAGCCATGTGTGGAGCACTCCTCGCACCCTTGGAAGCCTAACTGGGGGAAGCTAGCTCCAGCCTTGCCCCTTCCGTCTGAGGACCTGCCCCTTTCGGGGGCACAGAGTTGGGCCCCCTCACCCGTTGCCCAACAAATATCTCGGCAGCCCTGCCTGGTATTGTGAGGTGCTGAGAACCTCCTAACAGATGCTGAATTTCTCTACTCCAGTTAATTTCTGCCCTTGTCAGGATTGGGTCCCTAACCCACAGAATGATATATGAGTTGGGAAAAGATCCGGAGACTACAGCCCCCAATTCCAATAATTTTCTCATTAGCTTCTCTCCTTACTCTGATTTGCTTTGGAAGTAGCCACCTTCCCCCAACCAAAAAATGTTCTGCTGCTAGTGCATGGAACTCATTTCTCTTTCTGTACTTGGTGACCAGTAAATCTATCAGCTTTGATTCTCGCTGCTCCAGTATTTCACATGTAATGTGGTACCAGAAGTAGTGATTTGTGAAATGTGATAGCTGCTTTGTCTGTAAAAGCTGCAGCTCACATAAAATTGTAATGTTTTTAAAAAGCAACCTGAACACCAGAAAGAGCTCTCCAAATCTTCTTGAGTCCTCAGGAAAAAGGGGGGGAAAGACTTATAAATGGGAATTGAATCTTGTAAAACCTTCATAAAAATAAATCCAAACATTTAGAAACATCTGTTGTGAAGCACAAGATTTCTTTGAATGAGTCCAGCCTAAGAGATCTGTGACTTATATCCTGTAATACAGAGAAGATAGATGAAATATTTTCAACACAAATTTTAATGCTGGTTGTTGAAAATAAATACTGGAGGCAATTTAACATGTTCCCTTACCATATTATGAAACAGGTTCATATCTTAAAATGATTTGATATTACATTAAAATATGTAAATAGTTATACTTCAGCAAATTAGATACCAAACACTGATTCTTTTCCAAGGATGGTATTGCTCACAATACTCAAAGAGGAGTAGAGTGGTCTAATGAGTTGGGAAATGAAGACAACTCATTTTGTCCCATCTATGCTAGAGGATGTGTGTGACCTCAGCCATAACTTAATGAGTGCTTCATTTATCCCAGCAGTCACATGGAGCTAAGACGACTTACACAATATAGTAGCACACTTTGAAATGTGGTTCAAAAGTGCTCTTTCACATAAAGATCTAGGGGAAAATTGCATCCATTCCCTTATTTTTAAAAATAAGGGAAATCCAAAATGTTGTGAATGTCATTGAAATTTCAAATTGCAGTACATTACCACCAGCTGTATGAAATATTAATATTTTCAAAGAAGTTTATACACATTGGCTACGTCTAGATTGCATCCCTTTTCCGGAAAAGGTATGCAAATTAGACACATTGCAATTGCAAATGAAGCGGGGATTTACATCCCCGCTTCATTTATAAACATAACTGCCGCTTTTTGGCACAGAGCTTTGCCGGAAAAAGCGACAGTCTAAACGCGGATCTTGCGGAAAATAAAGCCTTTTCCGAAAGATCCTTATTCCTTATTTTAAGAGGAATGGATCTTTCGGAAAAGGCTTTATTTTCATCGCGTCCTAGACTGGCGCTTTTTCCGGCAAAGCCCGCACAAAAAAAGCGGCAGCCATGTTTATGCAAATGAAGCAGGGGATTTAAATCCCCACTTCATTTGCAATTGCGATGTGTCTAATTTGCATCCCTTTTCCGGAAAAGGGATGCAGTCTAGACGTAGCCATTCACTACATTTCATTGCTCTGTTTCAGATACTTAATAAGGACATCAGAGCAAACAGAGCCAAACCTCCTGCAGAGCATGTGGTCCTGCCAGCAGGGTTAAGAAATTACTTTTGGCTTCCTTAGTAGCACAGTCTGGAGTAGGGATGTTAAATTGCAGTTAATCAGCTAACCGAGTAGTCGATGGAATTTCCATTGACTTCTCAATTAGTCAATGGGGGGCGTGCTTGCTACCCATGCTGTGGCTCTGCAGTTTAAATGTAGTAGGAACTGGGCGTGCAACAGCCCTGCTCCTATTACATTTAAACTGCAGAGCCACAGCAGGGTTAGCTCCCAGGGGCGGCATGAGCCCAGACTAAGCAGTCTCAACTCACATCGGCCCCGGGGACTAAACCCGCTGTGGCTCTGCCTTTTAAATGTAGTAAGAGCCCCCAGAGCCACAGTGGGGTTAGATCCCGGGGCCAGTGTGAGCTGGGACTAAGCAGTCCCAGTTCACACCAGCTCTGGGACCACAGCGCCTCTGCCTCCCCTGTGTCCTCACCCCTGCACCACGGAGATGGTGCAGGGGGGAACCAGCTTTTAAGTTGGCCCTCCCAGCACTGGTCTTGCTTCCCCCCTTTGCTGCCTCTGACACAGAGGCAGCAAAGGGAAGGGGAAAGCGAGTAGTTGGCTCGACTACCCAATAAGCATATGCTTACTGGGCAATTGACTAGCCGATTACTCCCTTACATCCCTAGTCTGGAGAGGGTCTAAGCAACCTCAACTACCACTGACTTCAGGATATAACTCTAAGGGTACATCTACATTGCAACACTATTTCAAAATAACTAGCGCTATTCTGAAATAACTTAGCCCGGGTCTACACAGCAGGCAGTTATTTCGAAATAGTGTCAAAATATTGTCAAGCTGGAGGACTTCTTACTCTGACTCCTGTAACCCTCATTGTATGAGGAATAAGGGAAGTCAGAGGAAGAGTGCTCTATTTTGAAATAAGTGCTGTGTAGATGCTCCCTGTTTTGAAATAAACTATGCAATTGATGTAGCTCAATTTGCATAGCTTTTTTCGCATTAAGCCCTGCAGTGTAGACACACCCTAAGGCTACGTCTACACTGCACAGTTTTTTCGGAATAAGCCATTCCAAAATAGTTATTCCAAAATAGCTTATTTTGAAATAGAATGTCTGCACTGCAGGGAAGCCTCAAAATTAGTATGAGGCAGGCTTCCCTAATGTTGACGTGCTGTCTCAATTTAGAGCCCCAAGAGGAATAACAGAATGATCCAGGTGAGGGGCTATTTCGAAATAGCAGAAGCTTCTCTCATTTTCTGAGAGGAACCCAAACCTCTTATCTCTCTGATTCTGTCCTTCTCTATTTCAACCCTTCCATCAGCATCCCCACACTGCTCACAGACTTCTCATCCAAACCTTCAAAGACCTCCACCCAGCCCCTGACCTTCTATCTGTGGGAGAAACAGATGATGAAGGCTGACATTGCTGGCACAGTGGAAGTACTTCTGGTGTGTCAACAACATCAGTCTTGATCATCTGCTTCTCCCACAAGTGCTTTCACACTTTCTCACATGCTGACCATAGTCATGTGAAACGTCCCTAATCAAAATTAATTAAAGCCATTACCTTCTCCTCCCCCAAGTCCTCCCTTAAAGCTCACATCTGCTGTTATGCAACCTGAGAATACCAGTTCCATGATGGCTCATCAGTTCCTTTCGCCCCACCCTTTTTAGTTACCCCATAATCTCTTCTTCTCCCATCCACTGTTTGTCTTAGTGACAGATTGTACCTTTATTTTAGACTACACTTTGTTATGTGTAATTTACCAGATCCCTACACTGCAGGGATATGAGTTAGCTCATGCCCCTCTTATGGAGCTTTAGGTCAAGTTATAGTAGTTCATGCTCTTTAACTGTGGAAGTCCCTGGTTCACTTGCTGTTGAGTAAACCAAGATGGCAGTCATCACACAAGCTCTCTGAGTCAGGGACTATCATGACTGTATGTTTGCACAGTGCCTAGCACAATGAAGTTCTGATCTTGTTGAGGGCTTTAGGCACTACTGAAATAAAAATGTTAATAATAAAATATCCTCTCTCCTTTTATTAAAGAAACCGAGTTGTTGCAGTGTTTTTATTGCTTTACCCTGTGAAATGTTAACAAAATGATGAGTTGGAGAAGCCATATCAGACCTTCCCCTCATCTCTTCCTGCCACATGCTAACTCCTTCCAACACCATGCCCTCACTAACATGGAACAAATGAGCTCAGAACAATTGCTCTGGCAACTGCCACTCTTAGAGAAATAGAATACAAAGTTAAGGACTTTGTTCCACACACAAGCTTCTGAATAATCAACCCCACTTCCTGTTATGTTTTGGGAGAAAAGGAGAATTGCAGTGAAAGTGGAGAGCAAGGTCGGGGGGGGGGGGGGGGGAGTGGGGATTCTCTCGTTCAAGAGGCCATCCTTGTGAGAGCTGATAGGATCTCAGGTCAGAGTGGAATGGATATAAGTTAATGTGTGACTGTTTCCTCAGAGTTGATAGCACTATTTTATGATTGACTTCCCCCCTAATACTCAACTGTTTCACATACTTGGAATGTTTTGCTTTCTGCACATTTTTGTTTGCTACACAGTGTGTCAGAGTAAAGGAGCAGAGGTGTATTTCCGGCTTTTAAGATTTGTTAATGGAAGTCATATGGCTAAATCCCAGTGCGCCCTGATGAAAACTTCCCACTGCACATCCATATGGTCAAGAGGGTTCCAGTACAGTGTGTGTCTGAAGCTACTGAATTGCTTAATTAAAACATTAAACTGATTTACAGTTCCTAAATAATAGGTATCATTAAGCTAACTCTGCTTAAAAAGGATTTTGACACATGTACACTTCCAGCCATAACATATGGAGCAAAAATATGAGCACTCAGCAAAAGGATACAGCCACAGCAGCTAAAAGTTGGACATCAAAGCATTTTAAGATATATGCAGGCAAGATGATAAAGCAAACCAAGGTGAAGGGGATGTGAAGGTTCCTTTTAACTGATCAAGTCATAGAGAATAAGAGCTGTACCTAATGATGATGAATGGATCACCTGGAATGAAAATGGAGAGTCGAACTGTAGGCTCGAGTAGGTCAGATACCAGCTGGCATAAAGTGGCTAATAATGTGCATACCAACTAAGGATCTGGCTCATATGGATGCCTTTGGTTTACGACAGAAAAATTTATTAAAACCAAGGTAAAGTCTGCCACTGGGTAAAAATCCATTAAATCCTTTTTTTGTAAAATTTGATCAGAACAAATATTTTCATTGTCCCTTTGGATACTTAGTGCCTAGAAAATAAGTTATTTGCACTTTTCACATATAATAGCTGGTTTTGCATTAAAAAAAAATCAAAGTTTGAGGTTTTTGCCTGTTTCAGTGAGAAAATTTATTTTCTTCCAACAAACCTAAATTTAAAAGATGTTGAGACTTTTGCTCTAAATCAGGGACATTTTTGAGTGTGTGCTCCAAAGAAGAACTTTTCTGAGAAAGTAATATGACATCCTTTCCTTGGCTTTAACAGAGAAGGAATAGGGTCTGAGGAAGAAAATTATTTAAGGTCCAAAAGAAAATTATTTAAGGTACAAAATGCTCAGATTCGTTTGGGTCTGAGTGTGTGAATCTGAACTCCCTTGAATATCCAGAGATTTGTAATCAGAGTTTATGGACTGGATGCTCATAGTGCCCAGCAAAAATGAAGTGTTACAAATGTTATTTTTAACAACTATTTAAGGTGACTAGGTTTTCTTATTGTGGAGTTTTCTTTCTGTTTAAATGAAAATCATTCCAGTTGGTGGTTTGTAGAGGAATTTATACTAGAATCAGATCCAGACGGGATAGTCTAGACTTGTGTCTGCTGTTTCAAGACATAAATAATTTTTTTTGTCACACACAAAAAAGCACCCAAATTACAGATTTTATTAAACAAGTTATTATCAGTTAAATAGTAAACGTGCTACCTGGGCAGAAAGAAGTATTAAAACGTATTTACACTTGAAAAAAAAGTAATTAGTAGTAGTTGAATCACTATAGAAAGTGCCAACCTGGGCAGATGAAAGAGGGTAAATATATAAAGACAGAACCATTACTATTAAATTAAAATCACTTAATTACCACAAATGTTAAACATGCAGTTTTCTGACATTTAAATGATGTTTTTCACCAAAATTAAAATGAATTGTCCATACTGAATTCCTACTTCTTAGCCAGCATGTAAATGTCAGTCCTAAATTAAACTACAATTGGTGTCTGCTATACATTTAAAAATATTTAATTAGAATCAATAAACCCAGGTTTTTATTGAAATTTCCAAAGTGTTCTCCTATGCTAAACATACAGCAAACCACTTACTCCCAGCGTTCAAAGATTTTAACAGTTTTAGGTCAAAGGGGGAGTTTCTGGCCTTGTAAGCACAGTAACACCATCTGTGTGAAGACTGGAAACATTTGCAGATCTGGAAAAGAAAACTCTTAAAGGGATATCAAAGTCTGTGCTCAATGTACAGGAAGTATCCCACTTTCTCTGACCCTATTCCTGGCTTGTCATTGCCCTCGCTCTAAAAGCCCTGAGCATCATGGGAAAGGCCTGATTTCATCTTTCGCCTTACATCATTGTAAGCCAGGGCATAAGGAAATGCATAGAGCTACCTACGCTGGTGTAAGGGAGGAAAAATTCAGGTGCAGAATGTTTTAAACAAAACAGTGCCTGTCTTCCAGTGGGCTTTGCTTATATACATAGAACAACTAATTTGAGAATGTCAAATTAATTAATTGCCACATTTTCTCTGTACTGTTTCAGATATTTTAGGACTGATCTGAGATGCCAGCAGGATCTGAGGAACAGGTGTCTCTTTGAGATGTGTGAGTATAAAGCAGTTGCATTCTATTTAGTCTAACTTTCCTAAATAAACAAGCTCTTAGGAATATTGTGAGGGCCATTCCAGTGGTATAAAATTCAGCAACTACAGCCAGCAGATGGAAAATCACATTTTTTGCACACATTGGTCTAATGAGGGGAGTGGATGATCCTGGGAAATATTCAAGTATTCTCGTCTATTCGTTATTTAATAGGGAAGCAAAATAAAGAAACAGTAGAATCTGAAGAAGGATTTTATGTGGGTAATATGCACTTCTTTTGGCTCCTGACTTTGACATGTGATTGATAAAGGATCTGAATCCATAACTGAGATCAGAACTTGTCCAGTCATGTGTGTCTAAATACACTAGGTATACAAGGCTAGGTCATCCAGTGAATGAAGTCAATAAAGCTTCGTCAACTTACATCAGACCAGGATTTGACCTACAATTTTTTGTTTTCTGTTTACATACATATACTTAACCCATAAGGCCTGGCTAGCATGCTTCTTTTTCATTTCTTTCTCACTGACATATGAGTGAAGACTGAAAGTATTGAGTGTGTTTAGTCTGAAAAAGAGAAGACTGAGAGGGGACATGATAACGGCTTTCAAGTACCTAAAAGGGTGTTATTCAGCTTTCAAGTATTTAAAAGAGGAGGGAGAAAAAAATATTCTCCTTAACCTCTGATGATAGAACAAGAAGCAATGAGCTTAAATTGTAGCATGGGAGGTTTAGGTTGGACATTAGGAAAAACTTCCCAACTGTCAGTGTAGTTGACCAGCAGAATAAATTGCCTCAGGAAGTTATAGAATCTCCATTATTGGAGATTGGTTAGAGCAGGTTAGACGATCATCTGTCAGGGATGATCTAGATGGTGTTTGGTCCTGCAGGGGACTGGACTTGATGACTCTTGAGGTCCCTTACAATTCTAGTATTCTATGATTTGCAGTAAAAAAACCCAGTACCTTCAGGGATGGGCATATTTATATTAAAAGCCTCATGGTGTCTCAACCAAAAAATACAAACAAAACATATATTTAGGCATTCTGTGAAAAAAATTAAATAAATACCTATTGCAAGTCCCCCTGGCTGCATGCATAGCATGAAGATCTGGATTCAGCTGTACCACTTTCTTTAGCAAAACATGGGCTTAATTCCCATTGACTTCGATGGATTTTAACACCTACTTAAAATTAAGGATACACATAAGTGCTTTGCTACATCAGGGTGGATTTAAGCACATATTTAAATCTTAGCTTCACTGGGAGACTAGAAAAGGCACTGTCCTCGCTGGGGTAGCATTTGAGTACTTTATTTAAAAAAGTAAACGAATGTAATGTGTTTCATTTCATGCTCAAAGATTTGGAGCTTTTTTTTCCCTTTGCCAATTTAATTCATTTTTAAAAATCCCTTTCTGTGAGCTTGCCTGCTATGTGGCTACTGTATTCATAATCACCACTCCATTGAAGTGATTATATTAAAAACCTTTTTACAGAGCACGCACTCAGATCAAGATATAATATGCATTTCATATCCCCTGACTCCCCATCCTAAAATAGAGACAAAACATTCTGTAATCTCAGATTGCTTTGAATTAGTTTTAATTTGATTAGAAATATCCCACAAGGCTGCCCTAGTACATAGAGATTATGTGTAATTAATGCAGTGATCAATTAGATCTGAATTGTTAGTCCATCAAGAAGCAATAACACGGGCTCTGATTTTCAAAGAGTTTTCCCTTAATCCTCTTGTTCTAGTGCTCTTTATGAGGAGATACAAAAGCTCTTAAATTAGGACAATGTTATGCCATACACATTTGGAAAAATCCTTCTGCTTATTATTTATAAATATGTAACTGATATATCAGGTGAGTTTCAGTCGAAATGTAAACAGGAACAATTCCAACTTCTGGCAAAGAGGGCTGTGCCTATTTTCACCCAGGCTGAAACTAGAACTTTGATTGTCAGTAATAGGCTAAATTCATCCTTGATTCCATTCCAATAAAAAAAAAAAAAGCAAAATTCAGCATATTTCCTTTTTATCACAGTGCCTTAGAAAAAGAGAGTTACATCAGTCTTGAGGTTGATTTACTTACCTGAACTCTGCTGATCATATGGACAGTGAAAGAACAAACATAATTCATGGAAGAGCTTGTCTTGGATGATGAAAACAGTTGTCCCCAATAGTTTGAAGCCCTCACATCTATCTTAATGAAAACATCAGAATGATTAAAAATGGCTACACTAAATTTACTATAAAATATTAGATACTAGAAGGTTACCTGACATTTCTCCGCTCCAATATAATTTTTATTTTTCTTCAAATAAATCATTGCTCTGGCACGGGCCTGGGATTGAGGGGTTTGGTATGCAGGCTACCCCAGGGAGAGAGGTCAACCCTCTCTAACTGCAGCAGTTTGACACCTGGTGAGAAGCACCTGTCCACGGCTGCTGCAGCTGCAGCCGGCACAGCTGGGGCAAGGGTGCATGTCCCTCGGTTGGAGGACAGACAGACAGACAAACTCTCTGAACTATATAGTAGGCATCTGTCCCTTTTTCCATCCCTCCCCCCTGTTGGCCCACTGGAGTTATAGCTGTCCTGGTCCCCATGTCTGACCCCTTGCTCAAGGGTGGAATTTTTTTTGGCGGGGGGTGGGGAGGAAGCAGCTATGCACTCCGGGATGCAGCTAGCTTTTCATCCCATTCCCCGGATGCTAGGAGAATGGGGGGAAAGTATTTGCATTCCATGCATGCCTCTTACATCTGGCTGGTGAAGGGAGCTCACAGCTGCGGCCCCTCACTCTCCCGAAATTCTGCCCTTGCCCTTGCTCTCCCACTGTGGTCATTATACAGTCTACCTGTCCCTGCTAGCAGATCCTTCCCTTTCTGTATTATGAGAAACAATCACATTCCAGGCACATCCCATTATCCTGGCACAATCAAACCCTTAATTTGCTTTAAGTTATTGTAAGAGGAAGCTACATACCAGATTTGGTGGTCATGCAGTTTAGGAGTTCTTGAACAACAGACAGACAGACTGACAAATTCACAGACAGACAAACTCTCTCAAATATACAGTAGATATTTCTGCATTTGTTGTACAACAGGGAAGCCAAAGATGTACAGTAGGAACATGAACAAGAGCTGGCAGGACTGGGCAAAGTTGTCTGCATCACAACTGCTTACAATTTGCGAACAGACAAAAAGATGGTACATTCAAAATTGAATTATATACATTGTGCATAATATTAACCAGATTTATTCACTGCATTTATGTGAGATAGGCAAGTGATTTTACTATTATCTTACCCATTTTACAGATGAGTACACTGAACCACAGTGAAAATAATTGATTTTTTGTGATCAAGTACAAAGTCAGCGGAAGAGCTAAGAATAGAATTTAGGATTTCTGTCTGGCAGGTCCCTTCTTTAACCATTGGACAGCTGTTCCTGCAAGTGCACCTCAAGCTTCAGAATATGCTCATGCAGAAAAACTGCAAAGACATTCAGTCGCGTTCTCCGTTTAAAAAAAAAAAACTTGTGCATTTTACAAATGCAGCAGAAATATTTCATCTTGGATTCACAGATGGCGAAGGAAGCTTACACCTGGCCCCCACTGGGATTTAAACCTGTGACCTCAGAGATGTGTGAGAAAAATATGTCAGCACTCTTCCATGGAGGCTATTGTGAGTAATACACCAAGCCACAATATGACAAGAAAGGAGCAAGATCTCCCCTCTGAAGCTGTAATAAAGTTATGTACTTAAAACAGAAACCAAGGTGGGAATTGTTTTCCGGTGTATTACAAGTAAAATCTTTAAATAATTCATGGAAATTTATTATTCAATGGGCAATTCCCTACAAAAGCTAAAATCAGACAGTTAAAGCCCACTGGAATCTTTTGCTTCCTAACTGCTACATGTGTCAGTCTGCAAACTGAGGTATGAATATTTTAAGTAGAAGCTATTTTTTTGGGTGTATATATGAACAATATGTGTCATTGAAGGTCACCGTGTCTCATCTATTAGACCTCATACTTAAAAGAGAGATTTAAAATATTTCATTTAGGGTTTCTTATGTTTGCAACTGATTCAAAATACATTTTTGTGGCATAATTTTAGTGCATGTCAGATGCAGAGTCTGAACACCCTTTTCTATTCATTAAGTAGGCAACAAACGGGCAGAAACAGATCAGGTTTCACCTCAATATTCAGCTAGTTCAGTACAATCTTATTCCATGGAAAGACCTCTCTGTCTTCAAATCCTTTAGTTAGAAATGTACAAAACATTTAAAGCTGATGTTTCTAATCCCACTGACATTTACTCCACTGAAAGCAATGGAATAGCCCTGCTATAAGCAATATCAATGTGTGATGCTATTCTCTCTTTTGTTTCCTAGTCAGCATTTTGTGGCACACCTTCTACTTCTTCTGTACTTAGCATCCACAATTTTTTTCCTAACTTTATTCTCTGCTAATAAATAGATGCATTGGTCTCTCAATTCATTGTTCACCTTACCATAGCTATGAGGGCAGTGGTTCTCAACTGAGGCGGGGGTACTAGCAGATTCTAGGGGGCCCACCACACAAGACTGCCATCCCATTTACTGGAGCCCAGGGCAGAAAATCAAAGCCTCACTGTATGGGGCTGAAACCTGGGACCCTAAGTCCCAGCACTCAGGGCTGAAGCCAAACCCTGAGCAACTTAGCTTCACAGGGCCCCCACTGGCATGGGGCCAGGGGGCTGCTGTACTTTCTACCACCACTAACAGTAGCCTTGGGCTTTTTATGAAGCAAAACAATTGTCGTGGCACAGGTGGGCCATATTTTTATAGCATGTTGCGGGGGAGAGGGGGAGTCAAAAAGAAAAAGGTTGAGAATCCCTGTACTAGGTGATTTTGACAGAACATACAACAGTGACAGAACTAAACCATATTTCGTCTGCATTCAGGAGGGGGTTCTGATCTGGGGCATGGGTATAGGAGGGGATGCAGGGTCTGGGAGGGAGTTTGGGTGTATGAGGGGGTTGTGACCTAGGGCAGGGGTTGGGGTATGGGACGGAGTGCCAGGTGCAAGCTCTGACTGGGAGACACTTACCAGCATAGGTGACTCCCATCTGGCAATGCAGCAGGGCACTCATACAGGCAGGCTGCCTGCATTCCATGGTGTCCCCACACTGCACAAGCTGCTGCTGGCAAGTAGGTTTCTGTGTGTGCCTCAGGTGGGAAGAGGACAGCCAATGGCAGCCAGTTTCTAGCCAATGGGAGCTGTGAACATGCTGTTAGGAGTGAGGGCAGTGTGCAGACAGCCACTGCCCTCTTCCCCCCAAGGGGCACACAGAGACACGCTTGCCAGAGGCCTCCAGCATGGCACTTCCAGAAGCAGTGTGGCTATGACTGCAGTGGGCAGGCAGACTGCTTGAGAGCCCTGCTGGGCCATGTGACGTTTTCCTTCACCCCCAACCCAGAGGGTCATGATGGGATCAGAGGAAAACGTTTAGTGGGCTGAATACAGCCCATGGGCAATATTTTGCCAACCTTTGTTAGTTTTCTTTACTATAATTTCCATCAGTTTTCCTGCTACTGAAGTTAAGTTTAATGACCTGTAATTGCCATGATTGCCTCTGGAGTCTTTTTTTTTAAATTGGTGTCATATTAGTTATCTTCCTGTCATCTGGTGTTATGTTTATACAGATGCTGATTTACACAATAGGTTACACACCACAGTTAGTAGTTCTGTGATTTCACATGTGAGTTCCCTCAGGACTCTTGAGTCAGTACTGGTTCTGGTGGCTTATTACTGTTTAATTTATCTACTTGTCCCAAAACTGAAGAATTAATTTAGTTTGGCCTTATCTTCCTTCAGCATGTCACTTGTCCAGTGGTTCCACTGGTTGTTTAGAAGGCTTCTTGCTTCTGATGTATTTAACATTTTTTGGCTGTTATATTTGAGTCTTTGGCTAGATGTTCTTCAAATTCTTTTTTGGCCTTCCTAATTATATTTTTGTACATCACTGGCCAGAGTTTATGACCCTTTCTATATTCCTCAATAGGATTTAACTTCTGCTTTATAAGGATGCCTTTTTGCCCCTAACTGCTTCTTTGACTTTATCTAGCCCCAGTGACACTTTTTTGGTCCTCTTACTATGGTTTTTTTTTAAAATTTGGGGGTATACATTTAAACTGAGCCTCATCACAAATGATGACACAAAAGTCAGGATATGACAGGGGTAAGACTGTATGTGAATGGAGTTCAGATTCATCCCTAGTACTAACATTTACCAATCAGAAGCTCTTCTGTGTTCTCGCTTCCCTTCCATGAGTGTCTCTCCTATACCAGATGATATTTTTTAAACATTTTAAATCAAGACTTAATGTAAACTAGGTCACTGTATGTGTATGCATGTGTGTACATGCAGTCTTCCCTCATAGCTCATGTTTTCTAAACCTTTTCTAAACCTTTAATCGTTCTTGTTGTTCTTCTCTTCTCCAATTTCTCCACATCTTTCTTGAAATGTGGTATCTAGAACTGGACACAATACTCCAACTGAGGCCTAATCAGCACAGAGTAGAGTGGAAGAATGACTTCTTGCGTCTTGCTCACAACACACCTGTTAATGCATCCCAGAATCATGTTTGCGTTTTTTTGCAACAGTGTCAGATGGTTAACACATATTTAGCTTGTGGTCCACTATGACCCCTCGATCCCTTTCTGCAGTACTCCTTCCTAGACAGTCGCTTCCCATTCTGTATGTGTGAAACTGATTGTTCCTTCCTAAGTGGAGTACTTTTCATTTGTCCTTATTAAACGTCATCCTACTTACCTCAGACCATTTCTCAGATCATTTTGAATTATGACCCTATCCTCCACAGCTCTTGCAACCCCTCCCAGCTTGGTATCATCTGCAAACTTAATAATCGTATTCTCTATGCCAATATCTGAATTGCTGATGAAGATATTAAACAGAACCAGTCCCAAAACAGACCCCTGAGAAACCCCACTTGTTGTGCCCTTCCAGCATGATTATGAACTGTTAACTACTCCCTGAGAATGGTTATCAGCCAGTTATGCACCCACCTTATAGTAGCCCTATGTAGGTTGTATTTCCCTAGTTTATTGATAAGAAGGTCATGCAAAACCATATCAAATGTTTTACTAAAATCTAGGTGTACCATGTCCACCGCTTCTCCCTTATCCACAAGACTTGTTATCTTATCAAAGAAAGCTATCACATTGGTTTGACATGATTTGTTCTTTACAAATCCATGTTGGCTGTTATCTATCACCATATTATCTTCCAGATGTTTGCAGATAAATTCCTTAATTACTTTCTCCATTATCTTCCTTGGCACAGAAGTTCAACTGACTGGTCTAGTTTCTGGGTTGTTCTTATTCCCCTTTTTATAGATGGGCACTATATTTACCCTTTTTCAGTCTTCTGGTATCTCTCCCGACTTCCATAACTTTTCAACGATGATAGCCTGTGTAAATAAAATAAGTTACACTTAGACGGAAACTCCTAGTCAATGATTTCTCTTCCACTGGGAAGCCAACGAATAGAACTCTGAACAATATAGAGACAAAAGTATTTTGTTAAAAGAAGGTTAAGTTTTCAAAGCCAAGTACTCAAAAATTAGTTTGGACCCCTTATGTGCCTGGATTATGAGACAGTATGTGGTCATCTGTTAAGAATACTTTTTCTGCATTCAGTGCACACTGAAAAAGCAGAAATTCTATTGTGTAGAACCAAACTGAACCCCAGACAGGGCATCACAAGGCTTTTAGATTCACAGCTCACTCCTCTACCACTAACACTAATGGAGTACCCAATACCTGTATCCGGTGGTTGAATACTGTGGGGACCAGCAACCAGAGGGAGAAAAGTCCCACATGTTGCCAATGAATTTCATAGATATTTTCTCCAGAGCAAAGGAGTGTAGAGATTCAGGTATACTGGATCTAATTTCAGGTTCCGGAAGGCAGTGTACTGTAGTGGTTACAGACCCTTCTGATGCTATTTCCCCCAAGTCTGGCTTCTATTAGCTAGACCTTCAAGGCCTGTACCAGTCTTCTTTCTCTTCCTTCTGTCCCAGTCTCATGTCTCCTAGTGGAGATGATGCTTGGCTGAAGGTACATCAACTTCAGCTACATTATTTACATAGCTGGAGTTGAATACCTTCCCCTCACAGTATAGACCTGGCCTCAGTAGGGTGCCAGCAGGAAGAGAATTGTGAGCATAAGAGAGAGACAGTCTTCCTTCTCTTGGTTGCCACTGTAAGTCCTAGGTGCCCTATAGAAGCAATTGCAGGTAAAGTCCTGTTCCAGCTCCTCTGGAGAATACTTATGTAGACAAAATCTTTGGAGAATTTAGCTGACAAACTCTAATACATCACTACTGAGATTTTTATCACACGGGTATCGCCAATTTTGGATTTATTTTCACAAGGATGTTAAAAGATACATTCCTGACAATGTGGTGAATCTACGGCCACGTTTCAAGTCCCTGCTCCTAAGAATGGATTGTCTGCAGCTTCTCTATAAAACAGGTATAAGATTTTTTTTTAACATTTAAGATTATTGCCACATCTCATTCTCAGAAACAGCTGCACCATTTTAACTGAAACTTTCCAGAAAAGTTCAGCCTGAGGCATGGAAAAATTTCAGTCTGAACAATTTAAATTTGGTAAAAATATAAACAACTAAAAATAAGGTCTTTTAATGGAAAGTGTTAGACAAACTTAAGTATAAATCACTATTGGCTTTGCCAATAATTCAAGAAAAAGGGAACACTCTGGCATTTCTTGACTCCCCAGCGTTTTGCCAGCCGGCATAAGAATGCATAAAGTTGCTCTCATGATTACTTAAGAAAGACCAGAGACTATTAATTCAGCTTAAATTTATATGTTAATCTCTGGTGTTTCAAAAGTTTAGCTTGTTTCAAAAGTTCAGGTTGTTTTAATTTGCCTGTGGCATTGCCTTCATTGGGATTGCTCACATGAATAAGCTGTGAGTGTATGTAAAGGTATGTGCATGCAGAATCAGAGCCTAAATTTGATCCTTTTTTTCTATTTTGCAAAAGTGTCCAGGGTGGGAACACTCTTTTAGAATTAGGTTAAATTATAATTGTTTTTACTCTTGGACTGAGAACTTGCAGGCATGCCAGATTAAGACATGCTGAGGCCCTAACTATGTCAAGTTTAAGGGGCCCCAAAGCATTACCAAAAAATGTGTATTATTCTAACAGAAAGGACAATGAAAATAGAAATAATAAAGTTTTATATTTGCATATATAGCTATATAGGCAAGGATACAACTAAAAACAAGTATTTTTTTTATTTAAAGGCCCCTCAGAATCTGAGGCACTAAACTTGTACATAAATCCAGCGCTGAACAAATTATCACAGAACAAATTAAAACAATCCAGCTGTAAACTTCTGAAAGACAGGGATAAATTGTTTGCAAAAAAGTTCAGCTAACTTTAATAACACCTATCAATTATACACACATTAGTCGTTTTTGGCAAAACAGAGGGCTTGGTCTAGAAATGTAGCAAAAAGACTAGAAATCTTCCAATCTGTCACAGCAGCCACAGAACTATGTGATAGATACCGGATCAGATTTACACTAATTGTACACTGGAACAACTCCCTGCACCAGTACTTTTCATGCTGTGTCTCCATATAAATGTCTCTGGTTTTATTAAGGAGCAAACATAGCATAGGAAATATCTAAGCTACTCTTGCCATAGTCCCATTCACCATCCTCTTTTTATTTATTATTAATTATTAGTATTTATAGCCATGTATAAAGTCCCCAGCTGAGATCAGGGTTCCAGTTTTCTATGAGTTGTATAAACACACAGTATGAGACAGCCCCTGCCTTGAAGAGTTTGTAACCTAAATAAACAAGACAAAAGACTAGGAAAGGGAAGAGAGGCGCAGTGTGGGAAAGCGACTTGCCCAAGGATTCATAGCAGATCAGTGGTTTGCAGTTTGACTACAGTATTTCTGTGAACTGGAAATGGTTTTGTAATATCTCATCCAGTGTCCCCTATAAGCTGAGTGCTTGAGTGGCCGCCCAGGAGAGAATCAGGTGCTGCCCAACTGATTAGCAGAGCTCCCACACCTTCTCACAGATAACACTATGTGTTTATATTGGTGGTGCACATCTGCATATGCCTTGGTGCACATAACATTTATTCTGCACATGGATGGAAAAAATTAGAAGAAACCCATCCTCCTCACTCCATCAAACACACACATTTTTCAGCCATCTCAGTAGCATGCAATCCAGAGGACCATAAGGCCCGTAGCAAGGGAATTTAATGTAGACAGCTGATGTGCTGAGACCACTGCTTATCATGCTGACCACATATGGTCCCATTGTTTCCTGGTACTCCCTTGTATTCTGCATCTACCTATTGTCTTTGTCTTATAATTAGATTGTAAGCTCGTTGTGCTAGGGAGAGTCCTTTTGTTTTGTTTTACAGCACCTAGCACAGTTGGGTCTTGGTCTATGACCAGGGCTTCTTGTTAATTGTTATTGTTACCATCATGCCAACTGTATTTTCTCCTGTCAGTTTGTGCTCTAGCATGAATGTCTTTTTGGAGCGAGCACATCAATTTTGGTTAATAAAAAAGTTAGAACTCAAAATACAATGTTAGGGAAGGAAAGACAGTATGTTGCTTAATACACTGTTTGGGAATCAGAACTCTCCATGTACACAATGGCCAGAGATCCAGACAGATTTTACTAGGCCTGTGATAAGCAGTAGAAGTAGAGTTCTGCTCAGCCCTGCCCCTTAGTGGGCCCTGGTCTCAACATTTCTCCTCTCCTGGTTTTACACTTCCCCTTTCCTCTGCCACCTTTGCCTGTTATCTTTAGATTCCCACCCCCCTGATTCCTCACCCACATTCCATTTTCCTTTCTTTCATCTCTTGTCACTACCTCCTCTCCCTCACTTTTGCTATCCAGCTTCTTTGCATAGTTTGTAGTTACCTTCTCGTCATTTTGACCTGGCTGCTCCTGCATTGACTCACACAACCCATTTTCACTTGTTAGGTCAGGATAGCAACAGATTTAATCTTCAATGCCTCTTCAGGCTTCCCTTAGCAGCAAGCAGCAGATATACCTTCTGCTACACTTATGATATTGGTTCACTCCAGCAACATGGCTCCATTGACAATGGTGCCACTAGACACCTCAAACCTAGCCCTCTTCTGTCTTGTGATGCCCCTGCCAAGGCAACAGCCAGCACCCAACCCCTAATTCCAGCACTGATGGTTATCATGAATTATGGCCAAGGCTGACATGTTGGGCTGATCCAATAGGAAGCTCAGACATGAACTCATGATTCTTCCTCTCAAGAACCAGCATACTTCCTTCCCCATCTCGCCTTTTGAGCACATGCCTAATTCATGCATGAACTGCCATTACAGAGTCTCTCACTCCATTTAGGATTCCAGGAGCAAGAGTAATCCCCTCTCAGCAGGGAGGTGAACCCTTCACCATCTTCAGCCATTTTCTCTAAGTAGATCCAATCCAAGTGTGAGCTGTCTCAAGTGAAGCTAGATTCTCCACTGCCTTGCAACATATGTACAGGTTGGACCTCCCTGGTCCAGCAACCTCGGGATCTGACTAGTCCCAAACCAGGGAATTTGCTGGATTGGGGGAAGTCAATGCAGTGGGGGCTCCGCTTTTCTCCCTGTGGCTCTGCTGCCACCAGGGCTCCACTCTCCCACCAGGGCTCTGCTCTCCTGCTGGCCCTCCATTCTCTGCCCACTGGCTTCGCTGCTGCTAGGAACTCTGTGCTCCCACAGGTGGCCAGGGGCTCTGCTTTCTCCCCAGCGGGGCTGCACTCTGCCCAGGAAGGCTCTGCTGCCCACTGTGGAGGGTTCTGCCCTCTCCCTGATAGCCCCACTGCCATCCTCCCACTGGCAGCTCTGCTGCCACTCTCCCCCTGGAGACCGGGGGTTCCCGGTTCCCCCACTGGGGCTCTGCTGTCTTGGCCCCCTAGGCCGACAACACTCTGGCCCCAGCCTGCCATCTTATCCCTGTGAGTGCTCCCACAGGGTTACCCCAACGATGGCAGGCCAGGGGTGTTGCCAGACCAGGGAAGTCCAGATTACAGAGTTTCAATTTGTACCAATTTACACATTCACAAATAGGTGTAAAACACTTCCCATCACAAGTGTAACTGACTCTTCAAACAATGGAGAATCAGGCCTATGCTTTCCCATAAGATGATGGTTATCAGTCACTCAGAGAAGATTTAGGTTTTGCCCAGTCTTTATGGCCATGTGCAGTTGTGGCAAACTGGGAGTTTGAGTCCAGCATTAGGTTATCCTAGTATTTCATTGCCTCTCCATGCACACATCTATAATAAATAGTGTGTAGTGACTTTTCATTATTTTGTGTCACTCATCTCTCATTGTTGCTATGCATATTGTGCCATAATAACAGGAAATTACATTTGCATCTTGTGTGGCACAAGCATGTTGTGAATATCATAAAAACACATATGGTCATAAATGATTTTTTTTAAAAAGGCGATAAAACTGACATTTAGAAAACAGCTTTCGAAAAGAGAAAACATGTTCCTAGAGCTTTTGTACATTTCATCTATGTGCAAAATTCATCTACGTGCCATTTCAGAGGCATTTTGTTAAAATGTCTTAATTTTTTTGTGTTCCTATTAGGTTCATGTGCATCCGATTTCACCACAAGTTTAGAGTTTGAATTACCTATAATCTCAAAGTGAAACTCAGGAGAACCCTTGTTTCTCCTTGTTTTTGGTTGAAAACTGGGGTTTGGCTGGATTTTAGTATGATAGTCTTGCAAAGCTCTGATTTTATTCAGGAAGGAATAGAATCTGAACATATTATACACCTTTGAAATGAAATTCATCTGTCTGATTTCATGAGGTTTGTAATAGGGATAGGATCAAACTATAACATTTGTGATGACTTAGATCTGGGGTTGTCTCTTTCACCAATAGAAGTTGGTCCTATTGAAGATATTACATCGCCCACCTTGTCTCTATCATGTTTACATATATTCTGGTTCTTTTAGTCTCTCTTTAAACTGGATTCTTCCCTACAACCTCCCTTCATCATAATCCTAACTTTTGACAAGATCATCTGATTATTGCTCATTGCAATTAAACTGTCTGCTGGTCTTTTTGCCCCATCCTATGCTTACTATATCCTACTACATAACCACTTCCCCAAAGTCATTATCAGCTGTGGATATTGGTCAAACTCAGTGTTTCTGAAAATATTCCTACCAATCTTTCCCTATGGGTACATCTACACTGCAACACTATTTCGAAATAGCTAGTGCTATTCCAAAATAACTTAGTCCACATCTACACAGCAGGCTGTTATTTTGAAATAGTGTCCAAATACTGTCAAGCTGGAGGACTTCTTATTTTGACTCCTGTAACCCTCATTGTACGAGGAATAAGGAAAGTCGGAGGAAGAGTGCTCTGTTTCGAAATAAGTGCTGTGTAGACTCTCTCTATTTCAAAATAAACTATTTTGAAATAAGCTACGCAATTGACGTAGCTCAATTTTCATAGCTTATTTTGAGCATTAATTGTCCCTATGTTCACAGCAGACAATTAATTGTAACATATTTCCAAAGCTGTAAACCACAATCCTTTAATGTGTAGCCTTTAACACAATCAAAGACAGGCAAATCTTATGATAGCATGCCATGTTGCAAAATCATCTGGAAATGTCTTTTTTACACAGAAATGATGGAACTGACTCATCATCCAAATACTGAGTGGGATGAACAAATGGGTCTAGCTTAAGCTATCCTTTCTGCTTTACACTTCAAGTGAGCACGAGGATAGTCAACCAAGCAAAATTAGCTTTGCAAGGGAGTTGGATATTGTTTTTCAAGCAGCCCCAACTTTTTTTTCCAGACAGTCAATGGAGAAGATTCCATATTCATACACCTGTTTCTTGAGTTTGCATGTTTACTAGCAAACTGGCTGTTTCAAGATAGTTGGAGAATTAGGGATTTGCCTACTGCTCACTGCATAGAAAGTAATATGATTTTCTATAGTCCTTAGTCTTTTGTACTAGCATTAAGTCATGTCCCATGTCCAAAACAATACAGCCTTGTGCCCATTTTATAACTCTGTTCAAGTCACAGAGTGCATTTTCATTGGTCTTTCACATTCTGTGCTGAAAGCACTTTTAGTCTGAATGCTATTCAGACTTGCATTTGGCAGTTATTTTCACTAATGGATTTTATCCAGTTCCTGAAAACACCACCACAGTTAACTGAGACATGAATGGTAACATTCTCCGCAGTCTGTGGAAATCTGTTCTGCAAAAATATAGCTGCCTTTTTCCCTCAGGAGCTCCTGAAACCAGTGCACCCTTCATCCACTTCTGCTGTTTTAATCATGCCCCCAACCCTAATTATTATCTCCTCTACAGTTGCACTGTATGGCCAGATCCTCAACTGGTGTAAATTGGCACATCTCCTTTAATTTATTGGATCTATTCTGATATATAAGAGCTCTAGATCTGACCCTCCTACATCTTTTTATATCTTAGTTCCTCAGGTTTCCCAGCTAAACAAGGTGTTCCTGCTGTTTCAATGGAATTTTGTTCAAAATATTTCAAATCCTGGGTAAATTGCAAAAGTGTCTCTGTGGTAGTGATTAACCACGATATGTAAGTATCTCTGCTGTGGCCCTTTCTATTTTTCTGTATCTATGTGCATTGTGCTAGACCTTCGGCTGGCCCAAATCAGCATTGTTCCATTGAAATCAGGAGAGCTAGCCCTATTGACACTAGGTGAGAATCTGGTCCCAAGCTACTCTGCTGTCTGTAGCGGAAAATAATATGGAATTTTTTTTCAAAAATCGGTGCTTAACGTTAGGCTTCTAAATCCTTACTTGGGATTATATGGACCAAGCTATGCAGAAGGGTTGGAGGGATTGGAGCTAAGCCCAAAGTCACTGGGAGTTGTATTTGTGTGTATGAGGGTAGAACTTGGTCCACTGTCTTCAAAATAATCTTGTGTTGAAAGATTTATTTATATTAAAATCAAAAGTGACTGTTATCATCATCTGATCTAATCTACTCCATAACACCAGTCACAGGATTTTACATAGCAACTTCCTAGCAGTTCACAATAGCTATGCATTAGAGCATTGTTTGGAGAAAGACTTTCATCCTTCATAAACTGTTCCTATAGTTAATGTGATCCTATTAGCCATAATTATACCCTGTTGGATCGCAATTCCTCCCCTTTATGGTGATCAATAATGAAACATATCCCTTAAGGTGATTAGAATCAGGTAAGGATTTGTGTAGGGAAAGTCCTCTAATGGGCCATCCAGTATAACTCCCTTACTCATAGAAATGCTATTGCCTAACAATTATTCTTTTAAAAAAATCATCCTCAGTAAGATTTATTTTCTCAGGATTAAAAACATTTCAAGTATAGACAACTCCATTTCAAAAGAAGCAGGAAAGATAGTCCAGTGGTTAGCACACTAGCTGGTGTCCTGGGTTCAGTTCACTGCTCTGCCACAGATTTTCTGTATGACCTTTGGCAAGTTACTTAATATCTCTGTATCTCAGTTCCCCAGCTGTTAGATGAGGATAGCACTACTTTCTAATTTCAGAGGGGTATTGTGGGTATAAATAAAAATGGTGAGGTGCTCAGATATTACAGTAATGGGACCCATAAAAGAATCTGGTACATATACATAATATTGTTCCTTTTTTAACCCCAACAACAAGAATATTTTTATTTTACGTGTAAAAAAGAAGGCAAAAAACAGATGACAAACAAACAAACAAACAATGCAGTGAGAGAGACAATTCAATAACAATATTCCTTCCCACACACCTCTGTGACATTCCTGAAAACACACTGGCCTTCTGCATAAACTCTCCTTACCCCTTTACCGTATTTTTTAACTAAACAGAGGAAAGGTGCCAGAACTCAGACTGGTTCTATGCAAAATAATCATGTTCACTGTCTGTGGGAAAAATTAGAAATTAGTGTCAATTTGTGAATTTTATCACTTCATCTAACTTGTCATTGCAAGTCTGGTTTTTAAAACTGGGTGAGATGTATAGGGATCTGCACTCTAATATTTAAGAAATCTGTCATTTGTAACCCAATAAGTGAATTGAATGTATCTGTCTACTTATATGGTCTTCATCATCACAACATTTGAATGATTGGTTCTGGTATCTGATTTTCATTCTGGTTTAATGTGCACATAAACATTTTGTGCTTCCTGAATTTAGATAGGCATCATAATAGTTACTGAGCACCCATAATTTCTAGAATAATGTTTACCCTGAAAATGGAAACCTTTCATTTTCCTACACATCTCTGGTACATTTAATTGCACAAGCTATTGTGTTTCACCTCTCTTCTGTTGAGTTACATAATCTTGTTGAGATTAATTTAAACATACCTCTCAAAAATTCTATAAGCAAATGCAGCTTTTCCCCCACCTTTTAAAATAGCAACAGCTGCTAATCTATAAATGGAGTTGTACTTTTGATCATAATAAACTAACCAAAAAGGGTGAATACTACAGAAAATGTAATCAGACAGATAAATTAGTGTGACTGATTTTAACAAACTACTTGTTTATTCACAGGCACCTCAAAAGTATTTTGAGTTTAATTTGAAGAATGGAAGCTGTAACCATTTGGGGCCAGATCGTCAGTAGGTGGAAATCTGAAGTCAATAGAGCTACATGAGTTTACACCAGCTGAAGATGTGGCCTTCTAGATAGGCTGAGCATTTTTTGTGACGAATATCTGTCCCTCTGGTGTGAAGACCCTTAAAAGAGATAAAGAATATAATAATTTTAACAAGGGTTTGCAAAACCAAAACACAGTCCCCTTTGCTCCTGTCTCTCTTGGGAGCTTAGGTTCACTACAAATAATTTCAATGTTCATGGAGATTTTCCTATTGTTGTTATTATTATTGATTATTTGTATTGCATTAGGAGCTAAATCCCTCTCTCTCCAGAGCTGGAGCAAGAGTGAGCACTTTCTGGCTCATCTTATTATATAGCCCTACTGGGCTCTGATTGGCTGCCTCAAATCCTCTCCCGATTGGCAACTTAACTGCCTGCTAGGAGAGGGTATCTTGGACAGAGCCATGCTGGGGGAAGGCAGAGTGAGCCAGGGGAGTTCAGGCCTGAACAGACTCAAGGCTGAGGCCCAGTGACAGGGGCCCAGTGAGGTACTAGAGCTGCAGAGATTCAGCCAGCGAAGGAAAAGGCAGCAGGTCCAACCCCCTATCCAAGGATGATGTGGCCAGTTGAGACTGCAGTTTGCCTCTGAGGTAAGGGGCTAAATGATGAATGTCAATCGGTCACACAGAGACAACTGGTGGCTTAGAGGTAATGGGTTTCCCTGGGAGGGGAGAACCACAGAGGGGCAGTACCCTGAGGGAAGGGTGCCACAGTCTGGGAGGACACAGAGCCTGACGCAAGTGGTAGAGAATGGACATAAAGACATGAAACAGCGGGCGAGTTGCCACAAGGAGAAGGTGCTCTGAAGCTGGACTGAGCTAATTCCTGGTGTAACCAGCAGGAGACAACCCTGTTACAAGGCCCCAAGAATCAAGGTCCCATAGCACAAGGCATGTATACTGATATGACAAAAACATGATCTCTGTTTTGAGGAGCTAAATGTTCAAAACTAAAATAAAAGGGGTGTAATTAATCTGTGGCTATAGAAATACAGATGTTAATAACAGAAACATGCAGCTCTGGAAACAGAACCCATGATCTTCAGATCCATAAACAGGTACTATTTAAGCTAAAGGGGAACTGTAGGGTTTTTCTTTTTAATAGCTTGTAAGTCTTCTGCCAAGTGGAGTCATCAGCAATCAGGGCTGGGTTTAATATCTAGGGATGGGTAATGCAACACAGAACTGGCTAGAGGCCCCGCCAGCAACCTGAGAAAATTACATACAACCCCTTGGCACCTCTGAGAGACAATGCTTCCCCTCTTGCAAACACAGAGTCTGAGTGTAGAACAATGGGGTACACAGACTCAGTGGGCCCCAGGTAGGGGCATGGCTCCATGCTCCAAAAAGGGGCAGGTATTGGGTGGAAGGGGTGGGGCTAGGGTTAGTCTCCCCCAGGCAGCCTCCAATGCTGTCCTGAACATGCCGCACAGGGCTCTGGCAGCTATTTAAAGTGTCTGGGCTGCAGCTACTGATACAAAAGATGCTCCAGGCCCTTTGGAATCACCAGGCCCTGAGGCTGTTGCCCTCTTCCACCCCCCACTCCCTCCCATTGGCAGGCCTGGTGTAGAAAAAAGACTTTTAATGAAAGTGTTAAATGCTAGAACTCTTAGGCAGAGACCATGCTTCTTACCTGCCCTCACACCCTCTGTCTTTTCACAGAGGTTTGGCATCCTAGTATCCTGCTTAGCAAGTTTGGTTCGGTTGAGGGTGACCCTCTCAATTGGGACAGGTGAAGTACAGTTCTGCTGCCCTTTACTCATACAATAAGGATAACATTTTGTTAACCCAGCATTCAATACTAAACGTGAGTTGTAACCCAATACCAGCCAAAATTGATCATGTTGGCAACACTGCTCTGTGTGCTGCATACGAGGGCAGAGTGGGTGTTTTCATGTATCTACAGTCTGATCCTGAAGCCCTTGCCCCTCCCCAGCCTGCTATCAAGAGATAATTAATTCAGACCCTGCTTACAAGTATGCCAGCTACTAGGTGTTTGACAGCAAATGACCAACCCTTATTTCGTTCGGGAAACATTTTATTTTAGAACATTACAATAGAAACTTCCTTCAAAAGAACGTTAGCCATATATGTGCATTTAAGCTTGAGAATAAATTTTGATTTGATTATATTTATGTTCCTTTCAGGGAACTTTTAATGCTTACTCATTATTAACGCAAAAGTTTGAGAATACCAGGCTCTGTATGTGAATACTCATGCATTTACAGAAACCAAATTCAAAAGTATATAATCAAAACAGTAACAAAAGTACTTTGAAAAGTGAAAAATTTGGAGTTCAGACTGTTGGTTAGTTCCCTCCATCATATGGTACTGTTTGTTTCCAGGGAACTTTTAGTGTGTGCCAGCAATGTTCACACATGCCAACCAGTACACAACATGCTCATGCGCCTTAGAATTCACACCCCCGCAAGTGAAGACTAAGGTGCCATGCAGATAATTGGATAGCATGGAATGACATGGCACAGGGGTATTCAATTATTTTTTGTCATGGTCCAAATTTCTTGGTCAAGATATAGTCAAGATGCAGACCAGAGTAACATTTTCATGACACTGTGACAAAAGTAATAATATTAAGTAAATAAAAAGATTTTGTGGTCTATTGAAAGTGGTTTGTATTTGGGCTGGTATGTTCATGGGCACCACTGCACTCTGCTGGATGGACCAAAAACTATTCAAATGTCTGTTTACATGTCAAATGTCTGGTTGCTAGTGGCTTATAAGGAGTAGCAGACTGCTTTCAGCGCATGTGGATGTGGGTTCTATTCCACTCTGCTATACGTGGCCAGGTAGAAGAGGCACAACTGTGAATTTCTAGGTCTCTATGTATGACAATACTTCAGCCAAGTTTCCTAAAGTGTTAAGAATATCACTATCCATATATTTGGGAGACAAGATGGGCAAGGGAGGGTAATAACTTTTATTGGACCAACTTCTGTTGGAGAGAGGGACAAGCTTTCACAGAGTTCTTCAGGTCAGAGTACTGGGGACGATAATAGTCCACCCTTTAAAGGGCATCTTTCTCCTCCTCACACCCCCTGCATGTCCAGATATCAGTAGCCTAAGCTGGCAGAATATGTAGTGCTAGCTCAGCATTGATTCTGTGAAGGTATTAAGGTTTGCCTTAAAAGAACTGTCATTTTCAAAGGCGGCACTTTTCTTGGTTTTATATTTCTTACATACACAAAATCCTCACAGAATTAAATGTGACTGTGCCCTGCAAAAGGACTAGAGTAGCAGCATCTATCTGGGGTCACCTTGCTGAGGCAAGACCAAAGCACTAATCCAGCTCAAAACCCACGTCCCTGTACACAGTATAAACGGCTTGAAATAGCAGAGAGTCTCACTATTGGCAGTTTGGCACCTTGGTATAAATTTTGGAGGCATTGAGGCAAATTCTGCTCTTGCACCAGTATAAATCTAGAGCAATTTCACTAGAGTCAGTGAATTTACACTTAGTTTACCCTGCTGATTCGAGACCTGAATTTGTCTCATTTGGCAATAATGAGAGAGAATTTTTCAGACTTATTTTTCCCACTCCATCTTTAGTAGTTTTGAGAGTTTAAAATTAACACAATCACTATTCTCTGTAACAGCAAAATCCAGCAGCAAGACTATTGCATGCAAAGCAGTACGCTGTGAAAAGTGTATCTGACATCCAGTGGCAAGCAACATTTCACAGAATCTAGAGACATAAGAAATAACTAAAAAGAGGGAGACATTGGCAAGATTTGTACAAGGGCATAAGGTAATCAAATAGCCAGAGCTGTTTTCAAGGCAGCAAACGGTCCAGCTCCACAAGCTGAGCTCGAAGGAATTTATTACACTTGCCAGATGTCATAAAGCGCTGCAGAGTTAGCCGGAGCTGCTCATATACAGGAGTAAATCAGTTAGATGATTTGCAGTCATTGCTCTGCTCCATGGGCTAACACAGCTATGCCCACAGTGATGAGGCATTGCCAGGAGCAGTCCAGAATGGCAGTGTGAGAGTTTGTGAACTAATACAGCTGAAACCATCAGTAAGAGATGAAGTTGTCTTCTACTGTAGCTGTGAGGACAGCCCCAGAGCAGTTACATCTCTCTAACAGCTGTGATTTGATTTCTCATTACTGCTGGTTGAGTTGGGAATGGTAACAGTGGTGAGGAGAGCTCTGTTAAGATATGACCTGGTAGATGAAAAGAGACAAAAATACTTCCCTGAGAGGGGGATTAGTATTCAAGCCATCTTGTGCCACTGAGTCAGAAAGAGAGGCACAAAGGAGTGGGAGAGAACTCAAGAGGACAGGGATTGGGTTTGAGCTCGAGGACCAGCTGTGTCCTTGAGAGGAATACTAGCATGTCTCCTAAATTAATGGAACTTGTCTGTTTAAAAAAAAAAATCAACCAAAGTAACTTATCTGAGCTTTTAAATAAAACCAACTCACTGGGAGCTGGGACCGAAACAAATACACAGCAAAGAAGATGTCTCGTTTGGTACATCTGTGGAAGGCAGAGCCATGTTCAATGTTGATAACAAAGCCTGTAACTATGTGAAACTTGCCTGGTATCAAGTTATGTTAGAAGTTTAGAATTCAGACCAGGATGTAAGATTACACTGGTGTGAATCAGGTGCAAGTGGCAGATGTGAGAAACAGTACAAATAGGGCTGCCAACTTTCTACTTGCACAAAACCAAACACTCCTCTTCTGATGCCCCGCCCCCCACCCTACTTATTTTCTAAGGCCCTGCCCATATCTCACTCCACTGCCTGTCACTTTCTCTGTGCATCTTCAGTCACTCACTTATTTTCACCTGACTGCTCTTGGGGCTGAGGTATATCAGAGGGTGAGGATTCCGACTAAGGGTGCAGGTTCTGGGGTGGGACTGGGGATGAGGGGTTTGGGATATAGGAGAGGCCTCTGGGCTGGGGGTGGAGCCGAGGCATTAGGTGTATAGGAGAGGGCTCCAGGCTGACGTAAGGGGTTGGTCTGTGGTAAGGGGTACAGGCTCTGTTTTGGAGGTGCAGGTTCTGGGGTGGGGCCAGAAATGAGGGGTTCAGAATGTGGGGCGGGAGCTTCAGGCTGGGGTAGGAAGTTGGGGTGAGAGGCTTCTGCTCCTTCAGAGGCAGGAGGGTGCTACAGACTGAGGCTGAGGGGATTAGAGTGCGGGAGGAGGATCAGGGCTAGGGCAATGGATTAGGATGCAGGAGGGGCTCAGGGGTGTAGGCTCCAGGCAGCACTTACCTCAGCCTGCTCCCAGAAACAGCAACATGTCCCTCTTCCAGCTGCTATGTGGAAGCATGGCCAGGTAGCTCTGTGGCCCTGTCCACTGGCACCATTCATGCAGTTCCCATTGGCTGTGGTTTCCAGCCAATGGGAGCTAGAGAGCCAGTGACTGGAGGACAGCCCACAACCCCTGGATTCCCCTAAACATACAAAGCCGAATGAGGAACATGCCGCTGCTTTCAGGAGCCATGAAGATCCACAGCAGAGAGGAGCCTGCCTTAGCCCTGCTGGGCCACTGACTGGACTTTTAACAGCCAGACACCTGGCAACCTTCTATACAAATAGACTAGAACTTGGCAATCCATTCTTAATGAACACATTAGTCTCTCAAAGCACAGAACCCAATTTGGGGACATGCAAAAGGATTTGTTCTGCCACTTGAGGAGCTAAGCACTACAAGCACCACAGCTCTTTATAGAGGAGGGAAGGGGCTGTAAGGAGCTGAGCAGCCACTGAGCTATTGCTCCTTTAAGATAAGAGCAGGGGAAAATGGGAAGCAAGCAGGAATCAGGACACAGGTGGAGGAGGAGCTGGAAGATCAAGAGCTCAGGACAGCAGCAATGGGGTCTGCAGCAGCAAAATCAGGACAGGAATCCTGAACAGAGGGTGGGAGAAATAGATTATAGGGGGTCAGATGCATTGTTTTGTGGAGGGGCAATTAGTGGGAAAAATGGATTGATTTTAGGTGGCTGGATTGATCAGGGTTCAATTGATTTTGGAAGGCAGAGATGCTTGTTTTAGTGGGGAAGAACTTATTTGCAGGGGAAGGACTGAGATGGTTGTTTGGAATGGTTAGTGGGCAGTATTCTTTGATTTATTGGGGTGGGGAAGATATTTTGGGGTTGGGGGAACAATGTTCATAATCTAGAGGAGTTAGAAGCAAGGTTCTGCTTCTGTAGTGGACAGGTGATTAATTTCAGGACCATCATTAGCAATACACAGATTAAAGCAATCTCTCGTTAAAAAGTTCTATAGAATTCAATAAAGAATGATAAATGTTCACATCAGCTGATGACAGTGTAAAGCAGGGAGATGTTGTGCTATTAAACTCTATTGGAAGGTTAATGATTCTACAGAATAGAGACAATTCTACGTTATCTTCAATAGGCTTTGATGGTTATTTCTGTTAGAACTTATTGCATTTCTGTAGATCCCGATTTCATCCTATTACATTCCATCAAGCTGTCCTAGAATGTGGGAAATATTTTAAATGGAGCCACTCATGCCCACCATCATGAAGATGAGGTTTGTATATAAATAAACAGATGAATATAACCTTTGCTCAGCTACTTAAAGAGATAGATAGATGGCCTTTGTGTATTAAGTGTGGTTCATGCTGATAAATGTATTGTCTACTCTGCACAAAATTTGCTCTTTCTGGGTACGTCTACACAGCAGTGTTATTTCAGAATAAGCAACGTTATTCTGAAACAATATAGTCCGAGTCTACACTACAAGCAGTATTTCGACATAATATCAATATAATGTCGAGCTGGAGGACTTCTTACTCCGACTCCTGTTACCCTCATTTTACAAGGAGTAAGGGAAGTCAAAGGAAGAGTGTTCTTTCTCGGACTTCCTGCTGTGTACACAGCACCAAAAGCTGAAATAAGCTATTCCAATTTAAGCTACGCAATTGGTGTAGCTCAAGTTGCATAGCTTATTTTGGCTTTAGCCCTGCTGTGTAGAGTGCTCTCTCTCTCTCGCTCTCTCTCTCTCTCTGTGTTTGCTTTCCCCTCCACAGAAAGTGAGAACTTAATAGTTTGATAACTAAACCCATGGCAATGTCTGTAAGATACACAGGCCATACTATTTCTGTTCAAAGATAGTCACTGTATGAGTTGTTTGTTGTGGACAATAACAATACAGGAAGCTGTCTTCCTTATATTACCCAGATCTTCCCTGTCCTCTCATGTGCCCAATACCTGTGTGGATGTGTAAGTAGGGTGGGGAACAAGGATTCTTTCCTTTCATTCTGTCCTGTACTTGCAAAGGCCCAGACAAGTCATAATCCCTGCTGTTAGATGAGCTTACACCCTGCTCTCTCCTCTCTGTTTTGGTGGTGACACCAATGGAGCTATTTGTGGCGTAAGGTGCCACTCAGCCTGAGGAAGGGAATTGGAAGCTGTCTCTGGAAGTACAGATATGTCTCTAAAAATTAAAAAAAAAATAAAAAAAAGACATTCTGTGTTCTTTTTCCAGCTATGTCTGTCCAAACTAAGCCAAAGATATTTTTCGGCTTAGTATAAAGCTTCCTAGGATTAGAAAGCAAAGTACGGTAAAACTATTCTGGCAGGAAAAGCCACATTTCACTAAAATTTTCTGCCACAGGCACATCTGAAATTAAATTTGGGATTTAATGAAAAACTAAAACAGAAAGCAGTTCTGAAAAAAAATCCACTCACCCCCAAACCCATCATTTTTATAGTGTTGCAAAAATACATTGAAAAAGCACCAACTCTTTGTAGCCACATGGTCTTGTATTGCACAGCCATTCAGGAAAAGCAGCTGCAGAAAGGGACAGAAAGGTTCATTTTCCAATGTGAGAAAAAGGAGTGGAAGGGGGCGAGAGATAGAACTCATAGGCTAAGATTTGGCTTGTGAAGTATCAATGCTTTCAGCTCATTAAGTAGCTACTGGTCTTTGCTGCCACTCAATGTCTCTCAGTGGCTGTTTCCGAATATGAACACTGGAATCAGGGAAGCAAAAATGGGATGCAAAAGAGGAGAAAAAGAAAATTAAAAATGGACTTTTGGAAGCCTGTTCAAGCCCATAATCTCTTGTGATGTTTATACCAAAAAAATAAATGAATGTTCCATTTCAGACTTGGAATGGTGTGGAGTGAAATATAAACAAGACTAGATTTGGCACCATGTGTAGCCTGCAGCCATCACACCTCGTGCTGTGATCATGTCAGCTCTCACCTGCTAAATAAGGTTGAGCATGATACTTGGATGTGAGCTCTCCGGGGAACACCAGGGGGCCTGGAGGGAGCTGTGCTCGGTGAATCAGAAAGTGGCACAGCTCCCTCTGAAATAGACCTGAATCCAGCCCACCACTCTCTGGTTCAGTGCTATAACACTCATCCGGCACAGCTCCCTGCTCCACAATAATCTAGGTTTGTTACTGGAGCCAAAAACTTTAATTGTGGATTTAAGTGGAGGTGGCTGTATTAAACCAGGGAAAGATACACTTATTAAAAGCCTAATTAATACATCAGAATGTATGCATCCAGTTATTAATAAAATCATACCAATACTACATGTAAAGTTGTTTTTAATAAAATATATGAAATTGCAAGCTGCCTTGGCCACCACCATTTTCTTCTCTAAACAAGAATGCAATTTGGGCTGTGACCAAATTCCCATTTTGAAGAATAAGAACTCTTCCTTACACGGCAGGAGGAGGGTGGACCTGGGTGATGCATAGGGGCAGGAAATGGGCAGAGCCTTGGCATTTTGCCTTCCTAACCACACGACTGCAGAGCTGTGCTGGAGCAGGAAGTGTTGTAAGTCACTGCTGATATAGGTCAACAGCAAGTTGCTAGCCCATCTTCTCTGGAGGATGAGGGAGCATGGAAAAGAATTATGCCTCTGGGGCATAGTGCCTCCTGGTGCTGTGCCTGGGAGTGTGCAGCTTCCCTTCCTCAGGCCTGCAGTCCATCCCAGCAATGAAATTGCTGTTGGGGTTGCAGCTGTAGCTTTTACAAGTTGCTTCAACATAGAGCTAAGAAGCCTGATGGTGCAGCATGCACTTAGACAGTATTCAGTGACTTAACTTACATTTCTTACAGGTACTGTTGTATTGAAAGCCCCATGGGAAAGTGTGAGGCTCAGTGCAGGAGGTTGGGGGGGTTGTGATACAACAGTACCTGTAAGAACTTTAAGTGTGGGGTGAAGTGTGGGGGTTTCAGGGCAAGGGATGGCATGTGGGGAGATGCAGGTGTCAGAGCAGGGAATTGGGCTATATTATAATGGTTTTTAGATTTCATGTATGGAATATGAGAGGACATTGCTCTTTGCATTTAAAATAGAAGTGCACAAAAACCAGCATCCTTAATAAGGTGCTATATTCCTAAATATTTATATACACAATTTGGTTGTTTGCGCTTACTTAGCCTCCCTAGTGTATATGAAACCCAAACACCTTGGTTTTTCATTTGGCCTCCCAGTTTCTCAGGAAGTTTGTTTGAAAGATCGACAGTGTCCTACTTTGAACTGAATAAACTAAAGTGCTAAACTTTTAAAACAACCAGAATTTTTGCTCAGCATGTGGCAACACTGATTACAATTTCCTTTATCTTTAAACAAGACGAGTCCGATAAAAAGGCTGTCCAGTGTGATGAACAAGTGTTTGGAGAGAAGCTGAATGAGAATAGAAACTATCAAAATTATTCTTTACTCAGAATGAACATGAACAACACTGATTCAGTGTTTCATAATAAACTCATTCAGAGCTCTAAGTTACTTGGAAAACTCCACTCTGAAAAATATGCACATTACCACTGATGAGTCAGAAGCAGACACTGGTGACACCAGCACATTTTTTTTCTTTTACAGATCCAGAGATTTTAAAGCCACAGGAGATTGTTATGATAACCCTGTGTGACCTCCTAAATAACACAGACCTAAGAACATCACCCACTAATTCCTGCATCCAACTCATGTCTTAAGCCAGAGCTTCTGTTTTAGAAAGACATCAGTCTTGGTTTAAAGACCTCAAGTGATGAACATATGAGTGAACATACTGAGTCAGACCAGTGATCCATCTAGCCCAGAAGTGGGCAATAATTGTTGATGGGGGGGGGCACTTCAAGATTTTGATAAGTGGTCAAGGGCTTCACTTTTCTATGGAAGGGGTGCAGGGTCGGGGGCAGAGGTTGGATGAAAAAGAAAGCTTGAGGTAAGAGACTGGGGTGCAGGAGAGAGTGTGAGGACTGGGAGGAATTTGCGTGAAGGAAGGGGTTGTGATCTGGGGTAGGGGCTTGGGGTGCAGAAGAGGATTCTGGCCTGGGGGATGGGCATAGGAGGAGGTGCAGGATCTGGGAGGGAGTTGTGACCTGGAGGAAGGGTAAGGGATTACAGAGAGTTTGGGTGGTGACATGGGGCAGGGAATAGGGGTGAAGGACCACAGGCAGGCTCTGGCCAGGAGGTGCTTACCTAAGTGGCTCTCAGCCAGCAGCCCTGCAGGATCCTGAAGCCGCAGTACCAGGCTGCTCAAAATGACTGGCTGATCCCTGAGGCTCTGCTCCAGGTGTTGGGAGAGAAGGAGGTTTTGCATGCTTCACCTCTTCCCCCCCCCCCCCCAGCAAGAACCTATTGGTCAGAGCTGAGAGATTTTGCTGGGGGCAGGGGCAAAAGGCTGGAGCAGAGAGCATCTGGAGCAGAGAGCCACAGGAGCAGCCAACCACTTAATGTGGTGTGTGGCTGCTTTGAAGTATCTGGCTGCTCCGTGCTTGAGGATCCTGGGGGGCCAGCCAATGGGCCAGATCTGGCAGCTTGGTGGGCTGGATCCAGACCACAGGCTGTATCTTCCCTGCCTCTGACTTAGCTCTATGTTTTGTCTTCCAACAATGGCCAATGCCAGATGCTTCAGAGGGAATGAACAGAATGTGAAATTTTATAGTAATCCATCCCCTGTAGGCCCGTCCAAGCATCAGGCAGCCAGAGTCTTAGGGATACCCAGTAGCTATTTATATATTGTAAATCAAGTCCCCTCTGTACCTTCTTTGTGGTAAATAAAACAGATTGAACTTGCTAGGTGTTTGAAGCTCTAAACAACATTTCTTTAAAGGAACAATACACCCGCGGAGGTGAATCTGCATTAGAACAGTGAGAAAATGGTGAATGTTTTTCATTTATTTTGTTTCCATTAAAATGGTTGCCACTTTGTTATGGGTGACTTTGTGTGCTTCAGAGTTATTTTCTTCTGCAAAATTCAACCACATGGATAATTAAAAACTTAAAATCTGAAAATACAATGTCCAGCATCATTTGGAATGGTCCCATTTTGTGCAAAAACTAATTTTCACTGGATGAGGCTTATTTTCAAGGAGGGAAATGGTGAAAACTGGCAATGTTTTCAGCCAAATGGGACCGTCTTTGTGTTAGTAACTAAAGAAAAAAATTGCTGGTAGTTTTTTCCATTTATTTTAAATATTTTGCCAAGCTCAAATCTTATCTTTAATGCAACTATATTGGTGTTTCACAAGACAAAAGGTGCAACGGTGAATCAGGTCCAAATGGTCTTTATATCATGCAGACTGCTGATCTTGACAACCCCTGAATACTGTTATCAAGGCAGAATGCTAGACTTCCACAGCATCCCTTTGGAATACTTTTACTTCTCAAATTCAAGCTGTGTAAAATCAATGTTCTTGGATCAATCTGATCATTGCAAACAATTGTGATCTGCTATTATCAGATCAGCACATGTGAATTGCATGAAATGGAAAGAGTACACACTGTCTCAGGGCAGGAGCTTGGTCTCGCCTATAGGTTTTTAATCTTATGTCAGGACTTTGATAATAACACAATTTCAGGTGCTGAAAAACAAATTTTAAAAAATTGTCCTTCTGGGCAGATTGATAGACTCCTCCTTGTAAGAAATATGGGAATAATATGTCAGAGTCACTTAATATACATCCAGTCTTGCCAACGTTATCCCTACAAATAATCCTCACACGTGCGAGAATCCTGTAGCATCCTTCCTAACCCCCTTTACACCTTACAAGATTGCATTCTCCCTCCTTCCAATTCCAGGTGTCTTAACCAAGTCACACCAATATATTGGACTTGACTTTTCTCTGCAAGGCTAATTTTGCTCCCCTAGCTTGTTGAGTGTATCATTCCTTAGCTGCACACTTTACAAGCTTAGTGAAAAAATCAAAATCTATTTCCTTCAGAGAAAATAAAGACACTTCTCAGTGAGGGCTGTTTTCATGGCAAAATTTCACGTTTCAATGTCCAGTTGTTGGGGCTCCAGCTCTACCCAAAGTGCATTTCTGAGTGACTGCCCCATGAAAGCTCATCACCTAATAAACCATCTTGTTAGTCTTTAAAGTGCTACATGACTGCTTTTTTTGTTTTACCAAGATCAGACTAATGTGGCTACCTGTTACTTGAAAACAAAGGGTTAGAATGGAAAATGTTGTACAACGTCAACTTTAATAAAAAATTGCTGCCACTCCCACTATGACATATGGTCCTACCCACAGCATACACATCATCTGATTCTTGTCTTTTATACCCTGATAGGAAGGATGGTCTTGTGGTCAAGACACTGTAATTGGTCTTGGGAGAAATAAATTCAAACCCCAGATCTACCATGACTATGTGATCTTCGACAAGTCACTTCAGCTCTCTCTGTATCTCACTTTCGTACCTGTAAAATGGTGATAATACAATACTTCCTTTTTTCTATCATGTCTGCTTAAGATTGTGAGATCACTGAGGGGTGAGGAATGGAAATCATTTACCATGTACTTGCATAGTGCCTAGCACAATGAGGCCCATTCTGAGCTGAGGTCTCTATGAACAAGCATCATAAATATGCCTTGTTAAAAAGTTGTGAATAGATGTTTTTAAAGCAGTGGAGCTCTGAATGCCCTTTTTGTCTGACTCTGCCCCCTTGTGGTCTACCAATAACGTTTGGCTTGTAACGGAGATTCACACATTTCGCTGGCATGCTGAATGTAGTTGATTTCAGAATGTTAAGAACTGTTAAGCCTAGTGAACGTGGGGGAGAGTGTGATGCAAAGTTATGGTGACCTGCCAATGTATTGTGGTGGAAGTGCTGATCAGATCGAGCACAGATGGGCGACACAGAGCTGTCATAATCAGCCTGGATTTGAGAACATTATAATTGGGATGGTAAACAAGTTCACAAGGACCCTGATGAGTCAATGAATTGCTATGGTAACGGACCAGAAAAGTCTGGAAATGAGTGAGGTCTCAATAGTTGAGGGCAGGAGGAAGCTCTTAGAAGTGGGCAGTTCTGGGACACTGTTGCACGCATGCCTTTTTTACATCCTTTGACACTCTGACAAAGACCAACAAAGCACATGAGGGTTAGAGGAGCGATTTCAGCCCCTTACACAGCTGTTATTCCATCTTTTGTACTGGAATAGGAGCTGCATTCCCCTAGTACGAAGGATTTCTTTGTTACAGTGCAACTGCAGACCCTAGATCTTTTCCTGCTCCTCTACCTACCCCTAAACCCCCCCTGCTCACACTGGCCTGGGTTTAAACAGAATTTAAGTAGGACTTAGGTAGTAGTGTGAATTGCATCCTATCAGAACTAATTATGTCTAAACAATCCTCACCAGTGTTTTGAGCTGGAAACACAGCAGTAAAGAAGTGGAGTAAGTATGTTGAATGTTCTTTGTATTTTGAATGGTCATGGTCCAATTTTATTGTTTGCACTAAGTTCCTTGAGCCTGCATCAGCTGACCCAATTTTATTTTGTTGAACAAGCCTTCACCTATTTGACACATCTGCAAACTAGCAAACACAGCAGAGCTCAAAACACTTAAACCCTTCCAAATATTCCAGTCTATTTTTTCCTGCTGGAACCAATGCACGAGATGTTAGGGTGAGGTGTTCTACATGAGGAATTTAGAGCAGGAAAGAAAACTCAAAACTCCTTCATATAGTCAAGCCCAGTACACTATTATTTATTTCAAAATAATAATTTTTAAAACACTCCCTATTTTGCTAATCAGCTTCAATACTTTTCATTCCAAGACAGACGTGGCAGTTTTCTCCACCATAGTAAAATAATAAAATTACTTTACAGGCAAAAAGAAACAAATTGGCCATTTTTCTGCTATTTGCCTACACACAAATGGATGGATATGTCAGTGTGCTAGGTTTTCACCTATAATCCCAACCAATGATGCATCAAACGATGTATAATAAAAAACACGAATAAATAATCTTTTAAGGATGCTATTGGGATGGTGTACGTTAGCTGCAGATCTATGATGGAATTGTTACACTTTGTGAGAGTGCTTGTGATTCTTTTCTGTTTTTTGTAATTCTCAGGGGTAAGCAGAGTTGTAGATCAGGGCAAAAATATTTTTGACAAATAGTAAATTATTCAGTAAATATTATTTTGGGGAGATTACAAGTATTTGCTTAGAATTTGGAGGATTGCTTTGGCTGACTAAAATATGAGGAAAAAGAGTTCAAAAAAGTCCAAATGGTTTGTTTCGACATCTTCTAAACAAACTCTGTTGACGTTTCATTTAGAAATGAACCATCTTGTTTGGAAAATGTTGGTCTGAGTTGACATTTCATTCAACTTGAATGAAACCCTTCCCTTTTTTTTGTTAAGAAATATTTAAAAAATCAGTTTTGATTCAAAACAGACTGCTTTTTCTCAGACTTCTCATTTCAGCCACTGAACTATGAAGTCTGCTAATCTCTCTAGCAGCCCTAGTATGGGATGTGAGTGCCCTTTATTGTTCTCATCAATCCAAATAAATAAAATACAACAAGTGCTAGACTAACAATGAGTTTCTTTGCTGTGGACATAATTTGTCAGAATTGTAATATAATAGCTGGCTATTTAATACACTAAGAATTAAGAGATGATACGGGAGGGGGAACCTTTTCCTACAGGTAGTGCTTTCTTTTAGTCAACTTTTGAATATCTAAAATGATGGTGTTTCTGTTACTTTATTAGAGGATTATTCCACATCTAGTTGATCTTACCCTTAGGAAATTTTCTTGATAGTATGGATCTAAATCAAATAATAAACATAGATTTGAAACTATTCCCAAAACGGGAAAAGGATGCGAGAAGCAATTTTTTGGTACTGTAAATAAATGCTTCTAAGTACACAAGGAGAAGGGCTATTTTCTGCTAGGCTGGGTTAGGAATTATCCAACAAAACAGTGTTTGTCTTGTCAAAACCTAAAAGGTTCACAGAAACATTTGAGCTGCTGGGGAACTTTGGCTTCCTAGGTCCATAGCCTCTGAGTAGCTCTGCAATGTCTCTTGTCAGAGACCCCAGGGCTTCCAGGCTCTCTACCATAGGGAGCTCTCAAGGCTTCTAGACTCCTTGCTCTGCAATGAGGAACCCTCTTGTCTCTGGGGGAAGATGAGTCCATGGCAGTTGGGACTGTATGAATAGTCTCACTGCTTCATTTCTGATAGAAATAAGCAAACAGAAATGGTTTGATTTTTTCCCAAAATACTTTTTAATTACCTTTCCATGGGAAATTCCTAAATTTTTGTTCTAACTTGAAATGAAAACTTTTTAAAAATACTGGAATTCTCTGGGTATTGATCCGCTTTACTTTTAGTTATGAATATAGTGCATATTTCCATGCATGAACTAAACAATCAATACTGGCCTGGGATTAGAATCCTCTCTCCTCCCACACACACATACGCTGTGTTGGTGGTTTATTAGCAGTAAGGGATGCAGCACGCAGGCAGAGTTGCAGGAAGAGATCATTACTAAGTATGCTGAATGGCCAGTATTACATGCTAAGGGTTTAGAGGGTTTTGTTTTGCTTTTTGGGGATTTTTTGTTTGTTTGTTTGTTACCTAAGCAGACGTGAATTTCTTAGTCCAGATGTGATATTCAACTAAGTCTCTGCTGAAAAATGGCCTCCTTCCTCCAGCTACACTCATCCTACAGCATAGGATTATTCCGGAGGCAGGTTATTCCATAATTTTTCATGAAGGATGGGTTGGGTTTTTCTGGAACTTCTTCTGAAGCATCTGGTACTGTCAACTGTTGGAGATAGAGCTTCAGACTGGATGAACCAGTGGAATACTCTATTGCTGGATGTTTGAGTACCGAATCTGGATTCAGATATGAATTTTGCCAAAAGAAATGCCCCACCAAAACCCGGGATCTGGAGAATGCTAAACTTGGGTTGTTTGCAGATCAGGCTCTGAATCTGAGTTTCATATCCTACTAAATTTATTTTTTCTTTCTTTTATTCCATTACTGTCACAACTATGCATGGAGTTGCCAACTCAGGGACTGGTTTTGAAATCAGGCAAAGTTAGTATTTTTATCAATTGCTGCAGATAGACTTTGAAATGGCCTTTATTTTCTCAATGTTACATACCCATCTTTAGACATAATTGGTTATATCCCTTTGTACCATTCAAGAGAATGCCTCTCCTCTTTTGCTACTTTGCACATATCAAGCACTTGTCCATGGTACTTGCACTAAACTATTAAAATTAAATCAGAAGCATTTTTTCAAATCTTTAATTTAGAACAAGAAAATATATGTAAAAGGCTCTTCTTAGTTACCGAGGTTTAAATCTGTACTACACAGTGATATAACTCTGCCAGGATTCATCTAGGCTACAGAGGAAGGTCGAAGCTGCCACTGTTGATCATCCAGGGTTCAAATTAGTGGGTCTAGTGAAGACACGCTAATTCGAACTGAAAGGGGCAACCTGGTGGATGCCGGTAGTCCTACTTCCACAAGGAGTAAGGGAAGTTGAAGGAAGAGTGTTCTCCCTTTGACTTTCTGCAATGTGGTCAGTGCCAAAAGCCGAGTTTAGGTACTTTGACTTCAGCTACGCAATTAACATAGCTGAAGTTGTGTATCTTAATTGGAACTTGTCCCGTAGTGTAAACGTACGTCCAGTGACTAGATTAGAGTTATTAAGAACTTTTTCATTTCTCACAGTTTCAAAGTCTGCCCCCATAAGATGTTGACAGACCTTAATTCCCACTGACTTCAGTGGATGTTCAGGATGCTTAGCATGTCCAAGAATTGCTCAGCACCCGTGAGGAACAAGCCTTTGAAGAATCGGTCTATTCATATTTTAACTCTTCTAACCAAAGGGAAATTTGAATTAAAAATGGCAGACTTTTCCAAGGTGAAACTCAGGTGTATGTGCATGCATCATTATTTTGCAAAGACCGCACAAGTCCAGATTTTTCCATTACTATCAGAACAGCACTGCAGCACTATTTATCATTTCCCCAGTTGCTGCATTTTGTTCCATTCACACTGAATTGCTATGAAAGATTTTTTTATAATAACTAGCCACTGAAACCTATGAGACTTCATCTATTATGGCATAATATACACATTACCTAACTTGTGTTGGACCATATGGAGAGCTCTCAGTTGAATTTGGCGTAGTTACTGGGGTGAAACAAGGATGAATTTTGTTCCTCATCCTCTTCAATTATGCTGTAGATTGGATCATGAAGCAAACTCCAACAGATCAGCTGGGCATAGCAATCAGCCCTCAGGACCACATCACTGATTTAGTGTATGCCAATAGACACAGTGTTATATGCTAAAATACTGAAGGGAACGTAAATGGCACTGAACAGCTCTGCCAATCTTTAGAGCTTAACCCTTACCTAAAGCTGAGGTCTTCTCAGCAAATGGGACCCATCACTTCAGTCTGTCACTTGGAGGCAAGAAAGGGTTTAGAAACTATGTTTGTCTCTGAACTTACAGGAAAAGCAGGTGATAAGAGTAAAACTTGTATAAACCAGGGGCAGTTCTATTACAGCAAGAAATGTGGCTGTAAAACTAAACTCCATGGGTGGTAAATCCTTTGATAGCCTGATGAGCAGTGTAAATAAGCTATAAGATTAGCCTGTCTCATTCCCTTTCTGCATGTCGGCATGTGTATATACTGCATGGATGTCCTGCAGATCCTAAAATTTGCCTTTTACTGGTAAAAATGAGCAGTCCTGTGGCACCTTAGAGACTAACAAAAATATATAGTATCACCAGCTTTCATGGGTAAAAACCACTTCATCAGAGGGGCACATCTGATGAAGTGGGTTTTACCCACAAACGCTCTTGCTACAATATATTTTTGTTAGTCTCTAAGGTGCCACAGGACTGCTCATTGTTTTTAAAGTTACAGACTAACATGGCTATCCCTCTGAGACCTTATACATGTAGTTTACTAAGAATTCAGTCCTATCTGGTGCCCATAACTCCCATCAAGTTACATTTTCCCATGGAATTGAGGGTGCTCAGTGACTCTCAGGAGTACTCACAGCTTTGCAGGATTGAACCTCAAGGTTCTGATGACTGGGTGTGAAGTGGGGCATTTCCATCAGCATTAATCTGCCTGTACTTAAGTCTGCCCTAGAACCTCACTGATAAATAGGACTTATTTAACAAAATCCCTGCTTTGGTGCATAGGTACTAATAGAACATGACATTTATTATTCCAAAGAGGTGGCAAATGGATCAAGACACTGATTCAATGTGAACAGGCAGATTATGATCCCATGCGCCTGCCTCTGTGTGTCTCTCTCTGTCTCTCTCAAATATATAATACAATGGTTCCCATTCCATTATTGCTAGTAATGAGTTATGGGTAAAGCGTACCCAGTCCCTTGAAAAGGACAAGATAAAGCTGTGCTTATAGAGGATTATTAGAGGATAAAATAAAAAGATTGATGCCCCTCCCCCTCCAAAAAGTCTAATTAGTGTTAGTATATTGGAGAGGAAGCTAAGCACGCTGCTCCACCACTGCCAAATGAAATTAAGGCCCAATTATTGATAAATGAAGAGTGGTTTGTGCTGGAGCCTGGCCTGGAGTTGAGGAAATACATCTGTCATTTGGCCTGCACAGGAGTCATTCATGTGTGACACAGCATCCTGTGCATTTATCATGCATCTGTAGATTTTTGTTTTAATTCAGTTAGCTGTCTAACTAGATTCGGTGCTGGATGCCTTGTGCGTAGTCAGAATTTGGACTGACAGATGCAATTCTAGTCTGAAATGGTGTGTGACATGACTAGCTATCCTGCATATTAATTATTATTGAAACCATTATAGCCAAAGCCTATGCACTAATGGTCTATTCTGTTATCTGTTTTGTGGCTTCTACATTTAACAATTGCCCAGTTGCTCTGGGGCAGGTAGGAGACAAACTGGATCAATGGACCATTGTTGTTAAGCGCATTTACAATTACCATGAAAATGAGAATTGAGGTGTTTGAAATGCTGTAGCAAAAATGCCCCTGCTTTACTATTATGCAAATTGCAAATTCTATAAATGAAATAAGTGGGATGGGGATCTCGGGAGGGAGATACATTTTTCATAAATCTTAAATTGGTAAAATAGTTTATTAATTCCATTGTCAAATGCGAAGGGAAAACAAACATTTGTTATGATGATAAAATTGGAATGTCCGTGCGATTGTTCCGACGCCAGTTCAGTACAGTCAGCTATAAGACTTATTTATCCTGTCGCACTAAAGTTTGATTTAAAGTTCATGTAATTTCATCATCATATTGTAGGGAGAATTGAAAATAAATGTCACCTTCAAACAGAAAGAGCTAATGGAGTTTTTCAAAAGTTCTGAGAAAATATTATGCAAGGGAGACATTAATGAAACATACGCCTGGACAGCTTGTATGCTTCAACCTCTTGTGCATCTTTTCCCTTACCATTTATTTCCATTACTCTGTTCACGTGGCTCTTGTACTAGTTCCTGAAGCTTGGCAAAACCTTGTCAGAAACTTCTTTGGGGGTTCTGTTTGCATGGGCCAAATCAATGTGACTTAACTGTACTAAATTGTATTCTAGGACATACTCCAGAATAACAAGGGAATTTCCACTATGCATCCAGAACAGCTGAAATGGGTCTGCTTTTTGACCTCACATATCTTGAAGCTATTTACAGTACACAGATACCACAGTGATGGGCATCTATCACCTTATATTCTTTTTTGTGATCTGCAGACATAGGCCATTTAAGAGTAAGTATAAACAGTGTGTAGCATGTGTTAACAATACCATGATTCTTTGTTTCATAACAGCAGTCCCATTGTTTTCTACAGTGAATAGGATTCACAGAGGCATCTAATGGAATTTCAAAAGTCTATGATTTCAATAGGATTTAGGCACCTACGTACATTTGAGGATATGGGTCCTAGCTGCCAATGATTTCAATGGGAATTGGGTGCCTAACCTGCTTTGGAAATTTAGAAAATTCCATTAGGCACCTAAATACCTTTGGAAATCTGGCACATTTTTGAACATGTGACTCAGGCATCTAACTCACCTAGGAGCTCTCTGAAAATTACACCCAAGATCCTTAATTGCATACTTATGGGTTAAAAAACATGCACAAGACTACTCTACTCTGTAAATGCTTATGTTTACTGTGCGGTATGTTAAGCAGCATTATGCCTCTGCCATAGGCTGTTTCCAAATATTAAAAATAATAAACAACTACGACTCCCCTTATTCATTATAGCTCAGTTTGGGTCTCCCAGGGTGTGTCTACACTGCACTGTAGCTCTAAATAAAATAAGCAATTTGAGCTACGCAAATTGTGTATCTTATTTCAATCTTATTTTGAAATAGCTTATTTCATAACTTGGCGCTGTCTACACAGCACTAAATTTCAAAATAACCTGCTATTCCAAAACATCCCTTACTCCTCATGGAATGAGGTTTACAGGAATGTCAGAATAGCAAGCCCGTTATATTTCAAAATAACGAGCTTGCTGTGAAGACGTGGGATAGCTATTTCGGGATACTTCGGTATCCTGAAATAGCGTTGCAGTGTAGACATAACTCCAGTGTAAGCCAAAAGCCATAAGGAGATTTGTCAATCTCTTTCATTAAATGATGCAGAAAGAAAGAAAGAAAGAAAGAAAGAAAGAAAGAAAGAAAGAAAGAAAGAAAGAAAGAAAGAAAGAAAGAAAACTGTATATTGGAGACAGCCCTCTTCAGCTCCAGCTTCTTGATTACTTTCCCATACAGTCCCTGCTGCAGAGTCCAGTACAGGATGCACCTCCCAAAACCGTGACTCTCTGGTGCGGCAACATCCGTGGTCCAGCAGGATGTTCCTGGATCATAGAGTCCCGGGGCTGGGAGCCCAGTGTCAGGAGAGCTGGGGCCAGCATACAGGCAGTTCTCTCTCTCTTTCTGCCTACTTCCCCCACGTGTCACTCTTGTTTAACAAAAACGGGGGAAAGAATGGACAGAAAGAGGTGGTATAATACGTACACACGTACACACACGTTTAAATGCATGTTTACAAATTCAGTAGGAAGCAGAGGACAGGACCGACTCAAATCTGTGAATAGGTGGTGGGAACTGGGAGGAACTGGGCCATGGAACAAATATAGGAGACAGCCCCACTCCATTGTTATTTCTACCTCACAGACATAAAGGCTACATCTAGACTACCACTTTTTATCAGAAGAGGCTTTTCCGACATTTGGCCCATCTACACTGGTCCAAATTTTGGAAAAACCTCCTCTTCCAGGAGAGCCCTTCTTCCTCGTGAAACAAGGAAGACAGGGTTTCCGAAAGCGTGTGCCTGCTCTTCTGCAAAAAATATTCCTTAGACGTGGCAGTATTTTTCTGGGTATCCCAGAAAAACTCCATAGTCTAGACATAGCCAGAGAGGTCCAAAAAGCTGTAGGAAGGGAGTCCTGCTGCAGGTGACAGCCTCATTTCAGTGGGCATCAAAAGAGCCTTTACAAACTTTTCCTGATAACTGTATTTAAACATTTTATCTTTAATAGAAAGGGGGAGAAGGATTTTCATGCAACAACTCAGCAATAAAGATAAAAAATTAAGCCCAGTTTTTGTTTTGTATGCCTTATCGGGTGGAGCTTGCCAGTTCTCACATGTATGCGTAGGGTGTGGAAAATCCCTCCTGCTGTTTGTCTTCTGCATACATGTCAGATGTGCTTGTAGTGGTCACCATTAAACTTGAAGTGCTGTCCCACACTTAACACAGAATTTGTCTTTTCTAGTCATAGAGAAAACAATCTCTACAACCTCTTATGCTTCTGTGTGGTAATTGCTGGTAAACAGTGATCGCTGCCCTGATAATTGTAGATATTCTTCCTCTACTTCTTTATTTGTATTAGCATCTAAGACCTCTAGTCAAAGACAGGGATTGCACTGTGGTAGGTACTGTACAAACAGATGTAAGCAGGGTCTGAATGAACTCTCCCCTAGCAGCTAGTTGGGGAGGGGGAGAGATTTCAGGAGCAAACTGTATTTACATGAAAACACCTACTTCACGTAGGTATCTAGCAGACAGGAGCTGTATAGCTCCAAGTGATGAGATTTGGCTGGCGCTGGGTTACAAATCACTTTAGTACTGAATGTATGGGTCACGAAAACTTGTTGTTATTCTCATTGCTTGACTAAAGGAGAGCAGAACTGTGCTGAGTTTGTCCCAGCTGAGGGTCATCATCAGCTGAAAGGAACTTGCTAAGTCAGGGGCTTGAATGCCAGACCTCTGTGAAAGTAAGAGGGGATGGGGACAGGTGTCCCAACCGGGAGGTGTGACCTCTCCCTAAGGGTCCCGAGTCTGGTTTAACCTGTTCCTTCCTACTGTTCAACAATAGAGCTAAATAAGCTTCATTAATAGCCTTTTGCAGGGACATCCTTAGGATTTATGGGGCCCTACACAGTACTATTAAACTGGTGCCCTTCTGCCAGACAGCAGACCAGTGGGAGGATGACAGTTTTTTAGAGATGTGATTTTATTATCTTCAGCAACAGACTCATGAAATATTTTAAAGCAAAATTTAAACTAGGGTCCTGCAGACAAACACGATACATTCAGAAATTGACAAATATCTGTTACATGATTTCACTACCGCCTGAATGGCTCTTTCAGAGTTTGATGTTCTGCTAATAAGTCTGGCAGGCTTTTTCGCTTTTCAGTTAACTAGATCTTCTCTGGAGAAAGCAGATCCACAGAACAGTATAGGAAGAGGCGGGTGGGTGGACATTAAGACCCAGCGGTGCCCCAAATTCTTGGGCTCCCAGCACAACTGCGTAGCTGCGTATTCTGCATATGGGTAAGAAAGGCTCTGCCTTTTATTATTTTAAGTATTTAATAAGAGCTGAAATCACTTGTTGTGGGTAATGTTTCTGCCCCACCTGCTAAGAGCTAAAGATCATTAGAGACTGACCTACAGAGGTCACAGAAGAAAGGTAGGTGGCAGTAGAAGATGACAGACAGGTGGCCGGCGAAAGTGGTGAGCAGACTGCTGGTGGGAACAGCCAGCCACAGCAAGTGCTCAGATGGTGGAGCAAGCCAGGTGTCTTTGTCCTTGCTCAGTGAAGATCCTGGTTCAGAAGTGCATCTCCCTCTCAATGACAACCACGGAGAGCGGGTATGGTGAGGGAGCAAGGGTGAGCACAGTGAAGGAAATCTTCATTGTAGAACTCAAACACATGAGGCAGAGGATTCTGCCCCACAAACTCTGAGGTAGCTGTCCTGCTCACAGTTTTATGTTTATGAATCTTGCCCATTTTTCCTTAATTAATGTTGGATGGCTTCTCTCCTTTCATTAAAAGTTTATTTTCTACACTCAGACTCTATGCTTGCAAGTGGGGAAGTATTGCTTCTCAGAGGTGCCCAGGGGTGGTGTGTAATTTTCCCAAGTTACTGGGTAGAGGCTCAAGCTGGTTCGGTGTTGTATTGTTGTAAAAGAATCCCCAGATATTGAAATCAGCCCTGGTTGCTGCCAGCTCTGTGTGGCAGAAGGGTTACCCACTGAACAAAATGACAGTCCCTGCCTCAAGGGGAATATAGTCTAAGTACAAGACAAAAAACATCACAGGGATATAGACAGATTGTGGAGTATGGGACAATGTTGGTCAACATGATATGCAGATATTTTGTAAGAATCATAGCCAGGGCTCGCCAAGCCGTGGCGAGCCCCGCTCGCCAGCCGCGCGGTTCAGCATGCTGCGCATGCGCAGACAGCGCTGCGCATGCGCTGATCGCTCTGCGGTGCCATGCTGGGCTATAATCTACTCGTCCATGGCGAGTAGATTACCTAAATTGTTGAGCCCTGATCATAGCAGAGATGAGTTTTGAGGAGAGATTTGAGAACGGAAATGTAAGTGGCTTAGTAATTATCTTCATCTGATCTGGCTAAGCATATGGATTTTACAGTGCTTGTACTTCATGAAAAAAAGGTGTCTAATTATCTGCTTGTGGAGTAATATACAAAACAGAGACAGAAACTGGTCTGTGGTCTACCATTTGGCTCATGTGCTGCTCAACTGCAAATATACAGGAAGGAACTAAGAGTCAGGATTCCTACATTTTCTCCCTGGTTCTGCAAATGACCAGCTGTGTGGTAAAAGGCAGGTTAATTCACCAACCTGTTCCTGTTTGTTCATCTGTACAATGGGAAAAGCGTGGGATCAAGTGGGGGGATATGCCCCCAGACTTATTTTCTTCACATTTTAAAACTCTCCGATCAACTTTAAAAATAGTTCTCATATTACTCTCATAGAATGTTGTGATGTTTAATTAACGTTAATATAATGACTTTTTCCCATGCTTCTTCCTCCGTGTGGAACATTATTTTAATCCACAGTCACAAAGCCATGTCCCCATCTCATTCAGAACCTTCTCAAAAGTTCACTTTTCCTGTGATAGCCATAATTTGTGAGTTCATTTAAAAATCAATTTCTTTATACAAAATAGTAAGTTCTCTCTTATCCTGAATTCCCTGGTTTGTCCTCTTTTCTCTGTGTCTGATTTTTAGATTGTAAGCCAGCCAAGGAAATAACTGTGTTTGTCTTGGTATGTCGTATGGTAGTGGTGAGCAACCTGTGGGTCGTGACCCCCACGAGGGTCGTGGATGTCTTCCTGGAGGGGGTCGCGGCGCTCAGATCCAGCCGGGGGTTGGGCCCAGCAGTTAGCGGCCCCTGTGGCATGGCGCCTAGATCCAACCAGCCGGGGGCTAGGCCCAGCAGTTGGCGGCCCCTGCGGCATGGGGGTCGCAGATCTAAAAAGGTTGTGCACCACTGTTGTATGGCACCAGCCACCATATTAATTATTAGCAAATAATTATTATTATTTAGCACCATAAAGCCTATACATTTCAAAGCACTTGATAAACAAAAGTATCCAATCCACTCTTGCAGATGGGCTAACTGAGAAACATGATGTAAATAACTTGTTGAATTCACGCAGCAGAACTTACACCTCTTAATGCCTAGTCTAATGTGATATCCACGAAACCACAATGCACTTCCTCATATTCTTCAAATAAAGAGAGCCTTGACATTTGTGCATGAGAGATACTGTATAAATGTAAAGTGTCTGAATTGGACAAAATCCTGAAGGGCTTACATAGTTGTGCTCTGGTACTTTGATATCCATCTGATGTAAGGACTTAGTAGGGACCTCAGAATCTGGCCTGATATTATTGATGAGCACAGCTGATCTTATTCTTTCACCTTCAAGCTCTTCCACCTGCAGTGTGACCCCATAACTTTCATAGAAAAGCAATTTTTGCTACCGACAACTGTTTTATGTTTACATAAGAATATGCAAAGTAGCATTATGTACGGAGTGACTTGCTCACCCTCACAAAAAAGACAACTTTTCATGCTTTTACTTTGTGTGTGTGTGTGACTGTTTACACATAGCTTTATTCTCCTTAGCAAACAATGGAACTTCAACAGTTTGTTTGAGATGCAGCAAAGAATGGTGCTATTAACATGTACTGTACACAATTTGTACTTGCTCTCAAATGGTGCATGCCTACAAATCACACTGAAGACTAATGGGCCTTTGACCAGGTCTTCCAGGAAGCCTGAAAATGTCTTGATTTCACGGCAAGTAGCTTGCCAAAGAACAAGCTTTTGTAGGAGAGTTCAACTAATCAGACCATCACATTTTACTGAATGCAGATAAGAAGTTTCTAGAATGACCAGGTGCTTCTGTTTGCAGCCACCAAGATCAAAAAGGCATATATAGTCTCCACCTCCATTCAATGGCTATTGTTTTCTTCTATACCTTGGCCTACAAAGCCAAGTGAGATGCAATATTGAGAGTCTCAAGGGACTTGTGCTATCATGACTCAAAGTCTCTACCTACTTTGGTGGAAATTGATCTTTAATAGATTTGAAATCAAAGGAGATTCTCCTGCAGGCCTTCTTCTAGAAACTCAAGCTTCTTAGCTACTTTACGTGTTAGAATTAACAGAATGTTTGCAACTGCAGTTCATGGGGTATGCAGACAGCATTCCATCCTCATCCCTTAATGGCAGAAGCGAACCTGTATTCCATCTCCAATATATTTGAGAGAGTTTATACATCTGTCTGTATGTCTGTCCATCTGTCTGTGAGTCCATTTGTTCAAGATCTCCTCCTAAACAGTAAGAGCTAATACTACCCAATTTAGCATGCAGCTTCCTCTTATCATAACTTAAAGCAAGGTAAAGATTTGGCTGTGCCTGGAATTCAATTGTTTCTCATAAAATGGAAAGGGAGAAGTCTGGTACAGTTACACAGTGGAATGACCACAGAGTGGTAGCAAGGTGCCAGAGATGGGAACCAAGACAGCTATAACACTATTGGGCCAGCAGGGAATAGGGGTGGAGAAAGGGACAGCAATATACTACATATTTCAGAGAGTTTGTCCATGTTTCTGTTTTTCTTCGTGTCTCTCTCTCCCCTAGCCTGGGGACATGCACTCCTTCCCCAGCTATGCTTGCTGCAGAGGCCATGGTCAGGTGCTTCTTACCTGGCCCCAAGCTGCTACTGTGAAAGAGGGTTGTTCTCTCTTCTCAGGGCAGCCTGCATACTGAATCCCTGATCCTCAGCCCTCAGCCCAGAACAATGATTTAAAAGAAAAAAGAAAAAAAAACGTATTTGAGTTCAGGACCCAAGCAACACTGGGTAACTCTTCTAGTATAAGCATAAATTGCTGAAATGTACCTATGAATAAAGATATTTCTGTAAATAAAATGTAGAACTCTCATCCCTCACCTTCTATTTCAGGGAACTAATCCTTACTTGCATGTAATGTATCCAAACAATTCAGAGTATAGCAAATGTTTACTACTGATGGGAGTGTGAGTATTCACATTGAAGTGAGTGGGAGCTGCTAGGTGTTCAGCTGTTGAAAAACAGGTATCTAAATAGGGATCTAGATACCTGTGTACCCATTTTTGAAATTCATGGCATTAATCCATATTTTGGTATTCAAACATGGAACTGGGAAGATTTGGGCTTATTTTGCTAAGTGTATTTAAGTTCTGTCTTCAGCCTAAGATTAGTTAGAAAAAATACTGTGCTTCTCAGGTTACATCTACATTGGCAGCATGGGCTACTGTGTAGGCTAAGCAAGTTCCAAGCTGACGTATAGCCTTTGCTGCCATAGCTTCCCTGCTGCCTGTTAATCAAGCTAGCTACACTAAATTTAGTTCAGGTATATTTACATGAGCTGCAGCCACACTATAGACATGCCAAGTTTACCCATCCTGCCTGTGGGTCCTGTAGTCTGGGCAAGCACTCATGTGACTAGACTGGATCATGAATCCATTGCCCATGGAAACTCAGAGCTGAGAACTGGAACAGCAGTAGTCTATTGTCACTGCAAGAGAGGGAAATAATGAATGGAGGAGGGAATAATGAAAGACTGAGGAGACAAAAAGAGGGGAAAGGTCAGAGCAGCAGGATATAGCTGCAGAAAAAGAAGGCCTCTAAGACAGAGAGGGACAATGGAAAGAATGTATTCGTATGTTCGTTTTCCTCTCTACATTTATCTAATGCTCTACATTTATCTAATTCTTATCATGTATTCATAAGCCCATATGTGTAGATTTGCTTTGCTACCGTAGAGTTACTTGCTTTACATGTAGCATGTAGAATGATTGTCTACTTATAGAAAGTGGTCAGGTTAAATGGCATAATTAAAATGTGCTTTGGGAAGAAATACACCACCGAGAGTTTTGTTCTGAGGAACTGGGTGGTTTTCACAGAAACTGGCTTCCTGTGGTGTATAGAAAGGAGAATGAGAAAGCCATAGTGAAACCCTGTGACTGTGAATAGTACCTGCTGTTTGCTTTGTTGTTTAATATGATTGGACCTATTGGCAGTATAGCTTACATAAAGGCACTAAAGTGGAGTTTTGGAAGTGTTTGATTACTAGTGATTCTATCATCTGATGAAGTGGGTTTACCCATGAAAACTAATGATTCTGTATATTTTTGAAAGTCTCTAAGATGCCACAGGACTACTCATAGTTTTTATAGTTACAGACTAACACGACTACCCCTCTGAGATTTATTCACAGTCCAAGTTTGTCTGTCCAAGCCCAAACCTCATAGAAAGGAATTCACTATATGCTGGTCTGAATATTTTCTCCTGTCAGTTGAGTAGAGATGACCTGCAACTGTAATATTAGGATGAGAATTCTGAACACCCTACATTTCTGGGGCTCTTGAAGCCAAAATCTTGTTTCAGGTCATTTGCCAGGTGTCAGTTGCAGAAATTTGGCTCTAGGTTTAGATTTCAAGTATTTCAAGGATGGGTTTAAGGCAAATCTCTAATTGTGAGGTAATTGCCTTGCCTTAAAATTTTTGATTGTCCTCTTTAGGGGGAAATCTCATCTGCAGTATGAGCCACGTCTAATTTTTCCCTTTTTGGAATGGGAAAAAGGACCTAGTCCAAACCAATCATGTATGTACCAAATAGAGATGCAACATGGAGTTTGTTTTGTTTTGTTTTAGTTTTATTTTGTAGATGCTTATAATGAAACCAAGTGGCCTGTATCCTTGCTACTGTAAGATCTGGCAATTTGATGGCTGATGAGCAGGGCAAGGAGCTCTCACAGTCTTAGTTGGGGTAGAGATCATGCTAACAACTCTGAGACTGCTTGATAAAACAAATAATTAAGAAATAGATTTTATACATGCACACAATTATACTATGTAAGCATTACTATTAACCTGTTGGCTTATGCATGATTAATGTGACCTTTATCACCATAATAATAGTGTTTCACTTACAAAGCAATTGCCACATGTGGATTTCAGAAAACTTCACAAAAGTTAAGGGCCTGAAAAGGATGAAGTCTATTGTCAATATGCATTTTTACATGTGCAATTACTGAAATGAAATGGGTACTTAGATCATAAGTAGCCATGTAAATGTTTATGCAAAATTGCTCAGGCACCTCAATTTTCTGAAAGAGATATGCTAAGTAATTAAGACTCCAAAACCTCTTTGATTTCTATGGGGCCATGGTTGTATCTAGAGATTCTAATCCTAGCTAAGATTCTAAACACTAGGGATTCTAAAGCTCAGCATAAGCTCAGCAGCTTATGACCTTAGGCAAGTCTCTTAACCTCTGTGTTAGAGTTGCTCCATCTGTAAAACAGAAATAAGAATACTACATGTACTTCAGTGGGAGTTTTGTGGATTACATCAATGGGGTAAGGATTTCACTTCATACCCATACAGTTCCACACTCTAACAATTAGACCATATCTTAGTTATCATTGATCCATTCACCACTGTTTTAATTTAGTCATTGCTTTATGCATAATGCAGACAGCTATATACCATCCACTAACGGATTTGTTATAATTCTTTGTGATTAGCTCTTCTCTCTTCATGTTAAACTTCTAAATCTCGTCTTCATCATCCTGGTTGTAGTTGGAAATACCTTACGAATGAAGCTATCAAAACCCTTTATAGCAAAATTTAACCTTAGCAGAATTGTGAGGTATTTTTCACCTGTTTCCCAGAGCTTCCATTTGTCCTCCCTACATTTTGGAACAGAGCAATGTTGGTTCTTGTCACTACTGAACCGCTAACACAGAGAACAGCAGAAATCAAAAGAGACTAGTTGAAGGGTTCTAATGGAATTTCCACCAGGGAACACTGAGCCAATCAAAGCAAAACTTTTCAAGGTTTAAACTAAGGTTCAACACATGTTATAATGAAATGCTGAGATTATAGTAAGTATAAGTGAGTCCCACCTTGTTTCAGAGGTTCTTCATCCTAGCCTAGCCAAGATCACCACTTCCCAAAAAGGGCTCCAAGCTTCATTTAAAATATGCAATGGCTCTGGAAAGGGAATCTCAACCCATTCCTCAACCCTAGGAAAATCTTTGAGGGAAGGATTTCAGTGGGATAACTCAACCTTAAAGCATGGACTAAAATAGCTTGTGGAATTGGGCCCCAAGTCCTCACACATTGATTCTCATTTAATGAATTTAACCAACAGCGTCTAACATCCACAAAAGAAAGCTGAAGTTCCTCCATTAATTCTGTTGCATTGGGACCCCTGGTATGCTTTCTATTGTTATTGTATGTATGTATTTTTTTTTCCTGTTCAAATGAACCTGAAACACAAGCAAAACTCAAGGGCTGCGTCTAGACTGGCATGATTTTGCGCAAATACTTTTAACGGAAAAGTTTTTCTGTTAAAAGTATTTGCGCAAGAGAGCGTCTATACTGGCACGGATGCTTTTACGCAAAAGCACATCTTTTGCACAAAAGCATCCATGCCAGTGTAGATGCTCTCTTGCACAAGAAAGCTCCGATGGCCATTTTAGCCATCGGGCTTTCTTGTGCAAGAAATTAACGTTGCTGTCTACACTGGCCCTCTTGCGCAAGAATACTTGCGCAAGAGGGCTTATCCCTGAGCGGGAGCATCAGAGTATTTGCGCAAGAAGCACTGATTTTGTACAGTACAAGGTCAGTGTTCTTGCGCAAATACTCGCGGCCAGTGTAGACAGCGGCTGCTTTTGTGCAAAATCTTGTCAGTCTAGACGCAGCCAGGGTTCACAACTGCAAATTAGTATATCTGTATCCCCTCTAAATAGAAGGGTTTCAGAGAGCCCAATTTCTTACTTTCTGAGTCTTGACTGAGGAATATTCCCCTCCACTCACTATTCTTCCAAATTTAATAAGAAACTGAAGTGTGTATGTCTCTGTGTGGTTGTGTACTTGTGCATGTGCATTGAATCAGAGATGAAAATGTTTTACTTAAATTTTTTCTTCATAGTACATAACAATTTAATATAATCTACAGAGGAGGAAATTTATTTAGGGCTTTTCTTAATGATATATTTTTAGTGCATGATTTGCACTGTGAGGTTTACATTTGGGCTGTGAAAAAAGCAGTCACACACAAAAAATAAACATCCAACATTTGCCCTTTCACCATGTTTGCAGAAATGTGAGGTTCATCTTTCTCCTGTTCAGTATTTTTGTTCCTTTAAAAAAAAATAAATGGAGACTGAAACTATGAGCTTGGTGATAAGAAACCATGCACAGCAAAGGAAAGAGCAGGTCATGAGATGAACTCCCCAGGACACATTCTCACCTGCTTTCAATCTGAACCTCATCTGTTTGACCAGGGCCCTACCATTTAAAGAGGAGAATTTAGACAGGAAGGGGAGTCATGCTGAATATACAGATAGAATTTTCTGCCCCTTCAGTTCATCTTTTTCTGTCTCCACGTGTCTCACTCCCTTCTGACTTTATCAGATCTCATGGTCAGGCCAAGATGGTGTGTGCCCTAGAGGATGAGCTGTTTGCCCAATGTGCACTGCCTGAATTTGACAACACATAATTGCTTCTGAAAACATAGAACAGTGGAACACATGGTGGATATGAGATGAAGAGTGCTCAGCTTTACACACTGCTTTGCAAACTGTTCCACCTTACAAATTTGCATAACAGCCCCTACTCTTCCCAGCCCCAGCGGAGAAAGAAGGCAGTGACTGGGTGGAATTCTACCTTAGAGATGTTTAGGGAGGAGTGTAACTTTCCTAGGCATTTAAAATATTATTACTTTCTTACTTCCCTTTATGTTTCTGACTGTATTCTCCTAGAATGCAATGCTGTTGTATGTTTCTTTTCTTTTCTTTCCTTTTAACCACATATGGAATTTTAAAAAGCCAAAGCAGAACTATACAGACACAGCAATAGTTTCAGGGCTGAAACCTTATGGAGAAAGTTTGAGCCTGGGATGGATTTTGAAAGTGGAGTTTTAAACCACTTTAAAATGCTAAGCTTAGTTTTGACATGGTTACTTGTGCCCCATAAAGATAAAGTGACTAGAAGACCCTTTGGGACCCTCAGACAGCTCCCACATATGCTGTATATACTTTCTCATTTTGTTGTAAACTTCTTATTGCCTTTTGTGATACTGTGGTTATTAGGTTAGATCAGCAGCATACCCATTATAAACCTCTATTGATCATGTGCAGGGCTTGAATGGTCAGCAGCTTTTATGTGAAGGGAATAAATAATATACTTGTTTCTAATCATTAAACTATAGAGTTATTGAGGGATTGAATAACTGCCCTTAACATGGCAATTATTTTTGCAGGTACAGTGCTTGGTAATGTTTAAGCATAATTACCTAATAATCTGGTATTTACTATGTAACTGCAAAGTGTAATATTTGCATCTTGTAAAATAAAACAGGCATTTAAAATATTACTACTTTCTAGCTTTTCTTTGTGTTTCTGCCTGCATTTTCCCAGAATGCAATGCTGTTGCATGGTTCCTTTCACCTAAACCTTGTAATTGTAACAAGTTTGTGCAATGTGAGTATTTTTTAACTCTTGAGATTGGCAACATGCTCTGTCCACTGAAATTATCAATTTTCTATTTATGATGCCTGTGATTTCCAAATTTACTGGCAGTGTGGGAAGGAGAAATCTGGTGGTCTCTGAAGCCCAGAGAATCTATATGTTTGTTTAAGCAGTCAGAGCTTAGAGAAATCTGCCTAGCGAGTAACCCCCAGCCTAGGGAAAGCTTAATTAAAGCCAGTGGAGATGTTTTCTTCTCAGTTTCTGATGACTAAGGGAGGAAAACAGCACTTCAGAGTCCATTCGGGGCTCAGTCCATATTGCCTAATCCTTCTCACAGTCTTTCTAAACATTGCCTTGGTAATTTTTAAATATCACATTCTGATCATGATGCTATGGAGAGTTTATTTCAGTAGGAGTTTGCAAAATGAACTACGCAAGTTTGATTTGCAGGAACTGGCAGCAAATGCAGCCGTGCAAATGTGAACCCCACCGTTTCATTAGGATGTTTGAATTTGACAAGGGAGCTCCCCCCCCTCGTTCTTTGCACTTGAGAAGTGAGTGAACAGATAGATGGGGATGGCGTGTACAGGCTTCTAAAGTACCCTAGCCCATGCTTGCCAGCTTCTTGAACATGGACTGAGGTTCACAAACCCTTCCAAGCCATGGTGCGGGCAACTGGATGTGACATGAATGTTTTGCACAGCTGTCAATATTCTAGGGTTCAGCACAATTGTTATGCAACAGGCTCATTTTAAATATTAAGATGGTGGAAGCCTCCATGATGAAAAACACTTAAAATACAAAATGCTGGAAAGTGTGCTGTGGGAAACTATGCTGCAGTTGACAATGGAAGATGAATGAATCCAAGGGCTCCAAAACTCTCTTCCAACTCTAATGTGTAGAACTTAGTTTATGAATGTTAAGACGTGGCTCATATTGGAAGGGAGTCAGAGGGCTGTTTATGTGTGGAGTGACTGTGAATCTTCTGGAGTTCCCAGATAAATAATTAGCTATGGAATCAAGAATACTTTTACTATTCTGGACACACAAGCAATGGTGAAGGCTGCGACACCGTTTAACAGGTGTACTGTACCTCCTATCACCTACCCTCATCATATCCTTTGTATTATTCTTTTCTGGTCCTTGCACTTAGCATCTGGAAGAACTTGGACCGTGGCTGGCCCCTGCACACCATCACCAGAGGTAGCTGGGAAGGTTCCTTGCATCCTCTTCATTCACCACCTTGCACACCCATGCAAAGCAAGTGACTGACTGGCCCTACAGTCGTGGTTCAACTGCTCATTACCATGTCATCCCTCCATAAGATGATGGAGGTCCAGTTTGAAGAGAACATTTCAGCAATGCCCTTCTAATCTCTAGAAGCTCATGTAGCTCGTGGGATTTCAGTATTCATTGATTTTATGTAATGCCTTTGTAACTATTGGTATCTATTTGGATTCCAATTATTCCTATCACAATGCATTCTAACCCAAGGCTCATTAAAGCCAGCAGGTAGATTCACGTTGGAATGGACTTTGGATCCGAGCCCAGCTGTGTGTTCATATGCACACTGCCTCAGCCAGTTTACAATCTAAGACAACAATCAGTGCAGGAAAGGTAGCATAAAAGGATGCAATCAAAGTATGTGCAATTTTTATATAGCTGTATTGGTTTTATTTAAATATCAACTGTCATTGGATGTCCCTAAATCTACTCTTTTATTACTTCAATAATTTCTTGTAGGAATGATGGGCGAGTTGTTATTTTTCTCCATCTCTTCTAAAGCATTGTCTGCTCTTAGAAGAGAAGAAAGGGCAGAGTAAGCTGCTGCTTAGCAGAGCTGAACACAAGGATTGCTAAATTGTCAAATACTATAATGTGTTATGACATAGATCATCTGTTGTTTTCCAGTCTCAGAAGAAACCTCATTCCTTTGATTGTATTAAATTATCGGCAAATGTCCTTTAAAGTCACTCAGGGCCCTTTCATCAGAACATCAGACATGGGTTGCATGAATGGAAAAAACTCTTTAAAGTTATTGTTTCTTTGGCTATTTGGTTTACCTTTAGTTTTACAGCAAAGTAAATAAACAAATGAAGGGTTTGGTGAATTGTTACTATAGCAATCTCCATGGTAACATAAAAATGCCACAAACACTCATCTTCCTGCAAGAGCTCAAGTGTGAGTGAAACACTGGACTCACTCTTCAACTATAGAAATATGGAATTGAAATAAAATTTAAGTTGTTTTTAAAGTTACTCAAGAAGAGTTAATGTTCTCACTTATAGAAATGACTGAAATCTCTCCAGGTCTCTTGGAGTAGAGTCATCTGTCATTTATCATTGATAACTACACAGACATTGCAAATATTTCTAAATGATGTATTTTGCTGCTTCTTTCTTTTTACTGATCATAGAACTAAATATTTTCCTTGGGTTCTCAGGGGTATCTGTAGTGCTTTTAATGGGCTTGCATAACTTCTCTTTTTTTGCAGTGAAACAACTTAGCAAGTGTCAAAAGATATCATGTTCCAAATGGAGTGGACTCATATTTTCCCTCAGTCTCCTAATGTCTATGCAAAATGTGATTATACAACTATTCAACTCTTATCATAGGGTCAATCTACCTTTATAGGGGAAGCAGTAAAAATGAACACTGGTTTCTACTTCAGAATGAAATAACGAAAAGTCTTGTTGACTTAGTAGAAAACTAGTATATTTTTGTTCTGACTTAATTATTCTGAACCAGATTCTGATACCCTGAAGTTTTACTCTCCAAATAGTACCATGACTTAAATGAGATTGACAGACAGATTCTTCAAATCTTGCTCAAGGTAATTCACTGAGTAAGCGGAATGTTGAATAAAAAAATATGGAATAGCAAACAAACATTAGTTCCCACCATTTGTTCAGTCCACTGTAACTTTGTACAAGTTTTGTGGGTAAGGGAGAAGCAGTGGATGTGGTATATTTAGACTTTAGTAAAGCATTTGATATAGTTTCACATGACCTTCTTATCAATAAACTAGGGAAATATAACTTAGATGGAGTTACTATAAGGTGGGTGCATAACTGGCTGGATAACCATTCTCAGAGACTGGTGCACAATCATGCTAGAAGGGCATAACAAGGGGGGTTCTGCAGGGGTCTGTTTTAGGTCTGGTTCTGTTCAATATCTTCATCAATGATGCAGATGATACCAAGCTGGGAGGGGTTGCAAGTGCTTTGGAGGATAGGATCAAAATTCAAAATGATCTGGACAAATTAGAGGAATGGTCTGAGGTAAATAGGATGAAGTTTAACAAGGACAAATGCAAAGTACTCTACTCAGGAAGGAACAATCAGTTTCACACATACACAGTGGGAAGTGACTGTCTAGGAAAGAGTACTGCAGAAAGAGATCTAGGGGTCATAGTAGACCACAAGCTAAATATGAGTCTACAGTGTGACACTGTTGCAAAAACAGAAAATATGATTCTGGGATACATTAACAGGAGTGTTGGGAGCAAGAAATGAGAAGTCTTCTGCTCTACTCAATGCTGATTAGGCCTCAATTGGAATATTGTGTCTAGTTCTGGGCACCACATTTCAAGAAAGATGTGGAGAAATTGGAGAAGGTTCAGAGCAACAAAAATGATTAAATGTCTAGAAAATATTAGCTATGGGGGAAGACTGAAAGAACTAGGCTTGTTTAGTTTAGAAAAAAGAAGACTGAGGGGGGACATGATTGCAGTTTTCAAGTATCTAAAAGAGTGTTACAAGGAGGAGGGAGAAAAAAATGTTCTCCTTGGCCTCTGATGATACGACAAGAAGCAACAGGCTTAAATTGCAGCAAAGGAGATTTAGTTTGGACATTATGAAGAAATTCCTAATTGTCAGGGTTGTGAAACACTGGAATAAATTGCCTAGGGAGGTTGTAGAATCTCCATCACTGGAGATATTGTAGAGCAGGTTGGATAGATATCTATCAGGGATGTTCTAGATGGTGCTTGGTCCTGCCGCGATGGCTGGGGACTAGACTTGATGATCTCTCGAGTTTTAGTATTCTATACCACCTCTAGTATTCTATGATTCTATACATGCTGTTCCAATACAAAAAAAAATGCACCAAAACCATCACAGATGAAAGCAAATATAATTCCACTGTATTCAAAGGAGCTCATGTCTGCTTATAGCATTAGTAATTATGGCATAAAACCTTTCAACTTACCTATCTGAGCATATCTTGGCCTCCACTGCACCCCATTGCATTACAGAATTTTCTTATGTAAGGAATGGAAGTATTGTCCAGTGGTTAGGACACTTGCCTAAGACCTGGGTTCAAGTCCTTGCTTAGGCACTGATTTCCTGTATGACCTTGGATGTATTACTTAGCTATGTCTCAGTTCCTTCTCTGTTCAATAGGGAAATAGAACTTCCCTACCTCGCAGTAATGTTGTGAGGATACATACATTGAAACAATTGTGAGATTCTGAGACACTGCAGTAATGGGGACCATAGATAGAAAAGAATTCTGCCTGTTGAGTCAGAACTCTCCCACCCCCTCCCCAATTTCTGGTACAGAGGTTTATCAGGATGCATAGTAGGGACAAGAGAGGGATGGTCAGTGCCTTCTTCTCTAGCAATCCTTTTTCAATTAAACATATCTGGGCTGCTCTACATTACTGTGGTAAATGGATCTAATTTATGCAACTTCAAGTTACGTGACTAAGGTAACTGAAGTTGACATTGTTAAATCTGTTTACTGCAGTGGCTGTCCTGTCCTGTGTCGATGGGAAAACATCTCCTCTCATCTTCCTTTATGCTTCTCAAGGAGGTGGAGTATACAAATCGATGGGAGAGCACTCTCCCATCAATTTAGCCTGTCTTCACCAGACCTGCTGAACGGACACTCACTTTATTAATTGCAGCAGTGCCCATCTACTGGCAAGTGAAGATGTAACCTTAGGGTACGTCTAGACTACATGGCTCCGTCACACCCTTAGTGTGAGAGAAAACCTGGTATTCTCAATGTTCTCAAGCCAGGTTAAGATATCTTTGCCTCTAGCTTGGGTTTTTTGAATCTCCACAAGACTTGAGGATCTGGCTCAAGGTTTGCCAAAAGGCTTATTTCCATTTGTTAATTTTGGCAATTAAAGACCATATATAATTGTAGCAAATAGTCAGGGCTCCTCAAGGCACTTTTAATGAGTTTTGTGAGCCAGTTCTTCAAAAATATTATCCAATGGAGTGGACATGGTTGTGAGGCAGCATCACACAATTTCAGAAAAAGAACAATCCTGGAATGACTTAATGAATTTTCTAGGGAATTTGAGGGTTTTGTGATGATGATAGATTTTAAAAAATAAGTTTATTGACTTTAATTTAGTTTTTTCAAATGTATAACACTGCCTTTAAGGATTGAATTATTTTATTCTTGAACAATATACTGTATTTTTTGAATTGTCCAACAAATAATTATAGGTTCAACAGACTGCAGAGGCAGAAAAGCCAGTAAATAAGATGTCAGACGAACATTGATTTATAAGAGGCTACAGGGCATTTAGACTTTCTTAAGGATAGGAAGGAAGGAGGGAGGGAAAGAGGACCAGACAAATAGATATACAGATATTCCAAGACAGCCTTAGGGACAGGAAAGGAAAGAAGTTTAGCTCCAAATCTGGTTGTAAGAATAAAAACAAAGATAGTTCTCATAAGAATGTATTAAATGTTCTAGTCCATTTTTGTTGTACGTGTTGGAAATGAGGGGAACTCCTGCAGCAAATATTTCTTTGTGTTTTGCTTTTCATCAGTTGATCATTGCTCAGTTAAAGTCCTCAATAATAACAGTTGTTAATAGTCCTTATGTCCCTTGCACTAAATAACTCTGGATCCTTGAAGAGACTGGAAGCTGACACATATCACAACAATAGTTCTCTTGATAAATGTTTCCCACATACCGCACATATTATATAATTTTTACCTTTAAAAATATTCTTGGTAATTTAATGCTCATGAAATTTAGGGACTATCTCTTGCCTATTCCTGCCAGACACCAAGCAGTCTCAGCTCCATATGGGCTCAATGAATCTTAGAGGATCAGGCACTGAAGAGTAGAGGTTAAAAAAGTAATACTTGGAATTAGGCATGGTACCTTACAATTTTCCATATTCAATATTCTTGAATCACCCCCAGTCCTGCCTTTTGTAATTCAAAACAGCTCCTGGCCTCACTTCATCAGAGTCTGGAAATCCCACGAGAATGTGCCATGTTGATTAGCTTTGCTTTCTTTTCTAAATATACAATGTGAATTTAATTTGGATGGAAGGTAGTGCCCTAACAAGCCTAGACACCAACTGCCTGTTTATCTCCAGCAGTGGTTCTCAAACAGAGAAACACACACCCTGCAGAAGTCTTCCAAGGGGGTACATCAACTTATCTAGATATTTGTTTAATTTTACAACAGGCTACATGAAAAGCATGAGTGAAGTCACTACAAACTAAAATTTCATCTAGACAAGGACTTGGTTATATTGCTCCATATACTATATGCTGAAATGTAAGTTCAATATATAATTATATGGTAAAAATGAAGAAGTATGTAATTTCTCAGCAATAGTGTGCTGTGGCACTTTTGTATTTTTATGTCTTATTTTACAAGCAGTAATTTTAAGTGAGGTTAAACTTGGGTGTATGCAAGACAAATCAGACTCCTGAAAAAGCTACTCTAGTCTGGAAGGGTTGAGATCCACTGATACAGCAGTGAAAGATTCCCTCTCTTCACTGAACAGTAGATCTCAGTCATGAGACCGTAGGACCTTTTGCTTGGGGTGACAAGATAATTCCTTTCCATTACCCAGTCAGTCATTGGACTATTTAGAGAGACTACAAACCTGGGTGCAGATTCTGTGACATGGACATATCCACTGTGATCTGGATTGAGATCACCAAATTAATTTTACATACTCCAACACACAGTCAACAGACAGTCAAACACTTTTTGGGCCCCTTTATACTGCCTGAGTAGTATAAACAGGCTTTAGTGTAAATGAGAATCAGGTTCTTGGCCACTAGTGATATAAGCTGGATTTGTGATAGTGACCTACTTGCAAAAGATTCAGGCCAGGTCTACAATAAAAGGGAAGGTTGAATCAAGATATAGAACTCTTGCAATGTTAATTCTGAAGCTGGTGTCAACATACCTTGTTCCAAATTTCCCCGACATTCCCACAGTGGGAGGCCAAATGCTGCCATCAGCTTCTCTTACTCCTCGCAGAAGTAGGAATACTGGCCATCGACTAAGGCACCCTCTAAGTTAGTCTTAACTAGACTAGACTCGCTAAATCATACTGCCGAAGATCGATCATGGAAGTGTCTATTTTCTGTTTAGTGAGGACATGGCCTAAATAGTGCATTCAAATTCCCCGAACCACCTAATGTTACATTTCCATGGTGCTTTTTTTTTTTTATGTGCACAAATGAAGATAAGGCTACAACCAACAATCTAGTTTTGCCTTGTGATCTAAGTCAGAATTTGTAGTCTGTTTCAAGCTGAAAAGCTAATGCACCAACCCACGGTGTCACCAAACCTCCCTACCTTTTGCCTTCAAATAGTTTTGCCCCCCGCCCCTTCCCAGAAAGAGAGCGTACAGAATTTACTTTTCATATAACACCTTAGGATTTTCTCTGTGGAAAACTTGATGACTTTTAATAGGGATTTGAACTTTTAGACTCAGGCTATCAAAATGCAATTTCATACCTCCACACAAGGAGAAATAACACTGATAGAATTTCCACTTATCTTTATGCCAACAAATTTTTTAAAGTAACACACGGCTGGAGTGCTGCTCTTTTACTCTGAATGAAATGAGGTGGAGGTTAAAAGTCACTGGTGATATTTTATTACAAGAGGGCATAATTGGTGAATTAAAAGGATAAAATGAACACTAGCAATGTAGCCAATGCTGTGCACACAGAACCAAAAGAAAAAATGAAATGGGATTCGGGGGTGAAAGCTCTGCTTTCAGCTCTGCAGTTTAAAGTATTCAAAGAGTAAAATGTAAAGTGAGCTGCAAGGGTCAGATCTGGATAAGAGCCCACATTCTGTGTCTCAGCATCCGTTCAGGGATAAATTTGGCTCTTAATCAGGGCTGACAATTAGGCTGTACGGTTAATATTTTTACAGCTGTTTTATTAATAACATATACAGAGCATCCAGCCAGGGTTTGTTGGAGACACCTCAGGAAAACGAATGATGTAAATAACAGATGGAGGTAGAATATTCTTACAAACAGGCATAAAGATATTCCCATCTTGTTTAGAAGGAACTTAAATAGACAGATTGTAGAGAGACGGGGGGGGGGGGGGAGAAAAATAAGAAGAAAGAAAAGTACATACAGTACAGTATATAGAATATTAGGTATTCACAGTGTCTGACATACCCACTTGAAGTAACAGTAGTATTCAAAAGACTAATAGTGAATGGGTTGCAGTGTAACATTTTTCTGATTGTCAACCTTTCAAAGCAAATGGCACTATTATTACACTGCTTTCTCTAATATACACCATGTTTATGTCCCTGTGGTTTACATAATATGTTATCGAGGGCCCTATCCTGCAGCCATGGCAGCAAAGCTAGATCACTTTAGGCAGTCACGTACCCCACTCACATTACTTATAAGCTGCGCACATTTAGAAAAACATCCTTTTTATTGATTTCTTAGATAGATCTGAGTCTCCTACACTCAAGCTGCTCCTTCCTCCATTCCACAACCTCCATCCCCACATCTCTGCTCCCTATTCCACTTTACTTGTTCACCATAGTAGCTCTTCTTGCATTACAATATAGCAACCTGTTCTTCACCATCTAATCAAGTGTGCCTCTCTGGTCTACTGGCTCTCTCTTCAGTACCTCTGAAGCAGTGTTTCTCAAACTGTGCTCCGTGGAGCCCCAGGGCTCTGCGAGACAGCTCCAGAGGCTCTGCGAGGTTGACAAACTGGAAACAACGATAGGTACAACACATACAATCAGTGGCCCGCTGGGGCTCCGCATACATTTTTACGCATGTAAAGGGCTCCAGAGCGCAAAAAGTTTGAGAACCTCTGCTCTGAAGCATCCTGGATGGTGACACTTGTACTTTCCTGGTGTCAACTTGACTGCCACACAATGTTTTATAACATTGTAAATGCAATCATAGAATTTAAAGAATTCTAAAAATAAATGCATTTTATATTATTCCTTTAAGTATATTTTCATGTGAAACATAATTACTAACTGATAGGCAGGCTACAAACAAATTCTGTATGTATTACAAAGGGTTTTTAGAATAAATAATGCTGTACCATCCTTAAACAACCACTCAATACCAAGTGATAAACATGAAGCAGTGATCATTGCATAGTAGATTTTGTGGTCCCAGATTAGATTAAACTGATTTTAAAGACACATTACATTTCTTTATTTTGTATTTTCTCCTCATGATATCTTGGCAGGACAGAATTGAGTTTGTTTCCTCAATTTCCACACTGTAACATCATTCCATAGTCTTTTAAATTTAACCAGAATTCTGAATTTCCTGGGTTTATGGTGCTTCCTTAGGGGATAATTACAACCTGTAATAATTTTACTCTTGAATTACTGGTAGGCATTCAATTTTAATTCCAATAGGTTTTTTTATCCATGATTCTATTAGAACGTTTGAACATGGTGGCCAAATACTGGAAAAAGGAGAACTGGATGACATGATGTATTGAACTTCCAAAATATTTTGACAAAATATCTCACAACAATCTACCAAAGAAGTAATCAGACATGGGAAGAGAGATAAAATACTACCTTAGCCATGTATAATGACAATCAAAACATGCACATGTAACCCACACACCTGGGTTCACTGTCCCACGTAATGGCACTTAGACCAGTTACAGTGAGAGATAAGAATGAGTGAGCTCTACCGCCTAACCTTATATCTCAAGATGTAGAGGCTCCTACGCTAAGTTCCAGAGTCTGTGTGTAACGGCCTGATGGCAGTTACACACAGAGACAGCAGGATAACTTAATAGGATGGGTGTTAGGAAGACTGAGGATGTAAGCAAACCACTAAAGTTTGAGAGTCAGAAAGTTTATCCCATAAATGTCCACTATAAGGTTTTTTGCATCATTTTTAGGTGTAGCTGATCCTAGTCATTGTCAGAGATAGGACACTGGTCTGGATGGACTATTGATCTGAAATATGATTCTTATGTTCTTGTTCATGTTAGTTAGTGAGCAGACACAAAAGGGAAGCCAGCTTAAGAAAAGAGAATTCATTTTTAAAAGCTGAGCAAATGTTCTCAGAAACATATTTACGTTATCAGCTTCTTTTTCTCTAAACCTGCTGGCTTCTGTATAAAGGGAAACTAAATCTTTTTTCTAAAGAATAACATCCCTTTGATTTAAAGAAAAAAATTGGGCTGGATTCTCCAGGCTGCTAAGTTCACTTTGTTTACATAATACAATGTGAACTAGGGTGACCAGTTAACAAGCGTGAAAAATTGGAACAAAGGGGCAGGGGCTAATTGGAGTCTAAATAAGACAAAGCCCCAAATATTGGGACTATCCAATCAGGATATCTGATCCATTCAGGACATCTGATCACACCTAACATGGACTGGGTGAGATCCCTTATGTAGGGAGTGTCTAGAGTTGTGTAAAATTGGCAGAGGGAAATTGTCCATTGAGATTCCTCCATTGGAGTAGTGTGTCCAAGGATAAGAGTGCCCAAGATCAAGGTGGGAAGTGGGTGGGTTTGGGTACGGAGATGAGGCAGGGTAAGATTAGGGAAAGGGAGGTGAAGGGTGAGGTCCTAGAGAAACAAAGCTCTATCACACCTGATTTCTTACTCATGGAATGTCTTCCATTATATATGTAATTTTAAAATGTCTCCCCATTGAGGCCAGGCTCGCTACTGTACCGGAGTTCTGTTCAGTGCAGTGGAGACATTCACCTTTGTTTCATAATAAAGCCCTAAAGATACTCTGCTGATCTTGCTTTCATTTGATAAAAGCTAGTTATTATAACTGAGCCCTGTGAGGAAGACTTGGGAAGCTACATAAAACCAAAGGCAAGATTTATTCCCCTTAGTTCTTCACACAGCTCACATTCATCTCTCTCCTTCTCTTCCTCCATCCCCACTTTTCTCATGCAGCCCACTCTCCATAGTGCATCCTGGGAATTGTAGTTCCTGAACCCAACGCTACAGGAATCACCTAGGAACAACCTTACAAACTTAAATTGGTGTGCCTGTCTGCCACATTTGTTTTTAACAAAACCTATATTTGGAGCCTGAACCTGAAGGGTTTAATTCAGGAAAGTCACTTATGCACTTGCTTAATTGTAAGCATGTGCTTAAGCCCATCCCAATTCAGCGAAGAATTTAAGCATATGCTTAAAAGTTAAGCATGCGTGTAAGTGTTTTGTTGCACTGAGGCCTACACTAGCAGATTTCTTGGGGGTGAACAGCTGCCACAGATTTGTGTGCAATATGAGGAGTTAAACATCAGCAGTGTATGATACACAAATGCTTTGCACATAAATGGTAAAACTAAATCATTTGGCACAAGTCGTGATGAATCATATGGATTTGCAATTGCATTTGTACACTGGGGTTTTCTTTGGAGCTTTACATGCAGATATGATGGTTAGCAGCTGTAAATGATTTTAGTTGCTCATGCCTGGGTTATCCATCCAACATATAGTGAAGACTGGAGAAAATGAGGTTAGGATTAGATAATGCCACAAGATGGACAGGAAACCTGAGGGAAAATGTGAGGCATCGTGGGAATATGTGGTTTGTGGAGGAAAAATATGAAAGGAGATTGTAGGCAAGGTTCAGCTTGGCCCGGCATAGATAACTTTTGTCAGAAACAGATAGGAGGGGAAGAGCTTCATCACTACCCTGAATGCCAGAAGCTTACTGGGAACATATGATGATGATGATGATGATTGATATAAATTTAGGAGACCATCATATCATGATGATGATGATGATATAAATTTAGGCACCCACTTTTGAAAGTTTTGTTATGGAAATATAATTCTAATTTGCATATTTTCTTATTAATACAAAGTGCTGCAGATCACCTAATGTTTTGTTTAGTGAAAAAGGTAACAACTGAAGGTGGTACCAATGAGGAATACTAGTTTTCAGTGTTAACCTAACATAATCATAACTAACATGCCATTTTAAATATGTGTCACTTACCTAAATTAGAAGGCTTTGCTGTTCTATCTGAAGATGGACCAGATTAAATGGAAATTTAGCAAGAGGCATAGAAAGAACTTTAAGGAGCTCTTTGACAACGAGACAGAAGCAGTAGTGGAACATCCTTCAATTTTTAGTCTGTGGTTATGAAACTTCTATGGTCTAGGGCTGAGAGGGAATTGGAGGAGGAGGATTTGAGATTCTGGACACAAACATACTGCAGCTGATGAAGACCCTGAGTATTTCTGAGTAAAGGGATTACTAATAACTTCATGAGGGCCTCTGTAACTGCAGCTGATTATTCTAATTTACAGCTATTTTATAATAATTTGAGTTTAAGTTTGAAATGCTACATTCTATCGCTTTTAACTAGCTCGGTATGTGTGTGTGCTAGCTACAGCTAACTACCCCAAACCCAGTGAAACTGGGAGACTGTGTGATTCTTATTATTAACTATATTAAAGTAAAATTAAAAGTGGGAACTGATTACTCCTGCTTACTGTGCTAATTGTGGCTACCGTATATACTGGAAACTTGTTTAAAATCTGTGTGTTCCAAAATAATATGGGATGCAAAACACTAGATGCATCAGGAAAAGTTTAAGAATAGAACTGGGGTCTTAGCTTTGAATTTCTTGGCTGATAGGTTTGAAGTTACAGCAGACCTTTACCATTAAGCCAAGTAACAGGATTTTCTTTTGCCCTCTATACAGTTTTTAAATCTACATTTCATTGCATATGAATCACTGCATTATTTCAGTGCCTCATGGTACCTCATCAGGGGATATTTAGTCAGGCACATTTCAACTCTATTATCATCTATTGGTGTCTATTGTAGGTGTCTGTAACTTTTATTTATAGATATTTCTATGACACTTAGCAGTAAGATAGTTGAACACCTCACAATGTTAAATGCAACACGTCCTTCTGTTATTTATATGGTACCTATCACCATTGGATCCATACAGCTCACAAAAATGAATTCATCTCCCTACCTACTTGTGAGGCAGGGAAATATTAGCTGGGGGAACCTCCGGTATAGAAACCATATTAGTTGGGGGAAACTATGGTATAGAAAGTGGTATTTTCAAAAGTGCCTCAGTTTGACTCCATATTATACATAAAGTAATGTAGATGAACTAAGTACATTGAGTACCCAGACATTGCAGAGAGTCCATATTCCAAATGAAATACAGATAAACGGTTGTGTCTGTTGTGAAATGAATATAGATCTATCGTATATATGAAACCAAGAGTTAGAGAGTGCACAGGAGGCAATACATCATTGCCTGGTAAAATACTCTAAAACCACAGAAATGAATGATATTTAAAAAAATCACAATGTGATAAAAGATCAGTACATGAAGCCTCCCTTGGGAAGACACAGGCTTCCTAAAGAATATCTGCTTCATCTATCAATGTCTTTATAAACAGGCTTTCTGCAGGGCCATGTGTGGAGCTCAGGGTAAGATCTTGAGAGCCTGCTCGGCTCCAGGGATTTAAATACCGAGATTGTGTTATCAGTGATAAAAGTTCATTTTAGTTTATTTGAGGGTAAGGAGGAGAATAAACAAACAGCAATTAACACCAAACTGCTATTTTGCACAGCCCATTCCTAACAGTGGCAGGAGAACATGCTTGCATTGCTTTGAAATTTGGCATATCTGCCTTAATGTGCAAAGTTGGACTGGCACGATAGTGTGCATACTGCCGAGCACAGGATTATGGCCTCTTCTGAGGGTACCTTGCTAGATGTGAGAACTTGAAGGCTTGAGTTTAATTTTTGACTCTGACTTCTGGGATGATCTTGGCAAAGTCACTAACCCCGGTATCCTGGGGTTCCTCTATTGTTGGCTTCCCATAGGCAGAAATTTAGCACCTGTCTTCAGGGGTGCACACAGCTCCTGTTCAGCAAATAGGAGTTTTTGTCTACTGTGGTGTTTGCTTCCTGCATGGTAATATCTCTGGGCCAAGTTTTAACAGGATTGTAAACAGATAGGTGCTTTGTGGGATTGTCAAAAGTGCCTGGCCACCTTATTCCCATTGATTTCAGGCACTTCAGATAATCTCACTCCGCTACATCTTTATGCTCCAAAGTATTTTTTAAGTTCTGGCCCACGGTTTCTCAAATGTACTGGGTACCTAGCGCCTCTGAAAATCAAGCCCTCGATTCAGATTGACCTTCTAAATTTAGAGGACACCTTTGAAACATTTGCCCGGAATCTCTCTTTACCTCAGTTTCTTCATATATAAATGGAGGTGCTGTGACTTCCCTTCCTCAGAGGAGCGTGTTCAGGCTAATTGTGTTCATTTCTATGGATTGGGAAGACAGAGGCTTGACTGTGGAGATAACATCATCCCTAAGGGAACGCAATTAAGATATAGATATAAAATAACTTAGAGCCAGTCAACATGGGCATTTCCCCCTCTTCCTGTAGAGGGGAAAGGAAGGCTTCAGGGAGCTTGAGGCACACTGTCCAGGAAATTTACCATCAATGACAATACAACAGATGGGGGGGAGCCCAAGTGCTACCTAGGTTCTATAAGACCTTTGAATGTAAAGGTCAGATCTCCTTCACATACTGTTTGTGTGTGGGAGGGCAGTTTGGGACAACTCATCTTCCATCAAATTATTTGAAGGAAATTCTGGGAGCAACAACTTTGAGTTTCCAATTTCTTATGCAGATTTTCCCTCCCCTTTGACCCTAAATGGGTTATTAAAGATGGATTTTAGTGAATGTAATTTCAGTTCTTATATTCTTAAAGGTAGTGTTGTCTTGCAGATCAGGAGATATGAAATTAGTTCCCAGCTCTGCCACAGATTTCCCGTGTGACCTTTCCTTTTTCTGAGCCTCAATTTCCTATCTGTAAAATGGAGATAATGTTACTTTTTTCCCCACCCTTTATCTTGTTTACAAAGCCTTAAACTCTTTGTGGCAGGAACTGTCTCCCACTATAAATATACAGGGCCTAGTAAATAAGGCCCTGGTTTTGGCTGGGGTCACAACATACTACTATAAATATTATTGCTGAATGATTTTATTTAATATGAAGTATTTTCATATATTAAAAAACTGATCTGTGTTCTCAATCTGTACAGCAATTTAAATATGATATTCCCTGAGGTGTTTTCATAAAGAAAATCCTACTGTCTGGAATAGGAGAAAGGAGCCATAAATACATATTTTATTTACATATATGGTTTTATTGGTCTTAATGCAGCCTGCTTCCCATGTTAAGAATTAATGTTTTCTTTTATATATTTATTACTCATTAGGATCACATCATTAGAGCTTGACTACATAATTAAATTTCGTTAACTGTAAAACACAGGAATCCAAGCTTTCTGAACTTCAAAGCCTGCTTACCAGGTATAAAAAACAGACATTGTTTGAGCCATACAGTTGAGTACGTGTCAGGAGTTACTCTATTAGGCAGATAACAGGATAATCAGACATTTTAGTGAAGATAGTTAAAGGATAAAAATTAGAAGCAGATAGTCAACTGCTTAGTTTGCTGATTTGCACTGCTCTACAGTACAGACATCTTCCACATAAATTTAACAATTATTATTGTATTGCCCTTTTCTGAGAAAGGGTAAAGGAGATTTGTAGGAGTACTTAACACATGTAAATCCCCACCTCTCTAAACTATAGCAGTGTGTTAAATGGGTCCATAAATTTTGTGAGTATTCTGTCCTTTTGGAAGCCATACTTCTCTTTTTCTTTTAATGTAATTAAAGCTGTACCCTACTATAATACAGCTCTTGGGAACCACACATTTAAGGTACTCTGTGTGGGTGTTTAAGAAAGAAGGTGATCATCACTGGGTTAATGTAGACAGGAGGTAGAGATGCAGGAAGTCTGTATACACAGTGCAGTATCATGAATTTGTCAACTGTTTTCTCAAATATAAGTTGAGGCCATTTCATCCCTAAAAATGCCCAATTCCAAATACAAATCTGAGCATCTGCAGTGTTGTTGTAGCCATGTTTCTCCCAGGATATTAGAGAGACAAGGTAGTTGAGGTAATATTTTTCATTGAACCAACTTCTACTGGTGAGAGAGATAAGCTTTTTAGTTCACACAGAGATCTTCTAGAATTTGAAATCCAAGTGACTACCTTTGAATGTTTTTTGTTTGTTTGTTTGTTTTTAAATCTTCTCTGATAATTGATCATATACCAACAAACTGTCAAGGTTTTCTGATACAAAAGTTATAAAGCCTTCAGTAACTTCTCGCATATACTTGAAGGCTCCAATCCTGTAAGGTGCTGACCCCTTCCTGTAAGCTAATGCTGAGCTTTAAGTACATGCGTGATCCTGTTGATATCATTGGGACAGTTCATGTACTTTAAGAAAAGGAAGCACTTTGATGCATTGGGCATGGAGACTTCAGCACCTCACAAGATTGAGCCCATGGTGGTCATCACCTTATGTCCTATCACTAGGTAAAACAGTTGAGACTGACCAGATTATCTTTGTGCTCCATTGGATAGTCCCATCTTGACATACTTAGGAACAAGGACTTGTCTGTTCTAGAAGACAAGTGAAAAAAAATCTCACTTGTGAAACAATCCCACTGAGCAGACAGACAACTTCTATGGCAAACTAATGGCAGGGTTAGGCCTTTAGTTTGTACCGTTTTACTAGAGTTCCTAATGGACAACTTTCATGCAATGTATTGCATTTTGTTTCGCTAGCGATTGCATGCAGAATACCTTCAATAAATTAATCACATAAAAGGTGCCTATTGTGCAATTTATTATATGATTATTGTACAAAACTCCAGTTGAAAATTAATGAGGTTGGACAGTACTTAAACCCAGTATTCCACAGTTAATATTCCTGTGATGGCCTGCTCCTTTTATGATTCTTGTCATAATGCTGTGATGTTGCATCACTGCCAATTTAACTACAAGTTCACCAGGATGATGAATAAGGAAAAATAAAAATTGCATTTGGCACTTTTAATCAGATAATTATTTTTAAGAAACTAGCAGGAATGTTAAATACATTTCCCAGTTTTTTCCATCTGTTCCAACTGACGTGCAAGACTGGCACTGAAATAACGAGGCAGATCTCATGAATATGCTTCATAATGAATATTTCAGGATTATTAGTGTACAAAGATGTATATGTGATATCTGTTTTGCAGGACATCTGGCTGCAACATGTGCCTCATTAAGTTACACCTGTAAATTTGAGGTCAAATTTTAAACCAGTAATGGTAATAAAGAATTCAATGAATAAGATTATTAAGGGTGCCAGGTGTTGGATGTTATAAGGACTAGTATATTGCTCAGATGCTGGTAACTGATTATTAATTACTATAGCTCCAAAATTTTTGGTTTAGTGTATAGCTATAGTTAAATTACTAGTAAAGTTGTTGTGCATGAAATATCTTTTCCCTGCTGCTTAAAGAATACCCTACTAATAGTACAGGAGGGATATACTGACCTTTGAATAAAAGCACAAATCATAGCTTTGTCCACATGGGCAAACTAAGCTGCATGAAATATAAACCACCTTGGCTTGTCTAAGACTCAAACCAATCTTAAACTTCTTTATTCAGTGTGGGGGAAAAAAATCACCGTTTTTTCCTTTGCAAGTTTTATGCCCTTCCGAGTTTGTCCTAAATGGAATTGCATGAGATGATCCAGAAAAGAGCAAATGTAGGGCCAGATCCTGTCCAGCCCCATGACAAATGTGCATGAGGATAGTGGTAGTAAGCAGAAGAATTTTCCCGTCCTTGAATTTTTAGCTGTAGCCCCTATATTCAAAGATGGTTTTAGGTAGCAGCTCCAAATAGTTCTCTTTGTATAATTAATCTCACAAAGCAGCCAAAACCTAGCCAGATTAAGATAACTTGACTAAAAGGGATGAGGCCTGACCAAATGTCTAAATTCAATAAGCAGACTCACACCTATTTCAGTAACCTTTGGATGAAGCCCAGAGTGGCCCTACATATGTATTTAAAGGGTGTAAACAGAAAAGATGTAAAAGAAATTATTTAAAATGACACTAATGATTATGGATAAAATTTTCAGAAGTGTAAGGGCCACATTTTCAAAGGTAATTAGGTACCTAAATATTCCAAAATCAATAGGATTAGCTGCATAGGTGCTTTTGAAAATCCCATCAAGCACAGTTAGGCCCCTAAATATTATAAAAAATGTAACTGTATGGCTTGGTCTACTCTAGGACCTTAGTCGAAAATTAGCCCCCCAAGATCGAATTTGTAAGCAATGCATCCACACTACCAAGCCCGTTATTCCAAAATAAGGGGTTGTGGAATTCAAATTCTGTAGTAGTGCTTTTCATGAGGAATAACGCTATTCCTGAACTAGTAAATCCAAAATAATGTAGGTGTGGACAACCTGGTGCCACTAATTGGAACTAATTGACCTCCAGGAGTCTTCCTACAGCTCCCCAGAATGCTTCCTGGGGCTCTGAGTCCAAGGTAGCATGTTCACATTAATGGAGCCTGCCTCAAACTACATTTGATTATTCCCCATAGTGAGGACATGGATCTTGATTTGTAAAATCTGCTGCCCAGAAGTCGAAATTAGTAAATTTGGACTAATTTCCTAGTGTAGACATGGCCTAAGTGGTTTAGTGATCTAGTTTCCTTGAAAGTCTGTGGGACTTAAGAGCCTACATAACTTACACAGTTTTGAAAATAGACCTTAGGCTTCTAAGTCACTTACACATTTTTGGAAGTTTTACCCTCTATCTAGCCGATGAAATTAAGCATAGAAAAGCTGAATATTAGGAAAATTTCCTACAGGAGAAGGATCTAAGACTGTGGAACTGTCTTCCAAGGGAAGTGGAGAAAATCCTGTTGCCTGATACATTTAAAATGAGGTGGATCGTAGCACTGGAAAATATGCTGTGTAAAAAGGTCCAACATTGAGTAATTAATTTAACAGGTCTTTCCTGACTCTTATTTCTAATTTTTTGTAAGTCAGGTTTACAGACTAAAAAAATCTGGGTAGGTACCCAAACACTGCTGAACTTCAGGAACTTTTTAAATTTGCTTTTCTGCCAGCAATAATACTGTGTACAGCAAACTGGACTGATGCACTTGGGAGGGGAACATCTTCTGTGTAATTTTGTAGTTGCTATAGTGATTGATTAAATTAAAAATAACTTGTAAATTCAAAATCCTAATTGTACTGACAACAATCTAAATGTGGTTAGAACAGTGAGTCACACTCCAGATTATGTGTCTCAAATAAGGATTTAATTTAAATTTAACAAGGCAATTATTACACAGTATGTTAATTCAATACCATTTGATTAACAAAAACTTGTTGCTTGAGCTTTAACAGTGTTTTGTTAGATCTATATCTATTACATGGTTAAACCTCTTCTGAATACTTGGTGCTAACAATTAACATACAATAATTATTGAATATAAATGTACTTTTCTAGATTTGTTGAGTGGCCATTGGACATTTATTACATAGCAGTTGATTTTGAGAAGCATTTACCATAGAGAGAAGGTTAGTAACCATCTAACAAATACATATCTATAAGTATTATATAACAAATATAATATACAACATTTTTATTGTCAAAAATAATATAATATTGAAACTTCCAATGTTATTTTTACTAATCTTTTATATAGTTCTGCAAATATAGGCAATTTTTTGCAATGCCTATCAGTAACATCCCCTGTCCTAAAGAGCTTGCAATCTCTGACATACAACACAATGAAAGACAGAACAAAACATGGAGCAACTCTTTAGGTAAAGGCAGATGTGGACAGATTATGTGTGAGTCAGCACAATTAGGAAGGATTTCCAGAATGAATGGGTGTAGGGTTGGATTTGAAGGAGATACAGGACATTTGGACCAGAATTGGGAAAAAATTTTAAAGTGTAGAGGAAGGTATGAAGGCAAGAGTATTTAATGAGATGGAAGGAAGCATTAAGAGAAGAGGATTGGAAAATGAGAGACTGTGGGAACAAATAAAGTCACAGCTTGAGTGGCATGAGATTCCGTGGGGTAGTGAATGTAAGGACAAAAAACTTGAATTTGAAACAATAGGTCAGAAGCTAGTGAAGGGGCAGATGATGTGATGTAATCAGTAGAAGCAGAAGGCAATGCAGCTGCGGCATTTTGGCTAGATTGGAGAGGGGAGAATTAAAAGGCAGGGGTATCATAGAGGAGAAGGACATTGTAATCAAGAGAGAAATGACTAGCATGTGAGAAAGAGTTAGGAAGAGACAATGAATTTGGATGGCAACATAGAGAAGGAAATTACAGGCCTCAAACTGAGGGCAGAGGAAGAGAAAAGGGAATCAAGAATGACACTGAATTGGTGAGCCAGGAAGATGGGAAGCAAATTGTATTTACCATTGGCACTAGAGAAAGGAAGAAGCAGAGAAGGATTAACAGGAAAACCAAGTTGGACTATTTTGGACAGATTTAATTTGATTGGAACCATAGATGGATAACAGGAGTTTATGGGACCTCTTGGCATACCTAGTCCAACAACTTGTGTAACAAGAACATAATTACACAAATAAGGACATTTGAAAAAAAAAAAAAAAAAAGGAATGCCTCATTCCTTCTGCCCCTCCTCCAAAAGAAAATGAAACCCCAATGATCTAGAAAGGCAGGAAACCCTCATGCTTCTATTCCTAAGCTGGTCTCTAACCAATGGAAGCAAGGAAGAACAGCCTTGGGACTGCTGAGTGGATGTGGAACTCTGATGCAGAATCAAAGCTTCCATGTTTCTGGAAAATATTGCTAGAGTTTATGGTTGGCAAAGCCACAACTGTCTCTTCTTCACTAGCCAAAATTTACACCTTTCCCTCAAGAACTTCTATATATTGTTTTCTATGCAACATTTTACAACACACAAAAAACTGAAGAATTGAGAGACAGCACAAAAATGCATCAAATTTAATATTAAATTAAATTAAATAGCATGAAGACTGTGCTGGTTATTTTATTTAATTTCATATTTAATTGCATAAAATCCTCCCTGTTAATATATTCAAAGGTGCCACAGAATCCAGGAGTCTTGCTGAAGCAATTAGGTCAAGTTAGGTGCAAAACGTTCAGGGTCTTTATAATGAGTTTTTGATGACTCAGCTTTACAACCTGGCAACAGTGGTGCAGAAGTTCTCCAAGCTGGTTCCAGTCCTTCCTCTCAGGCTGATCCCAGAGGGTCATGATAACCAGCTATACCTCCATCTCAGGCTATCACTTGTGGGTATCCTCAAGTCTTTATTTTCTCTCCTTATGTTTTCACCATATATCTAAAACCACTTAGATAACTGGGAGGCACAATGGACTTGAAAGACACCAATATGCAGATTACACCAAGATCTATGTCTTCTTTACATCAAATGCAAACAACATCATCTCACAACTATCCCAGTGACTATTCAAGACAAGTGCCTGGATTAAGTGAAATCCTTGTAAAACATGTGAGACGCTAAATGAAGACGGAAATGTGTAAAAGAACTAGGCAGAAGTACGTAAGAATGGCCATACTGGGTAACACCAAGGGTCCATATAGCCCAGTACTCTGCCTTCAAGCAGTGGCCAGTGGCATGTTTCAGAGGGAATTAATAGAACAGGACAATCATCTAGAGACCCATTCTCTGTCTTCCAGTTCCAGTTTTTGGCAATTGGAGATTTAGAGACATCCAGAGAACAGAGGTGCATCCCTGACCATCTTGGCTAGCAGCTATTGATGGGCCTTCCCTATATGAACTTATCTAATTTTTTTGGAACCCAGTTATTCTTTGTGCCCTCACAATACCTACTATCAATGAGTTCCACCGATTGGCAATGCATTGTGTGAAGGATTTCCTTATATTTGTTAAACTTAAAAAACAACAAATAGTCTGGTAGCACTTTAAAAACTAACAAAACATGTAGATGGTATCATGAGCTTTCGTGGGCACAGCCCACTTCTTCAGATGACCAGAGTGTTGGATGTCCAGAAGTAAAATAAATAAGGGAGAAGGGGGGGGGGGGAGAAAAGGAAAGAAATGGGAGGGGGGAAACAAGAAGAGGTACTGTGTATAAAAAAATATCAAGGGGAAAGCCAAGCTGGAATGTAACAGGAAAAACAAATAGCCTATAAACACCTAAAGCAGTGTTTCCCAATTTTATTTGGCCACGGAACCCTTTTAAACTTGAAAGAATGTTGCAGAACCCCTAATAACAGTCTACTATATGGAGCTGAAAAAGTAGACCACAAATAATAATAAACAAATGCTAAACAAGGTCATGAGATCAACATTTAGTTCAATTGCACATATTTAAAAACAAAAATCACATAATTTTTTTTTTAAATCATAAAATGTTATTGTAATGGAATTTTCTCGAGGAACCCTTATTTTCACTTCACGGAACCCTGGGGTTCTGCAGAACACCACTTGGGAAACACTGACCCAAAGACTGGATAGTCAAAAGAGGCAGATAAGAACCATTAGTAGGCAGTAGAGAAGAAGAGTACTCACACCAGATACTATACAGACAAAGAATCATTGGCACCTTCATTGTTTGGTCGGTTGATAATGTCCCAGCCATCCAGTATCTTTATTTAATCCATTAGCATGAGTATCAAACTTGTGAATGAATTGTAGTTCCAGTTCTTCCCTGTGTATTTGGCTTGTGGAATTGGTCTGTGACAAAACAGCCACTTGATGATCTCTTAATTAATGCCCTGGTAGATTGAAGTGTTCCCCAACAGGTTTTTTGTATGTTCCCTTTACTGATATCTGATTTGTGTCCATTAATTCTTTCCCGTAGGGACTGTCCAGTTGGTCCAATATATATTGCGGTGGAGCACTGCTGTCATTTGATGGCATAGATCACATTACTGGATGTCCAGTTAAATGAACCTCTGATTTGGTGGCTTACGTGGTTTGCTCCAGTAATGAATTAGCTTGTATAGATATGTGGGCAGAGTTGGCATCGGGGCTGATTGCAGGGCTAGCCTGGATGTTTATGATGTAGCTGTGTAGCATGGTTACTGGAGAGAATTTGTGTCAGGTTGGGGGGGGGGGGTTGTCTGTGAGCGAGAATAGGCCTTTCCTCCAAAGCCCCCAAGGTTGTAGATTGTGGATAATGTGTTGGAGGGGTTTAAGTTGTAGACTGTAGGTAATGACAAGTGAAATTATGTTATTTTCTCTTTTGGGTCTGTCTTGAAGTAGTTCATGTCTGGATACTTTTTTGGCTCTGTCAATGTGTTTTTTCACTCCTCCAGGTGGGTATTTCAGTTTTAGGAATTCTCTATATAGATCCTGTAGGTGTTTGTCTCTGTCTGTGGGATCAGAGCAAATCCAGTTGTGTCTTAGGGCTTGGCTGTATACAATAGATTGAGAAATGTGTCTGGGATGGAAGCTGAAGGCATGAAGGTAAGTGTAGCGGTCAGTGGGTTTCCGGTATAGGGTGGTGGAAATTTGTCCATTATTTAATTGTTCTGTAGTGTCCAAGAAGTGGATCTCTTGTGTGGACTGGTCCAGGCTGAAGTTAATGGTAGAACACTCTGGTCATCTGAGGAAGTGGGCTGTGCCCACAAAAGCTCATGATACCATCTACATGTTTTGTTAATTTTTAAAGTGCTACCAGACTATTTGTTATTTTTTAAGTTTATCCTGTATAGACTAACTCGGCAACCCCCTGAAGCTTTTTTCTTATATTTGTTGTAAGCCTGCTGCCTATTAATTTCATTGGTAACCTCTGGGTTTTTGTGTTATGTGAAGAAGTAAATAATATTTTCCTATTCACTTTCTCTACACAATTCATGATTTTATAAACTTCTATCATATCCCCACTTAGTTTGAGCTATATGAGGAGAGGGGAATTGGACGGTTTAGCTTAGAAAAGAGATGACTATCATACCACCCTCTGTCAGGGGTATCTGCCCACAGCAGGCATGACTGTTCTAAGCTCTTCACTGCTACTGGATACCCAAATAATATTTGCTCAAAAATACCTTTTGAAAACTAAGGCCAGCTAGGAGATCACGTCCCATCCTGAGAGCACCTTGCCTGCTTCAGAGACCACCTCTTTGCCCTGTCAGAGGTTCCAGCTGTGGTTATAAGGAACAATGGCACTAACAACAACTAGGGTGAGCTTGACAGCTGAAGTTTCTTTGCTCAAGAGATAAACTTCACTACCAAATTTGCCACTGTCTGGATGAAGTGCAAGTGCAATCTCTTCAGCTCAGTTAAATGCAATCTCTTCAGCTTAGTGCAAGAAAGAAAGAAAACCCTACATGTTTGTGGAGAGGAGAGAGAGAGAAGCAAAGATGAACTATATTTAGACTATTCATGAGCTTTGTTATTTTGAAAAACATTCAGATAAATGAATATATTTCACAATAGATTAATTCATCTTTATCTTTCTTTCTAAAACTATATTCTCAAGAATCACTATAAATTAGTTGCCCTGCTCTGAACCGCTGACTCCATCTCTGAACTCAAGCACTCACTCCGACATACTTTGATGTCGTATCAGTGGACTAGCTCCCATTTAGCCACCCTAAAATAAGAATGATATCTCAGAACAAGTTACTGCTAATGGTTTACAGCACCAATGTAGAGTGCTAAAGTTGTTTTCCTATGAATATAGATTACATTTTTTACATAGCAAGTAAACAGATGCATAAAGATGCATTATTTCATGAGCATAAAAAACCCTGGTACAAGTATAATGCTTTTAATTTGTTTTTATGATTACTTGTAATTAATTAGCATCAAAAGTAAATTATCAACATAGCTAAAAACTGAAATTGTACCAGTAAATGCAGGAATGATTTAACTGGTTTATCTTTATACTAAGGTGGAAAAAAGAAATAATCTTTTTTAAGCTCTGTGTAAATTAAAGTGTCAAAAATAGTGGCAACACAGCTAAAAATGTACCAGAAAAAAGAAATAATAATCTATAATTACAAGTTGTGTGGAAAGCATGCAATGCACATAAATATTTAAGGCAGTTCTAACAGCTCTGGCTTATTATTAAAGTTGGGTTTCAAAACGAATTTTAAGAAATCATGTTTACACTTTATGGAACAATTTATGAGGTCACTGCTCACACACCTCATCAAAAACTTCACCTTTCAAACTGAAAGCCATAAAATGGAGGCATTTTGACAGGATCTGGAGATTTTTAACAAGCCCTTGCTGTTTGGCTCCACATCTTACTTCACTCACCCTTCCTCAATGTTAAATGACAGGGCGGTTTCTGCTTTGGTCAACCTAAAACAAATCAACAGGTTCAAACAAGTGAGCTTCTTGACCCCAATCCATTTCCCTTGACATTTACTGCCAAGTCTTGCTCTGCTGTCAAATCATTTATCCATTCCTTTGGAGAGAGGACGTTGATATGAAAAGAAACAAGGTGGCTGGCTTGCATCTGCAAATAATGCATACAATATTTTAAAAGAGTTGTCCAGGTCTGTTTAGTTAACAGGACTATATCTGATCTTCATAACTCCATCTTTCAAGCCCATCTATCCAAACTTGAGAGAGAGAGAGAGAGAGAGAGAACATAGATGAGTAACTGATGTATATTCTTCTTGGTTGTTCAGTAACTCCCTAAAAGCATAGTACTGTATTTCATGCTTCCACTAACCAAGTAAGTTCTGTGCCACTAGGAAGAACATGAATCCACATTTTATCAAAAAGGCAACAACCAGTGTTACTAGCAGAACTCAGAAATGTAATTTTACTGTTGTTTCTCCTCTATTAAATTGTAAGAATAGAATAAATTCTATGTACAGAAGCAGTAAAACAGACTTTAATTAAATCACAATCAAAGTAACTATATATAAAGCGGATTATGTTGGAATAAGATATTCAATCACAGGGCAACTGGGGAGGCATCCACAATGATTTCCTTCTCTTCCACTAGGAGTTCTAGTCCAATTAAATGAATGTTGTTACATATATTACAGTACTTTACGGCAACTTTGATGTTTCTTAGGGACATGATCAGTGTTCCCTCTAAACTGCGCAGCACCACAGCTTCACAAGTGATTAATCAGGGCAAGGAGTTGACTGACTGGGCAGGGCTGATTAATCACCTGTGAAGTTGTGCTTCCACGCAGCTTAGAGGGAACACCGGACATGGTGATAGTTAGGTTTCTATAAAGAAAGTCAAGGATGGCAACATGACTATAGTTCTTTTCCAAGGCCCCTCTAGTCTTTGCAAAGTCTTACCCAGTGAGGATGTTGCCTTGCTATAGTACTTTGAACACACTTTTTAGGTTATCAGATGTAACACAAACTTGGGGAAAAGTTTTGAAGGTGATTAAAGTGCCAGGCCTATAGACTCTAGCTCCTTTAGGGTTCCTAGTAAGCACCAATACAGAGAATTACACTGGTTCTTTTGCCTTTTGGGCCATGGGTGCCCATGGAAGGGTTAGGTTTTGGCTATAACTCCCAATAAATTCTGCAACATTATTCCAAGTACAAACAATTGCAACAACCCCATACAAACTACTTTTCACTTCATGCTGAACACTGAGATTTTCTAATTTGTCACACCAGCAATTTTAAATCTATGTTCTTCATCAAGGGAATATGGTACACCTGTAAACACAGATTATGGGCAACAGTAACCTTAATGATTGCCCAAATGTCTGTTTTCCAGTTCTTGGTCACCATTTAAGCACTGATCATAGGCCATATTGTAATTTTTCTGTAAATCCATCTAGCTAACTAAGGGGCCCAAGATGCTGAGCATGGGGATGTTATGTTACCCATAGAGATTAAATGCCCCTCTGCCAGATATATTGAAAGGATCTCCTATTCCTATGTGATGAGACCAGAGTCTGTTTTCTGTCTGCAACATTTTGGAATTGTTTTGTTTTATATCTGACCATCAAAAACACTGTAGATCCGGGATCAAATCTTGATCCCATTGGAGTCAATGGGAGTTTTGCCATTGACTTATTTGGGACCAGAATTTGCAGGTCTTTCAGACCATGTCTTCAGTAGGAAAGTATTTCAGAATTACTAAATTCAATTTAATAATCCCCAAATTAACAAATTTGAAGTAGCATGTCCACACTACAGGAAAGCCTTGAAATTAGTCTGAAGCTGGCTCCATTAATGTGGATGTGCTACCTTGGATTTAGAACCCCAGGAAGCACTGGGGAGTAATTATGTCAAAATAGTGGCACCGGAGTCACTACTGTCCACACTACTGTTATTTTTTTCTAAATAACTATTCAGAATTAGCATTACTCCTGATGAAAGGCAGGAGTACAGTTTTTTAATTCTGTGGCCCATTATTTAGAAATAATGGGCATGGTAGTGTGGACACTCCCCTTATAAATTCAACCTTGGAGGAGTTGTTTCAAAATAAAGTCCTAGCGTAGACCAGGGCTCAGTGACAAACCATTCTGGGAGGGGAAGGGGGTGAGGCGGAAGGGGCACAAAGGTAAAATACCCCAAGAATTCCTGCATGGAATTTCTATTACATGTGTTCCATCATGGGAATGGGGAGCATGTACCAATCTTTGAGACCAGCTACAGTACCTACCCTCAAATCCACTGCTTCCAGTAGGTCATCATGTCTTTCACATAGACGCACCATCTCCACAGAGGCTCTCTACCCCCAGCAGCCTCCACCTTTTGTCAATTCCGCTGTACATATGCCTCAACCTAGAGGAATCTCCCTTTCATGCCTGGAATCTGTGGGGGGAGAGGGCACCCCCATCTGATAGAATGCAGGTGACGTTTCTATATAAAAAGAAAAAAATCTTCTGTTTCTGATTCTTCCTACAAAATTGGTAGCACTCAAAATACTCCTGACATGAAGAGGGCCTAAATCCTGTTGATTTTTGTTTTGTTCCCGTAGGTTTTTTTTAATTTAGATTTTGGTTGATTTCAATTGCAAAAGCTTTTGATCTGGGCAGTTCTGGCTCCTGAAAGAGGACAGGGATTGTTAATTTCCAGGGGCGGACTAGCAATCAAAATAGGCCTGAGAAATGGGTTGAGAACAGCCCACTTTTTCACATCAAAGAATGTTAAAAATTTACTCTTTGACCCCCATTAGCCACACCCCTGGCCCCCATTAGCCACACCCCCTGACCCCCATTAGCCAGGCCTCTAGAGGTAACACTCTCAGGGCAAGATGGGCACATGACCAGAAATAAAAGGTGTCATGTGACCCCTCTAAGGACTTTTCCCACCATCCTCCTACCAATAGGGATTAGTTTGGCCCCCACCAAACCCCCCTCATGCAACTATCCTGCAATTGCATTAACCCAATGTGTGTGACATTAACTCGGGGGCAGAGAGGCTGGGGGAAGTGTTCCCTCTAAGAGTTTCCTCCCATGAGCAGAATGAATTTTGAGCAGTACTGAGTTCATGTGGCTTGTTTGGATGTGCCACTGTGGCACCCAAGTTATTAATAAATATCTTATAAACCTCTACCTTTTCCCTCTGCTGCCATGTCTCCTCTCCTTGCTCCATTAGCTCCCCTGGTCCCTGCTGCCCCCCAACCCCTCAACCTCCTCTGCTGTCCTGACTCGGACTCTTGCCCTTCTCATTGCCCTCAGCCCTCCTGAGACCTGCCCCCCCCTCCACCAGCCCTTCTCTCCCCCCATGCCCATTCCTCCAGTAGCCCCACTCTGATCATATGAGCTACCCCTCTTCATCCCCTCTCCTAACACCTTCCTCTACACACCTGCCCTGCCTCTTTCCTCTGGTGCTGGTCCCTCCCCTGCAGGTGTCTGCCCTTCTGCTTCACCCCAGAATCCCTGGCACCTGCACCTTCCTTACCCCTGCACCCTCCTGGTGCCTCCCCTTCTCTCACTACCCCTGCCCCCTTTTCCCACTTTTTCCCTGATGCCCACCCCTCACCACTCTCTGCCCCTGTTCCCCTCATGCCCCTGTGCCCTCACACATGACTTGCTCCATCCCCTCCTTCCTCATGCCCACCCCTTCTTTCAAGCCTTATCCCAGCACCTCCCCCTCAGCCACGAATGTCCTTACCCTCTCCTCTCCCAGCATCACCCTGTCCCCCCTCCCACTGACACCTCCCCTCCTGCCCTTTTCCTCATTGTTTCCACTTGGCCCCCTGCCATTTGTCTCTCCTCCACACTGTCCCTTGGAGCCTTCCCCTTTCTTCTCCTAACCTGCCCCCTTCCCCTCAGCACAAGCCCCTTCCTCTCCCACCCCTTCCTCCTATTTCCCCTCCCCACCTACCTTCTGCTTTCCAGTTTGCGGGGCTGGAGTCTGTGATCGGGCCCCAGCTGCTTCCGGGACTCCAGACCACGTGCCAGGCCTCGAGCTGGGCCGCACGGTGCAACTCTGGGCTGAGCGCTTTTAAAGTCCCGGGCTGTGACACCATGCCACGCCACGCCACGCCACACCACACACGGGCATCTCCCCTCTCACCAGTTGCGTAACGTTTGAGCACACCACGCATGTACTCCCTTGGCCCTACCATGTGCTGTACATGGCTGGTGCGCAGCGCCGGGGAATTTAATGTGCGGGGCTGCGGCGCCCCAACACAATCCCCCTCCTCCTCCAGCAGCCTCCAGCCGGCCCTTCGGCCGGCCCTTCAGAGGACAGCCCACCGGGAAATTCCCAGTATCCCGCCGGGCCAGTCCGCCCCTGTTAATTTCTGTCTTCTTTGCTAACCATAACTCTGCTACCAGTAGTTGATCAGCATTACCTCCAGGAGGGACCTCTTCTCTACATGTCACAGGTCTAATTAATAAAAACAAAGAGCACTTTTGGCCAACCTGATCCTAGTAAAGCTAGCTGTGCTGTGATTGCTGCTCATGCTGATCAGAATTGTCTCCTTGTTACCTTATGTTCTCCTCCCATCTGTTTGGTGTGACCAGCTGTGCTCTGTCACCTTTTATTTCAGTTACACATCGGAGCAGTGGCCATCTCTTTGTTGTGATTGCACAGAGGCTATCCCAACAGGACTGATGCCTCTCACCACTGTTGCAATACAAACATTACTAATATTAATAAATATAACTTGGTCTCATCTGTGATGAGCATTTAACATGCGCTGCCAAAATGTGAAGTTTGAGTAAGATGTTTCCAATGCTCAGCAATCTTCTTATGTTTATAAGGCTACTTCTAGACTGCAAGCTTCTTTTGGAAGAAGCTTTTCCGGAAGAGATCTTCCGCACAGCAAAAGTGCAATGAAAAAGCAATGTGCTTTTTTGAAAGATAGCATCCACATCGATTGGCTGCTATCTCGCATTTAAGTTGTGATTAGTATGGACAGTGTGGCCACCTGGAGGCCTCTTCTTTTGAAAGAACTCCCTCTTCTGTGTCCAGACACACCTTTTTCCGAAGGCTTCTTCCTCGTAGAAGGAGGTTTACCGCCGTTGGAAAAACCCCTCCATTCTTTCAACTTTCTGTTGAAATAACTCAATGGCAGTGTGGATGCAAATATTGTTTTTCCAGAAAAACAACCATTTTTCCAGAAAAACACTGCAGTATAGATGCACCCCATGAGTACTTGTCTATCTTTTATGCTTTTATGTGTTCTTCTACAAGTGAAGAGTATCCATACGTGTTCAAACCAGGATAGCTTTGACCATTTCTACTGTAGATAAGTGGAAACTCATGGGCAAGCCTATGATCTACTGTAGTTTGAGGACTTGTGCTCTGTCAACCTATGTTAGCCACCACTCTCTTGTTTTTCAGTATCTTCTCCCTAATTTAAAGATCAGTCTCATAAGCCACGAAAAGTCCCCCACCTCCTGCCCTGCAATCCATGCAAAGCTAAGATTTGGTGTGTCCTGGACTTCACTGTACATCAGAATGTTATGGCTTCCATCTTGAGTAGTATTCTGGTGATTGAATGGGGGGACCTATAGAGCTAAAAATATGAGCTTATATAACTTGAACAAAAGAGCCATACCTGCTTGTTAGAGCCACAGGACCCAAATCCCCTCTGGACAGGGCACTAATGGGTACCGGTAATACACAGTGATCAGTTGGTTATAGTATCATGCATAATTTCCTTGGTAAAAAACTGCATAAAAGCTTATGCTATAATAAAATTGTTAGTCTTTAAGGTGCCATAGACTCTTTACTGTTTTTGCCAAAACCGACTAACATGGCTACCTCTGAAACCTATCACAAAAATAGTGGTAGTTAAGATTAGGAAAATGCAATACAGAGCCACAAGTAGTGCTGGAAATCCACATTGGTTTTTAAACAAATCTGGGATCTTACAAAACAAGATGTGTATAACACTGGATTGTTGAGGGCTTGAGTTAAGTTCCATAAAAGCTGAAAAAAATCAGCATCTGAAAAGAAACAGCAGAGATTTGGTTAAGAGAAGTAGATTTTGGTGAGTCTATCAATAACTCTATTTAGTTCTACTTTGAGGCAGCTTTCAGGAAACCTTTTTGTAAGCCGCAGCGCTTGCTAACCTTTGTAAATGAGTGTGCTGCTCGATAAGCTCTTTTTAAACACTACTTTTACTATTAAATGCCAAAACTAGAGCTCCGTGCACTGCCTCATTAGTTATTAATGAAGCAACATATTTGTTCAAAATTTATGATTGTTGATTTGCTCCCATCACTGTATGAAATATTAACACAGCATTTGTACTTGCAACCATTTTGCAGACATTAGATTGTGAATTTGCATATTCATGAACGCTCATAAATGTTTAAGGAGACAGCACAGAAAGCATGTGAGCTGTCAGTGAGCCAGTAAAAAGGCATATTTACAGTGTTAATAAGTATTTGAGTTTATAGGATAAAACGGCGAGTAACAAATTAAATGAATTTCAGTTTGCCTGTTGCAACAAAGTACCGTCAGCTTTTTTTCTTTCCCTTTTACTAAGCTGAATAAACTTGAGAATATGTCTGTGGAATCCTCCATTAGGCAACTAATGTGTTTGAATACTCATACTACTTTAGCTAACTTTCTAGAACTTGCCTTTCATGACTTTACATTCTAATATACATTACACTGGGCAAAAAAAATGACCCATCTATTTAGCATTTTAATGTGTGTGTCTATTTGTCTGTTGTTGACATGAGAGTCGAGGGGCTGGATTTTCATCTGATGTAAGTCACTATATTGCTACTGAAGTCAGTTAAGTTATTCCAATTCACATTAAGTGCGGATTTGGCTGAACATTTAAAAAAATGGTTGCCTAAATTAAGGCACCTGTAGCTGCCATTGACTTCTGTTGTTATTGACACCTCTGAAAATCAAGCCACTTATACATGAATATACATTAATTAAACAAGGACTGCATTGCTTCACTTGCATCATACCTGTCTGAAAATAAGTTATATTTTCAAAAATGTGCACCTAAATTGTGTGCACAAAACATATAGTTGCACACACATGTAAGGCAAGTATCTGTGCAGTTTATAATTTCTTACTTCTATCTGCAATTGCTAAGGATGTTTCCCTGTTTTGGCCCTGCTAACACTTACACATATGAGAAGTCTCACTGAATCTACAAAAAAAGAGTATGTCACAGATTAGGACTTTTATGCAAGCTGTGGCAATTTAAAAATCTACCTTGTGTCACAAAAGAAAGACACCCTGCCTACTTGTATTAATAAAGCAGGATTTTCCCCTTCTTGAGATGTTAATACTGTGGATCTTATGGAGATGAGACTCTTATTGGAAATGGAATCTCCATTCAATCACTGTATAAATGAGAAAAAGATTACTCATTGATGTCTCCAGATGGCATTTGTGGTATGGGGTCTCCCTCAGGCTGTACATATAGCCTCATCGACACTCCCAGTTGCAAACAAAAGCTTTTGACATGCTCTGTAATTTGTAACACATAAAACTGACTAATAACTGGATATTTATTTTTATGTAAATCTTGGAAACTGAGGCAGCTACTTTATAGAACTGATTAAAATTTCAAAAGACACCATTCCCATTAGGGAAAAATAAAGCCATTATTTACAGTGTCTTTATTTACAATGAAATGCTAAATTAATTTTATTAAATAATAATTTTTATATTTATGAACTTATTTTTAAAGCACGACAGTGATTTATTGGCAAGACAATAAAACTTCCTTTTCTGCTTACTGGATTTTTTTTTTCTGTGCAGAACATAAATCACATTTTGTATAATGAGTACATCCTTAGTTAGAGCTAACCATGTTTTAATGGTATCAAATCAGTTATTTTAATCTCTTGTTCTTTATAATAAATGCCTTTTTTTGAGTATTATACACTACCATGAATGGAGCAACCAAGAGCAAAAAGGCTGAGGGAGAATATGTGATTAGTGTGTTTGATAATTAAAGGTAAAAACATGATGGTTAGGCATCTTCTGTGGATGGCAACAACCAATGAATTCTTTGGAAAGGAGTTCAAATTCTTTACTCTTAAATCTCTGGCATTAGGGAGATTGATAAATGGTGTTTTTCTCTGAAAACTAAATTATTCAAGCATGATTCAGTCACCTGGATTCACACAGGGTAGAGCTTAACAACATGAACAGAAATTAAGGACTATCACATATTTCTTTGGACCTGCCTTTTCCAAAGGTCAGCGTGTCCACTGGAACAAAAAAACCCCAGAAGATACTGCATTGCATGCACAATTCTCCTCCAGAGGGAAGGGGACAGCAAAAATGAATCACAATTATGTTACTTAGGGCACGTCTACCCTTACAAGAAGATTGATGCTATGGAAGTCAATCTTCTAGTGTTCAGTTTAGCGGGTCTAACATGTGCTCCCGTCAGCCTCCCACTGTATGGATGCTCCCTACAGCTCAGCTTAAGGTAAACTGACTCCAGCTAAGCCAACCTGTCTGGTCTAGTATAGACTAGGCTTTAATACACAATTGTAAGGTGTTCAGATACTATTCTATTTTATTTGTCTAACATAAAATAGAATAGCCATTTCCAGTGATTTGGTAGCATGCTGGCTCAAGGCAAGGTTGGTGATACTGGGCCATTAGTAAGAGCTGAATTGTATTACAAAGCTATGTGACCACATGAAGGAGAGCAAGACTCTGTCCCCCTGCCCAGCTGTGTGAGCATTTTCTTTATCATGACTTCAAGCACTTGGGGGAGACAGAGCAAGAACCCTGTGCCCAGGGTTTGGCTGCCACACTAGAAACAGGTGGGTGGTGACCATGGTGAGCTGGTGGATGGCAAGAGTGAGTGGAGCTTTGGCTTGCTTCCTCAATTCACCAGCCAGCATAGCTAACCTGGTGTAAATGGGAAGTTAGCTATACCCAATGCAGCAAGAGAAGGGACCAAGGAAGAAGCTGTGACTCTGATTCATGGCTCCTGCCTGGGACTCCTCTGGGTTTGGTGCAACTGTACATCTGCTTGTGCACAGAGCCGGTCCTAGAGATTCATTCCAACTCTGAGTGATTACTGAACTACTCTCTGTTACCATTCTGTGGCACAACAGGAACCTGACTCCATTTATTCAATGTGTGCTGCCTGTTGTAGGAATGGCCACATTATCCATAAATAATTGAAGCATCATGTATTAAGTGTAAGCCAGGGAATTCACTTCTTGTGGCAGTTCACCAAAGTCTGTATCTGATGACTTTCTGGTCACACTGTAGGGCCAATTTTTTCTCGAATGTTTTTCGGTGTGGGGAAGAGATGAGTAGAGTAGATGGATGGATGTAATGGAAGGGTCCTAGATCTTTCATGATATGATGCATCATTATTAATAACATAGGTCCTCAGTCTTGTGGACAATTGGATGGGTGCACTTTTATCATTTGCCATCTTCAGTAGCACCAGTAGAATGACTCTCAGTACTACAGCCAGCATAACTCACATAAAGGAATATTTAGTCCACACTCTTTGCTCTTGCTTTGAAAATGTGACTCTGATTTTGCAAAGAATTACACATATGTTTAGTTTTATATGCAGAGATTAACTGCACTGAAGTCAGTGGTGCTATATAAATTAAGCATGTGTGAAAGTCTTTGCTGGATCAGGGAGTTAGAGGTAGATGTTCAAAGGTATTTAGGCACCTAAAGATGAAAATAGGTGCCTAGTGAGATTTTCAAAAGCACATAACTCCTATTGAGGTAGTTGAAAATCCTTCTTCATTTTTAGGGGCACAAACATCTTTGAAAAGCAGGCCCTTAGTGCAGGTCAAAGTTCAATGGGTGACCTAAAAGTTATATTTTAAGATCAGGTTCACAAAGATGTAGCTTTTTAAAATTCAGATCATCCTAAATCTTAGCAAATAGTTTTAAACAAAGACTAAAACTAAAAATTCATAGAGCATTTTAAAAAAGTGAAATTTTGCAGTAAATTAGTCATAATCTATATTTGCTAACTGTACTTATAGTGTTGTGGGGAAAGGACTGGACTTAGTATGGTGTGACATATCTCATAGATTTTAAAATGTGTGAGACAGAGACCATCTTCTTTCTTATGTGCTAAGCATAACAATTATGCTTGGGGCTCCTGGGTGCTACAACAGTAGAGGTATTACACAACAACAATAATAATAATTTATCCTTCAACCTCTTTTACAAACCCTCATTCTGCTTAGCTAGGGAAGGAAGGGTGCAAACCTCATCTTCAAGGGTCCTATCACAGATAAAGAACTGTTTCTTTAGCTATATTGGTCTTCCCAACCTGAAACAGACATTCCTCCCTTGGGGGGATTAGCTTTAACAGAAGTACAATGACACCGGCTTATTCACTGAGTCCCTTCTCTGCAGATGACCTATAGAAGTGATTTAATACAGAACTCCTGGAGTTCCAACACTTCCTCTCTGCTCTTCAGGCTGAGACTAGTTGATTTCTTTGGGGGGTTATAACTATGACCTGCTCCATTAAGTAGCAAACAAACTACAGCTGGTTTTAGCAAGCTCAGCTTGACTCTTAGCTTTCACACAACCTACTTGATTAGGAAAAATGCTATGCCCTTGTCACACAACTCCTAGTGTGGTCCAGAAAGATGGGTATCCATTGATTTCTGCATAATATAGATTCACACTCCCTTTCCACAACGTGTCTTTCACACCCTAAAATAACCTGGCTATGTTTTACTTGCTGATTTAGCTGCACACTGCATTACTACTCTAGGTAATATGAAGTTTATCACACAATTATCTGAAGTGCTTTGCCATGTATAAATTGCAGCTTCTTTTAGTAACCAAGCTATATCATCATGACCAATTACAAGACAATAGTCTAGTTACTGAAAGACAAAAATAATAAGCTTGTCTCTTGCACTACCTCACTCACCTTGTCCCTGGAACACCTGGAACCAACAGTTGCAACCCTGCAAACATTCCATCTTTTCTTTGCAACTGTGAGGACTAGAATATTATGTTTTTTTAAAGCAATAACTAATAGGCTCTCACAATCAGTTGTTTCAAGGAGCTGTGGCTTTACAAACACCAACAATCATGAGGTCTGTGATAAAATTGCATTAGTTGGCAACACTTGTCCAATTTTCAAGAGTGCTTAGCAGTAGCCTAACTCTGGTCAACAGGAGGTCAACAGGAGTTTTCCATAAATTTTAATGGGAGCAGAATTAGTGCAATAATGAGGAAATCTCACCCCCTCAAGGCTTTTTATTTTTCATTTAAACCTGTTCTTTTACTTTTAAGAGTGTGTGAACACACATGATAACATGTAGAGGGCTTCATTTTTAAAGACAATGGCATCAGAGATATTAACTCCAAAAGAAAGTGATTTTTAGCAGATAACCAGCAAAAAGGAGTAAGAAGAAAACCTGGTCATAGAATTAAAGGAATAAAATGAAGACTGCATAAAGAAAATAATATACTGAAGAGGGAAAGTGAAAAAAGAGACAGTACCAGAAAAAAACTATAGACTACATCAGAATTTTAAAAAGGAAAAAAAATAAGACAGTATAAGAGAATACACAGATTTTAAAAAACCCCATGAAATCTAGCTTTGAAGAAAGCTATACTGAGCGGATACAAATCAGTGGGACTGAAAGAAAAAAAGGAAGACTAAAGAAAAAGTCAGTGGGACAAACTAGAAATAAAGGAGAAGGAACAGAAAATAGAACATATTTTCATAATTAGTTTTACAAAGTTTGCTGCCAAAATTTATTTTATAGTAGTACATGTACACACATGGTGCTGTATGCGCTTGCATACTATATTGCAGTGAGGAGGTTAGATTTCCCCCTGGGCGGAGGCAACCTTCACTTACTACTAAGCTGCCAGGAAGTTTTAAGTTATAGCTCCTTGAGTCTGTACCAGTGCCGCCCTAGCATGAGTTAGAGCAGTCGATGGACCCTTGCAGAATTGGCATAGCAGAATGGTGTTCTGCCACACCCAGCACACTCCTCCCATCGTGGCATGTCTCTTGTGCTGAGCCTGAGGAGGAGGTTGGTATAAAAGCCAACTTCACCATCTTTATACCTGCCGAATTCCACTCCATTGGCCTTTTACAGCTTGACTCTTGAGCCTTTGTGCCAATCATAATAAGGAATCTGGCCCAATATTTTCAGATAGTCCAGTACAGCAGGCGGTGAATACCAAGTGACATTTGTGTGCCATTAATTTGTTTCTTGAGATACTTTATAGGCATCCAAATGTAAAGCTAATCATCTGCTAGATTGGATGTGTGCATTCAGCATGTGGGCTGATAGATTGTCACCAGCCCAGGAAGTTTTGCAGATAATCATTAAGATAACCTGGTCATCTGACTAAGCCTAAAGTCCATCCCTTTGGAAGTACCAAAGTCTTACAAGTCTTCTGGCCTCCTTCTGGCCTCCATTGTATCCCTTCTTTGTCAGTGTCCACACATCTCCCCTTCTCCTCAGGGGTCATTAGTTCACCTCACAAGGCCGTAGTAAAGGGGACCTCTCCCACTCAGCCTCTTGTATGTCTTTCTAGCTCTGGAGCTTCTAAAGAGTTGGACAATCTGCTCTTATAGCAGAGTTGGAAATTCAATTCACTCGGTTCTTCAGGGTCTTTTCCCATACTACCAGCCTATTTGGCTGGCTGGTTGTCTGCTCTCTGGCAAGCGTCAACTCCTGGGGTTCCCTTGCTTGGCTCACCCAGGATGCGTCTACACAGCAGCGTTATTTCGGAATAACAGCTGTTATTCCAAAATAACAATGCGAGCATCTACACAGCAATTCTGTTATTTCAAAATAATTTCAAAATAACGGAAGGCTCATTCCAACCTCTGTAAACCTCATTACATGAAGAATAACACCTATTCCAAAATAGCCACTGCTGCTATTTCGAAATAGCTCCTCCCCAGGGCCATTCAAACTAATTACTCCCCAGTGCCTCCTGGAGCTCTAAATAGAGGTAGCATGTGCATATTAGGGAACCCTGCCTCTGACTAATTTCGAGGCTTCCCTGTAGTGTAAATGCGCTATTTCGAAATAAGCTATTTTGGATCATTCCTTCCGGAATAGCTATTTCGAAATAAGTGTGCAGTGTAGACATATCCCCAGTGTGCAGCAGACCTTCCTTCAGCAGCAGCACACCTTGCCAACTATTGTTTCCTCTCCCCGCCATCATGCTCCTTCAGCTGCAACACACACTTCTTCGGCCACTTTTAATAGCAGCAACGACCATTGCTGCTGTCATCACTGTTGGTTTTTCACCACTCCACTGCATTTCCTTCCTTTTGCTACCCTTCAACATCAGAGACCAACATGCAGAAGGCAGGCCAGGCTGCTTCCAGCAACCAGGTTCTTTCTTTTCCCACACCTCCTCTTGTTTGTCCCCCATTAGACCGGGCTCCTAGTCACATGATTCTTTGTCTGGTAATTTTAGTCACTGCTGCCGCCTCAGCAGACAGGCCAAAACCAGCATTGGTGCAGCTGAGCCCTCAACCCTCAAATGCAAACTCACCTGGTGACACTATGGTTGTTTGTCTGCAGCTTGTCTTAGCAAAATGGTACAAGTTTCACTTTGGTTTCATTATGTGCATTACAAAATATACTGTTTGGACAAAAAAATGTGTGTTGCAGCAGGAGAGGAGAACTCTGAATACATTTTATAGTTGATATTCATATAAACATAGATTACAGTCTTTAAAAACAGAGACAGGGCCAGAAATAAACCAGCTGGGGCATCCTTAGAGAAGAAAGCATCCAGCTAACTTAAATGGTGATTAATGAAACTATTGATTGGAAAAGGTGGTCTTGTGGTTAATGTATAAGACTGTAAATCAGGAGACCTCTGTTCTTGGCTAGGCCATGGACATCCAGTGTGTCTTCAAGCAATTCGCTTTGGTGTAATTTATCAGACAGGCTGAGATGATAAGTTATCATTGTCACAGTTCAGGGCAAGTGCACCTGTATTCCCCTTTGATGATCCAGTAATGGTACCCACTCCAGGTTTCCAGTTCCTCATCTGTTGCCTCTCTTGCCTTCTTTCTCCCTTCTGATGGAATACTGAATGGCTGCACAGTCCACTATGATCATATGAAATTCCTTGCAAAAGACAGGCAGCCTAAGCAGGCTTCTTTTGCCTTCTCTTCAGAGACAGTACACAAGTGTAATTGCTAGAGATATGCATTACAACACAGCTCTTTCGAAGCAAGCACATTCTAGTCTCATAATAAAAGCATTACAGAGAAACCAATAAAGGAAGCTACACACATGCTCATAAACTTACCAGAGATCTTCCAGCTCCAACATGTATGTCAGTAGCTGAACATTAATTCAAAATCCCACTCAGGAATATCCCTGTGGTTTTTGCATTCTTTTGTCCAGAGGAAAAACTCCTTTATCCAGGGCTTATGAAAAGCCACTGATAATCAGCCCAGACTGGTTTCTGCTCAAGATGAAGCTTCTGCTCAATATGAAGCTTCACCCCAAGTAGTTCTTGGGAAATCCATTTAATACATATTGTCCCAAAAAGTCCTTTGAATTTCTCAGTACTTTCCAATATTGATGACATCTAGTGAAATTACACACAATTCCACAATAACATAAACAATTGCATTTGTAATACAATGGACCTCAAAGATATTAAACATAATTCAATAAGATTTATCCAGGATATTGAAAGATATTACTCTGTCACAATCATATGTATTTATTATTAAAGTGTTATTTATCTTATTAGTAACTACATAAGTAAAGTCATTCCGACTGGCCTTCTAGTTACAGAAGCAATTTACAGGTAGGAAAAAAACCCTTGTTTTCAGATCTGCATCTAGTTTTAAATTGTAGGCACGACAGTTTTTACACGTGCAATTTCCTATTTTGTGACAACAAAAGAATTCCGGATTTCTGAACACTTAGTCTTTAATCTATCTGTGCTTCAATTTCCTCATCTGTGAATTGGGGATAACACCTACTTCAAAAAGGATATTTTGAGGCTAAATTTGTTATTTGCAAAATAAATCAGGATCTGTGAATGGAAGGTGATACAGAAGTGTAACAAAATAATCAACAACAAATTCAAGCAACAAATAAGACTAAGAGTCTCACAAAGGATGCATTCATAGATATCACTTTGATGATTTAGGCTACTCACAATCTTCCATAAAATAAGAGGGCCCAAAACTTAAAGTGAATAAAAATCACAGGGTCAGTATTTCTATTCTTCACACATTAGATTTAGCTGAACAGCAAAGTGGACTCTGTAGCAAAGTTAGGATTCAGATGTGTGCTTTGCAAGCTTCTCAGCACAGCTCCGCCCACTTCAAACAGGACCAGGTCAAATCATTGAGCTTTAAATGTGCATCAGCAAAGTCTGTACAATTAGGCTGCAGTGGGCTAGTATGGGGTAGATTCATACCCCATCTTCCCACAAACGAAGGCTTTGACTATGCTTATGGTTAAAGTGCTCCCACAACAGTGCTTTCATGCAACAATGCAGTCGTGGTGTCAGCCCTTGGGGAGAACTCTCCCAGTGCTTTAGGGAAAAAAACACCTCCGTGAGGGGTGTAGCTCCCAGCAATGGAGCCTGGGTACACTGGCAAGTTACTGCACTGATACTTTTTCACACTCCTGAAGGAAAATGTTTCAATGTAATAATTTGCCAGTGTAGACAAGCTCCAATTGTTCATATAAAGAAGCCCTAAGTTTCATTCAGAGGTAACCTGTGTCTTATAATTTGTCCTCCTTACACTTGATATATTGGATACAATTTTCAAAATTACCTCAGTAGCTTCAGAGCTTGCATACAGTTTTGCAATTTTACTTAGGCAGTTAGGAGCCAGTATCTTGGTGAAAGTCAAATTTTACTCCTTTGGAAAGTGCAGTAAAATGAAATAGGTATGAAACCAGTAGGGTTTCTATAGAAATTATTCTAAAAAGCTATAGAACTGACTAAAAAATAATTCCTTTTTACAGTTTTTAAACCATCCCATAGAATTCAATAGCAAGAATGTAATGCCCAGTTCAACACAGCAGAAAATTCATTATGTTCTATTAAATTCTAAAGGACTTTTTATTTCAACGAGTTTTATGCAATGAACTCAAAAATTGATTTTTCTAGCTCTTATCTTCCCCCCCCCCTTTTTTTTTTTTGCATTTTTAATATCAAGTGTTCCATATACACCATTGTTGTAATGATCATGATTATTTATTTATTTGTATTGCAATAGCACAAGGAGTCCTAGTCCTGGTCCAGGACTACATTATGCTAAGTGCCGTACAAACATAGAACAAACAGACTGTCCCTTCATCATTCATCCTGATTCTATCAGAAGAAAGAGAAATGTTCATATTGGGAAAGAAAAAAGAATGGTGAAGTGATGAGGCCTATAAAATACTCTGGACTATTTTGAAACTTCATTCCCAGATTATAAGGGAAGTATGGCATGGCTTGGTGAGTTTCATGGCTTGTGGTGTTGGAAAAACATTCTTGGAGTGCTCTACATGCATTTATCTTTTTTAAACAGGCCTCACAGTCTTGTGAATATTGCTTTATTACTATATATCTGCATATTATCTATCTATCTATCTATCTATATATATATATATATATTCTGCATTCCTCCCTTTAGTGGAAAATATTTTTGTAATAAAACTGGTTTTGCTGAAATTGAAGCAATGGTTTAAAAAATGCCTAATGCTTTGTTTGCGTCACATGCTGATAAAATGGCTGTTTCAAAAACTGCTAGAATTTGATGGCGCTCTAAAATTACTGGACTAATTTCTGATTGGAATATTACAAATAAATTATAATATCGCCATTAGAAAGAAAGTGTTTGCATTCAAACAGTAACTTTATCTTTCCAAAATACCCAGTAGGTATTATTCAGTATTTGAGGGCTGCAAATATTTGCTTGTTTCCATAGTGATTGGCAATCCTAAATGCAAAAAAAATACCTTTTCCCACATGCGTTATCATCAGTTTCTAATAATATAATCATAAAAACATTCCTCATACCAGACTGAGAGGAGAATAAACACCATTAATTAACAGATTTATAAAATAAAGGAGGAGGTGGCAAACAAGGTATTGAATGTAAAATACATATAGGAGTAAAACATGAGCTTTCAGAGCTTTTTTTATTTCTCAAGGAAACTTCACTAACCCTTAATTATATCACAAAATACTATCTGTCTCTTTCTAAAAATAAAACATCTGACAACTCTTCAAACCACACTGCACTCTCACCCACAAAACACGCACACATTTAACAAAGAATATATAGCTATGGCTGTGAAGTGTGAGAGTAATTTATTTGAAGTTGAAAAGTGAGACTTTTGGCACCCCACTTGAAATCAACTGAGAAGTTCTTTACTAAAGATGTGAGATGTCTTAGAACTACTTGACTAGAGCTACAGGGAATGGGGCACATTACAAAGGAATAACATTTGATCAGATAGTAAATTAGTAATGTAATTCGCACATTGCATACAAGATTCCGCTCAGGAACAACAGTTGTCTTAAATAATCAGTCCCGTGAACAACAGGCTCCTGATTACAATGAAGCTTAGGTTTCCCAGTGCAGCCAGCCATACAGTGATTGTGTTAGAAATTCTTTACGTTCTTAGTAGCGTTCTGATGTATAAATGAAGCGAGTGTGGGTGGGTGTGTAAAAATATAGACATTCCAAAGCAATTCAAAAATAATACATATCTAAATTCATCTACTGCAAGGCATGACAAACTTCAATTAAAGGTGTGAAGAAAGTAATATTCAAACTTACAATGATAGGGCAATCTTGCTTATATTTGCATAATGTGCTTCAGCTAAGACTAGCTTTATGACTGCTTCCATTTTATGCAAAGAAAGATGACACATATTTTAGTTTATTTATCAATGATGAAATGTTTTCAGCAGCAACTAATAATTTGGGGTACCTTCATTTCTGGGTGGCCAAATTCAGCCTCTGTACCCGGGTCTCATTTTCAAAAGATGATGCTCTGAAAATCAAACCCAGACAAGGTGTTTCAAGTTGAGCACCCAAAATCACGATTTGGTTTTCAGACTTTGCCTATTTCTGGCTAGCCATCCTTCAATATTTTAAAATTCTGAATCCTTTTAAAATTATAAATTAAAGCTACGTTCATTTTCTGGTAATAAGGAAGAAAAGACTGCATTAATCGTGTCAGCCTGTTAGGTGTTACAGGAACTTGTAATTTTGAGAAAACCCAGCTCCTGGGTCTCCAGATATTAATTAATAATAAAATGAAATGAATCATATTTTCAGTGTGGTTTAGTTCCTATGCAGTCAGTGAAACTGAACTTCAGCGACAAATGGAAAATATCTATATGGGAAAATAGGCCTTATGAGGTTTGAAGATAGTACATACTTCACACACAAGAGGCCAAATTCAGATCTCAGTTGCAACAAATCCATAGCAATTCTACTGAATTTAATGAAGTTACTGTGCATTTAATATGGCGTAAATGAGCTAAGAATTTAGCTCCATGACTGTCTGAAAACTTCCTGTATTTTAATTAAGACATATTCACAATACTTCTTAAATTTAACATAGCTTATGGGTTGATGAATACAATTTATTAATGACAAATCCTAACATTAAGCAGCTACAATGGAAAATTTTGGACCCAGATTTGGAAATTTAGCCCTGGATATCCAGGTAAAAGTTCATACCTAAGTGGCACATATCACTTTGTTATGTGTTCAGATTTGCATCATCAATCTCTCCATTGGGTTTGGTAGGCATCAAAATGCCCTTCCGGAATACTTTACCCAGTGAATAGATTGATGAACTAAAGTGGAGAGCAATTAAGTGCTGAGGGTCAAGGTCACAAAGTAAGGGCTTAATCGTGCAAGGTGCTGAGCACTCTGGTCCCAGTTCAGTGAACGACCTAAGCACATGCTAAATTTAGAGGGTGGAATCTTGCCCCCACTGATATCAGTGGCAAAATTCCTATTGACTTCAATGGGGCCAGAATTTCACTCTAAGGCCTGGTCCATACTAGGATTTTACACTGAAAGTAGCCACCCACAGTTGATTATCTAAGTGATTCATCCACACTACCAAGCCTTAGAAGGTGCTGAAGTCAAATCCTGTAGGCCTGCTTTTCACAAGGAGTAATGCTATTCCTGTCTGTGCATGACCAAAGTTATGCTAGTGAAGTATAGATGCTGTGTTGCCAGAAATTCAACCCCATTGGCCTCTTGGAGGCCTCCTGCAGCTGTCCGCTTTGACCACTCTGGCCACAACCTCCACCCCGACTGCTCTCTCGTTGAGCTCAAAAAAGCCCCGAGAACTATAGAATGGCCTGTCCTATATGGCCAGCTTCATGAGCCCTTTGCGAGTAAGCAGCACATCATGGACACATGGACCTGATTTCCACCAGCAATCCGTCTGACACTGCAATAACAATGAGTTCTTCTACTCCCGTGGCCTCCACTTCCCTAGGTGCAGAAGAGCTCCATCCTGGAGTGCCCAGAAGTTTCTGGACTTCATCGAGGTGTTGGGGGGATGAAAACATTCTCAATAACCTCAGGACCAAAAAAAGGAACACCGATATCTACAGCACGGTTGCAACCTGCCTCAGAGTGAAAAGCCATTCCAGGAACGCCCAGCAGTGCAGGGTGAAAATCAAGGAGCTGTGGCAGTCCTATCAGAAGGCCAAGGAGCAGAGTGGATGCTCTGGGGCAGCATCTCACACCTGAGGCTTCTACAACCAGCTGGATGGCATTTTTGGGGGGAGGAGCAAAAAAGAAAGTATTTTTAGCACAATACACAGTCAATCTGTGGAAGTCTTTGTCAGAGGATGTTGTGAGGGCCAAGACTATAACAGGGTTGAAAAAAAAAACTAGATACGTTCATGGAGGATAGGTCCATCAACGGCTATTAGCTAGGATGGGCAGGGATGATATTCAAGTCTCTGTTTGCTAGAAGCTGGGAATGGATGACAGGGAATGGATCACTTGATGATTACCTGTTCTGTCATGCCCTCTGGGGCACCCGGCATTGGCCACTGTGAGAAGACAGAATACTGGGCTAGATGGACTTTTGGTCTGACTCAATATGGCTGTTCTTGTGTTCTTTAAATGCCGGCAGTCTCTCTGCTGGAAAACTCTGCATCCAATTCCCAGATATACTAAGCTAAGGACTGTTAGCAAGAGTTCATCCACTGATCTCAACTTTCATAACATGGTGAGGGGAAAAGTTAGCTTAAGCAAAAAATAGGAACCAAGCTATGTAGGGTTTTGAAGACGCTACATGACTAAGCCTGCAAACATTTAAACACACAAGAAATTCTAACTACAGGAGCAGACCACTGAGTTTGATGGGTTGTTCAGTGCTGTTGTTTGCAAGAGTGAGTAGAAATGTGTCCGGAACCCAATAAGAAAGAAGCAGTCTTCCAAAATTCTGAGGTCCAGCTTCATCAAGTAAGTGAGCTCCCATATTCTGTTGCTTTCTAGTAGTCTGTAAATATAATGGAAAAGTTCCATTTGTTCACTTAGTCAAACGTGGTACAAATGCAGGATGATCGCCTGCAGTACATAAGTAGCCCTATAGAGAGTGCATTATAATAACCCAGTCTGGAGTCCACAAAAGTGTAGCTCAGTATGACAAGTTCCACATCATAGACTGCAGCTAACAATAGACACAATAAACTCCCTCACAGATTTTATTAGATATGAGGGATTTAAGTCTAACTTATTATTAGAACCTTCTAGTAGGATTTGAATCCAAGTGTTCAAAGACCAAAGTCAATTGTTCATTTCCATATGTTATATCCTGATTTTATTTTTTAAATGAGCAAAAAATAAATCTTTCTAAAAGATCCAGCATTTTATGAAGGAGCGAGGGAAGCAGGGAGTACTAAGCAAATTTAGAAAGTTGATGGTGATATTTTGAAGTACTGTGAATCAATTATGCCTATTCAAAATATATTTAGTAGAGCTGGTTAAAAAAATAACACATTACAGAATTAATTTTTTGGCAAAACGTTGTTGACTTTATCACTGTTTTCATTTTACATATAAAATATGTGACATATTTTAATAGATATTTACTATTCCACGAAAAGAAAAGGAAAAAGAAATGGAAAAGGAAACATTTTTTCAAGCCCTTTGAAAAGCAAACAATTCAGAAATTTAAACTATCTTTGTAAAACTAATTATTTTTCATTTTTCAATGAATTCTTACATTTAGGCAAAAGCATAACAAGGTATAGACTGCTTTCCAAAGGTTAATATCATTAATCCTATTTTATTGAAGGGGAAAGAGAGGCAATGAGCCTTACCCAAGTGCAAATAGCAGATAAATGAAAGAGGTGGGAAAGGGAAGCAGGTCTAATTTGTAGTCATGTACCCTATCCATTGGACTACATTGCCTATATATTCAGATATTCTGGATGATGTAAGGCATACCACCCTGAGATCCTGAGGAAAACTCATTGCGATAATTTGGATTACAGTAGCACATAGACACTCCAGCTGAGATCAGCACCCCTTTGTGCTAGACACTGTACGAACACCTCCTAAAAAAGGTACCTTCCCTGGAAAGCTTGTAATCTAAATAGCCAAAATGAGCAAAAGCTAGGAGGAAAGAGAGCTGGAGTCTTAGCAGGCTGATCGGAGAACCATAAATAGAATACTAGTCTTCTGAGCCGGATGTCAGCACCCCAACCGTTGGATTACATTGCTGTTAGTTTCTTCACTTTAACACAACAAGGTGATGTGAGCAATCACCTAGTTTCCCTCAGCAGTTTAAATTCGAACCTCACCAACTTCAGAACAGGATGCAGAGATAACATTTCTTGATATCTTAAATGACTGCTTCTTGGAGCAGCTGGTTCTGGAACCCACAAGGGGAGAGGCAATTCTTGATTTAGTCATAAATGGAGCTCAGGATCTGGTCCAAGAGGTAAATATAACTGGACCGCTTGGAAATAGTGACCATAATGTAATAAAATTTAACATCCCTGTGGTGGAAAAAACACCTCAGCAGCCCAACACTGTGGCATTTAATTTCAGAAAGGGGAACTATACAAAAATGAGGAGGTTAGTTAAACAGAAATTAAAAGACACAGTGATTAAAGTGAAATCCCTGCAAGCTACATGGAAACTTTTTAAAGACATCATAACAGAGGCCCAACTTAAATGTATATGTAACCCACATACCTGGTGTGGTTCACTGACCAATGCAGTGGCACCTAGACCACAGCAACAGCTAAAAAGACCAAGAAACCACTACAAGAGGGGCTGGGAGACAGATGGCTTTTAGCTCAGAGGATAGAGGCTCCTATACTCTGCTCCAAAGATCCCAGGTTGAAATCCGCCTGATGGTGGTTACATATACACCAAATTAAAAAACTTAGTAAGAGAACCAAAAAAGTACCACCATGGCTTAGCAATCAAGTAAACGATAAAAAGACATTTTTTTAAAAAGTGGAAGTGAAATCCTAGTGAGGAAAACATAAAGGAGCATAAACTGTCAAATTAAGTGTAAAAATATAAGGAAAGCCAAAAAGGAGTTTGAAGAACAGCTGGCCAAAAAGTAATAGCAAAATGTTTTTTAAGTACATCAGAAGTAGGAAGCCTGCTAAACAACCAGCGGGGCACTTGGACGATCAAGATGCTAAAGGAACACTCAAAGATGATAAATTCATTGCAGGGAAGCTAAATTAATTCTTTGCTTCAGTCTTCATGGCTGAGAATGTTAGGGAGATTCCCAAACCCGAGCCATTCTTTTTAGGTGACAAATCTGAAGAATTGTCCCAGATGGAGTTGTGATTAGAGGAGGTTTTGGAACAAATTGATAAACTTAACAGTAACAAGTCACCGGGATCAAATAGAATTCACCCAAGAGTTCTGAAAGAACTCAAACGTGAAATTGCAGAACTATTAACTGTGGCTTGTAACATATCCTTTAAATCAGCTTCTGAACCTAATGACTGGAAGATAGCTAATATGACGCCAATATTAAAAAGGGCTCTAGAGGTGATTACCTGGCAATTACTGACTGGTAAGTCTAATGTCAGTACTGGACAAATTAGTTGAAACTATAGTAAAGAATAAAATTGTCAGATATATGGATGAACATAATTTGTTGGGGGAAAGTCAACATGGTTTCTGTAAAGAGAAATCATGCCTTTCTAATCTACTAGATTTCTTTGAGGGGGGGCAACAAACTCGTGGACAAGGGGGATCCAGTGAATATAGTATACCTAGATTTCTAGAAAGTCTTTGACAAGGTCCCTCACCAAAGGCTCTTAAGTAAAGTAAGTTGTCATGGGATAAGAGAGAAGATCCTTTCATGGACTGATAACTGGTTAAAAGACAGGAAACAAAGGGTAGGAACAAATGGTCAGTTTTCAGAATGAAGAGAGGTAACTAGTGGTGTCCCCCAAGGGTCTGTCTTGGGACCAAACCTATTCAACTTAGTGAAGTGGCAACATTTGTAGATGATACTAAACTGCTCAAGATAGTTAAGACCAAGGCAGACTGTGAATAGCTTCAAAAAGATCTCACCAAAAAATTGAGTACTGCAGACAGATGTGGTTGCCTCATCTCCAAAAAGAGATAAGGCACTGGAAAAAGTTTAGAGAAGGGCAACAAAAATGATTAGGGGTTTGGAACAGGTCCCATATGAAGAAAGATTTAAAAAACTTGGCCTTTTCAGCTTAGAAAAGAGGAGACTAAGGGGGGATATGATAGTGTCTATAAAATCATGACTGGTGTGGAAAAAGTGAATAAGTTATTTACTTATTCTCATAACATAAGAACTAAGGAGTCACTAAATGAAATTAATGGGTAGCAGATTTAAAGCAAACAAAAGGAAGTTTTTCTTCACACAGTGCATAGTCAACCTGTGGAACTCCTTGCCAGAGGATGATGTGAAGACTAGGACTTTAACAGAGTTAAAAAAAAGAGCTAGAAAAATTCTTGGGGGTTAGGTCCATCAATGGCTATTAGCCAGGATGGGTAGGAATGGTGTCCTTAGCCTCTGTTTGTCTGGAAATGGATGATAGGAGAGGGATCACATGATGATTACCTGTTGTGTTCATTCCCTCTGGGGCATCTGGCATTGGCTACTGTCAGCAGACAGGATACTGGGATAGATGGACCTTTGGTATGACCCAGTATGGCAGTTCTTATGTAAACGTTTCCATAAACTACTATCATGAGCCAGGCAACATAGAAGGAATCAATCATAGAAACCTTATAACTGAAACTGATTTAGCAGAAAGGAAATGAATTTTACCTTGTAATGTACCTTTAAACCTTGTAAGGAGTTTAGAAAATACAGTTAAGATTACTGAAGAAAAAATAGGCTAACCTCTCTGTAACTCATTCTTATCAGGTTTAATATTTTCCTTTTAAATTTATGAGATTTTAGTGCTCATGAAAGCTGCCAGTTTGGCAGCCCCAGAGACTACAGTATTTGCTCTTTAGCAGAGACACAGTAGAGAAGCAGCATTTCTAGCCCACACTATTCCCACCAATGTATCTCAAATCTAGCCTGGAAGAATCATGTATAGAGGTCTAGGCTAACATTTTCAATTTGTTTCTATATCTAGCCTTTGCTAAGACTACTGATAAAGATTCTTACTGTAGTAATAGTCTTCAGGCAGACACATATCCAAAGGGAAGAGAGCTCAGATGACCAAACTCAAGGTATGTGGCCACTGTTAGTACATTAGGTGCAGGATATAGTGGTGCTCCTCAAATGTTTAAAGCTGAGGACTATTTTAATTTCTTATGCTTGACTCGAGAAAAAAATTATATCTTGGATTTTTAAATTGAACTTTAGAATTTCTGCTATTCTCCTCTACAATAACATAGTGCTTACAATCAGAAATTGGTAAAAGAGTGTTGATATCCCATTGTACCAGTATGTTAATGGCAGCTGGATAACTAGCAACAATTTTGGTTGATTAATGCCATATAACCATCTGTAAAAGGAATAGAATATATATATGGGCTGTAACATTTAGCAATCTCAGCTGACATCTGAGTAATGTTGATTTTGTTGAGATGACAACCTCATTATGGTGTATAATTGCTATGCAATCTCCTAGCAAATACTGGGTTAAAAACTACTGGAAGATGCTTGTTCCCCTCATTATTAATTAGCATGTGTCCACTCTGCCAGATCCAGAGCCCAAACTTCATTTGTTATGTTCAGCCAAATGCATGAATAGCTTTTGAGTAATTATTTTCCAACATCATCTAATACCTCTCTGCACATCAATTAAAAATCCTCTTAACAAGGAACTGCATTTTGTTTGAGATCAAATGCCTAGTCCAAAGCTGTATCAATCATGTAGAGCTAATTAGTGGGTCTGTTTTATATCATTTGTTTTACTTTATTATTCTATTATACACTTCCTAATGAAACCAATTGAACAATTTTTAAATCTTTGTTCAATTAATTGAATGCTTAAAGGCCAGCTACCTAGTCAGGCTTTCTGTGCTGTAAAAAAGCAGAAATACATGGAAAGAAAAAAAATAACCCTACATGCTTTATATCTATTTGTTTTATGTGGAAAACGCTCTGCAGATGTTTCAAAGGTTTATCGCTCTTTTTATATTGCTTGCAAATAACTCATTGCTCACTGGGTCCCGAAAAATGGACTGATTTTTCAGTAGAATCAGGAGGACATCAGGGATGTATTCTCTTATCTGTGTTTTTTAATGTTATAATAGACCATCCGATGATAAGGCTGAATGAGACCAAAGTAGGAGGTGTGAAATTTAAAGATTCATCTTTGGTGGATCTTGAGTATGTGGGTGATAGTGCCTTATTTGACGAGAGTACTAACCAACTACAGCTAGAGCTGGGAGAACAGCAAAAAACTGAAGAATCTATGGGACTTAACAATCAATAGTGATAAAACCAAAGGTCCTATAAATGCCTCCTATAAAATAGAAACAAATTCCCTGCCAACATGGATGCTTGGTAATGTAGGCAAGGGGAGGTACAGCCTTCCCAAAACTGCCTACATGCCTGAGTGCCTAGGGATTTTGCCACCGCTGGGGAAGGCATGGAGCCATAGCATGGCAGCCCGACTCCCTTGCCACTGGGGAGGGATGGGACAACAGTGCAGCAGCCTAGCTTACCCCGGCCACCGCAGAAGGCTGGGGACATGGTACTGCAGCCTGGCTTGGCAGCCCAGCCACTGGGGACGGCTGGAGCCACGTTGCAGCAGCCCAGCTTGTCCCGGCCACTTGGGAGGGCCGAGCTGGGTCCGCAGCACTGCAACCCTGGCTCTCCTTGTGGCCAGGAGGGATCGGGCTGGGTTTGGGCAGGACTTGGCTCCAGGGGCAGGGCCTCAGGCAGAAGGGATGGGGATGGGGCTTTCACACACCAACCCGTGCCTGCCAACACTGTGTGTAGATTAAAATGACACTAAATGAGTAAATGGGTTTATCTATCTGATTAGTCAGTTTCTAACAAGAGGCTCTATACGTGAAGAAGTCACATGTAGCTTCAGTCTTGTGTCCAGTTACATTTTAGCATCTTCAAAGGCTCCTGTTTATGAGGCAGGTTGTGTGTGTAATAACTAAGGGTATGTCTACATTGCCACCCTAGTTCGAACTAGGGTGGCTAATGTAAACATTAATTTAATGAAGCCCGGGATTTAAATATCCCGGGCTTCATTTAGATAATCTGAGCGCCATTTTAAAATACCCATAGTTCGAACTACCTGCCTGCGGCTACGCACGGACTAGGTAGTTTGAATTAAAGCTCTAATTCGAACTACTGTTATTCCTCCTGCAAGGAGGTTTAACGGTAGTTCAAATTAGAGCTTTAATTCAAACTACCTAGTCCGTGCCGCGCAGCCACGGCAGGTAGTTCGAACTATGGCCATTTTAAAATGGCGCCGCCTGAACATGTAATGAAGCCCGGGATATTTAAATCCCGGGCTTCATTTGCAAGTTCGAATGCCTACATTAGCCACCCTAGTTCGAACTAGGGTGGCAGTGTAGACATACCCTCAGATACAGGTGTTTTATGCAGTAGTGATGACAACTCTATTATTTGGGGAAGAAACGTGGCTGTTTGAAAACTGTAGTTTCCTCTCCTCACCATTTTTTGTGTCAAAAGTTACAGCATATTCTTAACATCCATTGATTTGATTTTGTCACAAATCACAGAATCATGGAATGCTAGAACTGGAAGGGACCTGGAGAGGTCATCAAGTCCAAGCCTTCAAGATAGGACCATGCACCATCTAGATCATCTCTGATAGATGTTTGTCTAACTTCTTCTTAAATATCTCACTGATGGAAGGTTGTGGAATCTCCTAGGCAGTTTATTCCAGTGTTTAACCACCCTGACAGGAAGTTTTTCCTGAAATGCAACCTAAACCTCCCTTGCTGCAATTTAAGCCCATTGCTACTTGTCCTATTATCAGAGGCTAAGGAGAATATTTTTGTCCTTGTGACACCCTTTTAGATACTTAAAAGTTGCTATCATGTGCTCTCTGTCTTCTCTTTTGCAAACTAAACAAACTTGATTCTTTCAATCTTCCTTCGCAGAGCATCTTTTCTAGATCTTTAATCATTTTTGTTGCTCTTGTCTGGATCCTCTCCAATTTCTCCATGTCTTTCCTTAAATGGGATGCTCAGAACTGGACTCAAATACTCCAAATGAGGCCAAATCAGCACAGAATAGAGTGGAAGAATGACTTCTCATCTCTTGCTCACAACACTCCTGTTAATGCATCCCGGGATTGTGTATGCTTTTTTTGTAACATAGTCACACTGTTGACTCATATTTAGTTTGTGGTCCACTATGACCCCTAGAACTCTTTCTGCAGTACTTCTTCCTAGAAGTCATTTTCCATTCTGTATGTGTGAAATAAGGAGCAACTTAGATGAGTCTGGAAAGTTGGCAGCATTGCTCAAGTTGAGAACAAGATGACTGGGTTCATGTCCAACAGAAGGTTACAGAAGGTTTATAGATCTAAGTCCAAGGACATGAGGCTAACCACGGATGAGGGTGGAATATGCAATTCTGAGGGATATGAGAAGCCTAAATCCTCCTATAAAACTTTGCTGAAGGAAGAAGGCTTGCAAGGGACTGTTCAAAGGAAATCCATTCAACATGCCACCATGGCTACATCTTAGCCATGTGAATTTGCTGCTCCTGCACTAGGCCCTTTCTTTATATTGTACATGATTTTAGGGAAAGAGTTGAAAAAATAAAATAATCTTTATACAAGGGCTTCCATGTTTTCTTTATTATTGTGAACTGGTGCCAGCATTTTCTAAACCAGCAACCCAGCATTCTCTCTATTTGCAGCAAAAAGCTGCAAAATACTTTGGTTGGGTGTTATTTTACCTGGAGAGAGCTGTTGATTCCTGGGTATTAGAATATTAGTAGAACAAATATTACTAAGGCCCTGATGCTGCAAAGCATTGACCATGTAAATTATTTTTCACACAGGAGCAGTACTGCTGGAGGCAGTGGGATTACTCCTATATGTTAAGTATTTAAAACTTTTCAGGGTAAGGGCCTAGGTGTAGTGAAAAACTATGATAATAGGGATGAGGACAATTTCCAATTTTGATTTAAATTATCATACTAATATAAAAATTATCTGTAACTGTTTAGCTATATTTTTAACAAGATTCTCTTCAACTGTATTTATACTCATCTCATGCTTGCTTTCTGAAGATACTATAACAAGCACTGTTTCTGTCAGAAACACTTGCACATTAAGCAAATATTGTGAATTTTCAGAGAAACTGAATTTCAAATGCTTCATCATGATTATTTACATGGGAAACTTGACTCTAAGAGATACATGTATCCATACCATGTGATTCCTGTGCCCAATCAAGTCTTCTTAAATAACAAGCCATACATAACAATTATTCTTTGATATAAACCCTACACTGAAACATGTTCACATCCAACATTCATTGAGTAATTTCAAAGAATAAAAAAAATAGAAAACAGTATTTGTGGAGAATTTGTAAACACAGAAATAGTCCTAAATAATTAAACTATTTCATTTTTATAGCTTCAGAGGGGTAGCCAAATTAGTCTGTAACAGGAAAAACTTTAAAAACTACAAATAGGCTAGTAGCACCTAAAGACTAACTAAACATGTAGATGGTATCATGAGTTTTCGTGGGTGCAACATACTTCTTCAGACCACTGGAATATTAGAAGTCCAGATCCAAGAATAAATAAGGGAAAGAGGGGTAAGGGGGAGAGGGGGAAAAAGAGAAAAAAGAAGGGGGAAAGAAAAGAGAGAGAGAGAGACAGTGAGTAGATGGTTCAAATAGTTACAAGAGGCTGATGAGAACAATTAGCACCTCCATTGTTTGGTTGGTTGGGTGAGTAATTAGGATGTGGAAGGTAGTGTGTGAGCCAGCCAATGTCCCTGTTCATACCAATGTCCCTGTTCAGCCATATGGAAATCTATCAACTACACAAAGAAACTCACACAGATCCAAACAGATATCATCTTCCTTTCCAATTGCAAACAGATGAACATTATAACTAAGGGACTGAGGATGAAAAACCCACTGCAATCTACGTATCCCACAGACTACAGTCAGCAGTTATGCCACACTCTCTCACAAAGAAACTCAGGAACCACCTTATCAGCATTCTATACAACAAACAGAAGAAAATCAAGAAGGAGCTCTCAACATTACAAACTATCATAAAAAACTAAGCTTCCACACACACTTTGGTTTTTTCCAGACTTTACTAAAACTCAACAAACCACCCACAAGGATCCCTTCAGAAGAAAAAAGACAATAAACTATCCAAACTCCTACATGCCTCAGGATCTCTCATTCCTGATATTTTCAACTCACCTTGCAACATTGTCAACCTATCCAACCTTTCTCTTAGCCGAGGAGAGGAATCTGAGGACTCTCCTTCTGCCCCACCACCCTTACGAATATGATTCAGTTCTGTGGAAATCTGGAAGCCTATTTTTGCCGCCTCTGCCTAAAAGAATATTTCCAACACACGGATGTACAACACACTTACCTTGCTGCTCCCCCCCCCCCCCTCCACTCCCAATCCCACAAGAGGAAGGCTTCTATGTGGACCCCCTATTAATGGTTGTAACGAGAGTCTTGACTTCTACATTGACTACTTCCGCAAATGTGCTTGAGCTGACATCATCAGCAAACAATATCATATAATATACAACCTCAGTCATGCAGAACACAATGCTATACACAGCCTCAAAAACAATTCTAACATCATAATCAAGAAGGCTGACAAAGGGGGGCACTGTAGTCATTATGAACAGAACAGATTATGAACAGGAGGCAGCCAGACAACTCTCCAACACCAGATTCTACAAGCCTCTCTCCTGTTGATTCCACTAAAGAATACCAAAAAAAAACAAACCCTGAAACAACTACTCCTGCTGCTCAGGACCAAATTTACACTAACACCCCCCCCATCCTCAACCAGGAGTTTTCTTTCTGCTACCCAAGATACACAAACCTGGAAATCCCGGACAACCCATCATCTCAAGCACTGGCACACTTACAACAGGATTATCTGTCTATGTTGACACTCTCCTCAGACCCTATGCTACCAGCACTCCTAGGTATCTTTGAGACACCACCGACTTCCTGAGGAAACTACAAAACATCAGTAATCTTCCTGGAAACACCATCCTGGCCACCATGGATGTAGAAGCTCTTTACACCAACATTCCACATGAAGACAGATTACAGGCTATCAGGAACACCATCCCTGATGACAGAACTGCACATCTGGTTACAGAGCTCTGCAACTTTGTCCTCACCCACAACTACTTCTGATTCAGAGACAATTTGTTTCTTCAAGTTAGCAGCACAGCCACGGACACCCGCGTGGCACCACAATATACCAATGTCTTTATGGTTGACCTTGAACAATGTTTCCTCTGCTCTTGCCCCCTAGCACCCTTATTCTACTTATGCTACATTGATGACATCTTCATCATATGGACCCACAGGAAAGCGAGCCTTGAAGAATTTCATAGGGATTTCAACAACTTCCACCCCACCATCAATCTCAGCCTGGATCAGTCCACACGAGAGATCTACTTCTTTGATACTACAAGACAATTAAATGTTGGACAAATTTCCACCACCCTATACTGGAAACCTACCAACTGCTACATTTACCTTCATGCCTCTAGCTTCCATCCCAGACACATTTCTCAATCTATTGTATACAGCTAAGCCCTAAGATACAACTGGATTTGCTCCGATCCCACAGACAGAGACAAACACCTACAGGATCTATATAGAACATTCCTAAAACTGAAATACCCACCTGGAGAAGTGAAAAAACAGATCAACAGACCCAAAAGAGTATCCAGACATGAACTACTTCAAGACAGGCCCAAAAGAGAAAACAGAATTCCACTTGTCATTACCTACAGTCCACAACTTAAACCCCTCGAACACATTATCAACAATCTACAACCTATCCTGGAAAATGACTCCTCACTCTCAGAGGTCTTGGAGGAAAGGCCAGTCCTCGCCTACAGACAACCCCTAACCTCAAACAAATTCTTTCCAGTAACAACGCAACACACTTCCATCATAATCATCGAGGAACCCACCCCTGCAATCAGCCCCAGTGCTAACTCTGCCCATACATCTACATTAGCAATTTCATCACTGGACGCAACCACATCAGCCACCAAATCAGAGGCTCATTTAACTGCACATCCACTAATGTGATCTATGCTATCAAATGCCAACAATGCACAGTGCCATGTATATTAGCCAAACTGGAAAGAATTAATGGACACAAATCAGATATCCAAAAAGGCAATATACAAAAACCTGTTGGAGAACACTTTAATCTGCCTGGACACTCCATTAATGGATCTCCAAGTCACCATTCAGGCCAATTCCACAAGCCAAATACACAAGGAAAGATTGGAACGTAACTTAATTTACGAGTTTAATTCTTATGCAAATGGCATGAACAGGGACATCAGCTGGCTCGCACACCACCTTCTACATTCTAATTACTCACCCAACCAATCAACCAAGGGAGGCGCTAATTGTTCTTATCAGCCTCTTGTAACTATTTGAATCATCTACTCACTGAGGCTGTGTCTAGACTATACCTCTCTGTCGACAGAGAGATGTAGATTAGGCATGTCAAAATTGCTAATGAAGCAGGGATTTAAATATCCCGTGCTTCATTGGCATAAACATGGCCGCCACTTTTTTCGAAACCGAGCTTTTTCAAAAAAAACCAACAGTTTAGATGCGGATCTATCGAAAATAAACTATTTTTCAAAAGATCCTGTATTCCTCAAAAAATGAGGTTTACAGGATCTTTCGAAAAAGGGTTTATTTTTCGACAGATCCGCGTCTAGACTGCAGTGTTTTTTTTTCCAAAAAAGCTCCATTTCGAAAAAAAGCGGTGGCCATATTTATGCTAATGAACCGTGGGATATTTAAATCCCTGCTTCATTAGCAATTTCGACGTGCCTAATCTTCATCTCTCTGTCGACAGAAAGGTGTAATCTAGAAGTACCCTGGCGCACTCTCTCTTTTTTCTGTCCCCGTCCTTTTTTCTCTTTTTTTCCCCCTTCTCCCCTCCCCCCTTTCCTTATTTATTTTTGGATCTGGACTTCTAATACTCCAGTGATCTGAAGAAGTGTGTTGCACCCACGAAAGCTCATGATACCATCTACATGTTTTGTTAGTCTTTAAGGTGATACTAGTCTATTTGTTGTTTTTTAGTTTATGTAGATTATCCTCCCTGTAATTAAAAGTTTCAACTTTCAATCTATAAAGGCAAAAGTTAAAAACAGATTAGATATTGTTCACAAAGGGCACATCTACATTAGGGATGTAAGTAACTAGTTGACTAGTCCTTTGACTAGTCACTCCCCCGACCTTGCTGCCTCTATTAGAGGCAGCAAGTTGCAGGGGAGCAGGAGCTGGTGCTAGGGGAGCCAGCTTAAAAGCTGGTTCCCTGCAACACCATCTCTGCGAGGGACAGAAGGTAGTAGGGACCAGGCACGAGCCAGGAATCAGCTGATTCACAGCTCGCACCCAGTCCCAGGATGCTACACCTCTGCTTTTTAAATGTATTAAAGCCAGCTGGCTCTTAATACATTTAAAAAGCAGAAGTGCAGCAGGGAGGACCCAGTGTGAGCTGAGACAGGTGACTCCTGGCTCGTGCCTGGTCCCCTGCACTGAGCACCAGCCTTTTAAATGTATTAAGAGCCTGCTAGGAGCTGACTCTGCTGCAATTCTCCTGCTTATTGACTAATCAATTAGTCAGTAGAAATTCCCTCGACCAGTCAATTAGTTGATTACATTAAATTTTAACTATTATCCCTAATCTACATAGCAGGACAAAAGTCGTATTAGGCTATACAACTTCAGCTATGTCAACTGCATAGCTGAAGTCAAAATAGCTTAATTCGCCTGTTGGTGCTGCCTACTCAGCAGGAAGTTGAAGGAAGAACACTCTTCCTTCAACTTCCCTTATTCCTGGTAAAATGAGAGTTACAGGAGTCATATTAAGAAGTCCTCCAGCTTGACATTATTTCAAAAGAATGGCTTTCTGTGTAGACACGCTCTTTATTATTTTGGAATAATGTTAGTTATTCTGAAATAACGCTGCTATGTAGACATACCCAAAGTGTAGAAATATTTTTGCCACCAAATGGTATTTATTTTAGTTTGCCAAACTTGCTAATTCCTCAAATTTTTGTGTTCGGATATTTCACGTCACAAAGCGCATCATAATTAATGCAAAATCAGGGTAGTTAATGTTGGTAAAGTAGAACTAATTTTCTTTTGCTAGCTTATCTAAATGGTCCCCTATGCAGCAAAAGTGAATTCATTTTAACTAAATAAAACTGACAAATCAGCAGATGCTCAGGGGCTAGCAGCAAATGGACTGTGTTTCCTTTTTAAAATGGGTTAGAAAAGTAAAAATAAGAATGACTTCCATATGCAGATTGCTTTGGAAAAGTCAAGTAATAATACAGCATTATGGAAACATTTGAGAAAAGGGAATTCAGATTTAAAACTCTAGAAATTTGGATCTGAGACCTGAGTTTCCACTCATTTTATAACATCAGAAAATTCCCTGCACTCATTATAGGTCGAATTTAAAGACATATTGTGCCTATAAAATCATTGCACTTGATGGTGATTATTCAGGCCATATTCTATCCTGTTTTATACACAGACAACTCCCACTGCCTTCAATGAGCAATGTGTGCACATGTTCATCTAGTATGACTAGGCATAGCTCCAATTTACACAAGCTAAGAATGCCACCAGATCCAAAGCATAATTTAACTTTTAGTTACTGACCTTTGTCACTGAATGTCCCAATCCTTCTCCTGCTGAAAGCAAAGACAACACTTTTAATAGCTTTAAATCAAGAACTTTGACCACTCTTGTAGATCTAGATTATAACTAGCCTTAATGCAGGTGCACAGGGAAGTAGGAAGAACAGAGGGTTACTCACTATGCAACTATACTAGGACTACCCAGATCTCAGGCATGAGTCCTGTATAAATCCCTGAAGAAGTGCCAGAAGATTATTTGGGAATATTTATTTTTTCTTCTTCCTCATAGATCAAATTGTGCAACCCCAATTCAGGGTTAAGAGGGGCAGAGAGCAGTTGGAAAAATAAATTACTTGCCCCTGATGTAGGAGGGCTACACTAAATTACAGTTCCCCTTTCAGCCCACCAAAGGGTTACCCTGAGTGGATTTGTGTATCTTTCATGTTTCTCTGGAGCTGATGCAACTTATTTTCCATCCCTTAATTAGGGCTGTGACACTTGTAACATTTCTGCTAATAAATTATTAAACAACTCTTTACATAAATTATACCTCTTCAGTAGTTAGAATCATCCTACTTGGGGGAATAGATGAACGTTCATATTTGGTGAATTGCCAGCTACTGTTTTTTAAATTTAAGAACAACTATGGGGTAGATAGTGACTAAACCATTTTTCCTGTTCAATGAGTTGCAGCCTTTTCTACCAACATGCCTGGTATTCTGCTGATGGGGTGGACATCCCCGGAGCATGACTTCAGTACAGCCTGACTTCTGAAAACTCTGGGAAAGTCTACACTACAAAATTATGTCAACCTAATTTATATTGACTTACAGCATCTGCAGTAATTAAACTGCTTTTGCATGTCCACACTACACTCCTTGTGTTGGCAGTGCATGTCCTCACCAGGAGTACTTGCATCGATTTAATGGTCAGTCTAAGGCATTGTTGGATGGCTTCCAAAAGTCAGCAACGCTTGATATAAGCAACAGTGTCTACGCTGACTCTGCGTTGACCTGCCTACATTGACTTAAGCACAACGCCACTCATGGAGGAGGAAATATTAAGTCAGTGTAGTGGGTGAGTTAATCAGTGGGAGCTGCATTTTAGCATAGACGCTTCCAGATTTAGGTTGATGTAAGCAGCCTTATGTCAGCCAAACTGTATAATGTAGAGCAGTGCCTTTTTAGCTGAAGCCTAAAGTGCACATACTTCCATCTATTAAGCAGAACATCATAATTTAGCTCCATGTATCAAATATGGGCAGTACATTTATTGCTAATGGGCCTGATTTGAATGTTCTGTGCCTCTTCAGGATTTCTGTAATGGATCTGAAAAAAATAACAACAATCAGCCACTGAAGAGTTGTGTATTAGTGAGAGACCAAAAGGGGGCAGCCCCAGAAGCCTGCAGAGCATCAGAGAGAATCCTCAACAAAAAGAGATCCTTGGAGAAGTGGTAGATAGATATGTATAGTTCCTTTGTTAACAATAAGCTAAAGTAGGCTTGATATTTTATTGTTCAAAGAAGTTTCATTTTGTTAAATCCCTATAATAGATGTTCTAAAATTACACCAATTATTTGAAAAAAATGCTAGCTGGCCTTCCCATTGCTATGGCACTCCTTGTGGGAGTGTAGGAAGGTACAAACATTTGCACTCAAGAATGTACAAATTTCACAGAGATGTTTGATGTCAATCTCCCCAGGTGCCTGACACTCTTGGTGTTGGAATGCTTGAGGATCGTTAATACTCTGAAGTTGCACACAGCCTGTTTTCTGTCTCTTCTGATTCTTGGCACAAAAATGCACCCTTCTTGCATTATCCCAGCATCCTGTTTAGAGACTCTTTGCCAAAAGGACCGGTTACACTTCACTTCCAGCCAAAAAAGAAAATGGATTTTGTGAAGAAGTAGAGTGGTCCTAACCTCTCTTTAGGGATTTTCCACTTATGTCAATTTAAGATCAGGTCTAAACTAGTGGGCAATGTTGAACCAAGATAGGTGACTCTAACTATGTGAATAGTGTAGTTGGAGTTCGAGTTATTGCAGTATCTCCACTGCGAGGAGGTCGATGAGAGAAGTTCTCCCATCAACTCCTCTTACTCTTCTTGCTCCAGTGGAGTACTGGAGTTGATGGGATCACAATCAGCGGTCAATTTAGTGAGTCTTTACTAGAGACACTAAATTGACACCCGCCTTCCCTGGGATACCAGTCCTCGCAGCGTCAAACTCCCAGTATGTGTAAACAAGGCCTTAATCAGTAGTAACTCTGTTGAAAGTAATTGAATAACATGGTATAAAAATGATAGGAAGATCAGCCCTAACTTTGTAGATAGGGATTGCTGTGGTTCTCTAAGACTTTGTCTAGATCACCACTTATGTCAGCAAAACTTATGTCACTGGGGGATGTGAAAAAACACCCCTACCCCTCAAGAGGCACTTGTTATACCAACATAACTACCAGTGCGGACAATACTATGTTAGCAGGAGAGCTTCTCTGGATAACATAGCTACCGGCCCACTGTATGTAGGGGAGCAGCTTCATTATGTCAATGGAGCGTCCACTCCCATAAGCACGGAGCAATATAGCTGTGACACTATAAGGTGTCTAGGGTAGACATAGCCTAACCACTTTACTTTTCTTTCTGTACTGCACAGAGACAATGCTTCAGCTAGCATAAATCAGGTCATTCTATTGACATTAATTGAAGCTATGCCCATTTACACCAACTGAGATCCACCCTTTAAAAAATAAGGTTTGGATTTACTAAGCCACTGAGAGAATTGCTTTCCCATTAATTTTAAGGGAAACTGGAGGGACAAATCCCTCAATCAGGTTTGAAAAATCTCACCTGAAATATATGATAAGTGCATCGTCCTGGGGTACTCCAAGGTGTAAATTATTAGAGCAATTCGCTGACACATTAGACACCTGATTTCAAGGCTGTCCTCAGGCATACAATTTGGTTTCCCACTCCCCAAGACAGACCATAATCCTGTGCACTGGTTGGAAAAGTATTTCAGAGGTGGTGTCTACAGACTGGAGAACTAGGAATGAAAGAATACTGATGTGAATGGATGGAAGCAGTGTAAGAGCAGCATGAGTTAATATTAGATATTTAGTTCCATTTATAATTACATAAAAGGTTATTGTAGGAATAAATCTTACTACAGAGATACCCAAATATAGTAGCAGGAAATCACAAATCTTTCTTTGTAAACTTTGAATCAAGAATCAGGTTCTTTTTTGATAAAGAAGGAAAACCCCATCACAACAATAGTTCTTTCCTGAACACCTGAAAAATTGTATACCTTCTTCTCTTTCCATTGAAATATAGTCAAGACTTTCCCATACTTTCTATAGCCATGACAGCCAGGGAACATATTTTAAGGAAATACAATTACAAATACTTAAAATGTTCTTAGCTTTCATTCACCATCAGTGAGTGTATTATCTTCTTTAGTTCAGCTCTTCAGGAATTCACTGTTTTAATTCTGGTCTCACTCTTTAACAAAAAAATTTTAGAGACATTTTCCCATATGCCAGAAGCAGAAAATAGCATCACTCATGAGGAGTCTGTTAAATGAACCCCAAACTCCAAGCCACGTGCCTGGGAGTGGAAAACCACACTTGCCTTCCATTAGTCCTGAACCTTTTGTAATTTTCTTCCACAGCTAGTGGGGAGGCAGGAATTAACCCCAGAAACAAATGTAGCACAAAGATATAATACCAATGATTTTTTTCCGAGTAGGGACAAAATCTTGATTCGTACAATAGTCCATGTGGAGAGTCACACATACTACCTCAGTAGTAAGTGCAATGTAGCGAGTGAGTCCCCAGGATTTACAAATGCAAAATAAAAACAACTAACCCAGAAAAGAGTCCAAAGTGCCCTCCACCTCGCCCCCCCCATTCGATATTTCCTATCCCTTGTGGTGGTGCTTGGGTGCGGTGATTTCAGAGTGGTAAATCTCTCTTTCTTCTATGGTCACTGTTTCTCAGGAGTCCTCTGCTAGGCCTGGGCTGATCTTTCAGATGACCTGTGGCTGTATCTCTGGCTTTCGCCAAAGCCAATCCCCTTTCCCAGGCTTAGGCTGAAAATGGCCTGCTCCCTCCAGTAACAGCATGTGCTCTGGCCTCAATGTTCTTCTTTTACCAAACCCATCTAGTATGCCAATCAACTGCTTAGAGTCAACCCAGTAGCTGACAATGAATCTAGGACTCTAGGGCCAGCTCCTCCTTTTCCTGCTTCCTAGTCAATCATGGCTTATGGGCTCAAGTCTTGTCCTTTTCACACTGCTAACATGTACCTGGGAAGTAGGGGATCCAGAATGAGAGTAGTACTAATGACTTCAATGGACTACTAACATCTTTGCTGGATCAGGGACTTCAGCTACAGAGCTGTTATCTAAGCAGGGATGCCCTATTCATGTGTGCCTATTTATTGACTGAAAGATTTCACAACTTCCAAGGGCCAAGCTATTAGTGAAGCATACACTAACTGCACAAAATAGGGAGGGGGGAGGGAGAACCTGCAATCTCCATTGGTAAAGTCAATGGTGATTGTGAGATTCACCGGTGAATGAGGAAACAGCTGCAAAGCTTATTCATTGAGATGCTGCAGTCACTGGACCTTCCAAGTGGAGGAAGGTAGCTGACTCTTTAAATAAAGCAAATGCAAAAACTTAACATAACAATTAGGTGAAAAAGAATTAAGACTAAAAAAATATGGGGAAAATATTGCCTGAAGACTAAGGCTGAATTCCCATGCAGAGGACCAGCATATAGTAACTGGACGAGCATATAGTAACTGGACCAGCATATAGTAACTTAAGTCTGTTTTAAAATCTCAATATAGAGCTTGCGTAAGAAATATGCTGGGTATGCATGTATGAGCCTAGCTGCAGGTGTGATTTCAGTTCAAATGAATATTCTGAGTCCCTGCTTCAACTGTATGAAATGTCCCTGGCATTCAGCTTTGATCAAGATTTCACAGATATTTGCTGAGCATTGTTAAGAACCAGATCACTGGTGCTATCATTATTAAAGCAAAATGGAGAAAGCATGTAACTGGAAGGCATCATGGCCTAGTAGTGTGTAGAACACTGGACTGGAAAACTGGCCCCAGTTTCCTCAGCTCTAAAAGGGAAACAATGAACTGCCCTCCTTTCCAAAGCATCTTCCAATCTATTAATGAACAGTACTACATAATAGTTAGGTATTACCCAGATAAAACTTCTAAAAATGTTGTTTTAGGAAATGAATAAAAATAGGACTTGCACTTTTGGCTCCACTTTTCACTCCTCCCCTTTTCTTCCTGAGCATCACAGATTTAAAACATTCAAAGCAAACACTACTCTATCCTAATTATAATTTGTTTATATGGACATCAGCTTGCAATGTCCTTACAATTAAGATATACAAAGATGATGTGACAGTTCCCTCCACTACTCCGAGCCATGGTTCACATCAGCCAAATTCTTTTCCTTCTTGTGGGTCAGGACATAAGGAGAATGGCCATCTGGAAATTAATTCCTAACAAAGTGTAAAAAGAGAATATTTCTGTGATCTAATTCTTTAGGTAGCATTATTTAATTTATTTATACAAAGAAATGAATATGAAGACAGATGCAGAATAAAGCTTGAGAGGCAAAGAGCACATTGTTCTGTTCTTATTCTGTAAAAAGCCAATTATTTTTCTTTAAGTCCTTTAGTTTCAGGGGCTGACTGAGTAGTTTAAAGGATAAAAGTATTAGCCTTTCATCTGTGGGATTCAAGTGCCAGTCCTCAAGGCAGACCAAAGCAAAATGAAGTGGGTTGTCTTATTTTGCTTCTTAATGTATTATTATATAATGGTATTATTAAACATTAGCGACTAGAGAATTGAAATCTCCAGCACCGACAGTTGATTAATTTTTTAAGTACAAATTTTCACTCCTCATCAGAAATATAAAATAAATCTTTTAAAGCAACGTTCAAGAAAAAAGCACAATGGTTGCTATTTTCTATAATATTCCTTATTCTAATATTGTGATTAGATTGCATTTATTTTAGATCTATGGAATACAATACTGATTTCGTTTTTGAGATTTAAAAGGAAAGAAATGAGGTTTGTTTCATTAAAACCTGCAACAAAAGTTCCCAAAAGCTGACAGAATGTGTCTTTAATACACATTTCCTGCACCAACATAGCCTATTTGGAAGCTAACAGAATTCTAGAGGGTATTTTTATGTTGCCTTGGGTAGCCATATGCCCTATCTGCCTAGATTAGTCCATCTGTATAATGGATATAATAATATTTACCTTCTTCTCATGGATGTTGTTAGATTTTAATTAATTCTAATTTGAATTAATATGTGAATTGTATCCACCTAGCTGAGGGCAGAATGGGATCCTAAACATTTACTCATGTGTTAAAACGCTCCATTTCTTTCCTTTGTTATTGTTGTTCACTGAATTTTAAATGGCACAGCCATAATGCTAGTTCATGTTCAGACTGATAGAACTGAGTAAAAAGGATGACTTGCAAGTTTCAACAAATGAGCAATGTCTATTCACATCAGTAAAAAAAGGAGCTTAGTGGGTTTGCTTCAACTATTCCTAATTCGAAAACACAGAATTATCATATTGACTCTTTCCTCCCTCCCTCCCGGTAAAATCCACAAGACTAAATCAGAAGGAGTTCAGGGCTTTTCTTCACTCCAAGTGCTGCAAGTTCAGCTGCAGTGATGCTGTTACAGTACTTAGTGAAAATGCAACCTAGTCGAAAGGGAGAGCTTCTATAAACAGCTCAGTGGCGGCCCGTCAATGCAGGCGAACTAGGCGGTCGCCTAGGGTGCCAAGATAAACGGCCATTGAGGGCTTTGGAGGCGGGGGCGCTGATTGTGTGCCGATCACGCATTTCGCCTAGGGCACCAGTTGCCGGCAGCTCGTCTAGGGCCGCTCCTGAAACAGCTGTAGCTATAATCAGGGATTGAAGCCCTCCCAACCATGTAACACTGTCTACACTGGGTGTAGGTTGGTATAATTACATCACTTAGGGGGTCTAGATTTTTCACACCCCTGAGCGATATGGTTATACTGCCATATGTTCCTACTATAGACCAACCCTCACTGAGTCCTCTCAGTGAGGATAGCATGGGTGTTGTAGAGGAGATCACCACGTGCGTTCTCTAATGCCATGGATCTCTAGAATGCAGAGTATTATAGGCACTGTGCCAGAGTGCCCTGATCGGAAAGGGGTGTGCCACAGAGCCTGCATACTGCACACTAGGCCAGAAGGGGTTAACACTACACTTTGGGCAGAGGAAGTCCCAACCCTTTGGATGTACTGAGCATGCTCACAGTGCTGGACCAGTATAAAAATAAGCATCATGGCTCCATCTGGGAGAGACACTGCTGAGAGTGGATGTGTGGTGAATGTCCAACTGAGAACCAGCTGCAGACTGTCCCAGCAGGAGCAGGGGACACAGAGGACCTGATTAAGCTTCCACAGTCAATGAAGCACCAGAGAGCATCTGGAGAATCTGAAGATCCTGAGGTTTCATGGACTGACATAGCACTGACTATGGAAGGAAGTGAGCTAGGGTGGGTGAGCAAGTAGTGCCTCCCACCCGAATAAGATCTGCGTGTTTCAGTGGGATTCTCTGCTGAGTCAGTGGTGGATTGCTCCGCCACTGCCTAGGCTTTGAGTTGGGAAACCCGACTGGGGCTGCCAGCCCCTTGTTGATAGTGTTATACTGACTCTGGCTATTAGGTCATGCTGCCCTGTTGCAAAGGGCTTCTATAATGACTGGCTATTAGATCACGCGGCACTGGGGTAAGTGCCTTCACCCTAGGCCTTGGACTCTGAGGGTTGTGAGACCTCAAGGCCACCCCACAGAGTTAACCACAGTGTTCCTGTACCTCTCTAGAGACACCCATAGATGACAGGGGGTGCACATATATCAGCTTGCATGACCTGGAGCTGATCCAGTCAGGAGCACACGTACACACTCCTAGTAGTAGCAGATGGCACTACAGCTGCATTACTACCACTCTACACATTTGTGATATGGTTGGTGGGCCTTAGCCCCATTAACCCCTAGCAGCCAGTCCCCCCTACTTGGAGGAGAACACTGAGCCATGTATACAGTTTACTTTACCTCTAGTTTTCAGATCAAATTGGCATCAAGCAATGACTGAACTTTGGAATTACAATTCATCTACAAATTCAATTCTTACTCTGATAATCATCTCCTCAATCGGGACAATGGATGGCTGGGACATTACCAAGCTAACATTCAATGGAGCTTCAGGGGGTAGCCGAGTTAGTCTGTTACAGAAAAAAAACAGCAAGCAAATGGTCTGGTAGCACTAACAAAACATGTACCAGACCATTTGCTTGCTAACATTCAATGAAGGTGCCAACAGCTCTCTATGTGGATTCTTGTGTTAATTCTCTTTGATTCTAATCTGCTTCTTTTCACTATCCAATTTTCAGGTGCTTATGTCACTAGCTCTGCTTACTTGTTTTTCCCTTTGATATTTTTATTCCCTCTTCTCCTTGTTTCCTGTCCCCTTCTCTTTCCCCCTTCCTCCTTCTTCCCAATTTATTTTGGGTCTGCACATCCTAAACTCGTAACTCCGGTCATCTGAAGAAGTGGGCTGTGCCCACGAAAGCTCATGATCCCATCTACATGTTTTGTTAGTCTATAAAGTGCTACCAGACCTTTTGTTGTTTTTTAAGTTTATCCTGTACAGACTAACTCGGCTACCCACTGAAGCTTCTGAACTTAAAAGATTTGACCAAACAAGGGAGAATAGAGTAAAACATTTTAAGGCCAGAATGGATCATTGTAATTCTCCATCTGTAACAGCAAATCCTTTTTGGGTGAAGGGACTTTCACACTGAGGGAGATCAAGTTGTGTTTCCATGCACCTCCCTCTGGAACCAGAGAAGAGCACCTTTAAATTTCAGGAGAAGCTGGCCCAACACTTTGCTGGAAGGAGACACAGAGGAAGCAATCAGGCTGCTCACTCCCCAGTCACTCTGACCACAGTACTTTCCGGGCCAGTATCAGGACTTAGGGCCCATCAGAGTCAGGCAACCTAACAAATGCATGGCCTGTGGTAGGCTACTTAACTGGCTACACCACCTGCTTGGTTGGGAAGATCAGCACATCAGCTCAGAAGATCAGCAACAGCAATTGAGTGGCTGCTCAAAGCATTCACCATATAATAGCTCCTGTGCCTGCTAGTCCCCAGCTGTTTCCCTGCCTTGGCTCACTCCAGGTATCCTGATTCCGAGCCTTGGCTCTGATTCCTGGCACCTGATTTCATCTCTGACCCTTGACTCTGACATCTGGTCTCTGACTCCAGTTCTAACCCTGGGCTCTGATTCCTGGCTGCTGACCCTTGCTCTAACCACTAAGCACAATTCTCCACACCACAGTCACTGACAGCAAACACCACTGCGCTTTTGGACTGAGTGGCTCTCTATGAAGTTCTAAAATCATTACTAACACTACAAATGCAGTTCTCCGAACCCCACTCATGGAAGGGAGATTGTGATCATTTTCTGAAGCAATAACCTCCCCTGGTAGTCCTTTTGCTGCCCAAGATCTGAACCAGGACCTATGCTGCCAGAAAAGGATTAGATCCTAGGTGAATCTAGCCCTGAAACGACACATGCAGTTATTAATGAGAGTGCAGCAATCTATACCAGAACATGTAACTTTTGTATCATGTGGGCAGCACAATCCAGAGCAGACACATACCCTGAATGTATCTGCAAAAGCATGGGCTTTACGTTTCCAGAGCTCTTGACTAGTAATTACATCAAAATGAGGTTCAGTGCTCGATGCTGACAAACTTAACAGAGCACATCCAAGGGGAAGGATAAAGTTGGAAAGGCAACCTATGTCCAATCACATGAACAAAGCTGGCCTGAGGAGAAAAAATCAGGGTACAGCTTCATGTAACACTATCTGCTCCAAAATTCTCTTTGGGCCTCTATCGACTTACACCTCACACTGTACTCCATTCTGCTTCCCTTCCCTATGTAGAGACTGCAGTAGGGGCTATGGTCACCAGGATATTCAGGCTGAATACAAAGATAAGGTAATGGGAGGCCACATGAAGAAAACTGGCAAGGACTGCAGCATGAGAAAAAGCGCTGGAAGATATTAAAGAATTCTCAAGGAATTAATCTCCAGTTAGCAAGGAAGTAAAACTTCCAGCAACTAATAATAATGACTATAACCCTTCTGCCAGGTGCCAACAGCAGCAACAAGGGCTGGTTTCAGTCTTTTTTCTAGGTCCTTCTTTAGAATAAATAAAAATAGGGCTTGATCCACCACCCAGAGTTGTACTCTATGGATGGGAAATTAAAATATAATATAAACTGGTTGCTTTTCTAGTTGGCTCTCCTCCAATTTGCAAGTACTGAGGAGTCCTCGGGAACTTGGAACCAAATATGCTTTTTATTTGGGTGAAAAAGGGAAAAACAGAAAGAAGAAAGACAATTGCTATAGATATATTTCCATAGAATAAAATGAGCAAAGCCCAATACATGTATTGAAAGTATGGTCAAAATCACAGATCCCAGTATTCACTGTATGACTTGTTTCAGTCTAAAACTCATAGTCATCAGGCAATCCTCACCCACCTACTTACAGGTCCAGTTAGACTTAGTGGTAGTCAGGAGCATCTAGAAGTGGTTCTTCCTGTCGTCTCTAGTCCAGAAAAATCTGCACAAGTAAGTTCTCCTCTGACTTGTAGTTATCTGGTCTAGTTTTATGACATCAGCTCTGCCATTGTTGGTCAGCTTCTGCTACAAACCAACTGCTGCTGATCTCATTGGACTTCATTGCAACATCAAGTCAGCATTGTCACCACTATTGGTGCAGCACAGTCTAGCCTGGGCTGGGCTGGTCCAGTCCCACAGAATCAATCTACCCACAGTTCACAATCTCCAGATGGAGAACCTAGAACAAAACAAGACCCTCGGTAAGAGCGACTGCTCCCTAGAACAGAATGTTCAGTCACTCAGACAGAATCTTTTATCCTCTCCCCATTTCCAAATCAGGGTCTACTGGTAAATCCAGGATGTCCCACTTACTCCAGCATATATCTTGCACAATGCCTATGTCCCTTTACAAGAATAATCTAGTATTGTTTATACGATCAAAACACAGACACATTCCGATTAAAACAACTAAGCGCACTGTATGGAACTATGGATAAGCATCTTTGTAATTCATGTAAATGAAGGTGGCCAGACCAGTCATTCCCCTATACAGGAACCAGAGAGTTCCGTCCTCCTAAGCCTTCTAGCTCTGAGGCTCACACAATCTTGCAAAACTTTGTTTCATTGAACATTCTTTTCCAGCGTGATAGGTGACCTTCAACATTCCCACTCCTGCAAATGCATCCTAACCAATGAGCTGCATCCATCATGTTCCTCTTAGCTTCATGCAGTGATTGACACAGACTGTTGGGAACTGTCCATTGTGTATCAGCAGCACACTTCAAAATAGACTGCTTCTGAAAAATGGAACTATTTGTGTAAATAAGGTGGGTGGAATTCATCCCTGGGCAGAAGTCTCACCTGAGCCCTAGGTGATATATAGGTCCTCTGGGGATGGATCTCATCTATCTCGAGTAAAGTTCACTAAGTTTGGTACTAAGGCTGCTGCAGAGGGAAAGACCAGCTACATACTTAAAAAAAAAGTCAGGAGCAAAGGAGGTCTCTAAATCCTTGTGGTAATTAGCTGATATGCTTCTGCTTCCTCACAGTAGGCAGATTTTACAGCACCACATCCATACTCATGTACAAAGTATGATAGGCAATGTCAGCAGTAATAAAGAAAAATGGAAACATGAATCCAAACAGACGAATCCTAGAAACTTTCAGCAATTTTCTGTCAGGCCCTAATAGAATCATTTGAGTAATTTTGTTTTCATTAATAGATACAGTGAATAATATTTTATCAGGAAGTTTTAAATTATATTAGGAAAAATGAACATTTGAATGATAGAACAGAAATAGGAGATAAAAAAATTGCAGGTAAAAAAAAGAGATTTTTGAGGTCTAATTTCCTTAGATATTCTTATGACATTAGTCATGGGAATGACATTACTGTCCATGCCACTGCATTTGATACACTGCCTGTAGTTATCTGGAAATGGCAGGCATCTTTGTCATTCTAGTATGTTGATATGTTGAGAAAGGAAAGTGTCTTCTGGCATCATATATGTTTTCTCCAATAATATCCTTATTAGCCTTCCGTCTGCTCACACTGCATTACCTGGATGACTGGTGCAATATGTTTTCATTAAGAACTGAAAGCAAAATGTGGAGGGTGTGTGACTACACATTCACAGGGTATCAGCAACAAATGGGATTCTTTTTGTTGTATTGCAGAAATGTGAAACTGAATGGCATGCCTAAGCGAAAAGGAGAGGAAACCATTCGAGCCAGTGATATTCTGATCCAGCCAGGTGTACCTATTTTAGTCAGTTATGGAATTGTTGCTGGTTCACATGTCTTATATATCAACAGTGTTAGGTTCTTTATCATTTATTTAGCATCTAAAAGGAAAGTTGTTCCATCAAAAAACATCTCCAAGAGTACAATGCTTTTGCAATGTCATGCAGATTGAATTGACCTGGTCAATATTTAGGTACTATAGAAATTGACACTTTATAGAACTCTGAGTTAGACAAACAGATAAGAATACTGTTGATTGCAAAAAGCAATCATTCATTCCATATAATTTACCCAAAGGCTGTTCATAGACAGCAAAGCAAAGCTGTCACAAATACAAACCCATATAAATATCTGTCTCATGGTAATTCTTATGTGATATGCTCTCCTAGACAGTTTGTAAAGCACTCTATTAATTGCACAACAATTCTGCCATATGATTATGAATGTTTGCAGATTATTTGCAAACAGACTGAAGACTGGTCCTGCACATAGTTTTGGAATTCAAAAGAGGTCTATAGAAAGAAGGTTGAAAGCCACCTAAATCTAGTACTATTATTTCTGTTCATGATTGGAAGTCTTAGTGTGTGTATCTAGATGAGGCACTCAGCAAAGTTAATTCTAATTAAATTTGTGAATTCACTTTGGAAATGAATTAATGCAAATTGAATGAAGATCATTCTAATTTTAAATAAGAGGGTCCACACAGGGGTTTAGGGCAGTTTGACTGAGGCACTATAAAAACTAATTCAGATTAATTTTTCAGTGGACCCATGTAAACAAGCCTGAAAATTTGACTGAAATTTTCAAAAGGACTTAGGTGTCCAATGACTGGAGGCACAGACTGTAAGCTCTTTGGCGCAAGTACTGTCTTTCACAATAAGTCCATGCATATGGGTCCCTAAGTTAGCTGGGGCCTCTGAGGCTATGTCTACACTGCAGAATTTTTCCAGGATATCTTTGGTGTCCTGGAAAAACTCTGCCGTGTTCAGGGAACACGTCTGATCTTCTGAAATTTTTTTAGGAAGAGCAGACATGCTTTTTCAGCATCCCTGTAAACCTCATTTTACAAGGAAAAAGGGATGTTCTGAAAAAGTGGGGTTTTCTGACATTTGGCCCAGTGTAGACGGGCCAAATGTCAGAAAAGCCTCTTCCGAAAAAAGAAGCAGAAAAAGCGACGCAAATTGCGGTTCGCAATTTGCGTCACTTTTTCCAGAAGAGCAGTGCAGTGTAGACATAGCCTGAGTGCTGCTGGCCTGCAGAATAATAAACTGTGCAATAAACCAAATCTTTACAAAATGTGTGTGTAAAACATCCCCCATGTTCTTTGCAAAGTTTCTGATGTATAGTTCCCCTGAAAAAATATCAGTGGATCACATGGCATTGGAGTCAGGTTGCTGACTACACAGAAGTGTAATGATTTTCATCAATCTCTGGAAACCTTACACAAACCATGGAAACATCCTGGAACAATACACCTGTCCCTGGGACAGATACTGAAAAATAATTACTCATTCCTTTCTGTTCTACTTCCAGATGCTACACAATGGCTGCTAATAAAGATGCATGGCCTTTTATGTCATCCATCTGTGTTTCCAAAAGCAGATATGAACCCATGTTTTCCACTGAGTCTGCTCTCTATGTAGAGGAACTTAAACCTGGGAAAGACAACAAAACCTTTATGTGACCTTTACTTGCTTAAGCCTTGTGTAACATTCCTGCTAGTTTGTCATGTAATGTAGGTCAGTCCTGAATTAACATAGGCTTCTTAACTATTATATGATTAGTAATTGTGCTACATTTACCAGTCAGAAATTGCTGATAATATTTCTCCTTTAGTTGAACCTGGATAGTAAGACAATAAATGTGCCATTTTATTGTTATTTATTAATATTACATTGCCATCAATTTTAATCATGTAATATGTTACGTTTCATATCAAAGGTAATGAGACAGAGAGGTTGACATATGGGGATTTACATGCCAAAATGCTGGTTTGATCATCCAAATTTGGGTCCTATAAAAGCACACAATTTTCAGAGTTGTGTTCCTACCTAAATGAAACCAGACTACCTAAAAATTGCAGCCACTTCTGGGCTGAAACATGGCAACCCTTTAACAGGTCACAGCAACTCTACAATTCAGTTTAGAATATAAAGGGAATAAGAATAGGGCCACATCCTCACCTGATGTTAGCTGGCATAGCTCCACTGAAGTCAAAGGGATCATTCCGATTTACATAGGCTAAAGATATGGCTTAGACGGTATTCCACTGAAACAGTAGAGGAAATTAAGAAGGAAAGAACTGTAGTAACTCACACTGGAATATCCTTATTCATAAAACGTTGGTTCTGAAATGAAGGGTCTGGTATACACATGACGGCAGACACTAGGCTTTCTAAAATGACATTTTAATAACAGCAGTCACCAGGATTTCAGAAAAGGTTGGAGTATTATCATAATCTTTGTAGCGGCAACAAAATGAATCCTAACCTTCAATATTAACATAACTATACCATCACCATAAGGCATTATTAGAAACTTTAATTATTTATTGTTTCACTTTGGGTAGAATTAAGAATGTTAAGACTCTAAGGGGAACTAATAACCACTCATTGGCATGGTGCAAACCACAGAGGAGAGAATGATTGTCTGAAAGCTTTCAGTCCTCTAGGAGCACCATCTCTTGCGTACTAGCAACCATTGCACGGTCACCATTTTTTCTTTATTGCAAAGAGATCTAAGTTGTAGCATTTGGATCTGGAAATGGCTCAGTGTCCAGTCTTCCCCAAAATATCAGGTGGTTTTAGATTCATTGTTCTGATTTGATATGCTAGGAAGTCCTGAGTCAGAAAGCTCAGATCCATATCTGATTTGAATTTTCCCCAATTTCAGGACAGGTTAGATCTAGTCTCCAAATGTAAATGTGAGCTTGGGGAATGTTTGTTTGCTTTTACTTAAAAGAAGTGTCAGAAAACACAAACTGTGATTTGGTGGAAATAGTTCCATATGGTTAATTGAATTTGAACATGCCAGGGTGTGAATAGGATCAAGAGTCAGAGAGTCTGAGCAAAGCAAATCATTCTTTGTCCTAGAGTTGCTTAAGCAACTAAGTCTATTTAGACACAGCATCTCTCCAGCTATGACTCCTAATTTTTAGTTATCTGCAGTTCATCTTCCTCTAAAGTTGGCTATGGTTACCAAATTGAAATGAAACTGAATAGGGACATTTCCCTTGTTTCTCTGGAGCACTGCTGAGGCAGAATGCTCAGCCATGGGTGGGAACAGCCCATCCTTCAACAGCAGTTCATCTGACTTACAAGGTCAATCAATAAAAAAGACCATAGAAAAAGCCCACTCTGTCTTCATCAAAGGACTCAATATCAGGGTATCTCTTGTCCTGCATATGAAAGGAGAGCACAGCACAATGTTTCTCCACTGGCAAGAGAATGCTGCATATATCCTATGACCATCATTACTCAAGTTGCCCTTGTCACCCCTTCTCTTATCTAGCTGATATATGCTCTGTGTGACTAAGTCTGCAGGCATAAGCCACGTGTGCAGAGCTATTTTGTTGATTTCTTGGTGTGAAGACCAAATCTTGAACCCATTTAAGACAACAGGCCACATTTAACGCTTTTTTTTCCCATTTGACTTCCGTAAGGGAAGGATTGGTATAGTTGTGACTGCCTGTGATATTTGGATCAGTTTGTGGTGATATCCATTGCTATGAAGTATGCCCACTGGTAATATTGATGGAATTAGTGGCATTGCCCATTGTTAAGGTTGTCCATCACTCTCTTTTGTAAGTCCCTGTGAAGGGGAGCGACCTTCCAAACGGGTCCGAACCCCTTCCTTCTCCCCTTTTGCGTATCACCAAAGCTTGGTCTGCCTGGAAGTTGCCGTGGCTGCCCGGCAGGCTATTACCCTGAGCAGGGTGTGAGGGGGGCCTGGGCCCTCCCTCTCTCCAGGCCCCAGCCCAGGGCCCTAAAGCGGGGGTGTCCTCTTCGTCCACCCCCCACCTAGCTCACAAGACTAACCGCCGAAACTCATCAGCTTGCAAGAGAAACTCTAGCTGCCCGCCCTGGGCCACTTCCTCACCCGCTCTCCCTGGCTTCCCCTCAAATATCCTTCGCCTGACTTAGTCCCCTCTCACCTGTCTCCACCTCCTTCCTCCCCCCTTCCGCGCTGTCCATCCCCCCTTTTAAGGTCCACCCAGCCCCTTCCCTGCGCCTGTGCCGGCGTTTTCTGCACTCCTGCTTCTCCCACCCCCACAGGCATTTCCCGACCTGCTTCCTGAAGCGCATGCACCGGCGTCCCCCAGGCTCCCTCCCGGGGTACATGCGCTAGAGTCCACCAGGCCACTGTCTGCCTGGCATGTTTTGCCCGCCGCCGTTCCTTCTCCTGCCGTGGGGGGCAGTGGAGGGGGACGGTCGGGCAGCCGCCGTCCTCCTCTGGGGTCCGATCTGGGGCCGTGCGGGGTTTCATCACCCCGTCACAGTCCCTATTTTCAATTGCATGTGCACTTGCTAAACTTTAACTGTTCAGGTTGAAATTTGTATGCTGAGTGCAAGCCCCATGCTGAATGTGTGTGTGTGTGTGTGAGTGTGTGTGTGCGCACGCGTACGCGTGAAAAAGAGAGAGAGAAAATATTAGAATTTACAGCTTCTAATCTCATGTCAGGCCCTTGTTTAATATGGAGGCTGACCAGAGAACTCAGTCAAGAACTCAGTGACTATGTCTACACTACATCTGGGAGTAAGTCTCTCAGCCTAGCTAAATAAACTTGTGCTGTCAGTGCTCGAGTGAGCACCCTAACAATAGCAATGTGAACATTCTGGCTCTGGCAGCAGCTTATGCTCCCAAGCCCACCGGACCCCTTGGAGTCTGAACCGGAATGTGCACATTGCCTTTTTTAATACGCTAGCTAGAGCCCTGCTAGCATTAGTCTATCTAAATAGGCTGGGAGCCTTACTCTCGGAAGCAGTGTAGACATACCCACTGTGACCAGACGTTGCTGACACAATGATTAAAAATGGCATAAGTAAGCGATTCTGTGATTTGTAGTGTTGTGGCATGGGGCTTTAAGAACTAGCAGAATGAGAAGAGATCTATCAAGGACACAGAGAATCTTCATAAGGACAACAAACCCCTTGTCACATTAAGTATTAGCAGTGAAACCATGGCTATTACACATACACTAACATATGCAAGCTGTGTGGACGCAACACCCAAAATGCAGTGGAAATGAACCTGCGCTTCACAGGTGAAACAGGGAAGACACACAAGATGTCTCTGCATCTTTCTATGTGCCACACAGCTGAGTTCCACATCATTATCCCTCTAGAAGTATGAGGAGAAATTGTGGACTGCTCTTGACAACTCAACAGGATGACACTGGGCACATCATCTTCTTTGTGCCGCTGCTTACCATTACAAGTGCAAAGTGTCACTGTGATTTATTGTTAGTTACCCTTAGGTATTCTATCATATGGCATACCTGAATCACTTAAAGCCCGGAAAATTTATTTCTATAGCAAGTAAGTGATGAGGCTAGCAAGATCTCTCAATGCTGTATTGGGACATTTCAGGTATTAGGATTATTTTAGCCATATGGTTAGGCCAAAGTACTGCAAACAGAACATCGTTCATGCTCCTAATTTTTCAAAATTTCTACATCACCCTGAAGTCCAAGATATCTGAGGGACTGGCAGCTTTACTTTCATTTTTTTCCCCCAGTGCTGTAAAGCCTGTATTTTGTTCATCCTTTCCCTGTTTTTGTAAGGTTGAGAACTCTAATCCTAATTTAGGGATATTGACTCTCTTGCATCCATATAAAATCTGCAAGGGGCAGAGACCTGACAATCAGGACAGATTCTATAGCTTGCAGATGTGCATAGCCCACAAGGGAATTCAAATTACAGAACCATGGCCATTATTTTCCCCAGAAACCCTGCTTGTGATAGCTGAAGACAATGACCCAGTCACTGTGAAGTGTGAGTGCAGAGTCAGGAGGGTAAAGCCACTAGAGATTTGTGGAACTGTCACTATTAGATTTACTGCCCCCCCAAAATCACTTTGTTATCTGCAGCAGGGAAGAAGGAATAAGGTCATGTATCACCGTTAAACAATGATGCTAGTTGTTTGTACTTCTGCAAGAAAGGACACACATACAAAACTCCTTTTTGTGATCATGAGTGATTTGAGCACACAACGCCTCCCCCCCCCCACCACCAAAAAAAAAGGTTATACACCAAAGATAACATTTTACTCACTAAATCAAAATGGTCTTAAATTAAAAGCAACAAAAATAAGCAGGGAAGAATCCAAACTGACATTCAGAGCTCATATAACTGGATCCTTTTTATTATTACTAAGTCTGAGCTAAGGATAGAGTATCAGACTTAACTCTGAAATTCCTTGCTTTATTAGATTAAATTCTGAAAGTAAGAAATTAGGCAGAAATTAGGGAAATGTGGAGGTTCTTTGTTTGTTTGTTTGTTTGTTTTGAGTGTAGAAGCCAGCGGGAGGAATTTATGAGAGTTCCTTCAAAGAAAAATCTTCCAAAAGTTTCATCATATTTTTTCTTTAACATTTTTTAATTATAATGAGACATGGACAATAGCCTAAAACAGCCTTGTTATTTTCTACTATGTATAGTAAATACATATCAATGAATGTTGAAGTATAGTTATCTCTTACTCAATGGTCCATAATGCATAAATTTATCATCATTATCATTTAAAATTTATATTCCAATAACAGCCAGAGTCCTTCATCAGGATAGGGCTTCTTTTTTCTAAGTGCTATATAAACACAAATAAAAATACTATGTGAAAACCTGGTTTCATTTCATTCAATACTCGCATTATCTTTAATGGGCCGAGGATTTCACCCATTGGCTTTGTCCCAGCATTTGCAATCCAAGATAACAAGTTATATATAGGAATAGTTGATAGAGAGGAATCTAATAAAATAAATAAGAGTTTTTTTCATAAAGATAATTTCCCCGCTTTTTTTGCTTTTTACAGTCAATAGATATGATGTGCCACCTCTCCTCATCTGCCTCTTAACCTATTGCTAATTGTTTTCACAAGTCTAGTATAAAATTTTCAAAAGCTCTGTAACTTACTAGTGTATGTCCCATTGACTTTGGCTCCTAAGTGTCTAAATCACTTTCAAAAATGGGCTTAAGCTCCTAAAACAGTTAGATATTTTTGAAAACTTTACCACTGGTCTACTGACACTGTATCTATTTAACTATTTTGGTTAGGGGGTGTGACATTCTGGTGGCCGGGAGAGGGGAGGAGGAGAGCCGGGGCTGCCGTGCTGCAGCCTTCACCCAGCAGCCGGGGGAAGAGCCAGGGCTGCTTACACATAAAGAGAGGGGGGGTTGGTGACCATAACGAACAGGGGATGCAGACCCCCAACTATCTCATTAATTTCTAGTATAGGTTAAGCAGTACAATTTTTGTGCATGAAGACAAATGCAGAAAAGTGGGTCTTGAGGAGACACTTGAAAGAAGAGCACATGGTGGCTTTAGAGAATGTTGTCCCATATGTAAGAGGCAGGGTGGGAGACAGTGTGGAGATGTTCCCATGAGAAGAACATTTGTGTGGACAAATCTGATACCACTAATGCATAAAAAGCTATTCAGCAGACATTCAAGGTGCTGCTTGACTTCTCTAATCAGCAGATCTGAGTCTTCCAAATAAGGAGCTAGCATTACATTCCCACAGGACTTTCCTTCACCTTGTAACCAACTTTGTCTGCCTATTTCTTCCTGAATTCTTTAAACAATCACAGTATATCAAAGAAGAGTTGGCCCCAATGTGTGAGGTTAAACTAAGGTGCTAGGATTTCTCTACTTGACCTAAAGAGTTTTTTCTCCATTGTGAGAGCTGGGTGACTATAGTAAAGATTTTCAAACATTCATTTCCATAAAAACCATTCATTGGCTTTTATGGTATTTGTGGCATTTTTAGCTCCTGGTGTCTGAGACAGTTAATGCCATTTTTTTCTAGTTTCTTTGCAAGAACGATCATCTAAACATAAAAGGTCTGATTCACCACTATTAAGTTCACAACTTACTTCGCTAAACTATACTTCTTTCACTTTACATACACTTTACTCCATAATTTTTGGCTAAAAGTGGAAAAACAAAAATACCACCTCATGCTATCTCCTGCTCAGCTGCAACCGAGTAATGCTGGATCTTTTAAAATGTCTACCTCAATTTCCAAAACCAAAAAAGTCATGTTCATCTTCATATGCCTCTGTAAAAACTTCCAGACACACACAAGGTCTGAAAAGCACAAGATCATTTTAGATGCTTATCTGGAATTCACATTGCTAAGGTTTGTTCATTGCTATTAACAATTCTTATGTGTTGGTAGAGAACCTAGTGAACACTCGTTTTCTACTAGTTTTGTTAGGGAACATAATTAACATTAAAAAAGAAAATCCAGCACTCCAACGGCAACTTGAGCCAAATGCTAGACAGTAGAACTCTAAGGTCTTTGCCTTCAACCCACATATTAGAACCAGGATTTACTGTGACTCTGTACAGCAGAGGATTAATGGAATGAATCACCTTACTTCCCCTAAGATTTGCCTTGGCATGTGATTTGTGTCTGCTAAGCTGGTATAATGATGAACAATCCTTTTTATTAACATGGTTAAAAATAGAAACTGCAGTAAAACCTTACATAAACTAGAAGTGACACGTGCCAACTCATGCCCAAATCCCCCACTGAGCTTTTTAGGTCTATGAGATATTGGCATCAAACAAACAAGATGACTATTTTGAGAAAACAGGGAAACAATAGAAAGCTACTCTTGTGCTTTTCTCTAAATGCTATAAGCACAAGGTCATGATTTCCCTTTATGTACTTTTTCCACAAGGTAATTTAATACTGTATGTAGGTATGTGCGCGCACACACACACACACGCACACACACACATGCACAAGCAGAGTTCACTCCCTGCCCATTTTGGAGTGGCTAGCACTACTAGTCAGGAATACAGAAGAGAACAACAGTTGTAAATGTGTCCTGATACTGCCCAGAAAGTACAATGGAGGATGGGTGGATCCTTGTGCCCTCTTTCTTTCTTTCTTTCTTTCTTGTCAGAGTGCACATATCAAATTACACATCTTTTGTTGTCTCTATGGCTACATCTAGACTACAGGCTTCTTTTGGAAGAAGCTTTTCCATAAGAGATCTTACAAAAAAACCTTTTTTCGAAATAGAGCATCTACACAGCAAAAGTGCATCGAAAAACTGATCTGCTTTTTCGAAAGAAAGCATCCACATTGATTGGAAACTATATTGCATTTCAGTTGTGATTATTGTGGATGGAGTGGCCACCAGGGCACCTGTGCTTTTTTCCTGAAGGCTTCTTCGTTCGAAAAAAACCTCTCTTCTCCGTCCACACACACCTTTTTCTGAAACAGCTTTTTCGGAAAAAGGCTTCTTCCTCGTAGAAAGAGATTTACTACTGTTGTAAAAACCCCCTCTGTTCTTTTGACATCCTGTTGAAAGAACGCAATAGCAGTGTGGACGTAAGTGTAGTTTTTCCGGAAAAACGGCCGTTTTTCTGGAAAAACTCTGCAGTATAGACATATATATATAAAAGTTTTTCCTGATGTCATCACACTCTCTGATCATGAAAGCTGCCAGAGAGAGGGGGGTTGACAAGCATAGCAAGCAGCGGGCACAGCCCCCTAGTTTGTCATAAGAAAGAAAATCCAAGAGAGATTAATTCAGAGTCTATCTTGTACAGTAGATTCTGAGAGTTCAGTTCTTTACAATTTACAGGAAACCAAACAAGAGTACAGACTTTTCCTGATAAAGGCCGCTTCCTTATTTGAAGCAGCCTTTTTAAAGATGGCATTTTACACATTTAGGCCCTGATCCTGAAAGGTCTTTCACATGAGCAGTCAGACCCCTGCAGCCACATAAAGCTCGAATGACTTCACAGAGACTATAAAGGCACAGAAGTTATCCACATGACTTAGCTCTCAGAATTGGAGCAATACCAATATTTAACATTTATAGCATGGTAGCACTTAAAAGGCAAACCCAGTAGAGGCCTTAATGTGCTGGGCACTATATAAATCTTCTCTCCAAGATAAGTCATAATCTAAAAGACCAGACATAACAGGTGGATCGGACAAACAAGCAAGCCAAGGTAGCAGATAGGTGAGAGTAGAAAACATCCATTAACAAAATATTTGTATTGGCTGATGTTGATTGTTACCAATGAGAATTAGTTGTACCTGTGACCTATGTTTTAGAATGAAATGTTTTAATTAGTAGCTCATGTCCTACAACTAAATCAGTTTATTAAATCCTCCTCTTAAATACATATACATTAGAAAAAGACAGTCTTTTCTTAAGTTTTGCCTATTCTTGGTAAGTTTAAAGTGCAAAATTAGCAATGCAATCATGAGAAAAAGAATCAGAGACGTCTTCAAGCTGTCAAGTGCATTTAACTGGATGATTAATTGGCAATGCTCTGGCCAACCCTTGGGTCCTGCTAAAGGCCATGCCCCTTAACATGCACCTGCCACTGTAAGACTGATTGCAGAAAATGGATGTCTTCACTTTTTTTGCAGCTGTTAAATGCTTTAAGGAAATCTTTATTCATCAACAACAGAAACTTGAACTTGTCTAATCTCAGGGGGATTACAATGAATGTAATTCTAGGTCTTAAACTGACGTACGGAAGCAATATTTTAGAATCTTTTGAAAGCCTAGGATAGCTGGGATATTATTTTTCCATCCATGCATATTTGCTTTAGTGTGACTTTGCTTTTGTGCCTTATCCTCTTTTACCTCATAAAGATGCCTTGTGACAGCAAATAGTAGGCATTTACTATCTCTGGGCCACCTGATTTATGTTGCGTAGCACCCTACTCTGTGAGTAGACCAATAGAGTTTGGTAGAAATACTCAGTAAGGTGCAGCACAGTGTGCAGAGAATGGCTGAATTTAGCACTGAGAGAAAGAAATTTTAACTTATAAACAGAGAAATGCTAAGATGAGTGAAGTGTAGAGTGGACCATCAGTGGGAAAGTGACACAAGGCAAGTGAAGTTAATCAGGGTTTCTTGAGAAAATGCTGCAAGATTTTAAAGAAATTATAAAAATCCTTCATTTGGCCAAGGAAACACTACTGAACCACACAGCTCAAAAGGCATTTCAGGCATTCATTAGGTATTTGTGTTCAAATATATTGATTTTAATGACAAGTATGTCTTCTCTCCACCCAGTGTCATCTTCTTCTCTGCTGTCTCTTACCCAAGGAACACCCTCCCAATAGAATATACATAATATAATATGATATAATAGCTTTGAAAACAAGTGCTTTGACCTTATCAAAATTAAATTGTTTTGATGATTTTTGGTCTAAATTTTTTATGAAATTCATACACTGCCATTCCTACAAAACATTTTGATTTTGTACAATCAGCATTTTCTACTGGGAAACTGTTCAGTTGGAAATCTGTTGACCAGCTTTAATTATTATTATTATGCCAAGCATATATAGACACAAAGGAAGATATAATCCCTGAGACTAAGAAGTAACAATCTAAGATTCTGTTTCACTTGTAACTAACTCACATGAAATCTCCTGGACTTCAGTGGAGCTAATCGGTGGCTACAGACCAGAGTCAATTGGAAGGCTGAGGCCAGTTTCAAGACATAACATAGAATCATAGAATCATAGGGATGGAAGAGACCACAGGAGCTCATTGAGTCCAGCCCCCTGCCCAAAGCAGGAATAACCCCAACTAAATCATCCCAGCCAAGGCTTTGTCAAGCTGGAACTTAAAAACCTCTAGGGATGGAGATTCCACCACCTCCCTAGGTAACCCGTTACAGTGCTTCACCACCTTCCTAGTGAAATAGTTTTTCCTAATATCCAACTTAGACCTTCCCCACTGCAACTTGAGACCATTGCTCCTTGTTCTGTCATCTGTCACTACTGAGAACAGCCTCTCTCCATCCTCTTTGGAACCTCCCTTAAGGTAGTTAAAGACTGCTAATAAATCCCCTCTCACTCTTCTCTTCTGCAGTCTAAATAAGCCCAAATTCCTCAGACTCTCCTCATAAGTCATGTGCTCCAGCCCCCTAATCATTTTGGTTGCCCTCCACTGCACCCTTTCCAATGTGTCTACAACATCTTTTCTGTAATGGGGGCCCCCAGAACTGGACACAATACTCCAGATGTGGCCTCACCAGTACCAAACAAAGTAGGATAATCACTTTTCTAGATCTGCTGGAAATGCTCCTCATAATTCACCCTAATATGCCATTAGCCTTCTTGGCTACAAGGGCACACTGTTGACTCATCCAGCTTCTCATCCACTGTAATCCCCAGGTCTTTTTCTGCTGAACTGCTATTTAGCTAGTCGGTCCCCAGCCTGTAACAGTGCTTGGGATTCTTCCATCCCAAGTGCAGGACTCTGCACTTTCCTCGTTGAAAATCATGAGATTTCTTTTGGTCCAATCCTCCAATTTGTCTAGGTCACTCTGGACCCTATCCCTACCCTCTAATGTATCTACCTCTCCCCCTAGCTTAGTGTCATCCACAAACTTGCTGAGGGTGCAATCCATCCCCTCATCTAGGCCATGAATAAAGACATTGAACAAAACTGGCCCTAGAACCAATCCTTGGAGCACGTGACAAACCATGGCTACCTTTCTGGTTTCTGAAGTCAGTGGCAGTTTTGCATGAGGAAAAAGTTCAGACTTTATATCTATATTTTTATTTTTAATTATTTTCTTATTCTCCATATTTTAGGTATAATTACTGTATTGGGCCATGTTTTAGCATTTAAAATACTTTTAAAGAAATAAATGACAAGGGAGAAAGCATCTTCTATACACAATGCTGACTTGTGTTCTGCACCTATCCAAAACTGATAGTCATATAAATATCTACCGTTGAGTTAGATCTTAATTCCATCCCCTGAAAACATTTCAATGCACAGCATGGCCCAGAATAATTATTTTCTCATATCACATTCAACTATTGAGGTTTCTGGTCTCAGGAACAGAAATGATAGTTTGTTACACCTCTGTCAGTAGTATTAGATATTGCCAATTTAACAGCAGAAAGGATTACAGAGCTTGCATTCTGCCTTTCTCAATCTCATCCAGGCTCATTTGCATCATGGTAGCAACAAAATGGAAAGAAAACAGCTCAGTCTGCTGTTTAGGTTTCATTTGTAGAAATCCACTGCTATTGGCATTTTCATCAGTTAGTATCTGGGGCTACTAAGCAGTGTTCACATTTCATACTGTGGGGCTATGTCTACACTGAAGGCTTCTTGCGCAAGAATGGCCGTTCTTGTGCAAAAACTTGCAGAGCATCCACACAACAAGCCCATTCTTGTGCAAGAAAGTTTACAGTAGATCGTCAGAAGAGAGGGCTTTTTGCGCAAAAAAGAGCTCTTGCACAAAAAGGCTAGTGTGGACGGGAACAAGGGTTTCTTGCACAAGAAACCCCTATGGCTAAAATGACCATCAGAGCTTTCTTGCACAAGAGAACGTCCACACTGCCATGAATGCTCTTGCACAAAAGCACATGGCAGTGTGGATGCCCTCTTGCGCAAGAACTCTTGCGCAAAAAGTTCTTGTGCAAGAAGCCTGCAGTGTAGACATAGCCTGGGTGTGTGCAGGAATGCTAGAGTGCATGTCCTACACAGGGTATGTTTACACTGCAGAGTTTTTCCAGAAAAATGGCTGTTTTTTCTGGAAAAACTACACTTAGACGTCCACACTGCAGTTGCGTTCTTTCGACAGAAAGTCAAAAGAACGCAGGGGGTTTTCCAACAGTGGTAAACCTCTTTCTATGAGGAAGAAGGCTTTTTCCAAAATAGCTCTTTTGGAAAAAGGCGTATGTGGACGGGGAAGAGGGAGTTTTTTCAAAAGAAGAGGCCTCCAGGAAAAAGCACAGGTGCCTTGGTGGCCACTCCGTCCATACTAATCACAACTTAAATGTGAGATAGCGTCCAATCAACATGGACCCTATCTTTCGAAGAAGCACATCACTTTTTCGATGCGCTTTTGCTGTGTGGACACTGTCTTTCGAAAGAAGTTTTTCCAGAAGATCTCTTCCGGAAAAGCTTCTTCCAAAGGAAGCCTGCAATCTAGACATAACCACAGTGGCTACCACATGTCTTTAATCTCTTAGGACCCAGTTCTTAAAATGAAACTGGGTTTTTGTGTTTATTTTCTGGCTGCATCTTGCAGGACCCCACCCAAAATAAGCCTGAGCACACAACTCCAAAATTTGTTAGAATTCATTTGATTCCTCCCTCTTCTTTATTTAGCTTATGCCCCTCTCTTTTAAAATGCTGCCTCTTTCCAGATCTTGTAACTTGTTCCTATATAACATTTCCTAAAAGTTACTCTCTCCTCACCAGCCAAACTTCCAAATACCCAATTCACACCTTACCTGAATTTCATTTACCTCCTTTCTGCCTTCCCTCTTTACCTCCTCCCCTCATCAAATTCCCAACACTAGAAAATTGGGTTCTACCTTCTCCTGCTGCTTTTCTGATCCTTCCAAATAGGTCATCTGAAGAAGTGGACTATGCCCCAAAAGCTCATGATACCGTCTACATATTTTGTTAGTCTTTAATGTGCTACTAGACTATTTTTTGTTTTTTAAGTTAGGATCCAGTTGTGCTACCCCAAGCCTTTAAATATCAGAGTCAGACCCTCCAAATTGTATAAGATTGGCTTAAAAATCATGAGATTTTTGAAAAACAGGGGTTCCTCTTTATTTGCTCTCTTGTTTTTTAGGCCTTTTAGATGCACTGAGGCAATGTTTTTAAAATTTTCCCCACAACCATGATGGCTGGAAATGTATTGTTTAAAAAAGGAAATCCCAGATTCTCATAACATGATGTGACTCTAGGGCCTGAGATTTTAACCACCATAAAGCCAACATGCAGTTAATGTGTTTTAAACCTCATGAGATACCAAGACGATGACACACCTGGGAAATGTGATCTGTTTACGATACAGGGAGTTGGGAGAGTAATGATCATAGAATCATAGAATACTAGAACTGGAAGGGACCTCGAGAGATCATCAAGTCCAGTCCCCTGCCCTCACAGCAGGACCAAGCACTGTCTAGATCATTTCTGATAGATGTCTATCAAACCTGCTCTTAAATATCTCCAGTGATGGGGATTCCATAACCTCCCTAGGCAACTTATTCCTGTGTTTAACTACTGTGACAGTTAGGGAATTTTTTCCTAATGTCCAGCCTAAACCTCCCTTGCTGCAGTTTAAGCCCATTGCTTTTTGCCCTATCATCAGAGGTCAAGGAGAACAATTTTTCTCCCTCCTCTTTGTAACACCCTTTTAGATACTTGATCCAGGCCCTGTTGTGAAACCATGGTCAAATCTCTTAATCTTACCATGTCTCTATTCCCCGTCTGTAAAAATGTATATCATAAAACAGCCCTGCCACAGTGTGTGTGTGTGTGTGTGTGTGTGTGTGTGTGTGTGTGTGTGTGTGAGTGAGAGAGAGTTGTGGATGAATAATTAATGTTTGTCAAGTCCTCTGAAATCCTAATATGAGAGAGACTGTAAAGATGCAAAGTATTAATCTTATTTTGGGAAGAAAATCTGCTCCAAGCACTCAAAAAACCTGCATTGTGGGAACAATATGTTTGTTTTCATCAGCCTAGGTTTGTGCCAAAAGAAAAAGGATGCTATTAATAGCCCATATATAACCTAATTAGAACATAGTCCAGGATTAGAAGGATTTGTCTTTATAATAAAAGTAGCTCAGTTGCATAACATGCCTAATTTGTGAGTATATGAATGTCCGACAGCATAAACCAGGAACTTCAGCACCAAAGCACAGCTCTTTACAACTTGAAGTAGAAAAACTCCCTTAGTTGCTTAATGTACAGTTGTAGGCTGGTCCAGCCCTAGAAAGAAGTGTAACGTACAATCTGACAAGGTGTTATCCAATGTTTATCAGAAAGTTTACCATGGTATACTCCATTTGGTAGAGTTTGCATAGTGCTGTGGGATCCTCTGGAGAGATGACACTATAGAAATGTAGCAGGTCATAATCATTCATCATTTGCTACTGTGTAATCTTCCTCTTGTTCTTCTATGTATATCACCCTTAGTTACACTACAGGATAGTATACACAGTTCTTACTGAAACAGGTGTGGAATTTGAGGTTAGATTTCATTTTCTTCTCATAAAACATGAAACAAATAGAGAAACAAATAGTAGAAAAGTAAGTGATAGTCGGACCTTTAAAAGTCAATTTCATCTGTGCATTTAACCATAAAAGCAGCATCTGCTCTGCTAAATACAGGTGTTTTATAACCTTGTCATTAATTGGAGGGGACATTATGTCATCATACATCAACAGTTAAAGTTGGTTAAAGTGCCACTTATCTCAGGTGCTATCATTAATCAGATCCTTTTCAGCCGGGTGCCTACAGATCCTCTATTAGTAAGTACATTATACAATGGAATATTTTCCTTTTTTTTTTTTTTAAGCCAGCTTTGAATTAGTGGTTTGGAAAAAAGATACATGCAAACATTCAAGACACTCATATAGCACCCGCAGTTCTTGCTCAGGCGAAAGTCCCACTAACTGGTAAAGCTTGCCAGATCAGTTCAAGAAATTGTAATGTATAACTTTTAACCCATGGATGCAAGAGGCCTTACAGTGCTACCATTTTTAAAGCAGATTTATATGGCCAAAGGAAACAACAGGGGCAAAGGCATCATAGAATGATAGATTACTAGAACTGGAAGGGACCTCGAGAAGTAATGAAGTCCAGTCCCCTGCTCTCATGGCAGGACCAAGCACTGTCTTTCCTGACAGATGTCTGTCTAACCTGCTCTTAAATAGCTCCAGTGCTGGAGATTTCACAACCTCCCTAGGCAATTTATTCTAGTGTTTAACCAGCCTGACCATTAGGAAGTTTTTCCTAATGTTCAACTTAAATCTCCCTTGCCACATTTTAAGCCCATTGCCCATAAGTTCCAGCTCTGCTTGTCCTGTACTTTAACTGCTCCCAAATGAACCGGGAGGTACATGAGCTGTGCTGCCAGCTGTAGAGTAGCTCCTACAGCCTGAGACGTTGTTGATTTCATTGGAACATCAATTATTAATCAGCAGCTCAGCACGGGAATAGACGGGAAGTCCAGCAGCATATGTGTTAATGAATCACACATTAAAACTCTTTCTTTCCACACTGTTTTAAAGGGTGAGGACTGATAATACTGCAAGGCAGAACGCAGCATCACAACCTCTCCAGGCTGGCATCCCCTCAATGTGTTTCATTTATCTGCAGGGTCCATAGAGGATTATGTTATAAAAAGGGAAGAATTATATCCCATCCATCTATCAGTGGCATCTTTGATGGTCATAAGAAGTGCAGGCAGAAAAACAGCCCATTAGCAATTATTAACTGCAAGAGAAATGTAAGTAAAACAAATTGAGTGTGACATAAAAAAGTAAAGTAGTGAATGGGTTTTCTTTCCAAGAATTACATGAAGTCAAGTATCTTATTAAGTTCAAGAGAATTACATTTTACATGCTTTAGCAAGAGACATGTACCCTTTAGAAAATAATAATGAACTGCTTTTTTCGCATTCATTTACATACCTTTGATAAATTACTGCAACCAGATTAGGGAGATAAAATAACTAGTCTATTAATTACAATGATTATTATTTAATGGAAAATGGGATTCTGGGCAATGTGTATGGGAAAAGGAAAGCTTAGCAATGCATTATTTGGATGTGGTATTTTATCTTACAGAGTAAGATAAGTGTCCGGCTCTTCCTGCAATCTAAAGAATATGTTCATTACCTGTGCAAGATTTATAAGTATAATTGAGTGTAATATTTTAAAGCTATTTGCTTTATTTCATAGTACATGGTGATCAAGGCAGTACTGCTTCTTTAATTAAACTGTGTAAATTCCTTAGTGAAGTTATCTAACAAGGGTTCCATTTGTAAGAAAATTACTTTTTTGTATTTAAAAAGTTTGCATGATAATATAATAAGTGCACTCCTTAAATTAAAGTATATATATAAATATATGTCAAATGGGCAAATGTCATGTTTATTACAAAAGACCTTCTTAATATAACTGTATATAAATATATCATGCTAGAAGATTTATCTGGCATTGCTCGGATCCCAAACTCAAATAATTTTTGTGATTTGGAAAATAAAATGAAAATGCACAGTGCTTCATTGAAATCATTGCTCTGGGCTGGGGCAGGGGATGAGGAGTTCAGTATGCAGGCTGCCCCAGGGAGAGAGGATTACCCCAGCCCTCTCTCACCACAGCAGCTTGGGGCCAGGTGAGAAGTGCCTCTCCATGGCTGCTGCAGCTCCAGTAGGCAAGCTGGCGGAGGGGTGCATGTCCCCTGGCTGGAACAGGTCCAGGTTTGTCTACCCCCTGCACTCCCCAGCTAGAGAGAGGAAGGCAGAAAACTGCACACTTTTCCCTTGTTCCCTGATGAAGGGGAACAGCCAGCAATGTCTCTATACGAATCGGGGGAGGGAAAGTTTCAGGCCCCTCCCTAAACAGCACTAGGGGAGTAGGAGGCTCTGGGCTGAGGCTGTCCCAGAAGGGGAAGGGCATGCCCCCAGCCAGCCCCTTTCACCTGCCTGGTGATTCTGTCTCATTTCTGTTTGTTTTTATGAGAAACAATCCCATTCCAGGCACATCCTGTTTTCCTGGTATGACCAAACCCTTATGTTGCTTTCAGTCATAAGAGAAGCTGCATACTCAATTTGGTGGTCCTAGCTCTTGCTTTTTAAGAAGAGTTCTTGAACAAACAGACAAACGCTCTTAAATATATAGTAGATATCTACTACAACTGCAAAAAAAAGTCCTCAAAGCTAGAAAATGCCAGATTCACAGTTGCCAGTGCAACCTTAATTCTGCCCTTTGTGCAATGGATGAGGTAAGATCCTATAGAAAAAGAAGCCTTTGGACATGAAATTAAAGACAACATTATAATTTAGAAGAACGAGGGCAGAGAATTAAGATTACCCAGACAACTATAAATCTGACATTCCATAGCTTTCAAGTGCTTGACCTTGGAACTGGAATAGCATTCTTTTAACATATTCATGTGTATATAATTTCCTAAGAGTTTTTTGTCTTGTTATGCAAATATGCAATAACAAATTGTATTATGTGCAACTAGCAGCCACATTGTCATGTGCATTACTGAATTAGCACTGAGGCTATGTCTAAACTGCAGGCTTCTTTCGCAAGAAGCTTTTCCGGAAGAGATCTTCCAAAAAAAACTTCTTCCAAAAGAGCGCGTCCACACTGCCAAAGCTCATTGAAAAAGCGATCTGCTTTTTCAAAAGATAGTGTCCATTCAGTGTGGACACTATCTCATGTTTGCTATGGACAGAGTGGCCACCAGGGCACCTGTGTTTTTTCCTCTTTCCTCTTCTTTCAAAAGAACTCCCTCTTCCCTGTCCACACACGCCTTTTCAGAAAAACCCCTCTTTTCTTTTGATTTTTTTTCGAAAGAACGCGATTGCAGTGTGGACGTAAGTGACTTTTTTTGGGAAAATGGCCATTTTCCGAAAAAAACTCTGTAGTGTAGATATTCCCTGAATGTTACCAACTAAACAACCTGACATACTATATTAGCTATCAGCAGTAGATGGCTGTTATTCCAGAGTGGAGACCCGCTCATCCCTCTCTCACTCAAGAGGGAAGGTAACTCCTATCCCAGAAGTTCAAATGGGAAGATATGCTGCTGCAGTCATATCTAGGTGTGGAGGGATGGTTGTGGGGAACTCTGCCTCAGCTCTATTTGTGCCCCAGTGAGTACCAGCCCTAATTGATTGCCACAATGGAAAAGGAACAAGACTCCTGGAGCTGAGTCTAAGGCGACTTCCAAGGAAGAACTCAGTCTGGCTTTCTCTCTCTATCTTCCTCATGTCAGCAAGTTGAGTGTTCCTAACCCTTATGTTGTCCTCAGAGGAGGGCATGGGCACCTGAGACCATTTGCCAGGATGTGGGTGCTGGGGCCCAGCCATCCCTGTTCTCTGTCCATCTAAGATGTCTCTGGTGATTCTCATTGTGTGCTGCTGCAGCTTTTTCAGTAACTTAAGCCTAGCGTTAGAATTTCTGTGTTATTTTTGTAGGGTGCCAAAACTTTCCTGAGCAACTCAAGCAAGAATAAGGAACTGGTCATTTTAACGGTTTATATCTCAGCAAAAAGTGATGGGAATTTCATGGGACAAAGAAAAGGTACTTCACTAGCCTAAGGATTTTTCTCCTGCTAAATAGAATAGGCTGTCTGCAAGCAGTGAAGACATGATAGCTTCTCAAAGCAAAGATCACAAGATTCTTATACAGGGATTACTACCAACTCCCTTAATTAAAGACACATATGTCTTTGCCTGGAAGTTTCTCCCTGAAGTATGCACTGTAACAGTACAAGCATAAAAAATTTAAAGCTGGATTTTAACCCTGCACTCAAAGCCAGGAAAAAGCCTATGCACCACTGAAGTTCCATAAGCTTCACATTGGTCTTCTATACAATGGCAAATTTCACCCTTGCTGAATTTGGCCCAAGATATGTTGTTGTTTACAAACTGGATAGTAACAGTTCCAATAGTCACACATCTGGCTGTATGTGCAACTGAAATGCCTTTCTTGGCAGAAGGGGCAGGCGAATGAAATCTTGTCCAAAAATAGCAAAAGATAAAGCTTTTATATTATTAAAATCACTTCTCAGAGTAGCAATTTTCTGTGGCACACCCTTCTTTTTATTATACAGTCCACCCAAATGCTGGGTAAAAAATAGTGTTCTTACCAAAGGCCCTTTTGACACGTGGATGATCACATCCTCTTTTGTCAGAATGTGTCGTATCAATTATTACAATCTGGCCTTCTGCTTCCACCTGGTCATTTGCATGCACAATTAGCATGTTTACATTCTCAGTCATGTTATTTGTGAGGCTGAATTAAAAACCTGAATCTCCTCTCCTTTCTGTATCAGGAGCAATGATACAGAAAATCAATATAAAACTGGTTTTTAATGAGATGACAATCAAGCCATAAGTGCACAAATCATGCCTAAAACTTCTGAAAACTAGCTCCAAACTTTAGCAGATAGTGTTGGTAAGATACATCTATTTAAAATAGCTTTTCCCAAATAATTATCTGGTGCCTTACAGCATAGCAACTATCACAACCCATCTGCAGTTCAAAAGGCAAAGAAAGGTTAATGATATATATATTATGATGCAGGACACACAGATATGATGATGATATGGCATAAACTTGAATAGAGATGATAGACAGACAGACAGATACCTATTCAGCAAAGAGCATAATAGAAATGCCTATAAATAAATTAGGAAATATTTCATAGAAATGACCCATCGCTCTTTGGTGAACTGAGCTGGGTTTTCTCATTGCAAGCTATATGCACTATGCAATTTCCTTTTGCTTTTTTATTTCTTTGTCAGTGTTGTAGATCTTTATGATCTTTGGTTGTTTCTTACATTTACAGTCAATCATTGGTGTTTACATTTTCACATTTCCTTCCTTTTTTTCCCCATCCCTCCCGTGTCTCATCTGACTTCAGAGCTGTTGCCACCTTTCTTGAAGACATTCTTGTGTCTCACATATTCTGTTCACACTCACAGTTTCTATCATCTGTAGATTTGCTTCCTTAACTTCCTCTGGCATATGTCAGATCACCAATCATTTCTACATCTTATTTTTTAACAGAGCATCCCTCATGCTGTGATTGACTGCTGACTTATACACACCCTGCAGCCTTTCTGTAGCTCTTGCTTTAACCAGGTCAGGAAACAACATAGTATGTAACCTCTCCTCTCTCCATCCTGAACTGTGGCTGCTTTTTCTCAGCCCTTCAGTGAGCTGACATGCATTCGTTCTCAGCTTGTCTCTTGCTGCTAATTTCACTCGCACATCTGGCAAAAGATGATGATTACACGTATTTTCCAACCCTTATAAATGCATTTGCCTTGCACTAGAACAAAGGTAGATCATTACGGCTCATTACCATCTGGCAGCTGTCCGGTGGCCTGTATGAAATAAGTGGATGGTCTCAGTCTTGTTCCTCATGCACATGATTCTTCATTTAGAAAAAAAACCTCATAATCAATGCTAACTACCTTGTTGGCAGTCTTAGCAGAAAGGCCAAGAATTGAACTGAGGTGGAAATCTGACTATCCTATGTCACTCAAGAGGTGGGTCTTTGCAAGTCAAGATAGATTGTTGAAGCGGTTTGCATTTTGCTTCTTTTGCTGCACTTTAAAAGCAAGACACTTGCTCCCAAGGCTTGTAGGCCTCTATGAAAAGCAATTTGGGCCATCCCCTGAGATGTGGCTGGTAAGTCCTCAGTACAGGATAAGAAAGGGGTAGAAAGATGCACCCTCAAGCCTCAGATCATTCAATCCCTTAGCTCAGTTGGGGCTATTCCAGTCTCTGGTGATCAGCAGGACAGGGGTATGCTATGGTTTGTACTCCCGCATGAGGCCAGGTGATGTAGGTCTGGGTCACTTAAGGACCTCCCAGCATTGTAATGTTCCCCGAGCAGCCAGGCGCTGTCAGATCAAAACTGTCACAATGAAGTCATGAAGTCTATAGCCAAAATGGTAATAGTAGGAGCAGCTCCCAGCAGGCCCAATCCCCACGTCCATCTTCCTATTTTTTTTTGGTCATCCAATATATCTTTCATTGCCTCCCTTTCCTGCCTCCCCCTTCTACCATCAAAGGTTCTTTATCAGAGCAATCTTCTGCCAGCTTAGGGAGGCTCTGCTTTACCCATTCTAACATTGCTAGACAGAGACACAGGGGTCAGGACACAAGGAGGACTAGACAGCAAGAAGTGGCATTGGTGATGGAGAGCAATGACTTCTGGGGAAGGGACAGGAGGAGTGCAGCTAAGAGATCGCCTCACAGAGTTGGGCTGTTTGGCTCAGGAGAATCTGCAAAGAGCCCAGGAGGAGCAGGCCCATCAGTACAACAGAGGAGCCAAGGTAAGGACCTTTAAGCCTGGGGACAGAGTGCTACTGCTATTGCCGTCAGCAGAGTCCAATCCACTGGGCCATATTGACCCCCAAAAGGCGTGGGGCACTCCAGCCCTATGACAGCAATAAGGAAACATTAGACTACCCCATTACAGAATTAGCTTGCCAGCAATGTTTCCCTTTGATTTGTCATTCAGTGGAACCACTACCTGGAATCAAACACACCCTTCCTTTTATGTATTCTGGTAGGCTACAAAGCAAGAAACAGCTGAAAAACAAAGGAGGGCTAAACAATGCAACACTTTTCTGCTACTGGACATTGCCCAGTCTCTGTAGTCAATTACAATATACAACAGCCAGGTGCTAGTGACTGAGACTCTATGAGAGTGTAGTACCCTCTACTGAATGAGGTCTTGTTGTAAATATCAGGCCAATCCTGAAGATGATGGAATTTGTTCAGAGCTGCCCCAACCTGTCTGTTACAATTTGGGGTGGAAAGGAGAGAAAGGTGGTTCAGAGACACCTTTATGTTTTCCTCACACTTCAAACAAGTCAGGGCAGGGATCATGACTATTTTAGCTCATCTGTAAGGTGCCTGGCACACATTTTGGTGCTACACAAATAATTATTGTTATTATTAATAATAATAATAGTAGTAATAATAATAAATTCATTTGCATATCCACATGTGCCCTTAGGGACAACATAGTAAACAGAAAGGAAAGAAAAATGAACTAGAACCTGCTGTTGGTTATATCTGTGTTAATCTAGAGTAAATCCATTGAAGTCAACACAGATTTATACCAGTGTAAATGAGAGCAAAATTGTATTTTTAACAGTAGTTTACTGCTTAGCACCTTTTCTCGATCTAGTCATTCACCTGCAATGGTCTACAGCCAAACACAGTTCTATAGGACAAGAATTTGGACTATGTAAAGCTGAAAGCAACTACTTATTCTTTTTTCCTTCTTGTACCCAACAAAGATTCTAAATATATTACCCGAAGTGGAAAACATTTTTTTTACTTGAATTATGTCACTTATTTCCTAAGTTCTGATCTTGCTGATGATGATAAAGGTTCTTCTTTAATACCAGCCATGGATAGAAATGACTGTAATCCTCCCATCTTCGGTGTTACCAACAATAAAGTATACAATAATTAACTGTACCCTTGGATCTAGACCATATGAAAATTAATCTGAAGAGCCAGGATTCATGTACTGTGTGAACTTGGTTAAAATGATCAGAACTCCTTCCCGTTGGACTTCTTTAATGCCAAGCAATTAAAATGTTTATTAGTCATATTACTCATTTTTGAATTTCAACTGGTTTCTAAGATAAATTTTCAATGCATTAATCCACTCAGCCATCCACTCCCTACGGACATTATAAATGCTTTTAAGAAATTAAAAGCATGTTATGTTATTCTTTAAATAATAAGAAACCTTAAGTTGTTCTACATCAATTTATATGACACTAAATTTGCTTTGGATTGAGGTCTGTTAATTTTCATGTAAACCAGAAGCCTAGAGATATAGCTACCTCTTTTCCAAAGATCAGCCCACCACATTTACTTTTCGTTTCACATGCAGCACGCTCATAATTTCAATGTAAAGAGAGTAAACCTAACAGAGGTGTACCAAATGGATAGTTCTTATGAATATCCCAGTTTGCCCCTGGTTAAATTTACACAATTTATGGCAGTAAAGGCAGCTTTTAATGGTTTTTCTCCATGCAGAGATTCACCATGGAGCAGATTATACCAGTCTTATTCATGCTGAAGAGTACCCTCCTCTCTCAGGAGCCCCACTGACTTACAAGTGTGTCTGAATTTGGCACTATTTTTGCAGCAAAAATGGCAGGTGAGCACACAAGTTGTGGACACAGGAAAACCTAGAGTATGTGAACTGTACAGAGAAAAATATGATTAAAATTACTCTCTCTTGTATTATACATTATGAAGCCAAATTGTAAACTAAATAATGGTCTCTCTATGGAAAAAGTCCTCTCGAATTTAATAGGTATTAAATTAAAAGAATTCTATATTGGATAGTTTCTACTGGAAATTATGCTGAAATCTATAAGGCTAGATCCACAGCCTCATTGACGCCTTAGTGCCTCTAGAGCAGGAGTGGGCAAATACTGGCCCCTGGTGGGCCCCCACACTGCCCTATTTACCTGCACCTCCACAGGGGCAATCACAGCCCCTGTTGGCCATGGATCACCATTCCCAGCGAATTGGAGCTACGATCACCCATACCTGTGAAGGTGCAGGTAAATATAGCAGCAGCGGCCCACCAAGGTCTAACCCTTGTGAATCACCACTATTTTATTGCCCACCCCTGCTCTAGAGTGATATGAAGGGGACCTAAAGCCCCTCTATTCACCAGCTGGGGATTCCCCTGCAGCAGCAGACTCCTGATCTGGCATAGCCAGCCCTAGGTGAGTCCTTCTAGCCCCCTTCTCCCAACCCTCACTGAAGGGAACATTCTGAGATAGGTGGGGACATGAGAGGGGCATATTAGAGGTGGGAAAGATTGAGTGAAAAAGGCCCTATGGAGGCCAGTATGTGTCAGCATACATAGCTGTTACATGAGGCTGCTCTCACTTGCACTGGCTGTCAGCATGCATCCAGGATCAAATGGGTAGAAAAGTGGTGGGCAGCCTTGATATTCCCCAAAGTATGTTGAGCATTGCTCTGCCACATCTGGGATTTAGCCTATAGAATTTAATCTGAAGATTTAGGCTTTCTGTGAAGTAATTTGCTCTTAGAGTGTATTGGATAACCAAGACAAAAGTTGTTTCTATTCACCTGCAGAGGACTTTTCCATAAGAGGTGATAAATGCCAGCTTGCACCTTTAACTGTTTCACCAGTTGTGACGTATTTATGAAAATATGTTTATGATATGAAGGTCATAGCTCAGATATGCTTTATGAAAGATGCCTCATAACATATCATTAGAAAGGTTGTAATTTACTGAATATGAGTATCTCATTTGTAGATCAAGTTAGGAAGATTGAACTATATATTTGTAACTGCATATTCATTGTTTTGAGTCACTCCCACTGATTAACTTCAGGACTGTGATGGCTATTAGCAAGAGACAATATAGCTTAAACTTCCTGTGGGTCAGCCTGTGAAGTATAGAGACAAGGGTGTTGCAGAGAGACGTGACAATACCATCTGATACTGGAATCCATCCTAAATTCTGAAACTTTTCCATGAGAAGTTGAGGGGGGAGGTCAACCTGAAACAAAGGACTCCTGCCTTATGCAAATCCTACTGAAGGGTGGGGACTGATAATCATAGAATACTAGGACTGGAAGGGACCTCGAGAGGTCATCGAGTCCAGTCCCCTGCCCTCGTGGCAGGACCTAGTACTCTCTAGGCCATCCATGATAGATATTTATCTAACCAACTCTTAAATATCTCCAGAGATGGAGATTCCACAACCTCCCTGGGCAATTTATTCCAGTGTTTAACCACCCTGACAGTTAGGAACTTTTTCCTAATGTCCAACCTAAACCTCCCTAATCAAGGTTGTCAGTTCTTCATAGCTACCTCACCCAAGGTGACTGCTGGAAACAACTAGCACTGAACCGCGGAAGAACCTGGGTCCAGTCTAGAAGGATATCTATTCTGTGACGATGATTATTAGAACAATTTTTAGGGTGAGCTATTACATGTAACTAGCTGCTTTAGTGTATTAAGCTTAGCTTGCGTGCTCTGTTTTATTTTGCTTATTAACCTGATTTGTTCTGTGTGCTGTCTTATGACCACTTAATCCTACCTTTTACATTTAATAAAGCCACTTTTGTTTATTAATAATCCCAGTGTAAGTAATTGCTATGGGCAGGGAGGGACAAGGAGTCTGTGCATCTCTCTCTTTACATTGAGAAAGAAGGCAAATTTCATGATCTTAGACTAAAAGATTTATTGGAACATAAGCTTTCGTGGGCAAAGACCCATTTCGTCAGATGCATGACTACATGCATCTGATGAAGTGGGTCTTTGCCCACGAAAGCTTATGCTCCAATAAATCTGTTAGTCTATAAAGTGCCACGGGACTTCTCGTTGTTTATGCAGATTCAGACTAACACAGCTATCCCTCTGATATTCATGATCTGACACTGTAGAGATCTCTATACAGCATAAAACAGATTTATCAAGGGTTCAGCTCCCAAGGGGGCAATCTACTTGAATGCTAGGAAAAGGTCTCACACTGTGCTGCTTATAGAGTGTGTCGGCAGCCTGGGGAGTGTGACTCTGTCCTTGTGTCTGTGCTAACACAGGCTGGAGAGCTGGGCTCAACAAGATAGGGTTACAGGATGCCCATTCTATCAGGGAAAGCAGGATCAGTGAGATCTCAGCACATCAGAGGACAGCCTCACACCTGTCCTCTGCTCACTAATTCTTCTTTCTAAAAATTAACTGACCTCTTCAACAGCCTGGATGCTTTCAAACAGCCACCATTACTCAATTTAAACATACCCATGTTTTATTTAAATTTAATTTGTGTCTGGTCTAACCATGAGTCTCTCCTCCTGTTTTGGTGCTTCTATATGCGACTGTAGTACAATGAAATAGTAAGTAGTGGTAATAACTCTTGTCTCTCTTCTCTAGAGTTGTACTGGAACCTAAGAAATGTCACGCCTCCTCTGCCTAGTCCAGTGACCTGTTTACATTTATAACTTTGAATTGTGGTGTCGACCAGAGGCCTAGGAATAAAATGTTTTGTCACTGGAAAGGGGAGGTCTCAACAGTCAAAACATTTACTGCTCTGATGCCTGAGATAGCAGACTTTAGAATTTTGATATATTTAGGTCAGAAAAGGCAATAGTGGGTTGTTTATTTAGCTTTACATGGCTCCCTCTGATAGCTGTATAGGCAGATGGATAAAGAAAATAGCCACATAAAACTTTAAAACTCTCTAAAACATTCCTGAGGTACTTTTCTGTAAAACATGTGGCACATATAGAATCCAAGATGGTATGTTCTGGTTTGGGATGGACTACAGAAGTCGCTTGTGGCTTATCCACTAGTCACTGACTCCACAAATGGACTCTCAAGGAACAATCCCCAACTTGGATTTCAGTGATCCTCCTCCAGTGCAGGAGGAGCCATGTATCACACCAGACATCTGTCTGAACTAAGGTGTGGCAGTGGTAACCCTAAAAGACATATAAAGTGTGAGTACAGATAACAGACAAGGCACAGCTCAAGGATGAAGTATTGAGCATAGCCTTCACCTACAGCATTTATGCATCGATCTAAAATGCTAAATAACTTATAAACAGTTCACAAACTCTAGATCACCCTTCAAAGAAGTGATAATCAAGCACGTGCCACAAGAAATAGACAAAAATAGTAATGGTTTAAATAATAAAACAAACATCAAGGACGAAAGAGGATATACTAACTGTATTGGGGAGGAAGGTTGGTTATATCTTGGCTCACCGTTGTCAGTTTAGAATAGAAATTAATTTGTGAATGTAGCTTGTCTATAAATGTATAACACCCATTTTTATTAGGTATAACAACAACCACATGATTGGGCTTCTACTCCCATCCCAGTCCTGAAAGAGTCAAGCTAGGCTACATAGGCGAGTTAACCACATAGGCTGCACCTGGAGGGGAGCCAGGGATAAATATTGCTTAATTGAGAATGAAGCTCACCTGGGCCAAAATAGACAGGGCTTCTATAAAAGTGAGAAGTTGAGAACAGAAGGGGGCCACAGGAGGAAGTGGTCTGCACTCAGCTCCTAGCAGGAGGGAAGTCTGTTAGAGATTACAAGGTTTGGCAAGAAGCCAAGGGGGAAGTAGTTGCAGAACATAGGGTCCCTGGGCTGGAACTGAGAGTAGAGGATGGCCCTACCAACCACGGGGAATGTGGCACAGCCTTGCACATAGAATGGAGTACTGCCTGGAACAGCAGAGGACCAGCTTGTCCAGAGAGAGACATTGATGGATTCCCTGGAAGGGGAGAAATAAAGTGATCTGGTCAAAGGATCCGGTCACCAAGAAGACCACCCTGAGTGCTGGAAGGGGGGGATTAGGACAATTGACTGAACAACCACAGGAATAGACGAGCTAATACCCAGATAAACATGCCAGTAGTGAGTACTAAGTATCCCATGAAACATGAAAGGAGCCAAAGTAGTGGTTTATTGATAGCTGGCTGCCTAATTAAACTGAATGGAACTGGTCTGCTTTTCTGTGTATCTCATTTGGCCATTTCAGTGGAGAGGGAGTATTAAACACTAACGCTCTGATCTGGTAGCTTTTTATACCCACTTTACACTCACTCTATAGTGGTAAAAATTACTACAAAAATTCACACATCTTTTTTCAGGCCTGGTCTAAAGTGTGATTATTTTATCAAAGTAGTTTTATTAGTACAAACCCTAGGCTACGTCTAGACTGCCCAATCTTGTGCAAGAACATATGCAAATGAGGCTTTCGCGCAAGAAGGAGCAGTCTACGCTAGTTTTCAGGCAGAACGGCTCTTGCGCAAGAGGGGATTTTTGTGAAAGAAGGAGCAGTGTAGACTGCTCCTTCTTGCACAAAATCACGGCTCATTAAGTATGCAAATGAGGCGTGGCAATATTCACCGCCATACCTCATTTGCATATGTTCTTGTGCAAAACTGGGCAGTGTAGACGTAGCCCTAGTGTATACACATTTAGACCAGTATATAGGTGTCTTATACCATTATAGCGCATTCCCTTGTACCTTCGTACTGGTATAAACTGGTTGTACTGGTATAGTTAAAGGGATACCATTTTTGTGTGTAGAAACACCCTTAGAAACCAAATTTTAATCTCCCAGGTATGCACGCAGCCCTGAAGTACTTGAGAGCTCAATACAACCAGGAAATAAAAGTAATATCATGTGATCTATCTCACCTATCACAACTGAACAATGCACCTTCCAAAAATGAATGATGATTTATACTGAATACTTGCAGAAGACTGTTCATGGTCAATCTACAGAACTAAAAAATGTATTTGACTAACTTGCAATCCAGATATATCCATGGGTTTTCTGTGATCAGAGAAAGAGGCTTATGTCATTGGCTTAATTACTTGTGACAAATTACTTACTCAGCTCTAACAATTTAGCACACATTTGCTTGAATAATTTCCACCAATACAACATATTCAGAGCCCCCATAATTACACCTTTGCAAACAATACAGGCAGCAGTGATGTGCTTCTAATCCAATGGGACAGAATCCTGATATCATAAACAAAAGTCATCAGCAAGGGGCAGACCAGCCAATACATTCTCCTCCATTTCCTTTCTCGCTACCCCCTGCCAGCCATGCCCTGCAATATTTATTAAGCCAGTATCAAGGGCAAGGGCAATACTTTATCAGACCCATTTTCATCATTAACAGGCAAGCACTGTGAAGAACACTGATATTTGCAGCATTCATTTTGTTCTCTAGCACCCTGGCCACTGTGCAGACTTGCAAGAAGTGTATCCTTGTAGTGCCCATATTCAGACAGAACAGAAGCTCATAGTCTGGAAATATGAAACTGAAACCACACACCTAACTAGCAAGTAGGGGATGGGTTATAACAGAAGAGGAAGGGACAGTGGACCAGGAGCCATACTAGCACGCCTGGAAAATCAACTCCCAATCCTCTTTGCAGGATAGGAGAGAGAACATTCTGTATCTCAGCATGAGAAGCCAACTAATGATGATTATTCAGCTTCCCCTGGGATCAATAGACTTGCTGGGCCCCTGGGCAACATGGGGGGCCCACTCCAGGCCCCCAAAGGGGGTGGGGCCTCGGGCAGAAGGGGTGGGACTGGGGCAGTCAGTGCTCAGCACCACCTGGAGTGCACCGTGCAGGGATTTCGTAGTGATTTAAAGGGCCCAGGGCTCCGCCACTGCCACAGTACTGATGGTTGGAGCCCTGGGTCCCTTTGAATGGCCAGGCCCCAGGGCAGTTGCACCTTTTGCCCCCCTGCTGGTGGACCTGCCTTGGATTTTTCTACTGATTTAGTTCTTCCCCCAAAAAAGGCATCAGGAAGGGACAGAAGAAGACAGTCACCCACCCAAACAATCCCCAACCACAACCTGAATTAGTAGAGAGAGATGAGAGCCAGTTTGCCCCAGACAAGACAAAGGAAATAAGAAAAAGTGTCTCCACTCTCCAGAGGGAGAGGAGCGGCTGGGAGTGCTTGACCCACCTATAGACTAATCAATATCACATTCTGGCCCCTGTCCATTAGCTTACAGCTGCAACGGTGGGGTTGCAAATAATGACAAAGAATATGGTCATCAAGATCAAAAAGTTTTACTGTGAAATGATAGAAAATACCCTAATGGAAAGATTTTTCTTCACCTTACGGGTGGTGGGGGTGGGGGTGGGAAAGGTGAGTAGCAAAGATGTTTGTGGGGTGAGTTTTATTTGTTTTTTAATCTTGGATGCTTAGAAAAAAAAATCTAAGGGCCAGCTCATGCTATTATCCACCACACAATAAAGGAAGTGCAAAGCCGTTCTACCCCAGAGACAATATGAGATATCATTCGACTTCTGGGCAGTAGAAACCCTCCATGAGATGTCCAGCTTGCAGGGCAAGCGCATGTGCTCCTCTCTGTCATTACAGAGTAAAGTTTACTTCCCTGGCTGCACCAGTGTCCCACCGCCAGCTGGTGAGCAGAGGAAAGGAACACAGCCCCACGTCTTCCTGACGGCTCCTTGCCTCCTTTGGGATACTGGGTACCTAGGGGAGCACAGAAGCAGCAGTCCCTGCATCCTCCAAGCACCGGGACTGTAATTATGCCTGGCCCCTATAGAGGGTCATAAGTGTGGGGAAGGGGGGTTAGAGGTAGAGCTGCAGTGCCATATGCAAGCCAGGCAGAATCAAGATATTGCTGTCCTTTTGATTTATGAGGAAAGGACCAAAAAAATTGCCATCACAGGCACTCCCTTGTGGCTTCATCTTACACAGTGGCTTTGTCTTACACAGTGATGTTAACAATAGCCAAGAGAGCTGAATTAGGAGCCCTGTCATCAACTGCATTCAAAAATAAAAATAGATTAAAATATTTTTACTGTTCAGTCTGTAGAAGCAAACGAAAACAGAGTGAAACTGTTGGGAGGAGAACATGCATGTGTGTATCTCTGTGTGTCTGTGTGTAGAGTACTAACAGGCTATGATCTTGTCCAGAATAGTAGATACAATTTCAAATGAAAGATTGGGCAATAATTCTGAGACTAAGGTAAAGTTGCCGGGTTTAATATATGCCTCTTTGCAAGCAGATAGGCCATAACACGACAATAATAAAATATAAATGACCTACATAAAAAAAAGATAAAATCAAGTAATTACTGAAGCGTCAGTTCTTTATAAAATAATTGGTAATGACCTTTGATAAAGAAATCGCTTTTGTGATATTGCTGACGGTACAATTTTCATCTCTGAGAAAACATAGCAGCTGTCTCTAAACCGGGCAAAGCGCTGCTGGGATTGTAGAACTGAGATCTGAAGAAATTTGTTAGTATAGGGCACAAGCCTACTCTGAAGAATGCTATCATTTGCCAGCCACTCCATACCCTCCCTGCTGTTTAGAATTACTGCCCGGATACAGTGGATCAGCACATCTTCAGAAAGATATTTACACTAAACCAAAACAGATTTTGTATCACCAGTCTTGCTGCAAATCAGTGCTAAGGAATGGTGTCATTGTAGGAAATCTGGACAGTGAAGTTCTACAGAACAGTCACTGACAGTGCCATCTTCTCTCTCCATCCCACTCTGCCAACATGCCTTAGGCAGCTCTGAGCAGGCCTACTGACAGACAGAGGCAAAGGAGCAGTTGTCCCAGTTCCAGGCGATTCAAAAGGGCCTGGGGCTCCCAGCTGCTGCCAGTGCTACCAAAAGTGGCAGCAGACAGGGCCCCGGGCCCTTTAAATTGGTGGCTGAGGGCTGCCTGGGGCCAGGTGGGGTCCAGTGTGCTGCTGGTGGCACTGAGGTCTAGCTACCCTAGCACTTCCCCTTCCAGGAGCATGGAGCAAAGCCCCCCCCCCTCAACACAAACACCTTGCCCAGGGGCATGGCATCTCTGTCAGCACCCTTGCCTCTGAGCACACATAGGAGAGAAAGTTGGTAGTTCATTTTCTATACCCATACACTCTTTGATCTCTCTACTAAGACTGCCATTTAGAGTAGTGACTCTCAACCTTTCCAGATAAATGTATCTCTTTCAGGAGTTTGATTTGTCTTTTGTACCCCCAAGTGTGACCTCAGGTAAAAACTACTTGCTTAAAATCAGACATCAACGTATAAGTCTCAGAGAGGTAGCTGTGTTATTCTGTAACTTTAAAAAAAAAAAAAAAAAAGCTTAAAAAATGAGTGTTCCTGTAGAACGTTAGGGTACGTCTAGACTACATGCCTCCGTCGGCGGAGGCATGTAGATGGCTGAATCGGCATAGGAAATGAAGCGCGATTTAAATAATCGCGGCTTCATTTCATTAAATGGCTGCCCGCTCTGCCGATCAGCTGTTTGTCGGCAGATCGGGGCAGTCTGGGCGCGCGATCGACAAGGAAGAGTTTTCGCATCGTCCGTAAACCTGATTTCACGAGGCATACCTGCGCCGGTCGACAAAGGCTTCCTTGTCGCATCAGCGCGCTTCAGACTGCCCCGATCTGCCGACAAACAGCTGATCGGCAGAGCGGGCAGCTATTTAAATGAAGCCGCGATTATTTAAATCGCGCTTCATTTCCTATGCCGATCTGTCTAATCTACATGCCTCCGTCGACGGAGGCATGTAGTCTAGACGTACCTTTAGAGACTAAGAAAAAATATAGATAGTATCAGAAGCTTTCGTAGGCACAACCCTTTTCTTCAGATCACATGTGAAGAAGGGGGTTGTGCCCAAGAAAACTCATGATACTATTTATATTTTTTCTTAGTCTCTAAGGTGCTACAGGATCACTTATTTTTTAAGCTTTTTTTTAATCAAAATACAAAAGTGTCACAGCACACCACTACTCAAAAATTGCTTACTTTCTCCTTTTTACCATACAATTATAAAATAAATCAATTAGAATATAAATACAGTACTTATATTTCAGTGTGCGCCATACAGAGACAAATTATTTTCTGTATGAAATTTTAATTTCTACTGACTTTGCTAGTGCTTTTATGTAGCCTATTGTAAAACCAGGGAAATATCTAGATGAGTTGATAAACCTCTGGAAGATCTGTGTGTGTCCCCAGGAGTGCACGTATCCTTGATTGAGAATCACTGATTTAGAGCACCTATTTAGATTGTGGCTTTTGTGATATTGGCCTGTTGGCAGTCAGGAACTGTGCTGTGATCATCAGTTCATTTCTAACAGGCCATTAACAAGTGTGAGATGGAAACAACTTTTGTTTATTACCTGTCTTGGATTTGAAATGAAAGGGTTCAAATGTCCTGGCCAAAGTCCACTCCTTAGGGGTAATGTCTCTTGTGCAAACTTCTGAAGAGTCTGAAAGGAGGGAGAAGAAAATGGCAAATGTGTTTAATGAGAACTACATAATAACAAATAGCAGGAGCAATCCCATACAAATAGCACTTATGCGTCTCCTCCCATTCAGTGACTATCTCACCATCAGAGAGCTATTCCTCATTCTCATAATTACACTTCTGTTTGCCCCTACCTGAAAGTATAAACATGCAAAGGTTATCTGTTGGTGATGATATTTCATAAGAGCATAAGCTATACTAGCAACTTAATGAGAAAGACATTTTATTTTTGATACAAGCTATAGCTCCAATTCTGTTTTGCAATTCACATGTGAAGCCACAGCTGAAATCAATAGGATTGTGCTGACATCCAATAGGTTGTATTTCAGTGTGGAGAATTTGCCTTTATGTAGTATTAAATCTAGTTCTTCTGGCTAGATAAATCATTTGGGACATGTCTACACTATGTGGAAGAGCGATGCTGCAGCAATCAACCTTCTAGGGTTTGAATTAGCTGGTCTAGTGAAGACCCACTAATTTGAACTAAGGGGGCTCCCCCTTTGGCACCAGTACTCCTGCTCCTCATGAAGAGTAAGGGAAGCTGACAGAAGCATTTGCTCCCATCAACCTCCCGCTGAGTGGACAGTGTAAAAACACGATTTATGATTCATCAACTCCAGCTATGTAATTAATGTAGGTGGAGTTGCATATATTAAGTTGACCTTCCCTTTTAGTGTAGACCAGGCCTTTTCATAGAAGATTGTTTTATAAGACATACAATCAGCATGCCAGACACTCCAGTGAGAATTATGATTACTTAGGACTTTTGAAAATTAAGCCTCAATTTTTGGCACGTTTGAAAATGTCTGTCCTAAGTTTGGATTTAGTTGCCTAACTCTAGGCAACCACATTTGAAAATGTTAGCTCTGTTGTACCGCACATGTGGTTTAAGATCCCTTGATTTCTTACTATTTTGTATCACTATGACAAACCAGAATGAGCTAACAAGCATTGACATCTTCAATAAAACATTCCAAAGAATTAGCAAGTGTTCTTGTGGGAAATTAAATTACTTTCTTTATTTTTAACCATGAGTGTATGGTATGAATATTGCTGTCTCCTCTGGCAGGCATTTACCTGTTTTCAAACATATGCTTTATTATATGCAAAACTAGTAGCAACACCTAGTTAAGTTTGCCTGACACTTCCCTTTATAAGACCCTATTTTCCATTGTTTATAACAGTGCCAAACATTAACCCTTGAAGCTGTCATCTTCCAAGCTGAGTGTCTGCCAGCTGTCTTTTCTTTTACAAAGTTCCAGCTAAAACAGTTCTGTTGATTCTGAGAATGAGACTAAGAAAAATTTCATTGAGTATGTCTACACTGCAGAGTTTTTTTCAGAAAAACGGTCATTTTTCAAAAAAAAGTCACTGTCACGTTACTGAATTTTAGGGAAACAGCCAGATCACTGCTGCACCCGGGGGCGGGGGGCGGGGGGGGGGTTGGTCCCAAAAGTGGTACAAAGGGGGCCATGTGAGGTGTCAAATAGAAGCTTACTTTCTTTGATTCTATATATGCTATTCATGTAATTATATAATGTCTGTGTGTGAAGTTATAAGCATGTACTTTGTATGGGTACTGACTGTTTCTCTGTATGTGGTTGAGCAATGGGCAGAGCTCGGCCTATGGACATGCTAATGAGCAAGTCTCTATGGAACAATAGCCCTCCACAGGCCAAGGATCCACCTCAAGAATGGGGACTGATACCTAAGGGCTACCAGCAGGGAACACAGGGGATAGGCCACTGGCCAGGTGACCTGCTGCAGCCAAGAAGAGACGGGGAAGAAGGTGTAAATATTCCATGTGGCTGACTCCATCTTGGTGCTCAGCTCAGCCCTTCATCCCAGAGGCAGAAGTGCAGGGATCGAAGAGCCGGAAAGAACTGTGGACCAATCCTGACGTAGGATGTTCACCAAAGACTTTTAAGCCAGCAGTTATAACATCTCTGCTGCGAGCCTGCATCGAGAACTGGGAGATTCGATACATGTAATGTATGATACTTTAACAAACTTACTCTCATGCTTTTCTTTCTTGTAGTAATAAACCTTTAGATTTTAGATTCTAAAGGATTGGCTCAGCGTGATTTGTGGGTAAGGTCCAGAGGGTAAATTGACCTGGGATCTGTGGCTGGTTTCTTGGAACCAGACAGAACTTGTTCGGGGAAGGTGAGATTGGGCTCTAAAACCCCTCACCTGTGTATGAGGCCAGGGGCCATCTGGGGCATGGATATTGCTGGGGTGTCGGAGGGGTTTTGCTCATGAAGCTTCAGGCAGGCAGCTGAAGCACTCTGTAGGACTGGTTTGTGGCCTATTTGGGAAGGTCTCCAGTCTGGGGGCTGTAAGGAGCCCTGAATTTGAGCAATTCACCCTGAGCAGATGCCCTCAGCTGCACCCAGACCTGGCCCGGTCTGTCACAGTCATTTACATCCACAGTGCAATCGCGTTCTTTCGGAAAAAAAATCGAATGAACAAAGGGATTTTTCTGACATTGGTAAACCTCTTTCTACGAGAAAGAAGCTTTTTTCCAAGAGAACTCTTTTGGAAAAAGGGGTGTGTGGATGGGGAATAGGGAGTTCTTTCGAAAGAAGAGGAAAGAGGAAAAAGCACAGGTGCCCTGGTGGCCACTCCGTCCATAGTAATCACAGCTTAAATAGTGTGGACACTATCTTTCGAAAAAGCAGATCTCTTTTTTGATGCACTTTTGCTGTGTAGACACTCTCTTTTGGAAGAAGTTTTTCCAGCAGATCTCTTCCGGAAAAGCTTCTTCCGAAAGAAGCCTGCAGTCTAGACGTAGCCATTGTTATGTAAACACAATAACTATTTCAGTGAGAAATTTGAGAGGGGGATTGCCTTGCATATGCCTTTTGCTGACCTTATAAAAAAAACATTCAATTTGGGGCAGATTACTGGCCTTTGAAAAATCTGAGTTGGCACATGCAAGTAGAGACTTGCCCAGAGCTTGGCAACTGAAGTCTCAGAAGTTCCCATCTGTGCTAAGTACACTCCAGCCCAACGTTGCAGAGGATGAGCAAACTTCTCCCAGCAATTTGTCCACTAGGCCACTGGGCACAGGAACTGAACACAGACAGACAGGAAGGCTGGCACCCAGGCAACACAAAGCAGAGAGTTGCTTGACTCAAAGGCAGAGGAGAAAAGAGCCAGATGTGAGGTAGAAAGGGGACAGCAGAGAGAATAGATTGGGTCAGAGAGCGTGGAGGTGGAGATAGAATCATAGAATACTAGGACTGGAAGGGACCTCGAGAGGTCATCGAGTCCAGCCCCCTGCCTCATGGCAGGACCAAATACTGTCTAGACCATCCCTGATAGATGTCTATCTAACCTACTCTTAAATATCTCCAGAGATGGAGATTCCACAACCTCCCTGGGCAATTTATTCCAGTGTTTGACCACCCTGACAGTTAGGAACTTTTTCCTAATGTCCAACCTAAACCTCCCTTGCTGCAGTTTAAGCCCATTGCTTCTTGTTCTATCCTCAGAGGCCAAGATGAACAAGTTTTCTCCCTCCTCCTTATGACACCTTTTTAGATACCTGAAAACTGCTATCATGTCCCCCCTCAATCTTCTCTTTTCTAAACTAAACAAATGGGGACATTTGTTTAGATGGGGACAAGGAGCAGGTGTGGAGGGCACAACTTGGGACTGGGATTTGATGGGGAGAGACAAGGACTGTCTGGACGAGGAGACTGGAACTGAGTGCCAGTGGGAGATGGAAAGAGGTCAGTGGGCGAAATAGGACTGGCTGGGCACAGAAACAGTGGCAATTAGCCTGGAAGTGGTGCTGGGATACATAGCCCGGGGGACAGGGGGATAGACTAGGAGCTGGAATGAGATTAAGACTGGGATTTGGATAGATAACTCTGAGGGGGAGATTAGGACAAGGAAACTGGGACTGAGATGAGGAGATGGCAAGAGGGAAAGATAGCAGGACAGTGACCAGCCGGCAGGAATTAGGGAATACATCTGCTTTATACATCTTTATCAGGTGCAATATATTCCTCTGTGTGCCAGTCATGCTCAGTGGGTCAATGTATAGGGTGAACATAAGAACGGCCATACTGAGTCAGACCAACGGTCCATCTAGCCCCATATTCTGTCTGCCCATAGTGGCCAATACCAGATGCCCCAGAGGGAGGGAACACAACAGGTAATCCTCACGTGATCCCTCCCCTGTCACCCATCTCCAGGGTGCAGGGCCTTGATCTTGTTTCTTTAGGGTGCTCCTATTAGAATAGGGACAGCAATTTATCCTTGCCCCCTTCGTGAACAGACAGTCTAAATGCTTCCCTCCAGCCCCCATAAGTACAGTGCACCCAGCTAACGACTAGACTGGCCCTCCATGCTCCAAATGATCACTTTTATTGAGCTTTTGTGGAAACCTGATAAATCCCCCAGCATATCTACTGAACACACGAGCTCACTCTCTCACACTCAAAGAGAAGGAAGACAGGAACATACTCCGTGGTGTAAGTCCCTTTTCCCACTGGCATTCCCAGTTGTGAAGGTTTACAATATGCCACAAGGTTTAATAACAGCTGCCAACCAAATAGGTGCCATGATATCAGCAGATTTCATGAGGCACTTTAGAGAGAAAAAAATTCCATCTAGCTCAACTAAAAACATATTAACAACAAAATCTATCAGTTTCATGCAACAGACCTTTAAATACACCCACAAACCCTCACTCCCACCCCTTCCCCTAAAGAAAAAAAGATCTTCACACTTCCTCTAATACCAGCTGGTTCATATAAATTGCAGAAGTTGCACAAAACAGTTACTGACAGTGATACACTAAACATAGGTTAAACTCACTATGATCACTGCCTGTCTGTAATTAGAAGTTATAACATGCATAAAATAAGAATGGCACTTGGTTTTATGATGCAGCTATGGAAGATAGTTACAGTGACATGCTGGCCAAGCATCATGACCTCTGTTATGTATATAACTAATTTCTAGGCCAGAGCTGAACTGTGCACAATTCTAGCAATTTTTGCCCCAACTATCTTGATAACATTATTTTTCTGGAAAAAAAAACCCTCCTGAATGGTGCTAAGCGCCCTTTATTACTTTTAGTGCTATATGAGTTGAGGGTTCTCAGTCCTTTAGCACTGAAGATGGTATTTACTGAGGATGTGAACATGGACAACATGACACAGAGCTCTTCAGGACAGCGGCCATGTATTGTATACATAGCTTTTGATTATTTTTTGTATGCCTAGCATTGTATAATCATATAAAGGGAGCCACATGAAAGGCAGATCACAAAGTTTTGCTTCTGTCCAATGGCCCACTGATTCCAAGTTCTACTAACAAACGTAAAGATTTAAAAACCTCCCATACTTCTATGAATAAATTAACATCTAACTTATGTGGGCAAGGAAAAAAATTTCCCCATGGACAGATTATTCCATTAATGCAGGGTTTCTTGTACCTCTTTTTGAAGAATCTGTTACTTATCTTTTCAGAGACAGGATTCTGAATTAAGGATCACTTCTTTGATCGATTTAGGCAATTTCTCCATTTCTGGGTTCTGATAAGTCACAAGTATTCACATGTATTTGAATGTCCTGGTATTCAGAATTTAGGGTGGAGATTTTTGCTACACTTCTGAAAATCATATCCTTCTTGTTTTTAAATAAGTAATTCTATTGAGGTTATTCTTTCCTCTCTAAATTATCAATACATATTTTCAGTACAAAGTTAGCCCCAGTTTTACAAGGGAAAAGTGCTATGAAAACTTTTCATAAATGCAAGAAAAAACTGAAAAATGATGATAAACTTTTCACTGCATTTTATTTTAAAAAAGAAAACCACTCTTAAGCTGGGAACTTGCACATGGTACCTCCTTCTTTCCAAAATAAATTATTCTGTAAAACTATAACCATGGAGAATAAAAGAACAAAAGGCTGTTGTGATTGTACTGAGAAACTTACAGTGATACACCCTGCTGTACTGGTAATAATGTGCTCTGAAGTCCAGTTTTAATGAATATCTGATGTAAGAGTAAACCCACTAAATGATTACATTTCACTCTATAAATCTCTACAGAGCCAATATTTTCTAGTGACACCCTTCTTAAATGAGAAAGATCTAATGATACCAGAGGTCTATGTCTATAAATGGAGACACTTCTAATAACCATGGCAAATTATAATAATAATGAAGAGCTTTACAATCAATGTGCTGCGTATGTACCAACTTCTGTTAACATTATGAAATCCACCTTGTGTGAGCACTGAGTGTGGGAAAGGAATGAAGTCCTCCAAGGAAGACACTTCCCAGAAACTGCCTCATATGCACAAAAGCCACATTATGGGCCTGATCTAAGGCACAACTGAAGGCAATGGGAATTTCCCATTGGCTTTATTGGGCTTTTGATCAAGTCATAAAGTTCTACAGGGTCTGCTACTATTACATGCAGATCCAGGCCACCTCCTGTTTTTCAATACCATGTTGTGTAATTAACCAGATTTGCCTAAATTTGTGGCAGCAAGAACCCTATCAACAGATTGCCAGGAGCTACAAAATAACAATAATTTCCCTGCTTAATACTAACCACTAGAATCAGTGGGTATTGATCCTTGCCACATTACAGGGGCATTACTACCTTTTGCAGCTCAGACCCATATCATAAGAGTATAGCCACGAAACAAAAAGTAGTCTCCCACCACCCCTCCTCTGTCACATGTCCGCTACCCACTGTGGACCTTCAGCTATCCATCTCATGTATATCCTTTGCCAACGCCATCTTTGCCTGCACTGAAGGCCTTAATTTTTCCAACAGTAGCAAAGGGGGAAAACAAACCTGTAATTCTGCACCCCGGATCCATTGTTCTTCTTAAGTAAAATGCAATCAGTTACATTTGGGGAATGTGGGAACCCTCCATCCAGCTTTGTGCATAGTGGTGTGATTATGGTGGAGAAGAGTTTTGATGAGGTCATGGGAATGTGGCTAAGACTGACCTTGTATCTCCTGTCTTGGTTCCAGGAGGTGAGGCAGTATAGGTGAGACAACATGGGGAAGCATCCATGAAAATTCTGCCTTTGCTCTTCCTGTTCCGTAGGCAAAACAGAGGCCTTCGCTCTCTGGGAACACCTTTTGTAAATACAACAGTCACATGCCATTTGAATGAGTACAGCAGTCATGCAGCGACATGTCTGTGTAAAGCACTGATGAGCAAGGCTCTCTTTCCCATTTGCATAGAATTTGCTCTGTTATGTTCAACTTGTTTGGTCAGTTCTCCAGAGTATCCTCAACATCCAGTGACTCTGAGGCAGCTGAGGCCATAAATGACCTACTCTAAAGTGTATGGGACCTGTCAGGGTGTGTCTGTGTACTTACTGGTTTGTGGTGTGGGAAAGACTCTTGTTTCCTGATGGCAGGGAGACAAAGAATAACCCCCTTTTTTATGTATTATCCCTCTTCTGAATGCCAGTGACACCTCGTTGAGAGTTCATCATGCTTTTTGTCTAGAACCACTGGTTTGTAGGCCAGTGATGAAAACATTCCAGCAAAATCAGGTTAGCTGATGTGTGCTATATTTTGTGCTTAGAGAGGCTCCCTGTTTCATACTTATATATTATCTACAGGTTAAACAGAGGGAGCACTTAGCCATTGCAATGGGTTTTTTAAATGATCTATGTTTATTCATTTACAAGCTTTACATATGCACCCTGTTCCATAAAGCTTTAATTTGCATGTTATTATAGAGGTTCATGTAGTTTCTGAGGCTGCTGAAGCTGAAATGGTGCTCTGGGTACTCCAACTCAGAAATGCTTTACTGATAAGCAGCTCAACTTCTTTCAGTGCTAGATCAATAACATTGCTTCATCAGCTCAGGGATCAATCTGACAAGACTTCGGTGGGGGTGAAAGCCCATAGCAGAGAACTCTCTTTATCAGATTCTGAATTTCTTTCCTTACACCACAGTCCATCTGACTATCTTTGGGAACCGGTGGGAACCCTTTTTCGGCTGTTCAACACTATGTATGTTTTTGTGTGTGTGGAAATAGCTACTAATGGCATGATGTTCTCATCTACATGTGGCAGGTCCCTGCATGTGCTCCATTAAAGGGGCAATTGGAAATCAATTTTTCAAAGGATTAAAACTTTAAACTATGATGAAGGGAGAATGCTTTTAAATCAGCCAGTGATCATCAGATCTGATGGCCGAATCCAATTCTGATTGACATCCATGGGTCTCTTTTAACGGATCCATTCGCAAGTGGATGAGGCCTTATATAAGAATATTGCTAGAATTTCTTGCTGGGCAGACCTCTTTTTCCCTTGACAATTTGTTTATTATGTTAAGATACCGAGAGAGAAATACTGGGCAGGTTATGGACAGGTAATCCTGTGTTCACTTATTCTAGAGCAAGATGCACACTCTAGCATGATGGCTACCATATTGGTCAGAACACTGGGGACTGAACCAGGGACCCTCAGAGCTCCTGTCACTTAAACTGCAGCTCTCTGTGGTTCTTACAGATTCATATCATCTGTGGAGCAGGCACCAAGGAGAACCTTTAAAACACATTCACCAGTGAGTACAGTAACATCAAGGGCATACAAAGGAGTGAGACCCATCAAGAAAATTAAACGCAGCCAGAGTGTTCATTCAGTGGTGCCTGCCTCCCCTGGAGCTAGCTGCCCATAGCCCCACTTTCCAGAAGAACACTTGCATTTTGTATTCCACCAGCCTTGCACAAACCATATTCCCCTACAACCTGAGTTACTGGGGGGATGAGGGTATCCCATTCTGGTCAAGATGTAAAGTATTATCTATGCTTTTATTGTTATTAATCATTTAACTGCAATAGAAAATCAGGATTGGGACCCTTTTGTATGGGGTGCTGTACAAATACACTGTGGCTAATTCTCACAATCATATCCACCAGTCTTCAGGAGGTATTTGGTGGGTTTTTTTCTTAAAGACCTAGATCCTGCAATCATATAAGAAACTCAGCCTTGATTTAAAAAAAAAAAAAAAAAAAAAAAAAAAAGGACACCCCAGACTCTTGTGGTGGCAGGAAAAAACTTGGTAATGTGAACCCTGCATCCATGGACAGCATCAGAAGACAAACAACCCCAAAGGGTATTTTTTTAAAATCTTGTTTTTTCACCTATTGCCATGATTTGGGGCAGAGGAAGGCTGATGAATTGTTTTTTGAACGCTCAATTTTGGCAATACTGCAAACACACATTTAGAAACAGTCTCTGCTCAGATTTCTTAACTGCATCCAGGTTTTATGAATATTATTGCTCATTTTCTCTGCCTGAAGAATTAACTTTTTAATACCTTTTAATTTAATTATACTTTTTAAAGCACAAACTGTTTTTATTCTAATTCCTTTTCCCAACTGTGTACAGAAATTAAGAAGCTAGTAAGATCCTCTGTTTTATGTATAGTAGCTTCATTCAAAAAGCATTCAAGGGAAAGAATGGATAGTTCACATTCTTCTTCCAGGAAAAAAAAAAGATGCTTTAAAATTTTCAAGGTGCAAACTAAATTACAAGATGCCCAAGAGTGTGCAATAGCATTTCATTGTTTGAGTTTGGAATAAAAGACAGATAATTAGGAAATTGGGAGTCTATTAATTTTCCAAATTTACTCATGCAAGAAGCACTGAGCTATGGTGATATTTGCTTACCTCGTCATTATGCAAAAATATATTAGCTAATTATTTTGACTAATGCAATTAAGATATGCATATTTAGCATAAACTATACAATAGAAATGTTACAGTCAGCAATTGCTGGGTTGCACTCATGGGCAGCAGAGAGGCAAAAGTCTCGGCACAGTCTCTGATGGTAAACCATAAGATTGCTACAATTCTGCCTGAACTGTTGTTATTAGTTCTGTTGCGGTAATTAATTTACTTTACAGCATGACTAGGTGGCACAGCTAGCAGTGGTATTAATTTTTTGTTATGAGACACCTGAAGATGTCAGCTTTGGGCAACAGTATCTGCACCTTTAATTGCCTTAATCAGTGGAAATGCAGAATCTTTTCCAGGGATCCAATTAAGACACTCAATAGAGTCTTTCTTTGCACTTTATTTTTTATGAATATTCCAACTTATAAAAGTTAAGTAGTTACCCAGGAAAACTTTCCTCTCTCCCAACACCAGGATCACAACCATTCCCTTCTTGGGATGGAAGATCGCAACCATTCCACCATACTTTCCACCAGTGTTTCATACTTGGGATGGGAGGAACAGGAGGAGCACTTTTTCATACATAACTTTCAGAGATAATTGCTTTTTAATATGTTTGACTGAAAAATCTTTCTAATTATCTATGGAATCTGCTAATTAACTGCCTCAACAGCTCAGTTTTGCTACCCTTATTCACATTAGTAGTACTTTATTCCACAAGCAGTGTCAATGGAACGAACATGCAGAATAAAGTGCTTATGAACATGAGTTAAAGGTGGCAGGATGTGCCCCTTAAAAGTACTTTCACTTGGCTTTCCTCCCTCCTTCAGGCTGGGGAATAGTCCTTCAAAATACAAAATTAGAAAGAGCCTGTTCCTGCATTCTGGCCCTGCCACTTTGCCGCAAAGTAACCTTACTTGATACGATGTCTATCATGCAATGTCTTTTCAACCACTGGGATGAAATGCATACTCCCCCCAATACCAACATTAATTAACTTCCCGCAACCAGCCATCAGGGAATGAATGAATAGCAACAGACTCTCTCCAGAGACAAAGTTATGTCCATGGTCAATCATACATGGACCTGAATAAATAACTGGAGTTTTGGCTCATTGTCCAAACTGAAAAATCCAATAAATGTTTCATTTCAGGTCAACCAAAAATAGAAAAGTTTAATTGTTTCTTGTCAAAAAATAAAAATAAAAACAAAAAGAATTTGAGGGCAAACAAAACATTTCAATAACAATAGTGTTTCCATGTTTGTGTTTCATTTTCAGGAGTACGTTAGCCTTTTTTGTTTTTATTTTAAATAAACCCAGCAAAATTTCTAAACCAAATATCATTTTGAAGCAAAGAGTCAGAACTCCTCATTTCAAAACCATTGAAGCAAAATGTTTCTTTGAAAAACAAACACACTTTTTTGACCAAAATTATTCACTGAAAGCAACCCGAAGTCACAGATAGTTTTGGTCAGCCTGGAACGGCCTTGTTTGTCCAATAAATAAGTTTTCAAATAAATTTCACATACATAATTTAACATATTTATTGAGCTAGGTTGTGACTTTAAGCACAACCCAGGAACTCATTGCTATCCTGAACCAGTTGCTCCTCTGATTCCTCCCTGCTCTTTGGAGTTAATGGTTTGCTACTGTGCCATATCAGCAGTAAATTTCAATAAACAACATGCTGGCTGAGTTGTTCTGGCCAACAAGTACGGGAAGATGCAATCAGTGCTCTATCCATTCCCTGCCTACATTCTGTGTACAAGGAGTAAGCAGGTGCCCAGGCCCACTTACTCCTGCATGGCTGGACCCAAGGTCTGGATAGTTGTGAACAGGTTAACTCACCATTAGCACCTCTTTGTGGCTGGAGAGAGGAAGAGAACTACTGCACTGTCAAGTACCTCCTGACAATGGTTGCTCCACCTTTGCAGGTCTTCTTCTACCTGCAACTTGGCCCTGCAACCATATTACTTAAAAGTCTCGCTCCTTCTGGAGCAATGAATATATGAACACAATGCAAGGGGAATTAAGAGAAGCCTTCTGAGTACAGAGGAAATAGAGGGGAATTATTCCCTCTCAAGGTGCATCAAAATCTCTTCCCTCAGGGACGGGCCACAGAGCAGCGAGCATTTGAGAAGCTTCTATCTTCAGTCAGCCCTTTCCTCAGTAGCTGAAGGTCTGTTCTCTGCCAGGGCCTGCTATTCTTCTCTCCTTTTAAGTTCCTCCTCCAGCCTATCTATGCATTGCAGTACTGATGGGGTGGAGCTGCCAGAGACCAAAGCAGCTCCCATAAGCCCTTGTTTTCCAGTATGCGATCATCACAGTAGCCCATGCCATGGCATAAAAGGGGGTTCTTACAACCAATTTCCTCCAAGCTGCAAAGTCTAAATCACAATTGGCTATTCTACCCCGGGCTCAGTGAAACCCATCTCTTCACACCTTGCAAACTTTTACAGCCTAAATCACAATCGCTTGGAATGTTGCATGCAATTCTGGAGCTTCCTTGGTAAAAATAGTTGTTTGTGTTGGGGATATGATACTTTGGGATGGGAGTTTCATGAAAAGGTCACCAAAGGAACCCAATCCATTGGACTCTCTAAATGAGAAGGGTTTCAACTAAAGACGAATAGCCCAAACTGTACATGAGCCGATTTCAATGGACGTGAGATGTAACAAAGACCCACCACCCCTCAATGTTCTTTTTAGGGCTGTCAAGCGATTAAAAATTTTAATTGCGTGATTAACTGCGCACAACTCCTCTTTGAAATGCCACAGCGGCATTTCAATGGGACAGTGCTGCATGGAGCCCAGGATCAGCTGGAGTTCCTAACTGACCCTGGGCTTCATGCAGCACTGCCCTTTGGAAGCACCGGGGTGGCATTTCCAAGGGGCAGTGCAAGGCAGAACCTGGAGTCAGCTGGGGACTCCTGCTGTCCCTGGGCTCCATGCAGTGCTGCCCCTTGGAAGTACCACAGTGGCATTTCCAAAGAGCAGTGCAAGATGGAGCCTGGGGTCAGCTGGAGTTCCTGCGCTGGAGCAGCATTTCAAAGGGGCAGCGAAAGTAGAGCCGGGGATCAGCTGGACTCCCCAGCTTTGCAACAGCAGAGCTGGGGATCAGCTGGGAACTCCAGCTGATCTGCAGCTCTGCTTGCACTGCCCCTTTGAAGTGCTGGAGCGGTACTTCAAAGAGGCAGTGCAGAATTAACCCCTGCGATTAATGAGTTAATTTTTTTAATGTGGTAATCCTGTCCTGCGTTAATCGCAGGCATTAACATGGGTCAATTGACAGCCCTAGTTCTTTTATAAAAGATGATCCCTCCCTAAAGCACTTCAAATCTAAGTATACTACAATAAGAGGCAACATATGGATACAGACAGAATCAAGGGAATAAAAGGAAACTACTGGTCAGCATGATAGTACCTGGTCTTAGCACACCAGCAGCCTAACCATTATTCAATCCTTTTTATAGACTTTGTGGTAAATTTGCATTTTCAGAGAGGACAACAAGTTTTGCAGATGTTGATGGGGGGGGGGGTTCTCCCATGGAGGCATGAGAGAAAGCACAGAAGTGTTTGTCTGGAATTTGAAGAAGTGGGTAATAGAGGTTGGTGTCATGGGTAACTGGAGGTGATAATCGACTTTTCAATATGTAATGAGAAGAGGGGTAGGGATAGGCCATGAAGGGCTTTGAAAGTGATGACAAGAAGCTGTTGTTTGCTATGGTACAAAAGAGGGAGCCAGTGAAGGGATGCAAAGAGTCATAACAGTCCCTCCTACATGTCCTGATATTTCAGCATGTTGTGTCTGGGTCTTAGCAGTTCTGGCTGCCTCTTCTTAGCCTTAACTAGTTTCCATATTTAGATTGTGTGTACCATGAAGCCTCCCTGCATAATTCATTTTATTAAAACTGTGAAGGAAAACCTGACAGCATATAATATTTGAAAATATCATCCGTTCAAGCCCCAACAAAGCCTGCCAGCCTTTCTTTTATGCATAGGCCAAACTCCCATGATCACAAATTAGAAATGATTGGACTAGGAATGGGTGCTGGGCACTGGGCAAAAAGAGTTCTTGAGACAGAGAGGGTGAAAACCACTGATCGAGTGAAAAATGGTGGGACTCGTCTTGATAGGTAGAGGAATAATTAGGTTGTATTTAGAGAGAGGGAGAGGCCAAGGGTCAAGTTGGGAGGGATGAGCATGTACCTATGATTTTGTTCAGTGTGTACTGATCCCACCGAGAGCAATAAAGGTTGGAACAGGAGTGTGGGAATATTGGAGTGCTGTCTGAACACCAATGTAATACAAATATGATCAACGCAGATGAGATACATATCTCATTACTGAGTGTGGGTGTTTTGATTTAAAGATCCTCTAATAACCTGAGCCATCACACTACAGGGGAAAGAAGGAGTGAACAAAAGAAAGGTGAGAGAGGACACGTTGTACAGAAGAAGGGTGAGAAAAAGAAGACCTGACGTCTTACATAAATGTACAAGGATTTGATGGCTTAACTGAGCTGAACCTTCTCAGGTTTGCTCATCACTGCTTGTGATACCCCTGGAGTGTATTTGGCTTATTTTGCACTAACCATGTGGACTGTCAAATGGCTCCTGCTGTATTTTGTTGCCCTTTCAAATATTTCTCAAAGAGTAGGCTGTACCATCTGGTGGACAATCTGCCTGTGTGCTATAGCATCATACCTATCACAGTGTAGATGGGCCTAAAGTAACCATGAGCTCTACTGAATGCATCTACAGTAAACAGGCAGCTACGCAGTATGACTAAGGCCTACTCCATTAGGGTACGCCTACACAGCAACATTATTTCGAAATAACTTAGTCCGCGTATACACAGCAGGTAGTTAGATCGAAATAATATTGAAATACTGTCAAGCTGGAGGACTTCTTACTCCGACTCCTGTACCCCTCATTGTATGAGGAGTAGGGGAAGTTGGAGGAAGAGTGCGCTATTTCAAAATGAGTGCTGTGTAGATGCTCCCAATTTCGAAATAAGCTATTTCGACATAAGCTACACAATTGATGTAACTCAATTTGCAGAGCTTATTTTGAGTTAAGCCCTGCTGTGTAGACATACCCTAAGTGGGCAAAAGGAGGGTGGAGGACAAAGAGCAGTATTCCCTGCATCACATCCCTGTACAAGGGCTGCATTCCACATGGCCAGTGCCAGCAGTGGCATCTCTTACCAGGATGAGGAACCATGAGACATGGGCAGGATTTTTCTACACAAGGCACAGAGGGGAGCAAAAGCTAAAATCTCTGCAGCGCTTGTGCTCCCCAGAGCTCGAAGAATGCTGGGGGCAAACAGCTCTAAAGCTTCCATTGAGGTAGTGGGGTTCACGTTGTCTTCACCTGGGCCTGAAGTAATATGCTACTAACCAAATCTCTGCCCCAGATGTGATGCTGGACCTCCCCAGGCTGTTGCACACCTTTCATCAGACCCTCATCACCGCTACCACAATAACAACGAGCAATTTGGCCCTAATTTTAAACCCACAGAAATGAGGTGCTAGATATTTCAACAGAGCTCTGGGTCACATTTGCAAGTGCTCAGCACCCTCAACTGGGGCCAGATTTTCCAATGAACTCTGCTGCCTTTTAGGCACCTGAATAAGGGCCAGATTCTCAAAACAGCTCAATAGCCAACTCACCAAGCCTGTCTGGAAATCTAGCCCCACAAGATTTGGCAAAGTCACAGTCACAGACTGATTCTGTTGCAGAGACAGGAACTGAACCTACTTTACCTTGCAGCAGCATCTCCTGGGCCCCTATCCAATAGTGCTGTCATATGATTGACACTCAATAACAACCTAGGCAGCCATGTTGTCATGGCTGGGGCAGGGGGAGGGACAGAGACAGAGACAATCTCAGAAGGATAGTCTCTTCATCCATTTTCGGGGCTTCTGGCTTGCATAGATCTCGCTGGCCTTTCATTATGTCCTCTCCATTTCATCCCTGTACAGCTGGTACCCTGGTGTCAAGGGGAGATGACTTTAAAGAGCTATTAAATATTTTAGGGTATGTCTACACTTGCCCTCTAGTTCAAACTAGAGAGGCAAATGAAGCATACCAAAGTTGCTAAGGAAGCGCAGGATTTAAATATCCCGCGCTTGATTAGCATATTCACGGCTGGTCGCCATTTTAAAATGCCAGTCGCCCAATTTAACTTACCGCATGTAGATGCAGTAGTCCGATTTAAAACCCTTCCCTCGAATTAACTGTTACTCTTCGTGCAATGGGGTTTACTCGTCTACATGCTGCAAGTTAAATCGGGCGACCGGCATTTTAAAATGGCGACTGGCCGCGAATATGCTAATCAAGCGCAGGATGTTTAAATCCCGCGCTTCATTAGCAACTTCGGTATACTTCATTTGCCTCTCTAGTTCGAACTAGGGGGCAAGTGTAGACATCCCCTTACTTAAGAGGGGGGTTAGGGCCCTTCACCTCTAAGGGTGCACCCGGAGCTCAAAATAAGCTACTCAATTTTTGCTATGCAAATTGCATAGCTTATTTTGAGTTAATTTCAAAATAGCTTATTTTGAAATTTGGCACTGTTAACACAGCGCCAAATTTTGAAACAGAGCACTATTCTGAAATGTCCATTATTCCTTGTGGAATGAGATTTACAGGGACATTGGAATAGCGAGCTTGTTTTATTTCTAAATAATGGGCTTGCTCAAAAGATGCGGAATAGATATTTCTGGATACTTCTGGTATCCAAAAATAGCTCCACAGTTTACCACTTTCACCTGTTCTAGAGTTACACTATCCTTCATGCTGAGTTTGGTGCAATCTCTTGTTCATCATGTCTCATTGCATTGCTTTACTTTTAATTTATTTTAACACATTGCACAGCCAAGTACACCAGCACTGCTGATTCAGCAACTTTCCCCTTTCCCCAATGTCCCCTCACCTATGAACAGTGTGTGAACTTGCCAGACAGTGAAGGGAATGCTCTTTTTATTTATTTGCTCTGACTTTTGTATCTTTTTAGTATAGACAGACTAAGATAGTCATCTGGAAATAAATAGCATTTTATGGATTGTAACTGCAAGTGGAAAGTCTCAGGAGTTATAAAGAACTGTGTCAGATTCATATTTGTGTAATCATAGTGCCAAAAGAATTAATTTGTCCACTGCTCCTTCATTTCTCAAGAACATTATATACAATTACATAAGAAACTATGAAAGATGCGTAGGTCTTGGATGTTAAGACTTACATGTGGTGGATTGTTTTCAAAGAGCACCTGCACCAGGAAGGACATCTGGATTTCGGTTTTGCTTTAACATATTCATTCCCTAATTCCAAGAGACTCAAGTGTATCAAAACGGCAATCGGTTTAATCAGGGTTAGCGAACTAGGAGGGGATTAAAATTGGGTGGTGGCCATTGGTTCTACAAAACCAAAATGGTCTCCAATGTCCATGTCCCCTCACATTCCCTGGTGAGTAGAATGCACACTGAAAGGACACACTGAAAGGGCATTAGTCAGGTTCAGAGAATAGAGAATTGATTTGCAGGGGGCTTACTGCCAAAGGGAAGTCAGCACTCTAAGGCTTCTTAACAACATGTAAAACAAGAGTGCGCATACTCTGAGATATCCATAGTTACATTCACCCCACCAAGTTGTAAAATATGAACAAAGACTACTATATCTATCTAAAATTCTTCCTCTTCCCCCCATATATCCGCAACATGTCCAAATCTTGTTTTTCTTCCTCAACAAAATTTTAAAACTCCGACCCCTCCTCCATGTCACAACATCTAAAGCACTCACCCAGATCTTGCTTGCCTCTCCTCACAATTATTACAGTTTCCTCTTCTCTACCTCTCCGACATTCATATCACCAGGTCCAGTCTTTGCAAAGTGTGAACACTAAAATGATCTACCTCATCATCAGTCTAACCATGTCTCCTCTCTGAACCCTTTTATTAGATCTCCTTTGCCCACAATATCAAGATTAAACTTAGATCCTCAGCTTCAAGGCCCTGAAAAACTGTACTCCATCTAAGACCTTGTCTATCATTAGATACTCTCATGTCCTCTGCTCAGTCAATAACGTTAGTTTTCATATCTTGGTTATTTTTTCATCCCACTGCTATTTCTGTGCTTTTTTTCACCTTGTGCAAGGAAGATCCTCCCAACTACAGTTTGCCAAATCACTGACATTACCTCATTCAAATGCTTCTTAAAGACCCTTTTATGATGCCACCAAGAAATAGATAGAAAATATTTTGAAAAACAAAGGCTTCCTCTGAATATCCTCTTGCATACTGTCTTCAGTATGTCTGTCTTTTAGACTGTAAGCTCTTTAGGGTCTTTTCTTGTACCGAGCTGATCACACAGTTAGTGCCTAACAATTCGTAAATATTAATTAATAATGATAAAATGCAGGGTGAGAGGCTAAACCTATCAACAGCAAGTTATTACTGTGGATTAATTCAAACAAATGTTTTCTATTCATCTATCACAGAACTATACCAATTAGGGTATGTCTACACTGCAAGCTTCTTTTGGAATAAGCTTTTCCGTAAGAGATCTTTTGGAAAAGCTTATTTCGAATTAGCACGTCGACACTATAGGAAAGCCTCAAAATTAGTCCAAGGTAGGCTCCCCTAATGTGGACGCACTCTCTCGACTTAGAGCCCCAGGAGGCACCAGGGAGGAATAACTTTTGAATAGCCCTGGTGAGGAGCTATTTCGACATAGCAGCAGAACATCTATACACACCGTCTTCTGGAAAAGCTTTTTCAGAAAAGGGCTTATTCCTCATGGAATGAGGTTTACCGCCATAGGAAAAAGCCATCCGTTATTTCGACTGTCAAAATAACGCAATTGCAGGGTGGACGCTAGTATTGTTTTTCTGGAATAACAGTCGTTATTCTGGGAAAACGGTGCAGTGTAGACGCACTTACAGTGGAAAAATCCATTCCATCTCCTTGCCATGGAGGATTCCCTACATAATCCATAGATTGTCCCTTATTCTATGTCTTGCACATTGTGGAAGACAGAAGTAGACATGATAGCTGTTATTGCAGACTTTTAAATTATGTTGAGTCACCATTGTTGTTTCTCAGTACCACAAAGCTTATGTCATATAAAAAAGGAGTCTGTCAAAGGAACAATCTTCCATTTAATTCCTGCTCTCTTTACCCAAGAGACTACTTTTGGGGGGAAGATATATCAGATTCAATTAACAACATGATCTGTTTGCCTCACTGATTTGTCCTGTCCTCTTCCTTCAGCTTGTTCACTTACCTTTACAGTGTGTTGACTTCTCAATGTATTACAAAGCTAATTCATCAAAGACAGTTTTTCAGCCTCAGGAGCATTCCCAATACCAGTGCTGTTTTTAGTGGGAGGAGCTGATGCAGGGTAAGAGTTGCTTCCTCCTGCCAAATGGATTGTGATTTTATATCTTTATTAGTCCAATCATAAGCAGGCACACTCACTCATTAATATGCACACTATGTGGTATAGTACTTGAGGATTTTTCCAGGTATTCCTAGAATTCAAATCAGAGTTTGATAAATGTAAGAAAAAAAATAGCACTGCTGTTAGGAAGATCCGTTAGGCAGCAAAATGCTGTTTTTGATAGATTTCTGTTTATGTATCTAAACCTGCAAATTCTGTTGTGATCTCCAAGTGTGTGTAACACACCACATATGTCAGCTCCTATACCTTGTAGTTAGATAAAACACTTGAGAATAATTAGATTTTGACCGTATCTAGTTTTACAACATTATTACTCTGCAACAATATGAAAATTCTGAAAACAAAAGGATTATTATAAAAATATCAAGCTACATTTCAGCAAATGGAAGGAGAATCTCCTAGACCCTGAGGGTTTCTGCTCCCAGAGATCTCAATGCAATGACTGCACATGGCAATTAGCCTGTGTTACTATTAACTGCATACTTCAGGTTATGCAGAGGCTTCTTTGTCTACAGCTTGACAAGATCACCACTTACACCATCACATTTCCGTGGAATGCTCTATGTCAAGAAAATAGTTCCACTACAAGAATACGCCATCTGGACAGAAAACAACACCCTGAAGTCAAGGACTACATCTCAGGAGTGCAAATAGAAAAAGGTCAGTCAAGCTGACAGCAAGTAAGCCAAGAGAGAGATGGGAGTAACGTAGGATGAGGCAAGAGGAAGAAGAAATGCAACATCCACTTTACAGACTGAAGAAGGAGTTTATCCAATAAATACTTCACATTGTTTCCCTTGTTTGCTATGAGATAGAGATCAACATAAAAAAACCAACAATAGAATGAAAATGGGTCAGATTCTTAGCTTGTATAATTCAGCGTAGCGCCATTGCTAAGGATTTATACCAGTTGAGAATCTGCCTCTCTATTAATATTTAAGTATGTTTAACATGTATGATCTCAAAAATTTGGGGGGCTGTTCATCTTAACAATTGCAAGCATGTAAATCCCATTAGTTTCAATAGGAGTTGCACCACACACCTGACAAAAACATCCACCACATAGCTCTCTCATGCCTGCACTCAAGTAACAGATCTCTTCTCCTCTAGTTGCAGGAGTGCAAATTGATGGGGAATTATAGGCAATATGAATACTTACCTAGGAAAGACAAGATGTCTAAAATGACAATGTTATCCAAAGCAGTTAAATTTTTAAGCAATATTTAAGGATATTAAAGATGAAAAACGCAGGAGGCTAATAACATAACTCGCTGAGAGGGTAGGAAAAAGTTCCAGTTAAGTGAATGGCTTGAGTGAAACTTAGTAGGTCATCAGTTAGTCCCACTATTAAATGGAACAGAGTTCTACAAGCACTACTAATTTCATAAAAGCAAACCTCCATATAAAAACAATTTAACATTGAGAAGTGAAGAGAAACTCATGTAGGTAGAAAGCAGAGAACACCATTTGCTTCTTTTTCCTTTCTGAGAGGACACCAGTAAATGGGAAACCTTGAGAATGTCCACGCAAAGTGACAGACATATTGTGTCAAATGCAACTGCCTGGATTTTTCCAGGCTCGTTGACATGTCTCCAACACAAAAGGGCTTCTATGGGGATATTAAAGAATAAGAGGCAATGCCAAGCATGAAGCTTACAGGAGAACAGGAAATAATTTCTCAGCAGCCCTTTCTCCAGAAGAGCAATGGATTGAACTGGTCTAATCTCTACACAAGTGCTTTCCCACAATAATAACCCTAAAGAAAGCCTCAGCTTTCCTGAAGATAGCAAATAACATAAGATAAGCCATGCACATTCTTGCCACATAATTAGGGCCCTACCAAATTCAGAGTCCATGTTAGTCAATTTCATGGTCATGGGATTTTTAAAATCTGAAATTTCACCATGTTGTAATTGTAGGGGTCCTGATGCAAAAAGGAGTTGTGGAGGAGTTCACAAGGGGGGTTCGAGGGGTTGTGGTACCTTACTTCTACACTGCTGTTAGCAGCAGCACCCCCTGCTGGGTAGCTGGAGAGAGGAGCTGGTGGCTCGGAGCATAGCTCTGAAGGCAGAGCCATCACCAGTACCAGCACAGAAGTAAGGATGGCATGGCAGAGCTAGGCCCTCGGTCAGTGGCCATCACTCTCTTGCTGCTCAGTTCTGAAGGCAAAAGCACAACATTGAAGGTGGCATGGTATGGGTAATACTGCAATCCTCCTAAATAACCTGCAACTCCCTTTTGGGCCAGACCTTCAATCTGAGAATCTGGTCTCCCCGGTTAGATCTTTGTAGTATAGGGTAAAAGCACACAAAAGACCAGATTTCATCGTCTGTGGCATGTTTTTCATGTCTGAATTTGGTAGAGCCCTACATACAATACAGGAAAGTGGTTATATAACTGTTTTTAGAGTGATTGTACCATGCCACATTGTGTGCACTCAAATAACAGAGTAAAGGACAGATCAGGAACAGGTAGATGGTCAGAGATATGTCTGATTTTCCTAGCAGATTATTTGGGCTCTAAACCAGCAAAGCACTTAAGCACATGCCAAAGATTAATGAGCCAAAGATCCATTCCTAGCAATTCAGGTAAGCAGCAACAGTTGCTCCCTAAGTCCCTAGGAAAGCATGTTAAACACATCGTGATTTCCATAGGACTACTCCCTTGATTAACGTTCAGCCTGTGCTTCTGTGCTTTGCTGGATTGGGCTGTTAGGGAGCAAGTGGTGAAGCTTATCAGAAATGTTAGGCATAGATCTGCGGGTGACTGAGAGGTTACAGATATAGTAGACCTTTGGCACAAGCCACAATCTCTTGAGCCTGCTTTCCCTTATCACAACGCATGTATGACTGGATGCAGAATGTTTAGCTCCATGTCCCACATTCCACACTGTCCATTTGGCACCTCGCAGTTGTGTGGGGAAAACACAGCGCCCGCCCACATGGATCTGTAACAGCCATATGACACATAAGCCTGCTTCTGAGCCTGGGAATATGAATCATTTAAACTTCAGTGCAGATAATCAGCAAACAGATTCACGGGTAGTGTTTTCATTTTGATAATCACCTCAAAACCCAATCCTTGGCACGTGTAATCCATGACCATCATGACTATATCTATACTAATTAGTAATTATTAGTAATGTTAACTATGTGACTGTCACAGTGTAGCTGATTCCTGCAACTAGACCAGCCCCCCTGTGTCAGAGCAAATGGGCCCAACTGAGACAATTAAAGGGGGCAGGACTACAACAACCATACACTTAGTCTGCGAGGGTGCACAGTGCCGAATGTGCATGCCCATACTGTGTGGCTTTATGCCAGGCATCTGAAAGCTCCACAGGAGGAGTGATAGGAAACAGGCCTGAAGAGGGGAGTGAAGCTAACTCCTGTGCTGGGTCCCTATGCAAGGGGCCAGTGCCAATACCCAGGAAGGTTGCTCTGGATCTGCTGTTGAGTAAGAAAGCTGGAGGGGAGGAGTGCTGGCTAAGAAGGGTGATCTGAAGAACTGTGTTTGTTTTGCTTATGTTTGGGCAATAAACCGATTTAAAGGGGACTGGTTGGGGTAGTCTAGGCTTGGAAGCTGGGGAGAAGCCCTGCCTTGTCACATATGCATATGTATAGCTACAGTTCTCACTTTTACTGGGGAGTACAACATCCACCTGGCAGCTCACAACAACTACAGAACAATTTAGGCAAGAAGATGCAGCAATCTCTAATTACCAGTATTATTAACTCTATTTAAGGGCTCGTCTACATTGGGAAACTAGTGTGCAATAAACTAGATGCACTAGCTGCTCTGCACTCACTTTCCGTGTGGACAGTGCACTCAAGGCAGGCCTGCACTTAAAACGCTGCATAGGTACAGACGCTCTGATGCCGTTGAAAGAGTTTCTCCCCTCAGTGTAGTTAAGCCACGTCCCTGAGAAGTGATAGCTATGATGGCAGAAGAAGCTGGTATAGTGCTGTCCACACAATGGATTAGGAAGTGCCTGAGCCATGCAGTTTCTTGCTATTGATCTGTTGTGTAGGACCTAGGTCAGGTGGATTATTTTAGTACACTTACAAAGTGTGCACTAAGGCACTCTTAGAGCAGGTCAGCATTAGAAGCACTACATAGCGCCAGGGTGGAAATGCTTAGGTCACTGTAACTTGCAGAGCTGAGAGGGGTGTCTTTTTCATGCCTCTGAGCAACGCAAGTTAGATCGACTTAAGCAGCAGAGTAGACCTGCCTTTAATGCACAGTAAGGCCTGGTCTACATGAGGCAAGGCAGGTTGACTCAAGATATGCCATCCAGCTGTGCAAAATAGCTGGATTCAGCCTACCTTAAGCTGAGCCACCGCACATTGTGGGAGGCCAGCAGGAGCACATGTCCTGTTGGCTTCCCTTACTCTTCACAGAATGAGGAGAACAGGTCGCCAGTGGGGGCTGCCCTCAGTGTTCAATTTGGGGGTCTAAACTAGACCTGCTAAATCGAATGCTAGAAGATCGACCTCCAGAGGGTCCATCTTCTCCATAATGTAGACAAGCCCTAAGAATTTTCCCATGAGAAGTTAGGCCTGGTCCACACTACAGACCTATGTAAGTATAGCTACATCACTCCGGGCATGAAAAATCCACCCCCCAGAGTGACGTGGTAATATCATTCTAATCTCCCATGAAGACGGATCTATGTCAAAGGGAAAGCTTTTCAGGGAGGTGATTAACTACGCTGACAGAAGAGCTCTCCCCCACCGGCTTAATGTGTCATCATTAAAGCACTATGGCGTCACCGCTGCATGAGTGAATGGTACCAATGTAGCTTTTTGGGACCTCAGGAAGAGTTGCTAGTGAGCACCAGTCACTATGGGCTTTTTCTCCATGGACATTAGCCCTCATTATAACTATTGTTCTTTTATTAATTTACTTGTTTTATGATAGAGCCAATGCTCCTCACTGGAAGTACTATGTACTACACACACACATAGAATAAAAAGAAAGTATTTGTCCCTACCTGAAATTGCAAAGAAGGTATATGATGAGACACAGTAGGCAAAAAGCCAGAGCACAAAATCTACTCCACATTAGTCTCAACAGACAGGCCAGGACAGAATGGGCACAGAAATTGCACTGCTCTCTCAGTCTAAATGTGGTGGTGAGGGAAGAGTTTGGGTATGAAAAAGGCATTCAGCCAGCTCAGGATTTGGGCATTTTGATGGGATAGTGCAGGGAAGCTTGTATGGTTTTGCAGAGAAATAGATTATATCATTCTCCAGGGTCAATCTGTAACCTTTCCTGGTCATTAAAATGATCACTTAGAAAAATAATAGTGATTCTAAACAGATTGTCACAAAGAGAAGACATTCTCAAGCTTTCATAACATAAATCATGAGTTCAGAAGCAGAAAGCATGTGTTTTTTGCACACTGAGAATTCTGTTCCCTTCAATATGTTTGCAGACTGTAAATCCTAACAAATGTTTAAAACAAGGAGAATGAGCATCAGAATTAGAACTTTCTGCTATTAAGAAATCTGGGGTCTAATAATATATAGGAAAGGGAGTTTATAGTCATCAAATCATCAAATCAGTACTTGATTTTGAGTGCGTAATAAGTGAATTGTTATTACCAGAGTTGTCCTCGACCAATAAAATTCTGGCTTCAGTGGTATAATTATTTATATCGCCGTTTCACTTTTATAGTAATAACTATGGATAATTGCACAATATTATCTTTCACACAATCATCTTCCCTGCATAAATTAAAGGGTTGAAAAATTATATTTTTGAAGGCAAAACCCTCCCAGGAAATCCATGGGGACAATCTGAGATAACAGCAGAAATGATGACTTATCTTGGTTGCAGCACAGACATGTGGCTTCTGCATCTGTTTCTTTTATAAGGTGATATCTGTGCTTAATTGGCCTAGAGGGACAGAGCATACCAGGGCTCCAAAGGAAAAACAAATTGTATGGATGAGTGGCCAAAGGTATAGCAGGAGTCAAGTAGAATTAAATTTGGGTTACAAATATAGGAATGTTTACATGACTTCCTTGGTTCTATTTTCACTAACTACAAATAAGGTTATATTGTGATTATCATTTGGCCTAAACACAGGTCCCAAGAATTGATGTTTATTATTTGTTTGTTTGTTTATCTTCTAAGTATCAGCAATTGGTGTAGAAAAGCCAATGTTGGATTCCCTAGAGCTAATCTAAAAACAGAAAGGGGTGGGAATATATGACAGTTCTGCACATGAAATATGGTGTTATTTTCTAGGCACCTAACATTTCGGCACTGTGACATTCAGCATTGCAGCACCTAAGGCTCTTTGTAGATCCAGGCCTCAGATATTATCCTCAGAGGTGCCATACAAGTACCACAGAGGGGTTCCATTATAAGACTAAACTACTGTTCACAAATGACACTGCAAGAACCCAAGGAATGTTCAGGCTGGTAGTATATATCTTTTTACTGGTTCGCACTATACTGTTTCCATTCTTATGCCAACTAACATAGAATCTCTTCAAGTCTCTCCATGCTTTTTTAGCACCATTTTGGTCTACTGCAGTAATCCCCCAACATTTCCTTCCATGCCCCTATTACCCATAAAGAAACCTGATTGCACCTGTCCTCCTTCCCTGGAACCACAGCTGGAAAGCAAGGCCAGAGCCAGGCCCAGGAGCTGAGGCCAGGAGCAGGGCCACAACCTGAAGTCCACAGTCAGGGCTGGGAGCAGAGAGCCAAGGCTGGGGCAGGAGCTGAAGCTGAGGCCATGGCTGGGAGCAGAGCTGCAGCCAGAGCTGGGAGCCAAAGCTGGGGACTGGGAGCCAGGGGCCAGAGCTGTATCTAGGGTTGGTGTGGGGCCAGAGCAGAGCTGGGTGGTGCTCCTTGAACATCCCTCATGTGGGTTGGTACTAGCCCTACTGTGCTCCCCTGAACATTCCAGCCAACAGCTTGGGGACCAGTGGTTTACCAGGACACATGAAAGGGCTTTCTAGTGCCCTTAAGGTCTGGTGGATCCGAGCCCCAAATTCAGAAAAACATTTAAACACCTGTTTAATTTTAAGCACAACCTAGTCAGCAAAACTCCTCCGCGTGTACTTAATTTTAAGAATAAATTTAAGTCTTATTGAGTTCTCAGGGAATTGAGCACACATTTAAACTTCCACGTGTGCTTAAATATTTTGCTGAATCAAGGTGGGGTATATTCACATGCTTAATGTTAAATGGTGTGATTTGCTGAACCCAGGCCTTAGTCTTTCATCCATTCTTGATCATTCTGTATTCTCTATGGGTATGTCTACACTACAGTGTTATTTCAAAATATCTTATTTTGAAATAATGCATCTACACACAAAATGCATTTCGAAATAGCATTTTGCTATTTTGAAATAGCGTGTCCACACTGAGTGGATGCTGAATCGCATTTAAGGCTGGCCGGAACCAGTTCCAGCAGGGCACCAGGTCAGGACTTACTGTGAGGGGCTGCTGCCTGAGGCTATCTGAGGTCTGTGCTTAAAGGGACCCCCCTGGACAGCCAGTTCTCAGGTTTCCCTGCTTGCTTGTCTACCTCGTTGAGGGACAGCAAAGCATTTTGTCTCTGCGTGGTCTGCTTGCCCTCACTCAGGACACCACAGCACTCTGCAACATGGAGCCGGAGCCGCCCCTGAGCACTCTGGTGCTTCTCTTGGATGCGTTGCTGCGAGCCTGGCTGCACTTTCTACAGGCTGCCATCCGAGAGGTCCATCGGGGGACTGTCAGTATCCAGGAGGCCCTGCGGGAGAGCTTCCACCCTGAGGAGCCTCCCTGGTCTGCCCCCACTGGGGGCTTGTGCCTCATTCCTCCCTCACGTCCTTCCACTTACCCCTCCCTAACCCCCCTTCCTGATGTCAAATAAAATACATGTATTTTCATGAACACAAACTCTCTTTATTTAACAAAACTGGGGGGGCGAGAAATGAAACTCTGGTGAGACTGGGGAAAGGAGGCGGGAGAGGGGAGAAGAGAGTGTGGGAAAGGGGAGGGGGAAACCTGGGAGGAGGGAGCTGGAAGGGGAAGAAGGGGGAAGGGAAGCTCAGGGGTGGGAGTCTCGCCAGACCAACTTGATTTTCATGCAAACCTGCTCCTGGGTTCGCATGTGGCCTTTGGTGGCCAGGCTGGCAGCTATCCTGCCATAGATAGCCACGTTCCTCCATCTAGTGAGGAGATCATGGACATTGGGGGCATCTCCCCAAACCTGAATTAGATCCATGATCTCCACCCTGGACCAGGAAGGTGCCCACCTTCTCCGGGCCCTGGCAGGCTCCTGGGAGCTAGCAGACTGCTCCTGGGGAGCGGTGGAGGGCTGGTTGCCAGTGGCTTGCTGGCTCATGTTTTGGGGCCACTGGGTCAGGAGCAGTGACTGCTGGCTCTGGGCTAGCAGGCTTGGAGCTGGCACAGGCACTTTAAGGGCTCTGGGGGGGGAGAGGGAGGGAGGGAGTGGAGTGTTCTTGGTTGAGGCTGGAGTGGTGACCAGGGCACCCTGGGAAGGCTGGAGGCCCCCTATTTTGAAATAAGTGTCTCTACAGCACTTATTTCGATTTAGCTATTTCGAATTTGGCGTTATTCCTTGTGGAATGACGTTTATCAAATTTGAAATAAGCGCTCCGCTATTTCAAATTAATTTCAAAATAACGGTTTGGCTGTGTAGACGCTAGTAAAGTTATTTCAAAATAAGGGCTGTTAATTCGAAATAACTTTGCTGTGTAGACACACCCTATTATACTATGATCCATTTCCTCCTAATTCATCTTAAAGTCCTGGAAGTCTAGGACCTGCTTATTTTGCACTCTGCATTTCAAAATTCAGCACACTTTCCAAATAGGCACCATCATATGTTCAGAATTTTCAGAGGAAATCAGATTTTCACATTGACACCGTCCTTTTTATGAACGAAGGGAGCTGTTGGTTAAAAGATGTGTTCTACCCTGCACTTGGCTGTCTTTTAATGGTGTCTATCGTGATCCCTGAGTACAATATGTAAAATGCTTTGGGAGGGTCCCCTTTTTAATCAGTCTAGAACTCGAGATATTGCCATTTAGAAATTAAAATGGATCTGTTGCATGAGAGATTCATGTAAACCAATCTTACAATTTTTACACTGCAAAAACTCGTCTGAGCTTTGCTGGTCATATAGCCAGGGACTTGGCACAGCTTATGATGAAGTTCAGTATTGAGGTAGCTAATCCATCCTGCCCTCTTTTACAATTCTAAATAACTGTGTGAGTGAGCAGAAATCCTCTTTATTTCAGATAGCCTTTAAAGAGTTGTCTCCCAGGACAGCTGCCCCTTGGGAAGGAAGAAATTTGTGACCTTGTTAAGCTGAGCAAGCACATCAGTTGGTGGAGTAAAGGCACTGTAAGCATTTCCAGCTCAGCTGGAAACGAGGTCACAGTGCAGCCCTGCTGGCTGCCACTAGTGGGTCTTACTGTGGACAATTCACAGAGGTCTAAAAAGAAGAGTACTGCCCTAGAATAAAACACAGAAAATCAAAGTATTTTCAAGAATTCACGCGAGAACTAGGATAGTCATCTGCAGTTTCAGCTATGCTGGAAATAACTTACACTGTCAACAGTCTCGCTTCCATTTAACAAAACACGCTGTGCAACTGAAAAAAATAATAAAAACTGCCCATTGTTGGGAAGGTTTAAACTCCCAACAGTTTAGAGTCGAATCAGAGAGTCACATAAATAAACAAGCAAGTCCTATCATTTACTGCAAGAGAGAGGTAAAATTGAAATGACGTGATACAGAGTTAGGATTTTGTAAGAATAGTTTTCTTTAGGGTTTACATTACAATTTTGCCTAATTAGTCTCCAATAATTAATGCTGTGAGTGTAACGGAGATATAATCAGACAAAATGCTGCTATGTAAACCCCATGGAAGCAATACATCTTTTGATAGTAATGATTATGTTCTTTTTTATTATTAAAGATCCCATTAAAAAGAATTTATGATTTTCCCCTTTGTGAGAGAAATAATAAACATTACATTGGATGCTCTTATTTTTGGTATTGAGCAACAGAGCATGTGTAATTAGCCACAGTTAAAAAGAGATTTTGCCAGGAAGGCTTTTGGGGCACATTACAAGTCAAATTAAAGCCCAATAGATTTTTTTACATGTGGAAATACAGTACCAATAAATTACTCAAACACAGTTGTTTGAAGAAATGTTTGGATCCTGCAAAAAACATGTGAGAGAGAGAAATGATGAAACCAAGGGACGGATTACTAGACCTGTGTGCACAAGGACTCTCAAGCAATACTTTCATTGATCTGTTTTCTAAGGGATTGCTTTACTTCCTGAAAATTCACTTTGTAGGGTTGTTAAACAATGACTTCCGTCAGGGGCGCTACTCAAATCTGGCTCCTAATAGCCAGAATTCTGATGTTTAGCTTTCTCCAGCTGACTTTTCATGGTTGTTATTGGTTTGAATTTCAACAGTACCCAAATGCCCCTCATCTGGATCAGGGGCCCAGTGTAGAAGCACATTAGGAAAAGATAGTCTCTGCCCTGAAAAGATTACAATCTAAACAGACTAAATCAATGGGGAAAAGGCAACAAATGTGACATACATGCAGAGAGATACAAGCAGCGAGACCAGGGCCACAGGTGCGCACATTCTTAGATCCATGTTGTATTTTGTTTTTAAACATAAGCTATTTCCAGCTGCCCAGTTACTGTGACAGCCTGAAGTTCTAGCAGCTGCTTCTTTCTCCCTTCCTAGGAATGGGTCTGTCCTTCAGAGATAGCTGGAGTGTTGAAGGTTTAGGCATCAGGTCGCTTATGTTACCATGAGAGTTCCCTAGGTCAGTGGTTTTCAAACTTTTTTTTCTCATGACCCAGTTGAAGAAAACTCTTGATGCTCAAGACCCAACACAATTATATCTTTTGACTATAGTGCAGGCTGGGGTGGGGAGGGGGGGCAAGAATGAGAGGTTTGGAGTCCAGGAGGGGGCTTGAGGAGGGGCTCGGGGCTGGGGCACAGGGTTAGTGCTCATGGTTGGGCACGGGCTTCAGCGTCTGTTGGTCAGCGGTGCAATCTGGCACTGGGGACCACTCTGTGCCCCAGAAGCGGCCAGCAGCAGGTCTGGCTCCTAGGCGAAGGCACACAAAGCAGCTCTGCACAGTGCTCTCACCTGCAGGCGCAGATCCCTCCCTCAGTTCCTATTGGCTGGGAATTGGACAATGGGAGTGTAGAGCCAGTGCTCAGGATGGGGGCAGTGCACAGAGCCCCTTGCCCCCTCCCTTTGCCTAAGAGCCAGACCTGCTGCTGGCTGCTTCCAGGATGCAGCATAATCTGCCTTCGCACCCTCACTAGTCACTGTCACCCTATAGCAAGGTGACTCAGTGCCTGACATTGTGCGACCCACTACTGGGTTGCGACCCATAGTTTGAAAACCACACCCTAAGCCCTAGCAAACTAAGGATCTTCCTGATATTGTTGTCTGGAGGGCACTGGGGATGCAGCTTCACAAATTTAGAAGTGTTAATGGGCAAACATTAGAATTTCCACACACACTGTTCATTTTGTCTCAGTCAATTTGGGGCTCGTGCCTGCAAAAGTTCAAGGGCCACGCATGCAAGAAATGCCAGGTTTGATTACTCAAGCTTTATTGCAAGGAACATGCAAGGACCATGCCAAGTTAATGGTACTCTTGTTTATTCCCCACATGGCATTCTGTTGTGCATGTGTGAGCCTTGCACTTGTGCTGACATGGGTGTGTGCAATTTCTGTGTATTATGCACAGGTACCAGGAGTATTCTACAGTGATTGATGGTGTTTGTACATTCAGTGTGGGTGATGAAAATCCAGGCACAGTTTCACCTAAAGATACCTGGAGGCTAACAGCTGAAAATGTACCCATATATCTGTATTGATTTTTTGCATGTGTGCACCTGCCCACACCAGTAAAAGTACAACATGATGCAAGGATCTTGCATATTCCATGCATGAATACTCTTACCTAGGGATAACACTTGCATGTTCCTCACATTAAAACCTTGAAGAACTGAACCTGGCATGCTACCCTGTTTTGTGGGATTATGTGGTTGGCTCTTAGTATTGAAACCCAGAAGGAACCTTGCTCTTAGTACTGAAGCCCAAAAGGAACCTTGTTTCTGTGGGGTAGTTGAAGGAGTACAACATTTTGAATAGAAAAGGGGCAGGAAGGGCAGGAGACAGTTAATTCTGTTGGAGCCTGCAGGCTGGTAGATACATATGACCTCTCTATATCAAGCCCAAGAAAGGGTTTAGGTTTGGAAAAGGGATGCAATAACAAACAGAAGTTTTTACAGTGGTTTACAACACTGGTTGTTGGTTACAGCAACATTAGAACCAAGGGATAGTGAAATATATTTCAGCCACGGAGAAATAACCCTCAGGGAAGCAGATGTATCTAGTAACAGGAAAATAAAGAGAATGGTCATCTCTAAGGTTTTGGAGAGATAGCATTGGTTAGGCACTTCCATACTCAGCAGGATTTTGGAGGACAGTCAGAAAAATCCCTTGGAACAAGAAGAGGCCGCCCAGGTTAATACGTTGGTAGGCATTCTCCACACCTCATGGGTTTGCCTTGTGAGAAGCTGATGTGGCAATGACCCCAGGTATCAAACCTTGTGTGGTTAATGAAATTTGTATTGGTTTTCTCAATTTTTATCTTCAATAAAATTGAAACCTTTTCCCACAAATTTTATGGCATCTTCATCTAAGGGTATCTCACAACAATGTTTTTGTTTGATTTTTTTTTTATGCTGTGGTAATAAGCAGTCAAATACAGCCCATGGGACACAAGTATCATTTATTGCTCTTATCACAATTTGGCTTCTAATTTAAGCAAAGACCATTTTCAGTTATTCAGTATCTGGCCTTATGCTGCAGTTAGACACCAGACCAATCATTAGATTATGCAGACCCTCCCTGTTTGAATTCATCCAACCGACACACTGATGTACACTTGCTAGTAGTCAGTAAATGTGATTGCATTAGCATTGTCTTCATGGGGAACTAGCACTCTTTCCTAGCTGGCAATAAAGTGTCACAGAATGTAGCAGCCAGCAAGGGAGGAAATGAAACGAGAACTGTTAAAAAATGCTGAATGTTTGCTCTTTGCTTTTCGCCACAGAGACATCCCAGGGGTGTTGATCACATTCTGCGACATGCTGTGTTAACACCTGTGCATTGCAACCCTTCTTCTCCCGCTCTGTAGTTCAGAGGTGACCGACTGCAATGCTGCACTTGTGGGGGAGGTGGGGTTAGAAGCATCTCAGAAGGTGGGAAATCTTGATGTGGTGTGAGAGAAAATAAACTCATCAATACAACCCCCCTGTTCAGGATTTAAAGGACACCTACAGCTACCGCTCCAAATGGCAAAAACAAGACCCTTAATTCACCTATAGCAGCAGCTCCATAGGTGATAGCAACAGTGGATGATGTAGTGTGGCACAGGTAGGCATAAGTGTTTGAATTAACATGTGGGGTTAGATAAGGTGGTGAGAATAATACCTGAGCCCTGGCCACTCCAGCTTCTATAGTTTATAGAATCATAGAATAATAGAGCTGGAAGAGACCTCAGAAGGCGATCAAGTCCAGCCCCCTGCTCTAGGCAGGACCAATCCCAACTAAATCAACCTGGCCAGGGCTTTGTCAAGCCGAGACTTAAACACCTCTAGGGATGGAGACTCCACTACTTCCCTAGGTAACCCATTCCAGTGCTTCACTACCCTCCTAGTGAAATAGTTTTTCCTAATATCCAACCTGGACCTCTCCCACCACAATGGGACCACAGTTCTTTTCAATGGTGGAGCTGCACATGTGGGGAATTGCAACTCTGACAATTGCTAGTATAGACAAAGAATATGAGAACTCAGCCGCATGTGGAGAACTAAGATGTACAAGCCACTAGAATAAGCAGGAGAAGTGGTGCTGTTGATTACCTCATGGGAACCCCTCCTGCCTGTAACAAATGCCTGAGACACCAAAGTATAGTCATTAAATCAAGATGGGTGTGATCCTTGTAATAGCAACAACTTTATAAATGACCCCCTATCTCCAGATCAGTGCTATTCAGCAGCATAGACCACTCTCCACACTTTCAAACTTACATAAACATGAAGCCTATCAAGGGAGTCTGAGGTGGAAACAAGATGGGGAAGATAATCATGGGGTGATCAGAGAGGAAAAAAAACACCACCTATGGAATCAGATGGTTTTATGATGTTGCTTAAAACTACTCAGAGTCAGGAGGAGGATGCTTCCACATGCTAGGGACCAACACAATTATAGTGCCATTACCTGCTGCCTTAAAATGCAATGCTGTTGCCCCAAATATTGATGATGTGAGCTCAGATATCTATTTCCCAGATAGAGAACATAGTCAGAGTCTACTTAATTAAGAACTCTAAAAATAGACTGTTTCTGTTTCAAGTCAATCCAGAATTCCATAAGAAATGTATAAACACAGGACCGATGTGATGTGGTCACAAATACGGTAGGAAACTAGCCAAATTGCTGTTGCGTTCTGGACATGTTGCCAGTGCTAGAGAGGCTATGACAGCCCTGGGAGAAGTTAGGTGAACTGAGCCTACTAGTTGTGAGTTACCTGTGCATAAGAAAACAATCACATGCATGGTGTTATCCGTAGAAAGGGAGTGGCTGAAAGAACATAACCCCAGAACTAGTACCCTCAGTAACTGAGGACAGAAATAAGGAGCAAGCTTTCCCATAACAATGACCTCTACCCTGAGAAAAGACATATTTCCCCAGGGTTAGATTAAGGTAGTTTCAGTGCATAGAGCTGGCTGTGCGCTTCAGACATTTCTCTAAAGCATAGTTGCATGGTCCAAAGAACAAGCAATATAAACTGTGTCCTATCTCTCCACTGATAAGACCCTACACCCTCTTTAGATAGGATTCACTCCCCTAGGTATGGTCAGCAATTCCACTCTGAATCATGATCACTGATAAGGCTCATGCTAGAGCAGTTATTCAACAGAGGGATAGAAAATAGCACTGCTACACTGGGTGTTGTGAAGGCCTCCAGAGTTACGGCTGGGATGAGCTTTTCCAGCATCAACTCCAGGTTCCTGGGATTTTGTGTCCTGCCACAAATATTTGCAAAGAAATCTTTTAAGCCAATTGATAACTCAAAACAGACGTAGTGTTATCCCCTCACTGGGGCAGCCATTTGCAATAGCTCAAAAGGCTCCTTCTAGATTTTAGCATACAGAAGCAGCCTGGATGCACAACAGATGTATACAAGGCCACGCTTTAAATCTGGGTTCACTATCTTTTGGCCACGCTGTTTATGTGAGGGATTCAGGGGCTGCATACTAGGAGGTGCTGAGCACTCTGGTCTCAGTTCAGCAAAGCACTTCAGTAACTAGATAAAGCTAAGTATGTGCTTAAGTGCTTTGCTGGACCTGCTCAGCACTATGTAGCTTGAATGGCAGACTTGAGGCGCTCAGTCTGTTTAGCCTAACAAAGAAAAGGTTAAGGCATGACTTGATTGTCTCCTGCAAATATCTCTATAGAGCACAAATAGATCATAATGGGCTCTGTAGTCAAGCAGAGAAAGATATGAAGGATCCAATGGCTGGAAGTTATAGCCAGACAAATTCCGACAAGAAATAAGGTGTAAAATTTGAATGTGGAGAGTAATTAAGCATTGCAACAGTTTTCCAAGGGTTCTGCTGGATTCCCCATCACTATTTTAAAATCAAGATTAGATTTTTTCTAAAAGCTATGCTCTGGGATTTATATTAGCCCACAGAAAAAAATCAGACATGGGTCACACACAGCCCCATAGAGGGCACAGAGGCTTAGGACTTCCTCTAGGCAGCCGATTGGGCCCAGAAATTAGGAGATGAGGGAGGGGGCTGCAGAGTGGGACCAAGGGGTTTGGAGTGCAGGAGCAGGCTCAGGACTGGGGCAGGGGGTTGTGGTGAAGGTGCAGGCTCTGGGAGAGGGTTAGGGTTCAGGAGGAGGTACTGACCTGGGGCAGAGGATTGGGGTATAGATGGGAGTATGGGGTCTCAGAGTGAGTTTGGCTGCAGAAGTGGACTCCTGGCTGGGGCAGGGGGTTTGGGTTGGGGTTGCAGGCTCTAGGAGAGAGTTAGGGTGCAGAAAGAGGTTCTGAATTTGGGCAGGAGGTTTGGGGTAGATACGTGGGGTCTAGGAGGGACTTAGGGTGTGAAAGGGGGTTCTGACCTTGGGCAGAGTTTTGGGGTGGAGGTGCAGGTTCTGGGAGGGGTCAAGGTGTGGGAGAGGTGTCAGGGTTGAGGGTTATGGTGTGGAGGGAAGGGGGTGTTAACGCCAGCCAGATGCCACTTAACTCAGCTGGCTCCCAGTGAGCATTGTAATGGGCCTAAGGCATATCCCCTCCTCCGCCCCACGCTTCCGACTCCATACTGATCCCAGAAGCTGCCACAATTTGGAAGATGCATGTATAGATCCACAAATGTATATAGCCACATGGGCAAATTTGGCACCTGCACCTGCAAAGCATCATCGCTCAAATAGGCACCTACATGCTCAGATCAGATAACTGCCTGCATGTGTACCTGACTGTGCATGCCCTTAATCAGCTTGCAGGGGCAAAAGCTGGATTGTGTTTTGTGAGTGTACTTTGTAAATGGATACAATTTACATGTGTAACTTGGATGTCTAAATTTGAAAGTGTGTTTTATGGAAAGTTATTATGGGGGGGGGGATCCTTTTAAGATCTTTCATGTCCTTTGGAATTTTGTTTCAATGGATAGTTCATGCAAATTTCAATCTATAGCTGCCCTGAATTCTTTCCTTATTGGAAGCTGATAAATTCAATGGGCTCATCTCAGCTGAAATTTTTAGAGCTTTTTTAGTTCAGTGTTTGCTGTGGATCATAAAACAAAGCATGCACAACTTCTACTTCTTGTGTGGATTGTTATTTTTCAATTTCAAAATGCAAAAGCACATTTTTATAATGATGTGCAGTCATGAATTTGGCAGACTGCTTAATTCTACATACTGTAAGGGTGTAACAGGAAGCCTTTTCCATTTTGAATCGAATGGAATTTGTGATTTGCATGCACCTTTGGAGTCAAAATCAAACATTTGCCCTGGATTGGCCCTGGTTTAATTAAAATGATGAGAATGTGTGATATGCTTTTGGTCTAAGGCAAAAAGGATGCACAGTACTGAAATTTGGAACAAACATAAAAAAAATTGAGAAATGCATGGTTGGAAGTGATAAGAAATGCCAAGACTATGTATTACATGGGATCACGGGATGAAAATAGAAAATATCCTAAAAAAATTCTGGCATACTGTGAAACCATTGTAGGAAGGTTTGGATAGGATTACATGCTTTATGGATAATATTTCCTGTAACTAACACTGTAGATGTTTGCAATCTTTGCCATAGTATTTCTGTACAGCTGATGGGGCTGCTCATCAGTACTAGCTGATTCCCCACCCCCACCCCAATGGTGTAAGGGCAGGGGATGCATATTTTATTTTTAAGGATTCCGCTCAGAAAAAAATGGTGGTTAGCATAAAATTAAATACAATAAAAAGCTGAAAATTTTTCTTGATGGCCAGCTTGGGAAAGGCAACTGCTTATTTGTCCCGAGGGTTACTGAATTAACCACAAAATCAGCCTTTCACCCCTTTTACTATTATTAACAGTATTTATATTGTGGTAGCACCTAAAAACCTCAGTCATGGACCTGGACCAGTGTTCCCTCTTAGATGCGCGGCAGCACAGCTTCAGCCCCACTCAGTCAAAGGCTCAGGGCTCCCTGCACAGAGCTGACTGACTGGGCTGGGCTGATTAATCACCTGTAAAGCTGTGCTGCCATGCAGAGTCCAGGGAACACTGACCTCGACCCCATTGTGCTAGGCGCCATACAAACATTTTGTCTCCTTTAAAGGAATTTTATTATAGGGATGGAAATGAATAAATGCCCCTAAATACCATAGGCTGGTGAAATAAAGGACAGGTTTTCTATCTGCAATGCTCCTGTCTCATTTAATATAAACATTTACATACAAAATTTTCTTCCGGGAGTTAATTCCCCCTCCGATTTCTTCAGCCTGTGCTTTGTCTAACCTGCTCTGTTCACACAAGCTGTTTAAGTTAATGATACATTGATACATTCAAAAGCATCGGGGGGAGGGGAGAGGGTTGTCAACATTTTCAAACTTAAGTGCATGAAGTTAGGCTCCTAAATCCATATTGTAACCCTCGAGAAACGCAACCTGATTTCCACTGCAATTAGCAGGCGCTCAGTGCTTCTACAAATCAGGTCATTTAGACATGTAAGTGCCAATATATATGAAGCAGATATGAAAATTTTGGTCAATATCTTAAAAAATCAGTGAGCTTGAACTTCCCTTTTAGTGTGTGTGTGTGTGTGTGTGTGAATACAGGTCAATCCATCCACCACTCCATCTGTCTGTTCTCTGGTTGGATGACAGAAAAACTAAGAGTGCTTCTAGTGCATTGCCCATATGAGTTCATTCTCAGACATGTGGTAAGCACCTGTGCTTTAATAGCTGAAGGACAGCGTTTTTCTAGTCCTTCCTTCTTTTGTGCATGTCTATTTTATTGTGCCTGATTTCTGTGCCATGTCATTTCTTTACAGCTGCTCCCCCATTCTGTTGAGTGAACACACAGGATAGCCATGCTCAGTCTGTGCACACACAACATATTCTTTTTTGGACATAGTGTTTTAAGCACATTCCTTTACAAAAATTATTTACATAAAACAAAATAAATCCTATAGACGTTCATTTTCAAAAAAAGGGCGTGCGTGATATAAATAGCTACTGCATTTCCTTATACTGCCAGCAAAAGGTGCTAAAGCTTCCAGGAGTCAGTTTTACTTGATTTCCCGACATCCTCCACTTATTATGATTTCTAGTCATCCTAAAGGAAAACTCAATTTTAAAAGCACATTTATCTCAGGAGGCTGAGGGAAGTAGTACTTAAGGTTCTAGTCCTGCAAAAAAAACCCATGTTAGGGTTAGCAGGATTGATATCAGTAGTGAATTGATAAGCAAGGTTCTGGGTGAACTGTGTGGGAGAGGGTACTGGAATGAAGCAAGGAGAGATGTTAGGTCTGAGTTACAATGGAGATTTGGCACAATGAAGGAACAGTAAAGGTGTGACAAAGGGATACATTTGGTTGTGTCCCTTCCTGCTGTTTACTGCAAAGCATCCCAGTTTTACATTAATTAATCTCCCTTCCCTCCCATCAAAATCTTCCTCCCGAACTTCTTACTCCTCTCTGCTACCTACTCAAACCACAGTACCCAATTTTCCACTGCATATATGATCAACTGGAAGAAAAAGGAGGGGCAAATTGTTACCACCAGCCCCCAATTTATTAACAGTGAGAGTAACAATTTACCAAAGGTTATGGTGGATTCTGCATCACTGGAAATTGCAAAATCAAGATTGGATTATTTTCTCAATAATATGCGCTTGGAGTTATTTTGGGGGAGTTTGTGGTCTGTGTTAAACAGGATGTCAGATGAGATGATCACAATGATCCCTTCTGGCCTTGGAATCTATGAAACTATGAATCTATGAATTTCACTGCTGTGGAAACCAGTGGAAGTGCATTCAGAATTATGGTGTATTGAAAACTATGATTACAAGCTATCATTTTAAATTTGTAATGCTCCTGCTTCAACATGGTTCCCTCAGGAAGCATGTGATGTGGATCTTCTGCAGTTATTCTGTAAAAGAGCCGGTCCATAGCAAGGCGGGCGAGTTGTGCCAGTGTGGCTGAAGTAGCAGTCTGCTATCTCTCTTTGCATAATTGGGAGTTGTGTGTTATCTTTCCAGATTCTAAGAAATGTAAAAAAGGGTAAATTTTTTTTCACCCTAATTCTCTGTGTGTATGGCGTGAACTTAACAAGAGTCAGGTCCAAGAGACATAAATGCCATGGAATGGTAAAAGTTCATTTCAGACAATGTGACACCAAAAATCGCAGTTCGCCGAAGGACAGAAAGAGCAAGGAGAATGAACACATAAGAGTTGGGATTCTTGTCCTTAACAGTGGTGCTTCCTCATTTAATGGGAGCTGAGCACCATGGGGAAAGTTGGAAATGCTGCTGCTCTATGTTCTGTGGACAGACGACTCAGTCTCCAGAGCTCCAGAACCTTTCACCAGCTTTAAGTTCCCTGTTAAAACATTTAATGTGCATAACCCTAAAAAGTCAGTGCAGATCATTACAGTGTTGCCACCCATCCATACATCGCTGTTCAGGCTTATAGATCTTGTTGCCAGTGTTCCTGTCCCTTTAGTAAAGGATGATCAGACAACCTAGGATGCCCAGTGCAAATCTAGGCTTAATGTAGGTACAGTATATTGCCACAGGTCAAATGGAGACAGAGATGCATAAACATACCATCTTTGAAAAAGATGCCTTCTGCAGCCCCCAGGCTACTCACAGTACCCTGAAGGACTGTGCTCTTTTCAGAGAGACAAGACAACCCCAGAACTCAATGTGATTTTATAAGAGATGCCCTCCCCCCATCACACACCTCTACCCTGATTTGGTTTGATGCCCAGACCATCTGGTCACCCTATAGCTCTTTTTTATTCCCCAGGAGTTACATTTTTCTAAGTGTATCACCAATTGGCAACAGATGAGCTGCAACTGCTGGCACCAATGAGGCAGTCAAGCATTGCATGCCCTGGGTGTCCTCAGCCAGATCACCCACATCCTTCAACACAGACATATTGGGGTACATGATCTGTGTGGTGCCTGGGGATTTCATTAATTAATAGTAGCTGCTTATTGAAATTAATTGTACCCTGGTCTATGGAGAGCATTTGCTATTTTCAGAATAGTTTTTTCCTACTAGGTACTTTGGGCACCCTAAGCAGCAGTGTCTGGTCTTCTCCATCACTGCTGATTTTGAGAGAGAGTAGCTATGGGAAATGGCTTCTCTGTACCGGTTTTTCTTCCCTCTGGAATATCAGGGGGCAGTATATTATCAGCCCTCTGGAAGCCACTGGAGGGATGATGAGGAAAAATGTCTGTGACACACTCACTGATGACACCCAGATCTATGTGTCCATCACATCTGAGCCAGACACATCTGCGCTTGGCAATGCGTGTGTGACCTTCTCTCTCCGATACAGGGAACCTTGCTACAATTCTTTATTTTGAAATCTTGTGATCAAATTGCTTTCATGAGCTCTATGACAATCAGAACATGCCACTAGAGTGCAACATTGCATTTCTCAAGAGAACCTAAGAATGGCCATACTGGGTCAGACCAAAGGTCCATCCTGCCCAGTACCCTGTATGCCAACAGTGGCCAATGCCAGGTGCCCCAGAGGGAGTGAATCAAACAGGTAATGATCAAGCGATCTCTCTCCTGCCATCCATCTCCACCCTCTGACAAACAGAGGCTGGGGACACCATTTCTTACGCATACTGGCTAATAGCCATTAATGGACTTAACCTCCATGAATTTATCTAGTTCTCTTTTAAACCCTGTTATAGTCCTAGCCTTCACAGCCTCCTCAGGCAAGGAGTTCCACAGATTGACTATGCGCTGTGTGAAGAAGAACCTCCTTTTATTTGTTTTAAACCTGTTGCCCATTAATTTCATTTGGTGGCCCCTAGTTCTTATATTATGGGAACAAGTAAATAACTTTTCCTTATTCACTTTCTCCACACCACTCATGATTTTATATACCTCTATCATATCCCCCCTTAGTCTCCTCTTTTCCACGGTGAAAAGTCCTAGTCTCTTTAATCTCTCCTCATATGGGACCCGTTCCAAACCCCTAATCATTTTAGTTGCCCTTCTCTGGACCTTTTCTAATGCCAGTATATCCTTCTCACCTGGAATTCATTTAATCTTTGTTCTGGAACATGCACGGGCTAGCAGAAAGTTTCTGAATGGAATTTAAAGCATTGGCAGCTAAATAGTTTGGGATCTGATTATCCAAAAGATAATCCCAAACACACCAGATAAAGAAACACATGTCAAGATGGGTAAGGAAAACTTAGTTTGATAGCATCTCATCCAGCAAGAAACTCCTTATCAATAGTTGGAGTTATGGAATCTTCATTCTATGATTATGGTCTTCATTTTCCTATTGTTTGTTTGTATGATCTCTGTCTGGTTTTTAATGGTTTTTGTCTGCTGCATAATTAATTGTGCTAGGTGTAAATCAACTAAGGTGGTAAGGTATGATTGGTTAGGTAATTCTGTTACAGTATGTTAGGATTGGGTAGTACATTTTTAGTAAAATAACTGTTTAAGATGTAGCTAGGCAGGACTCGAGTTTTACTATATAAATTGAGGCCCAAAAGGAAGTTCTTTGGGAACTAACTCGAGGACACAGCTCCAAGATCAGAGCTGCCAGACCATAATCCTTTGCCAATGACACCTAGCAGAAACTGGCATCTCCCAGATGGACCTAATCTTGACTGGCCATCTGTCTTAAGGGGAGTGGTGAGCACTGTATCCTTAGCATGTGCATTTTGGTTTTAATTATTGTTAATAAATAGAGGTTAAGTAGGATATTGTGTAAGGTTCTTTCACTGGTAAGAGACACCACAAACCCGCAGAGTGTAAAGTTATGCCTGAGCTCAGAGAAGGCTGAGGGTGGGTGCCTATATTGAGAGGGTTATGCCCGAGTCCTAGCAACAGGTAGGTGTGGATGCCCTTCGAATGTATGAATGACAGAGAATTTTGGGTGGGTAACACTCGAAGCCTGTGTGATGAGCTGAGACCCTACTGTGCATGATGCTGTACAAACACACACTTGAAGGTAAGGTTGCTGATCAAATGTGGACCCACATGTTGAGTAGTTTTAGTAAAGATCAGAATGAAGAAGAATCCATTGAGACGGCTGTGTCGGGAAGTCTAGAACAGGAAATCAATAGAGGAGGACTGGGATGATCAGCAAAAGGAAAGATTTCAAAAATTTTAAATAAGTGGCTTGGAAGCACTTCAGTGAACAATTTACACATTAAAAAACAGTCCAACATCTGTCAGTCAATGTTAGCTCATGGACTGGGGTTGTGTGTGTCCTTGGCATATGCTTCAAAAGCATACAAAACACTGACTAAACCACAACAGAAGTAGGCACAGAATGGAAGAGAAATGCTGGCAATTGTTTTGGTTTAAAGCCGTTTCACAAATATGTTTATGCGTAGAGATCCAGTGAGGGAGAAACAGACCAGAGATCTTTGGAAGACGGAGCACAGAAACCCTTTTGCAAAGCACCGTCTGGACTTCAGAAAAATGATCAAGAAATTGCAAATGTACTCGCTGAGGGCTGGGTTGAGCCTTTAGACTCAGGCCTGAGTCAGTGTCACTGTGCATTTGCACTAAACCAGGGGCTGCTGTAGAATGGAATAATGCCTTGGAGTCAGTCCTCTGAGCACAGTCCTGCTGCAGCACCTTGTATTCACCTCAGTGTGGAAATATTACACAGCTCATTACCTGAGTAAACTTCCCCCCAATGGTAGCATTTGTAGGCACAGCCATGACTCCAGCCATTCCCACCTCTTATCCCATCCCCCACCCCTTCCTTTCAAGGGGTTTATTCAGCACACGGCCATTGCTCTTCCTTCTATGTCTGGTCAAGATCCAGGCAGTCCAACCTGGCCATTCAGAGGCAGATTGAATCTTATTCCCCTGTATGACTGCATAGGATCCAGATGCAATTTAGCACTAAATGTAAAACCCAGGCTCAGCAAGGAACTTCTAATCGCAAACATGCTTTCAGGAGCACCTCCAAATAGTGAAGCCCAGGACCTTCAGGAACCGAGGCTGAAATAAATGTGACTCAAATACTTACCATTTCCAAAAGAAACTCAGACGGCCTCAAAAGAGGAACACCAAATTACCTCAGTTTTCAAGCTTTTGAGAGAAAAATTCTAAGTAGATGCTCGCAGAGAAAGTCCAGCCATGCCTAGCCTTAGAATTGTCTAGTTATTATGTAATCCTGCCTCTGGACTAGATGACCTCTTGTGGTCCCTCTCAGTGCTATACTTAGACAATTCTATTAAACTGCTGAACAGGAAGAGATTCAGGTCAAAAGACAATGTGTGCTCAGTATTGCTAAGTATGCCCCGTAGGGCCCATCAGGTTTTGAACAGGGGGAGAATAGAGATGTCCTAATCTGGAAAGGTATGAGTGATACCATTGGATATAAGGTGTGAAGGATATAAGGTGTGAAGTCAGAATCTATTAGAACCACTTAAACCCTTTGAGATACCTTATCCCCTTTTGTCTAAGGTTGGTGCAGGTGTATTTGAATTACATAAGTAAGATTATCTCATTAATGGACTGCTATTCAAATCTTTCAGAAATCAAGCTGTTGCACAGCACAGTGAGTAGCAATGTAATAACACATTGCACCTCACAATTTGCTCCTCTTGGGATTTCAAATGAGCTAATAACTGACAGTGTCCCATAATTTGCAAATGACTCATTTTGGTATTTCTCTGTCTATCACACCATATCAAGTGCTCAGGACGCAATGGCTCAGAAGAATAAAAAATAGCTTGATTTTTAAAATCAATTTTTAAAATTAGGATCACAGGGTTAGAGATGAGTTTAAGGACAAATACCTTAGGGCAAATTCTGACAACCCATGCCAAAGATAATGAGTGATAATGAGTAGTCTTTGTAGCACCTTAGCCTATGTCTAGACTACGCTCTATTTTCGAAAGATAGAGCGGAATTTGCATATCTTGTATATATTTGCATATCAAATATCCTGTGGAATTTGCATATCTTCTTCCGATCTCACTTTCAAAAGCGGATCTTTCGAAAGTGAAAGTAGTCTGGACGCATTTTTTTCAGATAAAAAACCCTTTTTTTGGAAAAAACTGCTTTTTCTTAAAAAATTAGATTTACAAGGTATTTTTGAAAAAGGGTTTTTTTTCCCCAAAAAACTGTGTCCAGACTACTTTCATTTTCGAAAGCAGAATTTGCATATCCTCTTTCGAAAATAGAGCGTAGTTTAGACATACCCTTAGAGACTAGCAGTCCATCAAAGCTGCCACTGTTGATCTTCCAGGGTTCAAATTAGCGGATCTAGTTAAAACACACTAATTCGAACTGAGAGAGGCACGCTGATCGATGCTGGTAGTCCTGCTTCCACGAGGAGTAAGGGAAGTTGAAGGGAGAATATGCTCCCTTCGACTTCCTGCAGTGTGGACAGCGCCAAAAGTCAAGTTAAGGTACTTTGACTTCAGCTACGCAATTAACATAGCTGAAGTTGCTCATCTTAATTCGACCTTATCCGGTAGTGTAGACATACCCTAAGGTGCTACAGGACTACTTGTTTTTAAATTTACAGACTAACACAGCTCTTAGACTTTTATGCCAAAGATATTTACCTCTGAAGCAGTTACGCTTTACATTACTATCAGGTCCTTATATGTCCCACATCACTGCAGTATGGAGTGCCAAAGAATGACCAAAGAAGTGGGAGAGGGCATTAAATCCCAAACACACAGTGAACGATGACTGGCAAGGTAACAGTGATACATGCCAGCCCAAACTCACACATCATAGTCACCATTGAGGGTTAGTCCATTATGAAGAGCAGAAGACACCAGAACAATGCTCAGGTGAGCGCTGTGTTTTGGGCTTTCTGTTTCTTAGCACATCCAGGGGGCAGTTCCACCATTCAGCATCATAATAGGCAGAAGAAACAAGAAGTAGCTATGTGATGAGTAACCCACTGAGATTCAGAGACCATAATTATTCACAGATGTCCATTAAGAGTCAGAATAACCCTTTCATCTGTCCAAGCAGTTCAGGTGCCCAACTCGTCCCCCTCCTTTAAGTTTCTGTTAGTCTGCATTATTAATTCATTGGCTTTCTTAGATGTGAGCCTTGTCTTTTTGGTCAATGTTATGTTTTATTTGCATTTGGATTTTTAAAATAGAGGATGATAATCATTACTCTCAGCAGACACTGGCCTCTGCCATGTGACGGGACGTAACCTTTTGTATCTTTGTCTCAGATCATGTGACCGAGGCTGGGCAATAAAGATCAGACTCCTATGGGATGCACTGTAATTACACGTGGCAGATGTTTAGATCTATCTGATCCAATCCTGCAGGTCTCGAGGAAAAGAGTATGATGGTGGTTTACAAGATTGTGATGGGAAAAAAGCACAACATAATGCTCCAACTGTTTGGGTTAGCAGTACGCTAATATTAATATAAATCATAACATTTAAAAAGTGTAACAAAATAACCAAATGTTTTTTTCAAACCTTACCTCAGTCATGACATAAGTATTTCAAGATGTTCACCAAAGTATTACAAATCACAGTGCGGGCTATCAATCTGTCAGTGAACAGCACACGCTTTGGTATTTTCAAGTGATATTTGAAATCCTAACCCCATAAGAAAATTAACTCAGGCAATAACATCCTGTTTTCCACAGAGAGCATTCAGCTTCCCTAGTAGTGGGAAAATGCTGTTAGAATCGGCTGCTGTAATTGTACTCCTCATTCCTTAGCAAAGCATGTAATGCAAAGCTTCAAGAACTAAGCCCTTCTGTTTTACGCTGCACATTGATTTGGAAGCAAATATTTTTCCAACAACATCACCAGATTGAAAGCATTTTGGGACTCTGAACCCTTCTCACAACATTGTTTAGGGAAAAACACCTGACTGAATAATAGTAGATCTGTCAGTGACAAAAAGCCATCACTGACCATTTAGTTCGGACACGTTAACACACTGTGTCAAATAGTTCTGAAAGGATATATCCTTACAGACATCAGCCAAGCGTAGCACCTATTCCTTCAACACTAAGCTGTTTCCTATGAAGCATTACCTGAACCAATAAAAATACATAATGGGCCAGATTCTGCTCTCATTTACACCAGTGTAAAAACAAAATAATCACTAAACTCAATGGAATGGTTCTGGATTGACGGTTTTACAACTAAAACCAGAATTTAGCCTCAAATGCTCTTTGCGGATCACATTCTTCTCCACTCTATTACACCAGTTTCATGCCCATGTAATTCCACAGAAGACAATGGAGTTAAGCCAGTGTGAAAGAGTGGCGAATCACACCCAAATTCCAATGGAAATAACTTCTTTAGCATTTACTGAACTTGGTTATTCTTTGCCTTCTCAGCTGAGAAATATGTTGTTCCTCAAACTGGAATCTATTTAGTGTTCCATAGTGGAACCTTCGGTGTCGGTATGCAAGCCTTTAATACCCTCCAAAGCTTCATTACTCTGTACTTTCTTGCTACTCTGTTTTGGGATGAGTGATGGAAAAATGCATTTGCCACAAGGTGGCATTGTTTTGTTTTTTCTCTCTAATAAAAAGCCTTCAGTAACTGAGCGTAGTATTAGACTAAAATATAACAAAATGCAATCATGTACCTTTCACCATTAAAAATGTCCCGAAATTAAAATCGTGACTTATATTAGATTTCTTCTCGTGTTATAATTTTATTAGAATTTTTATTAAATTAACACAGAGTATTAAAAATATATACATAAATGCAGATACAACGCAGTTACACTATATAAACATGAAAATATAGACATCAGATGCATAATTCCTATTCTAATTATGTTGTGCTGCCCTGTAGATGTGGAGCCTGCTTCAGATTCACATCTCTAAATAGCCCGGTCTTCTTCACATATACACAACTTGGCTCAGGTAGCTCATGACCAGGATTCATAACCAAATTTGAGACTGGTTGGATCATTAGTTTCCCCAGCCCAAGCCAAGTACTGACAGGGAGTGCAACATGAACACAGAGCCATGTCCATATTGTACCACAACATGAAATAAACTAGGAGCCCAATCTTGGGCCATTGTTTTCACTTTGCGGAAGTTTGATGCTGCTCTGATGATCTTCCAGAGTTTGATTTAAGTCTACTTAAGACTTGTTAAATCAAACTCAGAGGTGCCCCACCAGCTGCCGGTACTCCTGCATGTACAAAGAGTAAAGGAAGCTGATAGGAGCATTTGCTCCCATTGGCCTCCCACCATGGGGATGTCAGGGAAACGCGAAACAAGGTATGTCGACTAAGAATGTAAGCAACTAGTCGAATAGCTATAAGCAAATGCTTATTGGGTAGTCGAGTAGGAACTCGACTAGTCGCTTCTCCCCCACCCCTTGCTGCCTCTATCAGAGAGAGGCAGCAAGGTGCGGGGAGAGCAGGAGCCAGTGCTGGGGGGAGCTGGCTTAAAAGCCGGTTCCCCTCAGCACCATCCCTGCAGGAGGCAGGGAAGGCAGATGGCAGCGGGGAATCAGAGCAAGTGGGGATCAAAACAGTCCCGCTCACACCAGTCCTGAGTGCTGCTCCTCTCGCTTTGAAATGTACAAGAGCCGCGGGGAGCTCTTGTACATTTCAAAGGGAGAGAGGGAGTGGGAACCCTCTGGGTCTCTCTTCGAAATGTATAGGAACTGCAGGCAGCTCTTGTACATTTCAAAGGGAGAGGTGCAGTGTAATAGCAAGTGCCCCCCCCCCGTTATTGGCTAATTGAGTAGTCAATGGAAATTCCATTGACAACTTGATTAGCTGATTAATTGAAATTTAATATCCTTACTGTCGACTCCAGCTACATAATTAATGTAGCTGTAATTGTGTATCTTGTTTCAAACATCCCTTTTTAGTGTAGACCTAGCCTTGGAAATCCTACCCACTGAAATCAATGGGCTTATCTGTGTTTATGAATGATAGAGAAGAAACGGGCCTTAATATGGCTCAGAGAAACCAAACTATCACTTTAATAAAAATACATAAAAACTCTGTAAGCACAAAAATAATTGCATCTTACATTAGTTATAGTAATTTTTATGTAATATTATAAAAATTAAATTCGAAAAGGAATGTGCATTTTTCCTGTTCGTAATGCCAGATGTTAGAATGGATGGGATAAATAGACCACTTTATTGTCAACGCACGTTTACCTCGGACCCCCAACACAACGTTCCAAGTGGCAATGATCTGGCACCAGTTACACTTCTTTATTTATTTTAGTATGTTAATTTACACGTTTATTACTACTTTCCCTAAATTCTTATTTAGTAATGTTAACTTTGAAACAGTATTAACAGACAAGTGATGACTATTATTATACCTGCCCCTAATTACTATTTACAGAATTTTTTATTAAATTAACACTTTTTTATACTACAAACTTTGAGTCGGCAGGTTACAAAGATTACAAAGAATGTGACCCTGAAAGTATTTTTTACAGAGCAAGTGAGAAGACAAAACAAAGAAAACATAGTTCAGTGCAACTATTTTCCTAGTCTGCAATGACAAAGGGGAAAAACATGCTCAAACAACAATGCCTTTTTTATAGTTTGTTGAAAGGATTTAAAAAGCAGACAAAATCATGCAATCAATTTAATTTTGGGCTTATTAAAAGTCATGCCACAGATTAGCAGGCAAAATTCCTCACTGAATTCAGTGGGGATTTCTACTTCAAAACTGATGGAATTATACTGCCCATTATTATTATATTCCAACAAAAGGACAAGATCTTGAAAAGTTCAGAGCTTCTCCAGAGAAGAGCTGAAATTCCTCAGTTCACAATGAATTCAACTCTTGACAGTTTAACATACCATACGGCTGCTTTTTAATTCCCTTTCTCTGTAGTTTGGAGCCGGATCCTGCAGACCTTTCTTCATGTGCACAATCCTTAATCATGCAGGAAGTTTCACTGAAGTTTCCTAAAGAAAGTACTTTTCACAACAAACACAAGTCTATTCACAGGACTGCAGACTGGGAATTTGCTGCTTTATTTAACTGTATCTATCACCATGGGAGGGGGAATCTCCTACAAATTAAACAGGATTAAAAAAAACTTAAGTGGTTTAAAAACTGGCTAACAAAGAGATCTCAAAATATCATTATAAAAGAGGGTGTGAGTGGATGTGTTTCCAGTGGGCTCCCACAGGGATCAGTTGGCCCTGTGCTATTTAATATTTTTATCAGGAATGTGGTAGAAAACATAAAATCCTCACTGAAGTTTGCAGATGACACAGCATTGGGGAAGGGGTAAATAATGAAAAGGAGAGATCACTGATACAGCGTGATCTAGTTTGCATGCTAACCCGGGCACTAGCAAACAATATGCATTTTAATATGTTTAAATGTAAATGTGTATTTCTAGGAGCAAAGAATGTAGATCAGACTTACACAGTGGGGAACTCTGTCCTGGAAAGCAGTGACTTTGAAAAGAGTTGGGGTTGTGGGGAATAATCAAATAAACATGGTCTTCCTGTGTGATGGTGTGGCCAAAAGGACTAATGCAATCCTTGGATACATAAACAAAGGAATCTTGAGTAGGAGTAGAGAGGTTATTTTGTATCAGTATTTGGTACTGGTAAAACAGGTGCTCTGTCCATTTCTAGTGTCCGCAGTTCAAGAAAGATGTTTGATAAACTGGAGAGAAGAGAAGAACAATAAGAATGAGTAAAGAAAACATGCCAAATAGTGATAGACTCAGGGAGCTCGTTCTATTTAGCTTAAGAGAGAGAAGGTTAAGGGGTGGCTATAAGTAGCTACCTGGGAACAAATATTTGCTAGTTGGCACATTAGTCTAGCCAAGAAAGGTATAACAGGATCTAGTGGCTGGAAGTTGAAACTAGACAAAGTCAGACTGGAAATAAGACATACGTGTTTGACAGTGAGGGTAATTAATTTACCAAGGGTCATGGGGGATTTGCCATCACAGGCAATTTTTAAATTAAGATTGGATGTTTTACAGAAATATGTGTTCTAGGAATTATTTTGGCGGAGTTCTATGCCATGTCTTATAAAGGTCAGAGAGATGATCACAGTGGTCCTTTCTGGCCTTGGAATCTATGGGTCCATGAACAGGAAATAAGGGATGGGTAGAGCACAGCTTCAACCTATAATAGTCTGAGTAACTCAGTTAACCCATTGACAATCACTTTGCTATAAATGGCAAGATTGGGCCCAATATTTGACTTTACTAACTAGTTTAACTGGCCCTTGTGTTCTGTGTTTCAAACTCTCTGTAGGTCCCAGGGACCCAGCCTGCAGAAGCAAATTAATAAAAATGGCTTTATTTATGGGTTGTTAGGAACATTTTTTGTTTGTGGGCCCAATGGAGTCCACAACCTTCGCAGACGGAAAAGGAATTACTGCTGGATTTATAAGCTTTGCTGGGATTCCTTAAAGGACTTAGAACTATTTCCTTAATTAGTGGACTCCATTTGGCGCTTGTAAATCCTGCATGAACTCTTGGGGAGCATTACAGTGCATTAATGCTACACAACTATAGCTCAGGATTTGTCAGGGGAACAGGAATGTGTGGCATTGGAACAGGGAGCGATTATGTTTTTATTGCAGGCTTTGTCTCTTTGGGTAGTTGTAGCTGGTAAAGCGTCTGCTGCTGCTAAGATTTAAATCAGTTGATTGAGGATGTTTTACTCATGTCATCTGTGTCCAGAGTAATAAATGGGCTCATTTTAATAGATAGCAATTTTCATCAGGACATCTCGAAGTGCCTCATGATCTTTGAAGTATTTATCTTCACAACACCCTGTCAAGTAGGACAGTTCTATTAGCCCTATTTTACAGATAGGGAACTGAGACAAGAAAGGCTGAATGACTTGCCCTTGGTCACATAGGAAATCTGTGGAAGAGCAGGGAATAGAACACGGAGCACCTAAGGCCTCAGGTAATGTCCTACTCATCCTTCCATTTATTTTTTAAAAATTTAGAAGAAATAAATTGTGTCTTTCCAAATTAGTAATCTAATCAAAGTATTACAGAATAATTATTCTTTATTCTTTCAAAAATAAAGAAAACTCTAAGGAAACAGCTCAAGATATAGCGAGGTTGTAAATACATATCAGGAATTAAAGGGTGAGGGGAGATCCTGAAAGACTATTGAGGTTATTAAAAACATTGAAAATTTCCCAGTGTCCAATTACAACAAAACTTTTAACAAATTAGAATATCTGGAAATGCACAGCAAGCTACAGTAACTTTGTCCCTACCATGTCTGGCCTACAGCCTGTCCTCTTGCCACACTTGAATTCTGCTCCAAAGAGCAGCAATGGGCTTGGGATACAGGGAAAGAGCATGCTTCATAATCCTTACCTACACTGAGATGTGAGGACTTAGGCTCCCTTCCACACATTGGCCCTTTGAGACTGGAATGAAACATATGACAGATGGGGTTTTTTTTTAAAGCAATTATCAAAAGGGAAGATTTTGGAACATTTCCTTTGAAATAAAATTTTGTATAGCTTTTCAAGCAGCTGAAAGAATTTTCAGAACATCTGATGAGAGCTTTTAGAGCTTCATTTCCTCCTCTCGCTAGCCAAGTCATCCATTTGCAGATTGTCTGTGGCACATCTAGTCCTCTTTGTTTTACTGCTATGGGTATTTTCCATGGGGTAAGAGGAAAAGGAGATATAAGGAGAACAGAGATTTGAGCCACAGACTCCTTAGCCATTAGAATGGTATATTTGTGAAATACTCAGGGTACGGCTACATGGCTGCTTTAAAAAAAAAGCTATGCAAAATGCGCTCCACATTTTGTATAGTTTTTTTCAACCCTTTTGTTGGAAGAGGCTTTTCCGACATTTGGCCTGTCTAGATTGGGCCAAATGTTGGAAAAAAACTCTTTTGAAAGTCCCTTTATTCCTTGTAGAACGAGGAATACAGGGGCTTCCGAAAGAGTGCGTTTGCTCTTCTGGAAAAAAAACAGAAGAGCAAATGTGTCCTGGGACACAGAAGAGTTTTGTAAGCTAGCCGTACCCTCAGTGGCTTAAGGAAGAGGGAAGAATTATATTCTGGACCTCTTCATGCCCAGGAGAATGAAGTCATATATTTCTGTCCCCTCTTCCCATCATTTCCTCTGCCTCTCTCATTGCTCCAAAACCAACAAAAGGATTAATCAATGAACTGCTTGGTCCTCTTATCCATGAGTGCTCTGTGCATTACAAAAAGTAACAGATTCACAGATGTTAATACCAGAAGGCACCATTAAGATTGTCCAGTCTGACCTCCTGCATATCACAGCCTAAAAGAACTTCACCCAGTAATTTTCTGCATCAAGTCTATAACTTATTTTTGAACTATACTGTATCTTCTAGAAAGATATCCTGTCTTAATTTAAAGTCTTCAAGGGCAGTATCCCTACAGAAATTGTTTCAATGATTAATTCCCTTCACTGTTGCCCTAACATTTCTAGTATAAATTTGTCTGGCTTCAGCTTTCAGCCATTAGATCTTTTACAGTCCCTTTCCCCAAAGATTCTTGTTTGCATTATACTTCTGTTGCTTCTGTAAAGCCCGATTCTGCCACTCTTCCATTGTCTAGCACTTCATCATGTGTGATTTCACACTGAGTTCAATAGGACTGCTTGTGTAAGTGCTATTAGATGTAAATAACAGTGGCAGCTCAGTCCCTTAAGTGGCACAATGCTCAGAGCTTGATGATCCCTATGAGGACTGAGGAGTTTTTTTAAATCACTATTTGAGAGATTTTAAGGACTAAGACATTGAGAGACTATGCAAATGTCGGTATCATCTGCTGCAGCAATATAAACTCTCTTCATTTTTAGTATCTAATCAATCAAACAACCTGAAGTCTGGTGAGTGGCTGAAAATGTTCCAAGCTGCAGGAGGGATCTGGCCATTGTAATGATCTATTCTGGAAGGATGTGTCAAATAGTATCTCCTAAAATACATTTTTTCACTTGGTTCCACCACAATAAAACTTTCAACATTAAGATGCACCCTGCCCATCCACCCTGGTCTCAAATGAGATCTGTAGGTCTCAATGCATCCTTTACATATTGCTAGGTTCATAATATAAGGAATGTAAAGATAAAAAATAACCAGAATTCAATAGAAACAATTAACTAAATTCAATTATGAATCTATGTGAGTCTAAACAACTATTTAGGGGGGAAAAAACCTAGCAGGAGCCTAACTTGGTGTCATATTCATCTTCTTTCAACAGTTTGTGGCCGTTTTCTTACACTGCATCATCTCCCTCCCACTAGACTTTCTTCTACTGAAAGCCCTACAAAATCCATAATGCCAGGAGCAGCTGGTGCAACCCATCTAGTCGGAGTGTCTAAACTGGGATTAACACTTCAAGCACCAGCAAATAGCTGGAAAATGAATCCTCTGTAACAAGAAAGAGCAATACAGGCTCTTTGCATTTTTTATTTGTAGCCACTGAATCTCTCTGTTGAGTATCTAGTGGAAACTTTTGATATGACAATGTGTGACCTTTCCTTGTAAGTACAATAAGTCTTGGAAAAAGGGATAACAAGGCCTTGAATGAGATTAAAGGAGTACACTTCGTCTGATGTGAATGTTGCTGGAAAGAAATATTTTAATCTTCCACCAAAGGGGAGATTCGAGGTCTTTAAATCTCTTAAGCCTTGTTAGTTAAGGTTGATTCTCAAACTTCCCTCCAGCCTTATAGTTCCATCCTATGGAAGAGAGGGAAAGGCCTGCCAGACAGGGTGATAATGGTGATGGCTCAGCTCTAGAAAATGGCTGATCAGGTGCTTCTTAAAATGTGTAAGATGCCTTGTAGTAAAAAGTAAGTGAAAAGATTTGGACTCTTTTTCATCTTCCACCAGTTCCTTTCTCTTGGGCTATGTTTAGACTAAATTCCTCTGTTGAAAGAGGAATGTAAATGAAGCAAATCGAAAGTGCAGATGAAGCACAGATTTAAATATCCCGCGCTTCATTTGCATATTCATGTCTGAGCGCTTTTTCGAAAAAAGGTTTTTTGAAAGTAAAAGTGCTGTCTAGATGGGGTTCTTTAAAAAAAGAAAAGAAACCCCTTTTTCAAAAGAACCCGTACTCCTGAAAAAATGAGGAGTACAGGTTCTTTCGAAAAAGGGTTTTTTTTTTCCCCAAAAGAACCCCGTCTTCACTGTGCTTTCACTTTCAAAAAACCCTTTTTCGAAAAAGCGCTCGGATGCAAATATGCAAATGAAGCGCGGGATATTTAAATTCATGCTTCATTTGCACTTTTGATTTGCTTCATTTACATTCCTCTTTTCGACAGAGGAATATCGTTTAGACATGCCCTTGAATATCTATTTTCAGACTCTGAAAGATGAGGTTGTTTCAAGATACACTTAGCATAATTCTCTGCCATGTGAGAACACCTTTAATGTTAGGCATATCAGAATACAGCAGCTCCCTAACTCTTGAACAAGCTGTGTTCCAAAAGTTTGTTTGTTTGTAAGTCAGTTGTTTGGAGCTTGGAAAGCATTTTCACATATAAACAATGCTATAAATGGTAGTTAGGTTCCCAAGCTAGCCCACAAAAGCCCCACGCATCATGTAGCTGAAATTCTGTCTATTTGCAATGAAAACTAGTAGACATAGGTTTTTATTAACCTTGAATGCTGGCGCTTGAGGAAAGGCAGGTTTAATTAGAGGAGAATGAGGAGGTAGGTGGAGATTCTGCAGGGGACTTGTGGGCATCCCCAGCCACCACCCCCAGTTCCTCATGGGCTCTGTGCCAGATCCTGCAGCCAGGCCCATTCCTTCCTTGTCTCTCCCCGTCCCCCGACATGGGCTGTACCCATTTCCCACTAAGAGGCACTGAGCGGCTCAAGCATGGGCCAGAGGACTCTGTAGGAACAGGGGGTGGCAGCACAGCCAGTGGCTGGAGAGAAGCAGCAGTTTCCCCTTCAAAGCAGCAGTTTTCCCTAGTTGCGCAACCATCCCGTGGTCCCCCATAGTCCTCGGCCAGCACTTGTGCTGCTCGCCACCACCTGTGCCTCTTGCCTGCAGGTAAGCTTTTGTTTGTACGTGTGGGGATGTTCATTAGTCAGATGTTTGAAACTCAGGGAGTGCCTGTACACATCAGGCTACATTAAAATAAACAAGCTTCCTGCTGAAATAGCCATTCAGGCTGCAACAAGTTTCCGTCACCATCTAGGTCCTGGTAATATTCAGCAAAAGAGGGTTTTTTCTCACTAGGAATCCAATCCAGCCACCACTGAAGGCTCTGGGAGGCCCTAGTTACAAAGACATAGTACCTGCCTGGAAGAGCTTACAGCGTAAAAAAACAATAAATAAGCTGAGCCTGGGGAAAATGGATACTTATATAGGCCAAGTCATTGTGGTGTTGACTGATCAGACTGTATTTGTTCCAAGGGTTTTTCTTTTTGTAGTAAGCCAAAGTCTAGCCAAGTTATAGTGGGACAGGCTTCATGTGGGCCAAAGCGAGCATGGAGATCATGGATTAATTGAATTTCCAGTTATTATCTAAACAGTGGAAGGGCTTTTCCAGGTAACACAGAACTGTGAGGGGGAAAAAGATTTTAAAATACCAACTAATGGATTTAAAATGTTACAGAAATAATAGGTGAATCTGAGAATGCCATGAGTTCTCACCATTTTTCCCAAAAATAGCACATAAAAATCCATAAAGCTAGAGGAGGAAGAGGCTGATACCTAATAAAGACACTAAACTTAGATGCATGATGAAAGTCCCTAACTAGCACCATCGGCCCACATCTTCAAATTTGCCATGTTGCTCATGCTGATTCATAATTGAAAATAACAAGAGGATTTCTTTTCTTGCAGTCATAGCATGTGCAATTACAATGCATCTCCAATCAAGAGCAAAATAATCATGGTGAAATTCTGCCCAATTACACCCATCCTACCTCATTCATTTAGCTCTCTAGCTAGTCCAGCTGAAGAGACTTAGAAAACATTCACACTGGGGAAGCGTATGAGATTATGGGAAGTAAGGGCACCCACAGGAAAAGAATTCCCTCAGTCAATGATACAAACTACTGAGAGGATATTGGGGAAGCAGGTGAAAGAGCAAATATTTTCAAGGGATAACTGAGGAAATACAATGTAAAAGTCAGAAAGATTAAGAGGAACTTTGAAACAGAGCTAATTTTTTTTCTTTCAAAGTCTCTTGCTTAACGAGAAAGATTTTAAAAGAAATCTTGGATCACTTTACAGAAAACAGTAGCCACTGACTTTTGTAGTTACCTCTACACCAGGTGCTTCAAATTTAGCAATCGAGTGCCCAAAACAAGTGGACACTTACAAAATTTGAGGAATTTAGGGCCTGTTCTGATTGCAAGCCAATGTAAATAAGTAGTAGTCCCAGTTGAACTAAGAGAGATGCATATGGCTGTAAACCTGGGCAGATTTTGGCTTTAATGTGATAATTTGGAGGCTTATCATATGTGGGTGAGTGTATTTGTAATTTTAAAGTTACAGGATATTGCAGTGCAGAACAAAAAAACCTGCTAAAACATTAATGTGAACCACTGCTCTGTATTTTGTGTTCTGTGTATTAAATAAGTCTTAGCAAACTAAACTCTTGTACATGATGAAAGTCCTGGAACAATCAATCTTTCTTGAGAGAAAGCATAACCTCCATGTGCCTGTTCAAGTCTACAACTCCTTTTTCCATTATCACTGAAGTAGGCAAATCTGTGGTTTCCTAGAGCTGAGATGAACTAAAATAAATATGATTTAATCAAGGACATTCAGTCATGAAAGATAAGTATGAGGGGGGTCCTGTTTGGAAATACAGTAAATCATTATTGAGTTCACTGTAGAACTACAGGGGACCAGATCACGCAGAGAAGTGAATCACTCCAAAGGCATGAGGTTCTCATTCAAAGTTTTCATGCCTGTCATCTTTATTCTTTTTCTTACTGCAGTGAAGACTTGAATCACTGTCTTCATCTATTTCAATCATGGATTAGCTGATTAGACCCCCAAGGAAAATGAAAAACATGTTGGGCTAGCTAAGTGTGAGTATTGCTTCCTTAATCAATGCACTTAAGATCTGTATGTTTAATAGGTCACTCTGTTTAAAAAAAAAAAAAAAAAGGTAGGTAGCATAGGAACAAGTTTCTGCCAACTTGATCTAGCAGAGGTGAACTTTTTGCTCAACTGGAAAAAAAAAATCACAATCCTGGTTCTAATTCCACTTTGGCATCTCCCTATATATTCAAGTATAAACTGGCACGTTATGAGGTGGGGAGTAGCCACACTGGTCCATACTACACATAGAAAATATCTAGTCTGGCACCCAGACCATCATTACATTGGTGCATTAGACTTCCTGGGATTTGAATCTTTTGTCACACCCATATCACATCAGACACTTCATTGCTGGCATTGCATTGCATGTTGACAGGTCCATATTTTGTTGCTGTTGTTACACATGCATATGAAAATGTGCATCACCTGCACCACCAGTGAAGCCTCTAACTCAGCAGGAATACTTTTCTTGGCAGTTTAAATGACTGTAAGGCATTCTTTCATTTCCTTCTCTGCATGCAGACTTCTGCTGCAAAACCTGCATGTACAAATTAGGTGTGCATCTGAGTGTACATTTTAGGTGTGCTGTGGAAAACAGGTTAGGGTTTTTTTTTTTAGAAATTGTGCTTTTAAGGTCAACATTTTTTAATTTGGGTGCCTAGAGTTAGGCATCCAAATTCGTATTTAGGAATCTAAAAGAGAAGAACACCTACCCTTTCCACTGATGTCAGTGGGTCCTGTAAGCACTCAGAACCTCTTAATTCATTCAGGTGCCTAAATATGGATTTCAATGCTTGACTCTGGGCACTCCAATTCGAAAACTATGGCCCTCTACTTCCTGCCACCTTCTAACAGTATAAGAAAAGATGAGTGTCAATGTTATTTTCACATCCTGGCCTCCAGGGTGAAGTTTAAAAGATGTGTGTGCGCCATGAAAAAGCTGTCCTAGCACAGTCAAAAGTCTAAGGGGCAGATCCTCAGCTGCTGTAAATTAAAAGCTTTATTGAAGTCTCCCACTGACTTCAGTGGAACTATGACAATTTCCATGCCACTATGATAATTTACACCAGCTGAAGATCTACCCCGGGCCAGGCTTTCAATAGGATTTTAATACATTACAAACTCTTCAGAGGCAGCAATTGTTATTCATCAAGAAATCTCACTCCAGTTCCCATTTCTCACTCAGCCTAATGTCAGTGGGGGATGTGCTTGATTTTTATCTCTTCTTTTATAATGTTCATTGACTTCTCGGTATCTTTGCCATCCAGTCAAATATCACTGATTTGTTGACATCAGAGAGATTTCTGTTTTCTGGCAATTTGTACAAATATTGGCCAGTTGTCGTCTATGTGCAGAATAGTCATAATCTCCCTAATGGCCACAGCATTATAAACAACAACAACAAACAAGCCTGCCAACAGGGGGAAAAGGGGATAATAGCCCCAGGGCCTGATGATTCAAATGGGCCCAGGGCTCCTGGCCATTGCTGCTGTTACTGCGGTAGCAGCCAGAGCCTCAAGCCCTTTCAATCGTGTCTGGAGTGCTGCGCCGCATGCTCCGGGGAGTACTGAGATCTGAAGGAGGACACCCTACACTCCAGGCAGCACTCAGGGCTGGCTGCTCAGGCCCCACCTCTTTTGCCTGAGGCGCTGCCCCTTCTGGGAGCGCAGAGCCAGGCCCCCACCACCTTGCTCAAGGGACCGTGGATGCTATTGGCGCCCCTGCTATCAAGAAGTTTGAGTCTGTAAGCATTTCCTGGGAGTGTGGCATTTATTCCCATGCAGCACTTTTCGTCAGTCGATCTCAAAATGCTTTTCAAAGAAGGTCTTCATTGTCATCATCACATCATCTGCTTTGCAACATCCAACATGACCACAGCTGATGGCATCACACCAAGCACCCTGTAATGCAGTTCCCAGAGCTAGCTGAATTGTGTGAATCCACAAATCTGTGAGGCAGTCCCACCAGGCAGGATCAGGGACCTGGGTGCCTGCAAAGGCACCTGGATAGGGAATTTGAGAGCACAGTGTGTGGAGGGTGGTTTTGGTCATTTACAGATGGGGAAATCAAGGCAGAAAGAGACAAAGTGATTTTCCTGAGCTCACTCTGCCAGCCAATGGCAGAGCCATAAAGAGAATCCAGGTTTCCTAAATCTCTGCCTACTATTTTTTTCCTCTCAGATTTTTCAGGATTTTAGTTATGTGCTATTTATATGGTAGACAAAATCTAACTGTTCTCTAAATAAGGTGTGTTTTAAAATACTGATCACTATATTCACAGGCTAGACTACAAGAACTCTGAAAAAGCTACTGGCCTTACCAGAAAAAAATGCATCTTTGAAAAACTGAAGGTGAAACCCACTTGTGTGCAGAGATCCTGTGGAAAACCCTCTTCACCTCAAGATCCAGCTAAAGGATTTAATACTTCGGAAAACAGCATAATGTTCTGTGTCTGATTAAAGTAGGTGAAAAATAGGGACAGATTGCATGGATTTGGTTTCTGACTCTAGCACAGTACAAGCACAACTGCTAGATGGAATGAAGGAGATGAGGTCGCTAACTTCTTACTATCTTGCTGTGTTCCTGTTAATATAGCTGCAGCTTGCCCTTATTCATATACATGTTTTGAAACCATAGCCCCACTGAAGTCTGTGGGAGTTTATCCATGGATGTCAGTAGGGCCAGGATTTCACCCATGGTATCTTCCAAGTTTTTCCATATGATTTGTTATGCTTATGTGCTTGTTTTATTGTTAGTTTTGCATCCCACAGCTAGTGCTACATTATGGGGCTCTTTCCAATGGTCTCATGTTTTTGCTTCTTAATATGCTACATGCGATGTAAAACTTCTTCCTTCTTAACCTGGTACTCTAAGGCTACGTCTGCACTGCAGGCTTTTTGTGCAAGAATGACTGTTCTTGCACAAAAACTTGCAGAGCGTCTACACTGCAAGCGCTTCTTGCGCAAGTAAATTTACAGTACAGCGTCAGAAAACAGGGCTTCTTCCGGAAGAGTTATTCCTCTCCCCACGAGGAATAAGCCCTCTTGCGCAAGAGCTCTTCCACAAGAAGGCAGTGTACACAGGTAACATGAATTTCTTGTGCAAGAAACCCCTATGGCTAAAATGGCCATCAGAGCTTTCTTGTGCAAGAGAGCATCCACACTGCCATGGACGCTCTTGCGCAAAAGCACATCTCTTGCGCAAAAGCACATGGCAGTGTGGACGCGCTCTTGTGGAAGACCTTTTGCACAAGAACTCTTCCACAAAACAGTTCTTACGCAAGAAGCCTGCAGTGTAGATGTAGCCTAAGGGTGCATCTACACAGCAGGGCTTAACTCGAAATAAGCTCTGCAAATTGAGTTACATCAATTGTGTAGCTTATTTCAAAATAGCTTATTTCAAAATTGGGAGCATCTACAAAGCACTTATTTCAAAGTAGAACACTCTTCCTCCGACTTCCCTTACTCCTCATACAATGAGGGTTACAGGAGTCGGAGTAAGAAGTCCTCCAGCTTGACAGTATTTCAGCATTATTTCAAAATAATACTAATTATTTTGAAATAATGTTGCTGTGTAGACGTACCCTAAGGAAACTTGGATTTACAGTGTCAGCTTTAGTCTCTTACATCTTCCTCATGGTACGATGGCAATATTTATACAGTCATGGTGTCGTATCAATAAGGCTGTGATGACACTGTTAAACAGGCTGTTCCAGCTCACTTATGAAGCTATGGTTGTTAAATCAGTTTCCCCGCAGCCAAATCCAGATAAACAAACACTGGCAAAGAAATGACAAGAGAGGAGGGGGAAAGAATAAAAGACGCACCTGATGATTAGATGTGAGTGGATGGCTGTAATGTTAAGTCAGGCTGAGGATGGTTCTCTCTCATGGTGAGACAAGATCACCCTTGTCCACAGCTGTCAGGTCAGGTTGAAGGCCAGAGAGCTGGAGACAGGGTCCATTTGACAAATGAAGTTCCTTATGCTATCCCAGCAAAAGAACTAGTCCTGGTAGTATCAGACAAGCAGGCAGGAATCACCACCAAGGCTGCTAGCTAGGTTGTCAAAGCCCAGGAGATACCATAGGCTGAGGTTCAATTGGCATGACACACATCAGACTTGCAACTTACGATGGAAAATAAGAAAAGTAAATGGAAAGATTTTGAGGGTTACATTTTTCCCCCATCCATAGTTTGCCACTAGTCACACAATAACCATGGAAAGTTGCAGAAACTTCTTCCCCACAAACCCTCAGAAACATCAGGACCTTGATTTGCAATGAAAATGGTTGTTTTTTAACAGACCTGAAAAACCTAATCTCTAATGTGTCTGTGTAACTATTAGTGGCCAGGCCTACACTAGGGAATAAGTTTGAATTAAGAGATGCAACTCAAGCTACGTTACTTATTTTGACTCCAGCTATGTATCTTAAATCACATTTTGGTGCCAATCACACGGCGGGAACTTGAGGGAAGCACACTCTCCCTTTGACTTCCCTTACTCCTTGTAGGAGCAGGACTACTGGCATCGAAGGGAGTACCCTCTCCGTTCGAATTAGTGAGTCTTCACTAGACCCGCTAATTCAAACCCTGGAAGAACGACTGTGGCTGCTTCAATCTTATCTGTAGTGTAGAGATAGTCAGTAGAAGTCCTGGGCTCCAAATCAAGGGTAAGGATATCACACACTTCAAGATAAATCTGAGGGCTCAGTGAAGGAATTACTGGGTGAAATTTTATGGCCCATGGTATCCAGAAGGTCAGATTAGATGATCAAAATCTCAGAATACATGAGAAAAGATGATCAGGCTTACCCATGATTCCAAGGAAATTAGGAAATTATCCAGAAGGCCTAACATCATTAAGTCTCTCACCCAAAAATTATGTTGTTGGCGAGTAGGTTCCATTGTTATGACAGATTGCACTTCTCTGGTATAGTCCAATCTTTTTACTAACCACTTTAGTACATCAGAATTGCCATGCTCAATAATGACTAAATACACTGTAGTCTGTTCAGAGTATGATTCTGAAGAAGCGGATATACAGATTTTCTGAAATGCTGAACACACTAAAGTCCAAATTCAGCCTTTGTGTAAGCTGTAGCATTCTACCTTAGTTTAATTTCTATAGGTGGGACCTCCCTTGTCTGACACCCTCAGGACCTGAGCAATCCCAAACCATGGAGTTTGCTAAACCAGGGAAGGGCCAGGCTCCCCTCCCAGCCCTGCTCCCCACCATTGGCCCCACAACCCCCAGCCCTGCTGGGACTGCACTCCCACCCAGAACCAGGGCTGTGCTCCTCAAGGGGGCTTGGCAAGGGGGTTTGCTTTTGTTCTCCCAGGTGCCAGCCCCACTGCCTCTGGCCTGGCCAAGGCTGCATTTCCTGCCCACCACTGGCTAGGGCTGCACTCCCGGGTGCTGGCCCTAGTGCCTTTGGCCCGGGAGGGGCTGCGCTCCTGTCTAGGGATGTGCTTCCCGCTGCCAGCCCTAGCCAGGGTTCTGCTCCCCACTTTGCTGGCCCCATAGCCAGCCCAGCCCCTGAACCTGGCAACTGGGGCTCTCTGGTCCAACAACTTCCATGGTCCTACTGGACCATGGATGTTGCCAGATCAGAGAGTTCTAGAGTTTAGAGGTTTAACCTGTAGTAGAGAGTGATTACAGAGGGGCTGGTAGCACTGCCTATTATTACAGTTGCCTGGCATTTTCCATTATAAGACCTTGTTTAATGTGGTGAAATGGTTCATGTGGCCACAGACCTGGTGACACCTGGAGGGTGGGCCAACCCCAATTAAAAGTAGTCCCAGCTGGGTTGTTTCTATGAAGGAAGGAAGCTCAGAATAGAAAGTGGCTACAAGGCAAGAAAGGAAGCTCTCTGTAGTCTCTCTCTGGATAGTGGAGAGCAGAGGCGCTTCAGGAGGGGGTTTACACCCTGTCCTTAATGCAAGACATGAGCAGTGGTGAAGGAGACTCTTCAAGTGGGCCTGAAAGAAGGCAGGGTGAAGGTGGTGTGGGGTAAATGGGAGTTAAGATAAGAGTAAGGACAAATGAGGCAGGAGCACTCCTGCAGTGAGTAAACTTGACTACACCCTGTTTTCAGTTGATTATAACTTTACCAAACATCAACCCTCTGAGCTGAAATCCTGTTTGCCACGTGTATGAGACACTCTGATTTTGGAACTTTTCGGCAAAAAACAGTTCAGTTCTTTCCAAGAACAAGGATAGTGAAAAATGCAATGTTTTGCCTGTGTTAGAAAGTTTTGGCAGTTTTTTCTTTGAGAATCATTACAGTTCCCATGCTTCGATTCAGGGATTTGAACTTTGGCAAGGGGGTTGTGTTTCTTCCATCCCAGTGAAAATCCACCCACATTTGGGCAAGTTATACATCTCTGAACAGCTGCAATTTGCACATGCTTAGTAGAGACCTGCTAGACCTTCATAGATAGCTAAATGCCACAGATTCCTTCCACACTGAGCACAGGACCCAGCTCACAGCTCCTGGGCAAAGCTGGACTTACCCTGCAGTGGTAGCTTTGGACTGCTGCAAATGAAGTGAGGACTGGGCACCCAAATTGAGAGCAGGGAGCTTGTCTTTCAATTATCCACCTGTGGGGCCTCAGTGGAGGAGGAAGTGGCCAGATTTGAAGCAGGTACAAAAGCCGGACATGTGAGAGAGAGGTGTAGGGCAAATAGATTAAGCCAAGAAAACTGGTATTGGAGGCTGGCAAGGAAGAATGGGCCTGGCTGGGAGAGAGCACTGAGGGTATGTCTAGATTACATGCCTCTGCTGACATAGGCATGTAAAATAGGCTACCCGACATAGTCAGTGAAGTGGGGATTTAAATATCCCCAGCTTCATTAAAATAAAAATGGCCATCGCACTGTGCCGGCTCAGCTGATTGTCGGCACAGCGCGAGACAAGACGTGGATCGGTCAACAAGGGAAGCCTTTGTCAACTGCTCCTGTAAACCTTGTTTCACGAGGCATAAGGGAGCGGTCGACAAAGGCTTCCCTTGTCGACCGATCCGCGTCTTGACTCGCACACCATGCTGACGATCAGCACAGCGTGCTGGCCATTTTTATTTTAATGAAGCTGGGGATATTTAAATCCCCACTCCATTGACTATGTCGGGTAGCCTATTTTACATGACTCTGTCGGCAGAGGCATGTAATCTAGACGTACCCTAAGAGCCAGAGGTGCAGAGGGAAAGAAGGCAGATCTGATGAGGATCCAAGGCATGGGGGAAGAAATAGGTCTGGCTGGGCAAAGAGACAGGGACAAGAGTTGTGTGGGAAACACTTAGATTGGACATGGAGTCCTGAGGTAGGAGACTGGGAGTGGGGACAAGGGGGAATGAGGGATATGGGGAAGGAGAAAGAAGAAAGAAGAGTATCTTTTAGAAAAGTTTGCAAGTACAATAAAGAGGCATATTTTCAGTGAAATCTGCCAAGAATCACTCTTCAACTCACTAAACTGCAGAACTAATGGATCGTACGATTCTGCGTGAATCTTAGCACCAAAAGCGTTGGGAACATGTATTAAATATAATTCCACGTGCCCATTTGTCTAGTTAAATCATCTGAATTACCGATAGTACTGCTCTGGCCATGAGTCCTCTTACCTCACTGTCATCTCTTCTCTTTGTACAATGGACTCAAAGGGCGTGTCTACTCCCCTTATTTTGAAATAACAAGGCAAGCATCCACATGACCAAGCCTGTTATTTCGAAATAACGGGCTTGTTATTTTGAAATAATAACTCCTGCTTGTGAAGAGGAATATGCTTATTTTGAAATAAGTTATTTTGGGAGTTATTATTTTGAAATAACTTATTTCAAAATAACCTAGTAGCGTAGACATAGCAAAAACATTATAAACATGGCATTATTATCCTAAAGAAATCATCATGTTCTACGAACTGAGTTTTGTGAATTCATTGTTCGCATGTATATAAGCAGGCCCATGTAAACTTGAATGTTTTAATCACTGGGGATTTTTAGAAGGCCAGTTTTTGAAAGCATAATGAAGCAATAAAAATTGTCTTTCTTTTAATCTCTGAGCATGAAATCTCACCTTAAATACTGTGTTATGCAAGCCTCTTATTTGCAGGATGATCGGCTGTGCTAAAAAGTAAAACAGTCTATAGAGAAATTTCATTGGGTTGAGCCAATAGCAATGATTCAGGATAAGTGAATCTAAGGAGATGAAGCATATTTAATGTAATTACACATCCACTTCTTGTGATGCACAACCATGTGAAGCATTACTAATCCCCAAACAGATACCTGCAGGGAGAACTATCAAGAACAGCTGTTTGGACAACAAGAAATGAACCACATGAACTCTCAGTTCTGCAGGCATTAGACTGAGTGACTCAGAGTCAGATTGTGTCCACTTAGTCCAGGATTTATAAGGAATTAAACAGTGTCCTGTAAGAAAGTACATTCGTTTCTTACATAAATCACATTGCAAAATCATTTATTACTGTAATAACCCTCAGCATTTCCATTACTGGATAGGGCTTCTTCTAAAATGAATAATGACATCCCTAACTCACTACATGAAACTTTCAGTCAGACTCATTTTGGCTTCCTATTTCAAGTGGCAGGAAGGCAAAGGATAAGCCTTCATGTCTTAACACTAGTATCTATTGTGAACTAATGCATTTCATACATTTATTATGCATTTGTGAGTTAGTAAATGAAAGAAAGAGAATAATGGAAACAGTATCTTTCCACGTGGCGTGCTCAAGAAATCTACATTACTGTTGCTGAAAACGGTTAAACTAGCAACAGAATTGTTTACATGCAACATCTTTAATTACAAGAGCTTATCAGCTCTTTACCATCATATTACAGTACTTTAATAACCTATATTTTATTTATACCTTGTTGCTAAGTTTATTATGCTTATTATAGGATGTGTTTTTAATTTTATGTTTTACAAAACAATTTGAATAATTGGAATTACTTTTGTGAATTTTTTAAAGCTTGCAATAAGATGAGTGAATTATAAGAAGCCATTTCTTAAGCATGCTAACAGGTGCAAAAAAGATTGACAGACCCGTTGGAGTAAATATTCTTGCTATAGATTTTTCTAAGGTTTTTTTAATGGAATTTCTTGAACCTAAAGAAATGACATGAGTCATTTGGCCAAGGAATATGGTAATGTATATATCTGTACATGGCTCAGAAATACTATCTTGTTTCCAAAGGCTTAGAGCCATGGCTTTGTGGATAGCCACTTTGCACTAGTCCACATGTGCAAAACATGCACAAAGCAGCTGTAAACCTAACAGAACCAGGCAGCAGAGAATTCACTATGGTGGGATTATAGTCAGATGCCATGCTGATGGGTGGTTGAACTTGTACACAATTCTCAGATAGGATTGTCATAGGCTTCTTATGTCTCCTTTGCTGTAACTAAGAGCATGCTTCTTTACTGTACTTGTTCAGCATTGGAGAAGGACACAACCAGAAAGGATTTTTAAATTGTTTCCATTCAAGGGAGAAGTAGGATGCAAGTGGAATTTGATAATCTATTGGTTTTATGAGCATTCAGCAGTTTCTTTAAGGGAAAAATATGGAACATATGAAACCCACCACACAATTTAACATATTATGTTCCACTGATCATTAAATATATTTTTATCAGGTATATATAGGTTATATATGACACTGAATATGTGAATTAGCTATTCAAGTTCTCTTCTTCCTGATGCTGAAGAAAAGATGGAATTTCTGTTTACTATCCTTAACTAATGTGAGAAAGTGTTCTCAACTCCTTAGCCCTCTGCAGTTCATTAGTTTTCTTGTGCTCAGATGCCAGTATAGTTTACTCCTGATCTCCAGGAGCTTAAGTTCCTGGGCTTCAGATAGAAGAGATAGCTGCAGAGCAATTTGGAAGCAAATCTTCTGCCATCCAAGTAATGTCACTTGTCCTAAGCCATAGATACAAGGAGAAGCAATATAGATGGGTGGTTTCAGGCAGTCCACTATCTAATTCAGTGATGGGCAACCAAAACTGGTTAAGTGGGTCACATGAGTTCCACTGCAGCCCATGCACCCCCTCTCCGCTGTCTTCCCCAACACCTTTTGCACACTGGGGCACTGGAGCCCAGCACTTCCTACTCCTCCCCCTCCTGCCCTGCCTCCCAGCACTTTTGAAGCACCAGAACAGCTGATTTGCAGCATTCAAGCTCTGGGAGGGAAGGGAAGGAGTGGGGACAGAGTGCTAATCAGCAGATTCATGGTGCTCGGAAAGTCCTGAAAGGAGATGGGGTAGGAAGTGCAGGGCTCTAGTGCATGAGAGGTTTGTGGGGGAGGGATACAGACATGGGGTGCATGGGCTTCAGGTTGCCCACCACTGGTCTAATTACTCAAAGTTGTCTGTAGATAAGATTGTAAACTGATCTGTTCAACCTGTGTTGGGCTGCAATCAACCTGGTGAAGTTCAATGATGATAAATGCAAACTGACATACTTAAAAAGGAAAATCGAACGCAGAGCTACAAAATAGGAATTAACTGGTAGGGTGGCAGTACAGAAGAAAAGAATCCAGGAATTCTAAAGGATCAAAAACTGAACATGATTCAACAATGTGATGCAGCTGAGAAAAAGGCTATCATTCTGGGGTGTACTAACAGGAGTAAAACACAAGAGGCAATTGTCTCACTCTATACCTGGTGTTGGTGAGGCCTAAGCTGGAGTATTTTGTCCAATTCCAGGCACCACACCTTAAGAAAGATGTGGATAAATTGGAGAAAGTCCAGCAGAGAGCAATAAAAATGATAAAAGGTCTAGAAAACTTGACTTATGGGAAAAGGTTAAAAAAGTCGGGATATTTATTCTTGAGAAAAGAACACTGAGGGGGAACCGGATAACAGCGCTCAAAGAAATACGTGCAATGGGTATACCTGACCTTTGCGGCTCTCAACAGGAAGCCCCACAGTCCTACCACAGTCCACCTCAGAAAGGGATCTATGAAATTGATCCTCTAGACTTGCCTAGAGATGTTTCACGGAAGCAGTAATCAGAGCCCAGCGAGCACAGATAAAAAGAGCTGCAAGATCCTAGTAGGTCAGTTCCTGGCTGGGACCAGAGTGATGAAAAATGGTGCCAAAAGAACTCAAGGGATAACCAGAGTTTGTTTCTGGCTTCATTTGCTTAACATAGATTCGCAGGGAAAGAGGACCTACAAATCTTACCCCTGAGGTAAGGATAAAATTAAAAGGGGCTTGGTAGGAAAAGGCCAAGGAAGAAGCAGCAATACACTGAAATGGAGCAAGGCATAGCTACTGTTTACAGGGTCCTTGGGTCGGAACTTAGAAGAGTATGTGGAATCAGGTTCCTCTATCAAGCAAGGTCAGAAAGTGTAAACGCTAAGAAGGGGACAGCCTTATTTTGGAGCTCAAAGGAATGAAGTGAAAGGGCCCAGAGCTGAAGAGCCTCGTGAGGGCACATAGACTATTATTGTGATCTTTAATACTTCAGAAGGGGTTCATTCAGACTTTGTGACTCAGCTGGAGGGCTAAACCATGAAAGATGCAGGTGACAGCCTGCAGGGAGCATCAGGGGCAGTGTTCCCTGCAAGCTATGCACATGTGCAGCTTCTCAGGAGACATTTAAATGCCATCTAGAGGATTAGTAGAGCGCCCACGGCTAGATTGAGTGTTTCTATTGGTGGTGCACATCATATGTGCCTCAGTGCACATAAAAATTTACTCCACACAGATGGAAAAAATCCATACATGGATGGAAAAGATTAGAAGGAACATTGACCGGGGTGAGAAGGACAGCAGTACCACACCCAGCCACCAGGAGATGTTCAAAAGATAAGTGCCCCCCATTATACAATGTTATAAAGAGGATAGTGATCAATTGTTCTCCAGGTCCACTGATGGCAAGACAGAAAGTAATAGGCTTCACCTGCCACAAGGGAGACATAGGTTAGATATTAAGAACACAAATGCTAATTCTAAAGGTAGCTAAACTCTGGCATAGTCTTCTAAAGGAGGTTGTGAAATTGCTATCATTGGAGGGTTTTAAGAGAAGGTTGGAGAAATATCCCTGATTAGGGATAGTCAACATTTTACTTGGTCCTGCCTCAATGAACTTGATGGCTGCACTTGATGACTTCTTGAGGCCCCTTGTAGCCCTACATTTCTGTGATGCTAGGATCTTTGAGACTGCAGGAGTCATTGGTTCTCAGTGGATTGTCTTTCCCTGATTTCAGGTCTATATAATTTCTGGATTCAGAAGTCCATGTTTTCTGGATTTTTTGAAGCCCAACTGTGGTAACGGCCCTCATCTTTACCAATTGCTTAAGGTGGTATCATGATGCTGTTAATAGCAGGCTTTATCAATGATGCAAGAAACTGTCTTTTAGCATTGAGATGTTTGCTAGTAACTTCTAGTAGCAAACCACTTGTTTATTAAAAACCTCAGTGAAATGACAAAGAAGTTAACTGAGAAGGTAGATGCATTTAGGCTTCCATGAATATATTCCTGTCCGAGTTTCAAACTGGACTTAAGATTGCACATGTTACATTTGTGAATGGTTTCCTGCTGATTTTAGAATGCGGTCAGCTAGGCATTTTGGTTATGCCAGACTTTTCAGCTGCTTTAGATACATTCAACCACTTGTACCTGTTCTGGTGACTAAAGGATATTGCTTGTGTGTTTGGAGCTATCCTTCTGTGACTTCTGTGGTGCAACAGAAGTTAGTGAATGGTGACTGATAAAATGTTTGTCAACATAGGGAAGACTTGGAATGTGGAAACATCTCAAGGATCTTGTCTGTCTCCCAAATATATAAAAAGCCTCTTGGAGAGATCATTTCTAAACCAACAGTAGAGTATAATAGGGACACTGATAATACACAGCTGCTTATCTCTTGCCTCATGGGCCCTGTAATTTGAGCCTATGCCCTGGAAACCAAGGGATTTTTGATGATGTTTCTGGCTGGATACACTGGATGCACTTTTTATTTACAGCTGACAAAATAGAAGTCTTGCTGCTAAGGAGACGTTCTCAGTAAAAGTAGGTTTGCTCTTTCTTCACGTCCCTCGTTATTAAAGGATTTTTTTAATTGAGTTTATAAACTAAGCTAAAGTAAGTCTTACAACAATGTCCGTTCCATAGAAAAGTATGTGTCAAATATGACACATATCTCATTTCTTCCGAGAAGCACACATCCTTGCAACCATGAGGATTCTCTCTTTGTAGCACTTTCGTCAGGATTTCTCCACTGCTTTCTCACACACCTCCTGCCTTTTCACAGTGCACGTCATCTTGCCTTTGTTGTGGTAAACCTTAAGAGGTGTAACTCATTGTCTCCTGAAATCCTTGTCTGTCCATCTCTCCATTAAAAGTTCTTAAAACTTTTACTCCCACGTGTGCTTTTGTTGGAATTAACTGTCTCTGTGCTTATGAATTCTCATTTCCTTCTGTTCCATTTTCCACTCTCACCATTATTCATTGCATTTACTCTCTGCTTCAAATTCAGAAGATGGTTTTTAATTATGATTTCACTGTATTTTATTCGGTTCTTATTATGATCTTTGGGCCCCAGTGAGTTCCATATTTGGTGACCATCTTTAAGAAAGTCCTGCTCTCAAATATTTAACCAAAGATCTTTCAGCTTTATCTTTTTGGTTGAGTGCCGTTCCCTTGGAGGGTTACAGATGTACAAGTAACTTCTATGGAAACCAGACATTACCCATTGCAGGTTTTAAAGAGCAGGGTAAGCCCTTTGAATAGTATCCAGTATTGAACGGGGATCTGGAGGGATGGATAGAGCCACAGTGTGATGAGCTCTTAGTAGCATGCCCAGCTCAAGAGGTGAGTATCTATTCAGCAAAAGCTACAGCTTTGTGTGGGATTATGGTCTTTTCTAGGCAGATTGACTTACTGTAGGCCAGCTTGGAGTTGACAAAAGAATGAAGCACAGAAGTCAAGTCCAAATCCCTGACTATAACCCTATTTTGATGAAGAAATGTATAAAATTTTCTGTTTATTCCAGTCTACTGTACCCACATTAAAAATCTATTACAGTACTTAAACATGACCCTCTGTAATGAGACCACAAAAAACAACTATTACACCACATATGTTGAAAAATGCTTGGTGCCCCTCACTTATATGTTAATCCTTTGCTTCCTGATAGACTGGGATGCTTTCAAAATGAGCAGAAAAGAATGAGTCTTCCTAAAAGAAAACATATTGACAAAAGCTAAACAGGTTGCTGCTATAGTAGATACTTTAAACACGTTTCTTTAGTTAAGAACCATCTCCAATCCCTTTGAGTTTGATAATGCTTAGACCCTCCAGCTAATTTGATACACCAGGAATATGTTAAATTCTATTTGCAGCTTGGGTTTGTGGGTTTTTTTTTCAATATTCAAGTTTTTTACAAAATAGCACAAAATCTTTTTTTTAGATGTGCTATAGTCAACACTTTAAAAATGTTGGTAAAATATACAAAAACGCTCCCACATCAATTATCCTCAAGTTTATAGTTCTCTTTACATCAAGAGCCAAATTCTGCCTTCAATGGTAATTAGGTAATGCTTTCATACTCTGTCCCCTCTAATGAACAGAGGGTGTGATCCTCAGCTGATGTAAACTGACATACAGGACAGCTGGGACAACTTGTATAGTGGTGGTGCTGAGAGCCATTGGATCAACCTATATGTGAGGGAAACCACTTCATGACAGGAGCTGCAGCAGTACCTGCAGCACCCCTAGTTCCAGAACCTATGCTGATGTAGCTATGTTGATATATATGATAAACTCAGAGCTAATTCATTATGTTTAGCATTATTTTTTAGCTAAAACTATTGTCTACCTAAATTTTTGTAAAACAAATTCTCTAGTTGTGATACACTGGGAGGGAAAGGATGATTTCAAATATTGAACCAGCAAGTGGTCTGTGATTGAGATATGGAAGTGGAACTAGGGAGATCTGAGCACATATTAGATCTCTGCCACAGACTTCTTGTGTGTCCTGGGGCAAATCACTTGACATTTCTGTGCATCACGTCCTCATTTGTAAATTGCAATGAAATAATGCATCCTTGGTCTGTTTTATCAGGGTTGGGACCGTTACTTACTACAGGTATGAAAAATGCCTAGCACAACAAAAGCCTTTGAGTCAGTTGGAGTCACTCAGTGCTACAGTAATATGCATTTCCTTAGCAATGCATAAGAAAGAACATGTTCACTGTGTGACAATCATCTGGGGTCTGAGTGCTGCACCAGATCCAGTTGTGCCTTCCTTTTATTTTTAATCCTGAGGAGAAGCATTGTGAGTCTGGAGCCGATGAGGTAACTAAAAACCTTGCAGCAGCAAGAGGTAGCTGATGAATGACACCTACATGTTCACTTTACAAAATAAAAACAAACATAACTCAGACTAAACATTTCAGCTCAAATAATAATTCCCATTAAAAATCTACACTTCTCCTTTATAATGTGCAGTGTATTAAAAAGGCATTTATAGTATGGAAAGCTAATTGGTTTAGGCATCAAATGAAAAAAGCAACACTTCCATAAAACAGAGGGAGTGCAAATGCTCCAGATTTAATGAACTTCCTCTCAAGGAGACTAATGTGTAATATTTTTCCATATGAGTTTGCATTAGAGATGTGCTGAGATGGGAATAGTCATTACCTGCTACCATTGGAGCCTTGCACAAAAATATTGGCTTCTCCTGAGTAACTTGACATGATTATCTACAATTTGGGGAAGGTACCGTGTGATCAGGGCCTGTAACAAGAATTGTGACATGCTGGTGTATATAATGAATATCAAACCAATCCTGGAAACTCCTTGTGCTGCTGCCTCCAACTAGCTTCTGCGTCTCTGTCTTCATATACCACTGCAAAGATGTTTCTGTGGTTATTTCTCTTTAATTCTGGATAATGTGTATTGACTTCATTGGAATCAAAAGTCTTTTTTACCCCTTCCTCTGATGCTTGTCAAATGTAGCTATAGCAGAGAGGTGAATGTTCATAATAAACTAACCAGTGGGCTGGGCTGTACATACAAGCCAAATTTTTGTAAGGAGACCGCTCAGGGCAACAAAGTAAGTCTACTCACAGGACTAAAGGCTAGGAATTTGCTGCTTTAAACAACTGCTGACCACAACAGAAAAGCATGGGAGGTGTGGGGGCATGACTCTGCCTCCTAATACTGGCAGTAACCCAGCTAACTCTATAATGAACACTTTTCTACAAAAATTGTAACAAAAAATGTGTATTGTCTCGAAGATTACCAGCTGCAATAGAGGATCTGGCATCTTGTGTAGGAAATAAGCTCAGAACTGGGGAAGGAGCGAGCAAATGCCTCCACTCATTTCACCTGGTTTTGTGTCAGTATCTCCAAAGTATACCCTATTTCTGTTCTCTTCATACATGTCCCTCCTAATATAAGTGCTCTGGATATGCCTGCTGAGTCTGTGGACACCTGGAATGAAGAGGACCCAGTCTACTTCCAGGGAGAAAAACTGAGGATGTGATGAAGCAGAGGAAGGGGGAGATAACTGGGTTAGAGTAGTAGGTTTGGTTGGATACATGATGCTGGATGAATGGGTAGGAGTGTAGAAATTGCCTGAATCTGAATAGGCCAAAACTAGTTTATTATTCTGGTAATACAGAATCAGAGGTGTCTGGTGTTTTGCAAACACAAATGGCCAGATCCTTATCTGATGTAAACTGGTGTAGCTTCATTTTCAGTACAGTTATGTCTGTTTACAACTGTTGAGTATCTGACTCAAGGTACAGTATTTAGTTTTGCCAGGCGGCAGAGTCTGGACTCTAGGACGTCTGTGGTTGAGGTGCCTCAGTACAGTAGACTTCCGATAATCCGGAACCTATGGGACCTAGGTGGTGCCGGATTATCAAATATGCCGGACTATCAGGAGGTACTATAAACTGGTTATATATATACTGTATACATATATATACTGTATATAAAGTGTTCTTAACCCTTTTTATTGTACATACTGTATACAATATACTGTAATGTTTTAGTTTTTTAAAGCCTTTTTTACTCTTTTTGCTCAGTTCAGCTGCTGCCGCTGTTACCTTGTGACTCATTTTTTGCCAGAGCTCATTCACTAGGTTCTTGCCATTTTGATGCCGGACTATCAGGAGTGCCGGACTATTGGATGCCGGACTATTGGAGTTTTACTGTACCTTTGTGACTCCACATTTCCTCCAGGCCTGCCTTCAATACCACGATCTGGAATGGGAACTGTTATGTAGTTATGCCCACTCTGTAATTCCCAAGGATGCCTTTATAACTACAAAAGTACCAGCTGAGTAGACTACCTGACACCAGATAATGAGAATGGGAAGACAAAAGAGGCAAGACCAGCTCACCCTGGACCTACAATAGTCCTCAATGCCAGAACAGCTCTGGGAAACATTGGCAGCTGGCATAGTTTGGGCATTCCAGAGTTCCAAACTTCCTCAGGAGCCAGACCATTGCAGACCACATGATAAGAGGGAAGTTGAAAAGGACATAAATGACTCCTTTACCCACCCCCTCTTAGGAGCTCCCATATACTCAGTGGGTGCATCTGGCCTTATGTTTCACTTTGAAGTTTAATGAGTCCTTGTTTGGGGTCCAGTTTATGCCAAAGGAAGCATGGAATATAAATTTAGCACACAGTTGTCAATATTATTAGGGACCATGTCTACAGATCATTTGTTTCTATCTTTCACAAACAAAAGCTGTGGTAAGCCAGTTTACACAATGCTGTGGCGACCTTTGCACAGCATCACTGCAATGTCCAATAAAGGATATGTTTACAGCTGTATTCTGTTATTAGGCAGAGTATTTGTTCAGAGGCGATGGTATCTGTAAGTGTTGGCAGAATCTTGCAGCATTGTTCATCTTTTCATATCACAATCCAGAATGGCCTTTTTTTCACTTGTGTCACTGTCCATCTCACTAGATGCGTTGTCTAGTAGATGATCACACTGCTCTCTGGGTAGCCATCTTAGATACTCTTCTTTTTCAATATGTGTATGTGTGGGGCGGGGAGGGGGGGATTTATGGGGATACCAGGCCATTGCAGTAGTTTAGATTGTCAATTCCAGGGGCCCTGCTGTGAGCTGATCAAATGATTTATATGCCTAACAGCTCTTTTCAAGTTGGTGAATTTTTTTTATTTTCATTTTTAGAGGCTCAAATTTCAACAAACAGAATTTGTTCACCCTTTGCATGCAAATGGAATAGTTTAAAAGTTAAAAGGCAAATAGAGAGAATCCTGCTTTCGACATTCATTGCATACTAAAAACATTATAACAAAGCAAGTTTGCACATTTTTGTGAGCCATTTCAATTAATATTCATTTGCAGATGCATTTTGAAACAACAACCCTGAATGATATCTCTAGTGAGTTTCTCCCACTCTGGTGCAATAGAAAATATTTTCAAAAAGAAAAATCTCATTTACTTTCTTTGGCTATAGCCCACAAATGAAAGTCAACATGGCCTAGTGGGTTAGAACCCAGGACATGAGGGTTCTAATCCTGAAATTGCCAGTGACTTGCTATATAACCTTTGCAATAGTCACTTAACTGCTCTGATCTTCTGTTTGCCCACATGTAAAAATAGAGGTAATATGTTGCCACTTCTGAGATACCATAAGGTTTTAATTGATTAATATGATCCCATTAACTGATCTTTAATCAGCTTAAAGAGGCATATACATAGTACTGATTGCCAAGAATACTATCAGCAATAATAATTTAAAATAGTAAAACCTGTCCTGAGGCTACCAGCAGAGCATGGGCCTTAGCAGTGGGATGTGTAGTGGAATTCTGATGCCAAAAAGATGGCCATGTGATATGATTGTAGTGGGTTTGCTATTACTTTTGCTGTTAATGGTGGAAGCACATTGCTTCTGATGGCGTGATCCTAGCAATTGTTGAGAGAAAGGCTCATCCTGGCCATAATTCAGCAAGGGGCACAAGCACATGCTTAGCCATATACACATGCTTAAATCCCCCTGACTTCAATGGGAATAAAACACATTTTTATGTTCACTGCAAATTCAAAACATCTGTTCTTAGAAAACTAAGAAACAAGAGTAGATGTGATGGCCAACTTTATGGTTGCAATAGAGCCATCATTCTAGGGTACCTCCTCTAAAGAACAGCCATACTGGGTCAGATCAAAGGTCTAGCTAGCCCTGTATCTTGTCTGCTGACAGCGGCCAATTCCAGATGCCCCACAGAGCATGAACAGAACAGGAAATCATCAAGTGATCCCTCTCCTGTTGCCCATTCCCAGCTTCTGACAAACAGAGGCTAGGGCCACCATTCCTGCACATTTGGCTAATAGCCATTGAGGTACTTCTTCTCCATGAATTTATCTAACTTTTTTTTTTTAAACCCATTAAAGGTCCTTGCTACAGGATGTTGCGAAGGTCAGGCGTTCCACAGGTTGGCTGTGCATTGTGTGAAGAAATACTTTTTTGCTTGTTCTAAACCTGCTACTGCTTAATTTCATTTGATGACTCCTAGTTCTTGTGGTATGGGAACAAGTAACTTTTCCTTATTTATTTTCTCCACACCTGTCATGATTTTATAGACCTCTATTATATCTCCCCTTAGTCTCCTCTTTTCTAAGCTGAAAAGTCCAACTCTTATTAATCTCTCCTCATATGGCAGCTGTTCCAAACCCCTAATCATATTTGCCCCATTTTTCTGAACTCCCCTGCCCCCCACTCATGACAAGAGCCAGAAATAGAGACACACCACCCTCACAACATCAGTACAGTCATAGCACTGACAGGCAGAACCAAACCTAGGACCACAAGAGCTTAGTACATGAGCTACTACAGCTTGAGCTATAAAGCCAGCTGGCTCTTAGTTAAGGCTGTAGAGCAAACTCTCTCCCCCGCCCCAACCACTATGGAGACTAATGCACCACACTCAGTAGGTGTGTGGGCTACACAGTGAGTTTGCTCCCATGGGAGATCCCACTAGGAATCCCACATCTTGTGAGCTAACAATGTCCCCACTCAATGCAACAAAACCTCTTCCACCTTTCCTGGGCTCAGTCCTCCATGGACTCTTCACTCATCTCCCAGACTCTGAAGAGCCCTTCTCATTATATCATACAGCACTGCTTCCCAGAGCTTTCTCCTGCAGGTCTAGCCCCTCCTAAGCCACTGACCTTCAGGGATTCTTCCCTGGACTTTCTCATGTCCCAAGCCTGCTTTAGTAGTCCTCTTCCCTCCTGTTTCCCTCTCCCTACAGCCATGGTCCTAAGGTGCAAGTTTCTTCCTGCACCCTATGCAGGTTCTCTCCCAGAGGAAAATCCCAGTCACCTCTCAGCTAGATTTCCTTTCTCTATTACCCTGCAGCCCTTCTTTTATAGGAATCATCCAGCCTGGCTCCCCGCAGCTGGGTCTAATCCTTAATTACCTGTCTCCTCTACAGGTTCCACTAATGGGCTAATTGGTCTTTCCAGCCCCTTTTTACATTGTCACTGCCAGTAAGAAGGATACTCCTCATAACAGCATTAGTAAATAGTCATTCATATAAAGGTTTCCTTTTCTTACTCAACATTTTGGCTATCCATGTGCATTACATGTACAAGAAGAGTTTAGAAAGTTTATGTGATACTTACTAATCTCAGGATTAGACATACAAAGTATTCTGTGTTGCCATGCCATCTCCTTGGTCAAACCCCCTTTTTGCAATTTAAATACATTAAAAGTGTATTGAACAGTTAAACTTTGGTTTTTGCAACATAAATAATCTATTAATAAACAGAACTACAGTGATTCTGTTCATAAAGAAAGTATGAAGGGACAGTATTTCAAAGATCAAGAACTAGCAAACAGCATGTGAGCTATATTCATGCCACAAGTGGAATCCAAATATAGCAGCTAATCTTCAGATCTCCAGTAGGGATGTAAGTGACTAGTATCAGAGGCATGAAGCAGGGGAGCAGGAGCCTGTGCTGGGGGGAGCCATCTTAAAAGCCAGTTCCCTCCAGCACCGTCTCCACGGGGTGGGAGGAAGGGACAGACACAAGGGGGAAACCGCATGAGCAGGGACCAAAGCAGTCCCCGCTCTCCCTAGGTCCCGACTCTTGTGCCCCCCCTTTGAAATGCACAAGAGCCACCCACGGTTCTTATACATTTCAGAGAAAGAGGCGCAGCAAGGAACCTGAATGAGTGAGAACCAAAGCAGTCCCTGCTCACACAGGGTCCCAACTGCTGTGCCTCTCCCAAGAGTACATTTCAAAGGTAGAGGCGCAGCGGGATAGTGAATGCCCCTCTTATCAACTCGTTGAGTAGTCGATGGAAATTCCATCAACTACTCAATTAGCTGATAAATTGAAATTTAATATCCCTAATCTCCAAGTAGTTACCATAGAACAACCTTTTTTAAAGAGAATTAGAGAAGACGATGACCACACTACGTAGCAATGGCTCATACATACCAGTGCTCCCAGTAAGATATTCAAATGCTACCTAGCTGATTAGCAGAGTGCCCTCAGCCCCATAGCTGGCAGCATGTATCTCTACTGTGGGTGGACATCTGCACATGCCTCGGTGCACATAATACATTTATTCCTCATGTGGATGAAAAAATTAGAGGGAATATTGGAACTTACATTTATCTTTTCTAATTAAGAGTCTCATCTATCTCGTGTGGGCCATTTTATGTTTCCTGAAGTAAATTTAAACATCTTTCCTCATCTCTAAAGTTGAAATTTTTTAATGTCAAGAGCCATCTGTACAACTTTTAACATGTATGTCACTGTGCTTATTACAGTTTGAATTTAGCTAACACAGATTTATGTAAAGATATTTTCTTGGAAGTAGTAACAGACTCCACTTGAATATGCATGTTTCAATAGGTAAATTCTTTTCTGTTTTTTCGCTTGCAGTTTGCTTTTTACATTTTGAAAAAATCTGGAAGTTCTGATTTTTTTAAAGTTACACTTTCAGACACACAGCACTTTCCTGAGAGGTGTACAATAATCCAGGTTTGAATCTTTGCCATGAGGATTATCTCTAATTGTGTTTCATAACAAAACCAAAAAGGAAAGCACTTTTCTGAGGTCTTACGCTTTTTTCATTGTAGACATTTCTGTAGAGAACTTTCAGCCTGATTCTGTTTGCCTACACTAGCCAGGATTGACTGCACTAAAATCAATGGACTAACCCCCACTGTAAAAATTATGTATGGGAGAGGAGAATCAGGCCTAGCTATCTTGTGGACTATCAACCTTCCTGGTTGCAAACAAGGAGAACATTTCCTGCCATTCACTACAACAGAACATCCCTGAGGCTATCACCTCAGTTTTTTATCATATGTCTAACTCTGTAATTGACTCATAGACTCATAGACTTTAAGGTCAGAAGGGACAATTATGATCATCTAGTCTGACCCCCTGCACAATGCAGGCCACAGAATCTCACCCACCCTCTCCTAGAATAATCCTCTCACCTATATCTCAGATATTAAAGCCTTCAAATAGTTTGAAGACCCCAAGATGCAGAGAATCCTCCAGCTGTGATCTGTACCCCATGCTACAGAGGAAGGCGAAAAACCTCCAGGGCCTCTGCCAATCTACACTGGAGGAAAATTCCTTCCCAACCCCAAATATGGCGATCAGCTAAACCCTGAGCATGTGGGCAAGACTCACCAGCCAGACACCCAGAAAGTTCTCTATAGTAACTCCTATCATCCCTCCATTGACCTATTTACCACTGATAATGAATGGTCAATTAGTTACCAAGATCATGTTATCTCATCAAACCATCCCCTTCGTGTCCCCCCTCAGCCTTCTTTTGGTTAAGGTAAACAAGCCAAGCTCCTTGAGTCTCCTTTCATAAGACAGGTTTTCCATTCCTCGGCTCATCCTAGTGGCCCTTCTTTGTACCTGTTCTAGTTTGAATTCATCCTTCTTAAACATGGGAGACCAGAACTGCACACAGTATTCCAAATGGGGTCTCACCAATGCCTTGTATAATGGCACTAACACCTCCTTATCCCTACTGGAAATACATCCCAAGACCGTATTAGCCTTTTTCACGGCCATGTCACAATGGCGGCTCATAGTCATCCTATAATCAACCAGGACTCCGAGGTCCTTCTCCTCCTCCGTTACTTCCAATTGGTGCAAGTAACTACAGCATTTGTAGACAATTTTGAAGTTGGCTAGAGTAAGTACCAAAATCATTGAAACCATGGCAGCATGAACTTCAGCATGGGCTAGATGCCTTCGTGATTACCCTGGCTCTCATGGGGTTTGTATGGGCTGAATTGACATCCATGCAGCTACACCTTCACTGCTCATGGTAGATTAAAGCTAGCTCAAGGGAATCTACATCGTCCGTTGTGGTGTAGCCTAAGATGGGCAAGTAATACTGGGTAACTATTTTAGCTGCCTTGTAATGACATGTATCAGCTGGAAACAAAGAGGGTCCAAACCCATATGACTAGCCAACTCTCCATGGACCACCACTATGTACTGTATAGACCATCAATAGTGCATAGGGCAACGATTTAGTAATCTTTGTGTTACATGACAAGGCCCACTAAAGACAGTTTTGTAATCCCGGTGCTTTGAAAGATAATTGACTTACCATCCACTTTATCCTGTACTTTTTCTCTCTACCATTCAAGATCGTTGTGAAGTAACGGCTGAGGTGCAAACCACCAGAGTAAGGAAAAAAGAAGGGAGCTTTCATGGTCAAGTCAGACCTAGCTGAAGATGCAAAACTTAGAACCAGTGTCTGAAAGGTCAAGAATATACATCAAATCTGCCTTCTGGAAGTTTTAGCATATGCCAGTGGATTTTTATGCAGATAGTAACCTAAGGCAAAAATGACCTTGGCAACAGAGACCCAGAGTATTACCCTTGACCCATCTTCTACTGATTTACAGCAGCAACACTAGCAGAAAATATGAGGGCATTGGTTTTTTTCAAGCAGCAAAAATGCATCAAGACCTGGCCTGTACTTAAGCATATCTTCAACTCCATATCTTATAGTGTACAGAAGAGGGAATAAAGATGTAAGTGACAAGACACAGTCATTATGCCTATAAGCATATTTATAAATTATGCCAATTTACTAGTATAATAAACATTGAATATTTAGATCTGATAATTAACATAAACAATCAAGATATAATGCCTATAAGAACCATCAGTCTACAAAGTCACAACTAATTATTTCTGAAATCTAAGGCAAAAAAGAGGTTCAATTAAGTTGCCTTCTGAATAGAGACGAGTCCCATCCACAAAATCCAGGCAATAATGTCTTGCACATCTATAATCTGAAGACTCAATCTAGCTCCTTATAATTATTAAGGGTCGGATTCTGTCTTCCTTAGGCTACAGCTACACTGCAGGCTTATTGTGTAAGAAGCTTTTTGCGGAAGAGATCTGCAAAAATTTATTGTGCAAGAGCACGCCCAGACTGTAAAAGTGCACTGAAAAAGCGGTGCTCTTTTGCGAAAGAGAGTATCCAGACTGCATGGACGCTCTCTCACAAAAAAGACCACCCGGAACCACTTCAGGTAGGGCTTAAGGTCACCAGTTGCTTCCGAGGGCTGGTGCCAGAGCCCTGCAGAGACACGTGTTTAAAGGGACCCCCCTGGACAGCTGTTTCTCTAATGCTGCTGTGGGCTTGCCTACCTCTTTGAGGGACAGCAAAGCTAGAGCAGTGCCTGCTGTGGTTGCTCTGTGATTTTTTAGATGCCACAGCTTTTCCACTAGTGCCATGGAGCCAGAGCTGCCCCTGGACATGCCATGGCCCCACATGGCCATGCTGCAGTTTGTGCATGCCATCCTGCTCCTGTAGGAGTTTGACCCCGAGCTCAATCTGGAGTCCCTCTCCTTGGGTGCAGCTGCTACACTCTGACAACCTCAGCCCACTGTGGAGAGGCGGTTCTGGAGGCCAGCCACCAGTTCTGACTGGTGGGATCGGCTCGTCATGGAGCAATGAGATGACCAGCAGTGGCTACAAAACTTCTGCATGTGGAAGGCTACCTTTTTGGAGCTATGTGCCTGGCTCGCCCCTGCCCTCCAGAGATGCAACACCCACCTGCGGCCCACCATCCTCCTGGAGAAGCAAGTTGCCATTGCCCTCTGGAAGCTGGCCACCCCAGACAGTTACCAGTTGGTGGACAACCGGTTTGGCGTGGGAAAATCCACTGTCGGGGCCCTCCTCATGCAGATAAGGCCCTCTGGGGCTGCAATCCCTGCACGGGAGAGGGGGAGAGTCCTGGCTGTGGGGGATGGAGTGGCGATGGGGGGAAGCCCTGTCCCCAGGAGGTTGTGCTGTTCCGCCCTCACACAGCTCTGCTGCTGGGGAGGGCAGCCTCATAGGGGTGGCTCCTGGGGTGTTTGGGGGGAGAGGGGCTTGGAGGGAGGCGGGCACCTCCCAAGGGCTCAAGCACCCCCTCTCTCTTATTCTCTGTGTGTTTTCAGTGTTTCTTTGTGTCCTTCTCCAGGTGGTGAGGGCTGGATTTGCTGCCCTTGGGTTCCCCAACTCTGGGGGAGCCATAGATGGGACCCACATCCCAATCCAAGCCCCAGAATATCAAGTGGCCCACTTCATAAATTGAAAGGGCTACTATTCCATGGTGCTGCAGGCCCTGGTCGCCACCGAGAATACTTCATGGACATTTTTGTGCCCACATCTTTAGAAACTACAGCCTGTACCGCAAGCTGGAAGCGGACACATTCTTCCCCCACCGGGACTTTGCGGTTGGGGATGTGCAGATGTGGGGACGTGGCATACCCTCCTCATGCCATGGCTGATGAAGCCGTACACCAGATACCTGGACCCCAGCAGGGAACAATTTAATGCCTGCCTGAACTGGGCCAGGATCCAGGTCGAGTGTGCCTTCAGCCGCCTCAAGGTGAGCTTCCGGTCCCTGCTGACTTGCCTCAATGTGGGGAAACACAACATTCCTGAGGTGGTCGCAGCATGTTGTGTCCTCCACAACATTGTGAAGAGGCGGATGGGGAATGGGCATAGCGGGGGGGGACAGAAGGGAGGGAGGGAGCCAGGAGTAGCAGCATGAGGCAGGTGTGCCGCCATGCTGGCCATAATATTGCACATGCGGTCACACCACTGGAGGAACTGGCCCCAGGCATGTTCCCGCCACTCGAGATTGGCGTGGACCTTGTGCACCAGTGTCCACTTCATCCTCTCCAGGACAGTGATGTGCTGCTGCATCAGCTTCTCCTGGACCCTGGCACGCCTTTGTGTCCCCCGGGCTGTGGCAGGCAGCTGTGGTGGACTGGCTGGCCCTTCACTCCCGACTGGTCCAGCTGTGGAGAACACACAAGAGGGAGAGGCAGCCAATCATCCCTAAAGACACTGTCCCTGAGGCCGTGCCCTCCTCTGTGAGCAGCGACCAACAGTCTGCGGCTCAGAGGACCGGGCTGCTCGCTCCCCCCGCCGCCCAGAGACAAGCAGCCAAGGGAAGTGTCTGGCCACAGTGGGATCTCCTCAGGGGTAGCAGAGGAGCTGGGAGCAGCTGGGACCGCCCTGGGGGACCGCACACACAGGGGCAGCTCACAGCCCTGTTGATGGGCATGGCTGCTGTCTTCCATGTGCAGACTAGCCTGCTTCCAGTCAGCACACCTCCCCTCCACACCCCCGCCGTGGCAGGACATGTGTGGCCAGCAGGATCCCAGGCGTGCTCAGGGGCTGCCTTCTGCATCCATGTGCTGCACAGTAATGATGCACGAGGTGGCACGTGCACGGACAGAAGTACAATGTGCAGCCCGAGCAGCCAGAGCGACACTCGCCTCCCCACCCCTTTGCTTCCACCTCCCCCACCCTCTGTGTGAGTGACAAAGAGACCACTCACATGAGGATCGTTCCCAGGTATCCGAGGAGGCCTGGGAGACGTCCAGGCTGACAGGAACTGGCTCCAGGACAGGGTCACGGTGCCTGTGTCCTCCTTCTCCTCTGTGGCCGACTGGCCCTCGCCCCTCCTGCTCCTCCTCCGGCTGGGCGATGACAGGGTTCGGAAGCCCAGAGTCCATGAGGGTGGATGCGGGGGACCTTTTCCCATCCCCCAGGATGGCATGCAGCTGCCTGTAGTAGGGGCAGGTGTGGGGTCCTGCCCCTGAGTGCTCGGTGGCAAGGACATATCCCTGGCGGAGTTCTTTGACCTTACTCTGGACCTGTTCCAAGGTCCAGGGTGGGTGTCCACGCTCCACCAGGGACTGCGCCATCCGGTCATAAATGTCAGTGTTCTGCCACTTGGCCCAGGAATCTTGGAGATTCTCCTCCTGGCCCCACAGCTCCAGGAGGGACTATATCTCCGGGCCAGACCATAAGGGTGCCTGCCTCTTGCTCCCCCTGGGTGGGTCTTGGGACCCCTGCATCTGCTCCCTGTGTGGGCCAGAGGAGTCTTAGGGGGCTTGTGGCTGTGACATGGGTTAGCTGGCCTGAATCAGGGAGAGCTGCGTGGTGAGGTGCTGCTCTCTGGGCTGGCTTCCTGCCGCATGGCTTGTCCAGGGGGCCTGCAGCATTAAGAGGGGCCAGGAGACAGGAACTATAAAACTGTGATGAGTTTTATGGAGTGTCCACCAGAGCACGTGTGCTTTTTCCTGGAAGCTATTTCTTGCACACAAAAAACCTCCTGCCCGTCCACACATGCCTTTTTGTGAAAAAGCTCTTTTGCAAAAAGGCTTCTTCCTTTCAGAAAGAGGAAGACCAATTGCGCAAAAACTCCTCTGTTCTTTCGATTTACTGTCAATTTACTGTCGAAAAAATGCGCTTGCAGTGTTCTTTTAAAGATACCATCTTGAGGGGACTATTATCAACTCTCAGAAGAACAGAGAAAGCAGGGAAATCATGCAAGCTTTTCCTTAGACTGACTTAACTAAATGCAAACAGTCAAAAACATACAGTAAGAATAGCAACATATATGTGAGTGATGGCAGAGACAGCTTTTAAAAAGAAAAAAATTTCATCTGACAATAAATAAGAGGTCCAGAATCTCTTTCTAGCTATTACTATGCAACTCCAGTGAATTCAGTGTGCTTGCAAGGGTAAAGGGAGAGTAGAATTTGGCCAGTGGCTTTAACAGATAAGCCACAAGTCTGCACAGTGCTGTATGAGAAAAAAGTAATTACATTATATTTGTGATTGTAATAAACATAATGCAATATCACCAGAAAATTACAGCTTTTCCAATATTTATCAGTTTAATAAAATCTGTTGCACATAAATTGATTTTAAATTTAATTTCTTTCTTTCATATGTAAAATATGGTTAAATGATCAGCACAACAGTGGTCCGTTTTCATGCTATTTAAAATAGATGTCATAACAATCTATTTGTAGCTATTTCTATAGCTGTAGGTTGTAGGCTTTCCTAGTTGTGTGGTTTTTATGCAGTACTATATTTCCATTAAGGATTCCTGAGAGGCCCATAAACTGCTGAAGAAAAGGATCCCTGAGATGTTGAACATCCCCCGAAACCTGTCTTGTGCCCTCCCCCAGGGATTGTTCACACAATGCCCCAAATAAAGTCACAAATTCTCAATGGGTGTCATTGGGGAGATTTGCCTGACTAAGGATTGCAGTTAAAAATCTCAGGGGAGTAGCGGTGGTGGGACAGCCCCACTACAGGCCACTAGTAAGGAGGATAGGGTCACGGACACACACAGCAGTGCCACACACGGCACAGGCTCATGCCCGCACTCTCAGGGCAGCATCTAGTCCTGGGCAAGCACAGCGAGGCGGAGGAGAACAATAGGGCAGGGATAGAAGTCCTCTCCCAGTGGGAGGCTGTTACTGCCAGACCCGGCGTGTGCATGGCATAGAGGGAAGCCAAGCCACCCCGTTGCCTCCCCTCCCACCCATAGTCTCCTGGGTTGGCCGGCACCTTCTCATGCTTGCTTGTCACTGGGACATGGAGGTAGCAAGGCTCCCCTGGGACATCTGTGCCCTTGCAGGACAGTGCCTGCTGTCTAGGCCGTGGATGGCCTTGCTGAAAGCACATAGCCATCATCTGAACTGAGAGCTTTCCGTGTCAGCTCACACATGAGGGCTAGGCTTCAGGCACCGTCTCCTGGGATGACTGCTCTTCTCTCTAATCTTCACAGCTGGACCAGCTGCAAGTGAGGCACATCCACCATCTCCTGAGCCAGCCTCACGACCCTGCAAGAGCCGCCGCGGCCGCAGACAACCCCAGGAAGACCTGCAGTGGGAACTTGTTGCTTGCATGTCCTGCAGAGGTCTCTGGAGTGGCCATGGATGCCGACCTGGAGGAGTGCTGTGCTCACAGGGCACTGCACTGCAACATCTGGCTGGAACTGTCCCAGGAGACCTGGAGCATGTGTGAGGCATACACCGCCACCACCAATTGCCTGGTGGCTGCCATTGAGCCATCCAGTAGCCAACTCCCCCACTCCTGCTCCCACTCCTGCTCCTGCCCCTGCCCTTCTGGCCTCTCCCCCTCGTTCCCCTCCCATGGCTGCTGAGGGCCCAGCACACAGGGCGGTGGGGCCACCCAAGGCAGGAGCCAGTCCAGGCCCCATCCCTGACCCTCTCCTCCTCCCCTTCTACCTCCCTTCTCCTCCCTCCCAGGTTCTTTCCTGCATTATATTTACCCCAAAATTTAAAAAACCCAGGTTATTCTTTCAAAACAAAATGTCTGGTTTATTGTATCTGCAGGGGAAGGGAAGAAGGGAGGGCAGGGGAAGGGAAGAAGGGAGTGAGGGAGGAAAGACACAGTGGGGAAATGCAGAGGCCCCTTGTGGGGAGGCCCTTGGGAGAGTGTCACAGGTGTCCTTATCTGAAACTCTCCCTCAGGGCCTCCCAGATGTGCACACACCCCTGATGGGCCTGGTGGATGGCAGTGGTGTGTGACTGTTCAAATGAGCTGCTCTGCCTCTGCCCCCTACCCTGGAAGGAATGTCTCCCCTTTGTTCTCGCACCAGTTGTGCAGGACACATCAGGCCAACACCATCTGGGAGAAGTTCCATTCGCTGAGGTCCAGGCAGGTGAGGAGACAGTGGAACCTCCCCTTCAAACACCCGAAGGCGCCCTCCACTACAATGCAGGCCCTGCTGAGCCTGCCATTGAAACATTCATTGGGGGGGTCCAGGTGTCCCATTTAGGTTCATTAGCCAGGGGAGCAAAGGGTAGGCTGCATCCCCCACGATGCACATCAGCATGTCCACTTCCCCGACCCTGATGGCACAGTTGGGAAAAATGTGCCGGCGTGCGTCCTCTGGAACAGGCTGGAGTTTCTGAAGATGCAGGCATCATGTGCATTCCCTGACCACCTGATGTTGATGCTGGTGAACCAGCCTCAGTGGTTCACAAGGGCCTGCAGCATAACTGAAAAGTACCCCTTCTGGTTGATGTAATTGGAGGCTCGGTGGTTGAAGGTCTGGTTGGGGTTGTGAGTGCTTTCCATGGCCCCCCCTCAGTTAGGCAAGTACATGGTGGCAAAGCTGCATGAGCATGGCTTCAACGGTCAATCGCCCCACACTGAACTAGTTCCCAATGGAGCGGTAGCTGTCTGGCGTGGTGAGCTTCCCAAGTGCAATGGCGACCCACTTCTGAAGGGGGATGTCACATGTGGGTGCCCCGTCACCTAAGGGCAGGGGCAAGCCACTCACAGGGATCCAGGAAGGTGTCCCCTTCTGCATGTGAAAGTTCTGGAGCTGCTGCTGGTCATCCCACCACTGCATGACGATCCAATCCCACCAGTCAGGGCTGGTGCCCCATCGCCAGAAGCAGCGGTGCACGGTGTGCAGGGTAGTGCTGCATGAGCAGCACATAGAAAGAGCTGAGGAGGTGCTCCACAGTGAGCCTTGGGTCCTGTTCCTGCAGTGCCACGTGGGCAGTGAACAGTAACTGCAACAAGAGATCTAAAAGCCAGCGAGTGCTTTGCAGCAGGTCTGGCTCCATGGCAGAAGTGCTGTGGTATCTGCAAGGGCAACCAGACCATGCAGTAAGATGAGTTTGCTATCGATGAAGAGGTAAGCAAAGGTGAAGAGTCTGAGACACAGCCTTCGAGGGTAGTTCCTTTAAGCACGAACCTCAGATAGCCTCAGATAGCCTCAGGCAGCAGCTCCAGGATGTGACTGCTGTCCTGATGCCCTGCCTGAAGTTATTCCAGGGGGCTTTACATGCGATTCAGCCTCCAATCAGCTATAGATCTGCTCTATTTTGATGGGCATTTGTAGTGTGGACGCGCTATTTCAGGGGTGGCCAACGTGTGGCTCTTCAAAGAAAAAATTGCAGCTCCCGCATCCGCGGCTCTGAAAGGGGCAGCGTGTTTCTGTCTGCACGGGACACTAGTGCAGACTTCAAAATGGCCGCTTTCAAAATGGCAGTGCCAGGGCTTTTTTTTTTTTTTCTCAACAACTTTTTTTCCTTGGCTCTTTGCGTTGTAGCCACAACTATTTTGGCTCTTCATCTCTAATGGGTTTTGCGCTGTTTCAAAATAGCTATTTTGGGAGTTGTTATTCCAAAATTGCTTATTTCAAAATAAGCGCATAATGTAGACATACCCTTAGAGACTAACCAAAATATATAGAATCATGAGCTTTCATGAGCAAATTTATATGATGATGCAGGTTTTGCCCACAAAAGCTCATGATTCTATTTATTTTGGGTAGTCTCTAAGGGTATGTCTACACTGCCACCCTAGTTCAAACTAGGGTGGCTGATGTAGTCATTCAAACTTGCAAATGAAGCCCGGGATTAAAATATCCCGGCTTTATTTACATGTTCAGCGCCGCCATTTTTAAATGCCCGTAGTTTGAACCCCTGCCCAGCTACACGCGGCACGGACTGGTAGGTAGATCCTAATTTGAACTACCATTACTCCTCCTGCAATGAGTAACAGTAGTTCGAATTAGGAGCTTTAATTCGAACTACCTAGCCCATGCCGCGTGTAGCCGCGGGCAGAGGGTTCGAACTACCGGGCATTTAAAAATGGTGGCGCCCGGGAACATACAAATAAAGCCTGGGATATTTTAATCCCGGGCTTCATTTGCAAGTTTGAATGACTACATTAGCCACCCTAGTTCGAACTAGGGTGGCTAGTGTAGACATACCCAAAGTGTCACAGGACCACTCGTCGTTTTTAAGGGCTGCAGTGTTGGACCTTTACATTGTAATGTTGACCCCTTGTGAAACTGTTCTTATTAGAGACTGCACAAAATCAATGGGAGGGGATGGCACTTATAAAATATCTCTGAGTATTTTTATAAGTGTGATGTAGGGAAGATGCTTAATCTACCCTCTGACTTGGCTTCACATCAGTAAAAATCTGGATACTTCCCTACCTCACTAGGGCAATGAGAAGATAAAATCCATGGTTCTGAGGCACTTAGATACTATAATGTGAAGGAACACATAAGTATCTAGATAGATTTTTGTATCACTTTAAAGACAGATAGTGTGTGTGCTCTACCTGGGAGACTTTACTTTCATTCTTTCTTGTTTTGCTGAGTCTCTTAAACTAAAGTAAAGCTCATTCATACTGAAAAAAGTATGATTGCTCTCTCTATTCAGAGACACACAATTATTACTAATAGAAGATTCCTTCGGCTTAATATTTCTGTAACCTCCTCTGGCATCATACACTGGTAATCTTTCTCCTCCTACTTCACGCTTTTGATAAGCCTTCTGGTCCCACAGCAGATGCATTGAGAATCTTCTCCTTCTAAGTATCCTGCATATGTTTCATTAAAAGTGTTTGTTTCTTTGATCAGCTTGAAGTTCTAATGTGGAAAAAAAAATTTTTTTTTGGACTTCACTTGGCAGCACATGGTCCCGAAATGAATAGCAGCACTTCAGCACATGCAGACACGAAGGGTCCTAATGTCAATCATTTACTCATTGCCAAATTATGTGCCTGTCCTTCCAACGATGCCTTACAATTTGCACTGGCACCCAAAGATAGAAAACAGCCTTTTTATTTGTTACATTGTGGAACTGAACATGAAAGAACATGGTGGGAGGTGCCAAATGGGAACAGCAGAAAATGGAATATATTTCACTTCATGTTGCTTAGCAATAGGTAGCACAGGAATGCTGACATTTTCCGGGGGGGGGCATGATCCATTCCACACTCACAGTAGCAAGTGGAAATATTTTGAGAGACAAAATGGAACCACAGAAATAATGGCATTAATGGCTACAAAGAAAGGCAGTAGCTTGGTGGGAATCACTGTGGCTACTAAGAACTGAAGCTATTTGAGTGTTCACTAGGGGAAAGAGATGAGACCATTTAGTAGAACTGGGTAAATAATAGATGATTTGCCATGGAGATCTTAAAAAAGATACCATGCCAAGAAGAACTGCCCAAAGCTGTTACATATTTTAGAGTTCTGGGGTATGTCTACACTGCAACACTATTTCGTAATAACTAGTGCTATTCCAAAATAACTTAGTCCGCATCTACACAGCAGGCAGTTATTTCGAAATAGTGTCGAAATACTGTCAAGCTGGAGGACTTATTAGTCCGACTCCTGTAAATCTCATTGTATGAGGAATAAGGGAAGTCAGAAGAAGAATGCTCTATTTCAAAATAAGTGCTGCATGGATGCTCCCTATTTCGAAATAAGATATGCAATTGACATAGCTCAATTTGCGTAGCTTATTTTGAGTTAAGCCCTGCAGTGTAAATGGTGAGCACTGTGGGTTTGTTGAGTACCTGTACTACTGAGTTGTGGCACTATGTGAATTAGGGTACAGGCTAAAGATGGTCATCACTCTGTTTTCTCCACATTTCACCTGTTGCCCTTTCACCAACTTTATAAAGAGAGAGGAAGTGGTCAATCACTCTTCTATGATGACTGCTAGCATCCCATTATTTTTCAGAGCCACATATGGCAAAGATGATGTACATTACTGACAGATATTGATGCTGCTGCCAATGAAACTAAGACACGTCTGCACACTTGCCCATAGTGAGGTGGAATTTTCCACCTTTGAACCTGACCAAAGCTGTCTGCTTCTGCCTTTGCTCTTTCAAGAATCACCAGAATAGGCTTAGTCAGATGGGCAGAAAGGGTTTAAATTTTGTTTAACCTTGGAATAAGCCCGATTGTCAACCACCAGGACAGCTCCCCCAGTGCAAACCTTTACCATAGACATGGAAAGCCACATTTTGTACTGGTGGGGCTTTTGCCGCTATGGAGCCTACTCCCTGAATCCCCATCATAGACAAAGCCATAATGTCTGCCTCCATGAAACTAAAAATTAGCTATTGAAGCAAAACGAAACAAGGTCCAGCAGCGGATTTGATGAAACCACCTCACAGTAAATATCCCCAGGTTTCAGGCTGGGCAGAAACTCAGTGTTAGGACTTCTAGAAGGGACAACTTATTATTTACTCTATGATTTATTTACTCTGCAGTTACTGCTCTGCCTTCTCATCTACAGTGGCACTTTCTCTGACACAGCACACTCAGTAGGGTTAGGGAGAGGGTATCCTCTGTGGAAACCCTTCTCTCCTCCTATGCCTTCATTTTTCCATCATCATCTAGACAAATGTCTATACACTCTTGTGGGAGTCATGGCACACAGCCATTTTCCAAGATAACTCTGGTAAACCCTCTGTTGATGGAAGAAATTCCCCATCAAAGGCATAATTGGAATACATCCCTGCAGCTATGAGTTCTGCCTTGGGTCTCTTACCATGGTGACACTGATGTTTTTTTACCTTGGGAGACCATAAAAGAAATAATGAAAAAAAGGACAAGTGGCCCATGATTAGAGTATTGGCATAGAATGCAAGACACTTTGGTGCACGTCCCTGCTCTGCCACTGACATCCTGTGTGTGTATGTTTTGGTCAGGCCTAGCTGTGTCTCATTTGCCCATCTTCAAAATGGGGATGATAATACTTCCATATGTCAGAAGAGTGCTATAAGAATAAACACATTAAGAATAACAAGGTGCTCATATGCTGTAATAACAGAGGACATATGAGTACCTAAGCTAGCAGAATCATCACCTTTCTGCCTGCTGTAATTGTTGTCAGTTGTAATGACACTCCTTTCAGGTGGCATGTGTACAAGTCAGTTCCCAGGTTGGTTAAGCTAATAATAAATTCTTAAGTTGTGAAATCCTTATTTTGATTATTAAAAAAGAGAGGGTAGGTGGTAAATACTTTTTTTTCTAACTTACTCACAGAGAATGACCTACTGCAGGCTCTCACTCAGAGGAAAAGAGATCAGCAAAATGGTTTTTGTTGACCTTCCTACCCAGAGGAAGACAAGCTCATACAATGAGGTAGCAGGAAAACACCATGTGTCAAATGCACTATGAAAAGTTGCTCCAGAATTTCTGAGGACCATGGAGAAAGTTCAGCTAAATTTTCACTAGCACAGAAGGTTTCATGAAATCCAAACTTAGGCAGGAACAAATGCTAAGTATTTGACCTTCACTATGGAAACTTTGCACAACTCTAATCAACATCCTGCCTGAATGAATGGTACAGCACGCATATTTGTACAGACTCACCCTTAACACTGCTGACATTCATAAAATACCTCCGCTTGTACAATTTTTCCCATTGGAAAAAGTATAATGTTACAGTTCATACAAAGATGTGGTAGTAGTACACTGTGGCTATGTCTACACTCGCGGCTTCTTGCACCAGAAATATGCAAATGAGGCTAAGCGTGGAATATCGCCAAGCCTCATTTGCATACCTAATGAGCCACCATATTTGCAGAAGAGGCTCTTGCACCAGAAGGTGCTGTCTACACTGCCCCTTCTTGCGCAAAAAAACCCTCTTGCGCAATGCCATTATTCCTGAAAATAATCGGCGTAACGGCATTGCGCAAGAGGGTTTTTCTTGCGCAAGAAGGGGCAGTGCAGACAGCTCCTTCTGGCGCAAGAGCCTCTTCTGCAAAAATGGCGGCTCATTAGGTATGCAAATGAGGCTCGGTGATATTCCACATTTAGCCTCATTTGCATATTTCTGGCGCAAGAAGCCGCGAGTGTAGACATAGCCTGTAAGTCCTAGCACATATGGTACTCTTAACTTTCACTAAGCAAAGTAAAAGTATCCTGAATGATCTAACTTTGCATCCTTTTTATAAAAAGAGATTTGTAGCTTATTTCCATTGACTTTCCCCTTTGCATGAACAACTTCAGACTTTATTTTAAAAGCCTTGGCTATTGCAGTTGTAGTGCTTGGAGGTAATTGAAGATTCTGGCTTCCCACATGCCTTAAAAGTACTTATCTTTTTTCTGCCTTGTATTTATTCTGAAACCAACTATGCAAACAAATTAATAATTTCTTACTGTACTGATTAATTTTGCATGGGGTACACAATGCTGCTACGTATGGAAAAGGAGACAAAGTATTTTGCATATTTTTCCTTTTGTTGACCCCTTGAGTGCGATATCCCTCTGGCATTGAACAGGCCTGCTTTTTTAAAGTGAGGTTAGCATTACAAGGGCAAGTCTTTTGACTTGAGAAGATGGTGTGCAACCCACTGAAGAGCAAATGCAGATAGCTCAAGGCACCAGACACACAGACAAAAGATCAATGGCTGTGGTGAAGCAGGCGAGAACATCTTCACCACCCTACACCCACTTCTGTGTGGATTGTATCAGAGTTACTGGTTGAGGGTGTGGGAGTGTTTCATAGCACTCCCATCGTTAGTCCCTAAGCTGTGTGGCTCCTCCCAAGTAGAAGGGAGCGCCTGTACTTAGCTCCGGAGGTCCCAGGTTTAAATCTACCTGGTGGTGGTTACAGTTGCTCAATTATGCAACCAAACTTTCCTTAACTGGGAGTAGGAGGGAGACAACGAAGAGTTTATTTCCTATGCTGCATCAGTTGCAAACACGTGTTCTACTTGCTTACATGCTATGAGCAGTTTCAGCTGGATATGGCTTTCCTCTTCACTTTCTGTCCTAAACTGTTGGGTAAACTTCTGTTTTATTCTCTGTTCCTTCCCAAAAGTGGCTGCCTTTCTTTGGAGAGTGAGATGATCCCTGTAGTGTAAACATATAAGCCAATCCTGAAGGCATCTGTGAGGCTCAGGACTACACTTGAAAAGGTTTGCTAGTATCATAATCCCCGTGTAACTATACCAGGAACCCTTCCACATATAGATATAGCTCACACCCCCAAAAAGAGTGCTTTTGCTGGTTGGTTTTATAGATCATCTCAAAGAGCTAAGAAAACCACACTGACAAATCAAGGTTTTGCTGGTATAAATATATCTGCACTATGGCTTTTGCCAGTATGGGAATGTCATTTTAAAAAACCATACCCTAGCCAACATTACTATGTGGGCAAAAGTTGCTAGTATGAGTAAGGCCTCTTTTAGCAAATATTAATCCCTACGTGAAAAAGTGTTTTACAATTACAATTTATTATTATTTGTTTGTATTACAATGGCACTTATTCAGGGATCAGGATTCCATTGTGCCAGGCACTGCACAAACATAGTAAGGAGACAGTTTGTAGTTGTGGTTAATGGTCAGATGCAACATTTGGCTGAAACAAACAAATGGGTTGTGGGGTGAAAGTGAAAAGAATAGAACGCAAGGTAATACAAGCATATTTATGGTAGCTTATCTTGTCAATTCCCTGTTTATTATCACAGGGCAGTAGGTATCATGGCCACAGTGAGTTTTAAGGTGGGATTTGGAGGTGAATAAGATAGTAACTTTAAAATTGTTTCAGTGAGGAAAAACAAATAAGTAGAAAAAGAATGTTAGGCAACCTCAGCACAACTGAGTACACTTAAATGCTGAGATTCAGCAACATGCTTTTAAAAACACCACTTTAAAAATGTTTGCTGTCCCGGGTCATTATACAACTGAGGAGTTCTACAGGCGATGAAGCAGCTGTTAATTTAGTTGTGGCATACCTAGCATCAGTATGGACAAGGCTGCAGGATTTGTTTGAAGGTTTGACTGAATTACACTAGCCATAGCATTGAAAGGTATTTGTCTGAAGTGACAGGGAGCAAGGCTCGTCTGTTGACAGTATAATTCTGCTGTGGTGCTGCTGTTTCATTATGGCAGGTGCAGCTTGTTAGACACAAGGGAGATAGGAATGGGAAGAAGAAGAAGAAGAAGAAGAAGGTGGCACAGGAAATTCCATATGGAAACTCTGGGAGGGAAAGTCAAGGAAGAAGGTTAGTCTGAGATTAAAATTGTGTTATTGTTTCTGAGTTTTTCAAAGCCATGTAGGGCTTTCATTTCAATGGGGAAAGGACTCCAACCCCTGTAGGCAGTTTTGTAAATCTCTGCTGAAATGCCTAATCTACTGCTCATTAAAATTAGTGAAAGGAGACTCCCTGTTGACTTCAAAGGGCATTTGATGTGGTCTGGGTGCTCTGATCTGCTGAGGATGGGATAGGAACTTAGCTCATTACTACTGCAGAGATCTTCCCATGATGGCAAGGCTGTCTTTGCCATGTTTAGAATCAATCAGATCTTACCTTCACTTCCAGATAGCTACAGAATGACTAAAAGGAGCCTCTGTCCTTGACAGTTCATCATAATGGCTTTCTGACAGGAAAGAACAGATGCTACAAGGTGATCATGCTGTCATGGAAGTTGCTGATCAATTTGGGCTTGATGGAGGTAGCACTGGCTACTGATTTCCATACAGTAAACTCAGGACATGCCATAAATGGTGATCTCCTATCTATCCATTCTTCACACTAGACTTTTTGTGATACTCAGCAGTCCAGCTGAATGCAAGACTGGCTTATCAGCAATGAAGTTCCGTTTAGACTGACCTTTCAAGCAGATACATGATCAATACATAGTTGCCGCAGTGCTGTAAATCCAGAGTAATGACCCTCCATTTGGATATACTGAAGCACGTTAAGTCATGGCTCGGGCACTCAATGTGATTCTGTAACATGCTTTTTGCTTTGAATCGGCCTTCTCCCCTGACTGAGTCTATTTGGCTTCAGTCTCTGCTCAAGCTGCTCACTCACTTTCTTAATGGCTTATACAAAGACAATAAAACTCTCCGGCATATCCACAGGAAGCTAGACCTTTGTCACTTGATTTCCCCTGAAAAGCCCTCTGTCTTTCAAGTATTTAATGGATTTGATAATTATATTTATTATGCATTCAACATCAATGTCTAGACTACATTGTAAAAAGAGCTTGGAATGATAACATTTGCCTTCAGTCATATTTTGTACTGACTGACAAGGAAGAATCTGCACTTTGAGTCTCTTTGAGGCACAGAAGGAAATATTATATAGATTTGCATGGCTTTCTTACTATAATTATTAACTATGGTAGTGCCAGCTAGCCCTAACTGCGATGAGTGCTCGTTGTACGAGGCTCTCTACTGCGCTCCTGGCTCTCTTGCATGTGGGATTTGTCCCATAAGCACTATTGCAGTAGGAAATAGAACATTGGAAATAATTAATGTTTTGGCTCACTGACTTTATAAAAAAATGTTGGGGGTTTCAAGGAACTGTTTCAATTCAGTCCAAAATTAATATTTTGTTTGTTTTTCAAGCTTTTTAAACCATTAAATAAAAGTGAAGTCAATTTGAAATATAAATTACAATGCTTCATTTTGAAAAATCTTGAAAGGAAACATTTGGGGATGTTTTAGAATTTTTCTTTTAGGAGTTCTTTATTTTTTCAACTGAAACAATTCTGCATATTCAACATGAATCCATGAAATATTTCAGATGGCCCAAATCTATACTTTTTAGCCAACAAATTTTCAGACAAACATTTCATTCAGATCCAGAAAGAAACAATGAAGCCCATCCACCATAGGGTCTGTGGGGCCATCACAAATCTCACCACTTTCCTCTGTATTTGCAAGTAACACTTCTTCAACCTTGCCTTCAGAGCAGTGTGTATACTTACAAATAAACAAACCAAAAAAAGCCCCAGAAACAACTATCAAAACAAAACACACCAATGCACCCACAAATCTTCACTTGGGGAGAGGATGGGAAATGAAACAAACCATATATGAAAGATGTTGGTCATGAATTACTGTTATATTACTATTACAGAAGGTGATCAGATACCATTGTGATAAGACTGGTATAGGAACCTAAGAAGTATAGACAAGAGCCACCCAGAATTGCTTCTCTAATCTATTTAGGTATTGAGATGACTCCTATTATTATAGCATAGGAGAGTCATCAGGCAGATTCAATTCTGGTTTTAACACTGGAGTTTCACTCATCTGTATATAATGTAAAGGTTTTTAATATAAACTCTTACTTGGCTTTGTGTCTGAGTTAGTAGGTTGGCCTATGTGATATTTGTAGCAGAAGAGGCTGACAGTAAAGAATGTATCCAATGTACTTATAGCTATGTTGGTCAAATGATATCAAACAGGCAAGGTGGGTAAGGTAATATCTTTTATTACTAACTTCTATTTGTGAGAGAGACCAAGGTTTTGTGAAACAAAGCTTCTCTTCAGCATCAACAGAAGTTGGCCCAATAAAAGTTTTGGAAGTTGGCCTCATCTACCTTATCTGGCAAAAAATGAGGAATTCAACACTTTCAGCACAGGGAGCAACAAACTCCTTACAGGCCCATTAGCAATCATAAAACAATGTCCAACATAAAACAAATTGTGTTAGTGTTTACCTGTGGGATAATAATCACATTGGGAGTCAGTTGGGTGGCTTTCCCTCATTAGATGTTCATGCCTAACATAAGAAAAAAGTTGGGAAACCACAAAATAAGAGCCATTGGCTAGGACAATAAAAGGTATCAAATATACTGTTCTCACTGCAAATTAAACCTGTTGATAAAAGAACTTGTAGAAATAATGTCCCTTGATGGAATAATGTTACAATACAGTAATTCCTCATTTAACACGTGCCCGCTTAACACGTTTTCGCGATAGCACAATTTTTTTTTTAAGGAACGGTTTTTGAATTACACGACCATCCCTGGAATAACATGATTTCCCCAGCCGGCCTGTTGCCGGTGGCTGCGCGAGGCTTCCCCTGCCTCCCTGCAAAGTGGCGGTGGGTTCACCGCTTGATGCACCGTTCCCCGGCGATCCCCCCCTCGCCGAATGCAGAGCGGGTCCTGGCAGACCCGTCACAGGGGCATACTCCCAACCCAATCCCCCTCGTCTCTTCTCCCCTTCCCTTCCCCAGAACCAAACACCTCCCCTCCCTGCTGTAACCCAGTCCCCTTTCTCCCCCAACCTTATGTCCCGGTCCCAACAGACACCGCCGCTTGAAACGCAACCCCCACCTTTTCCATTATTTTCAATGGGAAAATTGACCCTGCATAACACATTTTCACTTAACACGATCATTTTCTGAAACATATCTATAGTGTTAAATGAGGAATTACTGTAGTGAATAAATATATACCTCATGACCACAAAATCTTTAAGCCATAGATTCATTAAAATCTGTTCAAAAGCACATCTCCCTTTTAAGTTACCTTTAGGCAACCCAGAAATTATTCTCATGTAAATTAGCATTACAGCCAGTCAACATTTTTTAATAAAAAAATTGTTTTTAACAAAAATTGTCCCTTTTTTTGCAATTACCTTTTCTGGGAAAATATGTTTTTCTTTCAAAATTGTCTTTCTTTTAATTAAAAAAAAATTAGGAAGTTTGTTCAAAAACTAATAATATTTTTATTCTCATTGAAAACCCAGAACATTTCCATGAAAATGTTCTACAAGAAAAGAAAAATGTTCTTTTTTTAATTCACAGAAAATTCCATTTTATGACTAATTCCAACAAATATATTTAAATATAATGCATAAAACAGTCCTTTTACTTTACCACCATACTAAAGTCTCAGTCCAGAAAACCAGTTCAATATATGCTTTACTTTAGGCATATGCATAATCCTATTTTGAAGACAATGGAAACACACACATTAAAGTGCTTTGCTGCACTGTGACCTTACGTTATCTGCTATATATTTGAGAGATCTTGTCTGTCTATCTGTCTGTCCATTTGTTTGTTCAAAAACAGTAAGAGCTATGACCAACAAATTTGGTATACAGCTTTCTTTTATCAGAACTTAAAGCAAGGTCAGGGTTTGTTTATGCCAGGAAAATGGGATGTACCTGGAATGGGATTGCTTTCTCATAAAACTATACAGTAAAGAGACAAAATCACCAAGCAGGTGAAAGGGGCTGGCTAGGGGTATGCCCCCTCCCCCATCAGGATTACCCCAGTCCTGAGCCTCCCACCCCCAGGCTCTCTTTGGAAAGGGTGAGGGGGCAAAAGTTCCCCCTCCCCAATTCATACAGGGACACATAAAGCCATATAGAAAAGAAACAGAATTGCCAGGCACGGTCCCTGTCCAGGGCTGTCTCATCCCCGAGCCTCTCCCCTCCCTCTCCCTGGGAGGCTGAAGCTTCCCCCTCCCAGATCCATATGAGAACATTGCTGGCTGTTCCCTTTTGTCAGGGAGCAAAGGGATATTGCACAGTTTGCTGCATTTCTCTCTCTGGCTGGGGAGCACAGGGGGCACACAAGCTTGGACAAGTCCCAGCCAGTGGACATGCACTTCTGTCTCAGCTGTGCCCGCTGGAGCGGGAGCTGCAGCAGCCATCAAGAGGAGCTTCTCACCTTTCCCAAACTGCTGTGGTGAGTGAGAACTGGGGTTGTCCTCTCTCCCCAGGACAGCCTGCATATTGAACCCTCATCCCCAGCTCCCACCCCAGAGCAATAATTCAAATGAAGCATGCACATTTTCATTTATTTTCCAAAAGACAAAATTAATTGAGTTAAGGACCCAGGCAATGCTGAGTAAATCTTCTAGCATATTAATACATTTTAAATCGACTCAGCTTTTTCTCTGTCTCCTGTGTGTACAACTTCTCTATCTGCAGTGACAAATGTCTCCATTCTTTGGCTAATACCATTTCTTCTCTAGGTAGTGTGTGTTAATGCTAAGCTGGTAACATATCAAAGATGCCCCACAATGGCAAAGAATAGTGAGTAGAAAAGCATATGCTGAAGTATCACAATGTATTTTGTCACATGATCCCAGGCTCTTTGTTGTCATTAAAAGTTGCCTTGCCCCCCAACAGTTCAGTAGTTTCACATTAAATTTTTCTAATGTCTTTAATAAAAAATGATATTTTCCTACCCATTGCAGAAGATGTTTTCTCCGGCAGGTACATTGTTGAACATGTTGCATTCACAACATGACATAAAGTCTAAAAATCGCAAAGAGACTAATTACTGGAGGAAAATTACACCAAAAGACCAATTTCCTCATGATTAAAATGACAGCCTGGTGTTGTGCTTCCTGGCCTGATTGGGCAGTCCGCCTATGAAACATTATATTATGTACTATGGCATGGCAGGAAAAGGCACTTTGGTACAGTAAGCAACACTGAGAAAACAGGATGAGCTAACCGCTAAATCCGGTATAATTCTAAGTCTTATTTCTACTATTTATGAATGTGGTGTTAAGAGAGTGCATTGGCTTCCTTTCACGTGGATTAAGAAAAGCTAACAGTATCATGATCAACTAGAGCATTAGAGAACTACAGGTATATTATCACCAAAATGTGCATTTATATCACTGTATTGATACAGAGTTAGAGGGAAACAGATCAAACATGATATGGCTGAGCTCCATTTTGTTAACAGCAGAAAAGTTCTCCAGTTGCCGCCTCCCTTTTACCTTGCAGCATGAGTTTATGCTGCTGTATATTTCTATACAATTTCTTGGCTGTTATTCCCCCTTTGTCACAGTTTCTATTTATTTCAGTACTGGCCAACCAAATTGGACTTCTTCTTCCTAATTCTCTTTTCCACTTCTTCCTTTTAAGCCTCATAATACCGAATTTCCTCCAAAACATTCTTGAAAATTTTCACCCTCCCTCCTGATGTTCCCAGCCAGGAAACAAACATCTCTGTTTTCTCCCAGTTTTTCTCCAGCCCTCTCTGCTATTCCTCCACATTGCTCCACTTGTCCTCTTTCCCCTTCATCTTTTCTTCCATATTTTAAAATATGAAGATTTCTAATTATTATTATTATTCAGGAATGGTCAGCTCCAAAATGGTGATTCATCACATTCCCAGTGCTAGTGCAGTGAGGTGCTCAGAACAGCATGTCCCAGATATAACCTTAGTGTCAACCATAACTGCATATTTGGTACGCAGGAATCCCAATGGATCATACTGAAAATAGCTCTGTAAATAGTTTGTCTCACTGAGGCCATGTCTACACTACAGATAAGATCAAAGTAGCCACAGTCAATCTTCATGGGTTCTAATTAGTGGATCTAGTGAAGCATACTAATTCGAACTGAGAGGGCACTCTGGTCGATGGTGGTAGTCTTGTTTCTATGAGGAGTAAGGGAAGTCGAAAGGAGAATGTGCTCTCTTTGACTTCCCACAGTATGGATGGCTCCAAAATTCGAGTTAAGATATTTTGACTTAAGCCACAATTTACATAGCTGAAGTTGTGTATCTTAATTCAACCTTATCCCATGGCATAGACCAGGATGTGTTCTATATTCCCAAGGATAGAATAACCATGTAAGTAAAACATTCACTACTAGAGTCTGTTCCATGATCAAGACAGCTATAGAGACACCATGTTGAAGAGCTGACAGGAGGAAATGAGAAAAGAAAAGAAAAGAAAAGAAAAGAAAAGAAAAGAAAGAAAAGAGGTATATATAAAACAATACATGGTACAAAAAATGTAATTTGAATACTTCTACTTATCCTTTCTCATAGTACTGTTAGGGGACATCCAATGAGCCTGATAGGCAATTAATTTAAAATTGGCAAAAGGAAATAGTTTTTCACACCACTCACAATTAACCTGTAGAACTCATCACCTTCATTGCCACTGAATATCTCTTGAAACAACAAGCTCAATGTTATTTAAATGAGCACTATTACAAAAGGTAGTACAGAAATATACAGCAGTGTAAACTTATGCTTCAAGGTAAAAGCAAACCAATAATTACCTGGCTTTTCAATGGCATAATTCTACTGAGTCCATTTAATTTACTCCTAATTTAAAACAGTGTGAGAGAGACCAGATGGAGATCCAGTGCATATTCCTCTATAACTAATAAATATACTACTACTTAATGCATTTGTTTCCGTTGTTTGAGGACACATTGTGAAATGGCAAGTACAAAATGTAGATTTTTGCTATTAAGCAACTATCATTCATAAATCATGTCTATAAGTAGAATATAATGCTACAAGGCTGTGGGTCTCAACATATATTTCATATTGATCCAAATCCCTTGTTAATATGGAAAAAGCTTTCAGGAACTCCTTCTAGTCCAGCCATAAAGGGAGGAATATCGGTCCCACAAGGGTTGTAGCCACTAACATGAGAATGCATGCAGTATTGTGTAAAACTACTGCTATAACTTTTATCTACTACAAATAAGATGATGTTTGCCACAGGTTTGCATTACCACAAAGACAAAATATATAGGACAGTATAAACAACGACTATGACAGGTGACTAGAGCTGGGTGGATAATTCACAGAGAATTATTTACTTGACACATTTTACATCTTATTTTCTGTTCATTAATTGTCCTTGAACGGCTTATGATTTTCTGAAATCATTATTCAAAATTATGCACCCAATAATTTTTGAAAATCATTCTTAGTACCTCATTTGTCAGCCGACCATTATAAGTAGTTGATACGCAAAGTAAGAGTTATATTGTTTAGTTTTGATTAGTAACATAAGGGATGTGGTGTATATCTGTTCCCTGACTGGAAAACCATAGTAAATCTTAGAGCGTTTCTACACAGGGGTTTAATCTGAAGCTTTTTTATGAAAAGCAGGTAATGTGCAGTACATTGGTTGCACCAATTACATGCACATAGAATGCCTGTTTTTTTTTCATTCTGCATCATGTGACCACATTGTGGCTGTTTGCTGCAAACTGGGGATATAGCATTCTCTGGGAGTGTCCCAGGATTCTTTGCTTTACTGATGAGAAGCACACATCCTGGGATTGCTTACAGTGGGAACTATGGGAAGCCAAGTAGGTTTTTTTTTAATCTTCTATTTCCATTGCCTCTGCCCTATACTTCCTTTCTGAGATGTCAGCCAACACAGACACAACAATGCCTCATGTCATTATGGTGACAAGTATGAATATGCATAGCCTGCTTGAGCTGTATTACAACACTCAGCACTGGATAAATTTTGCATTGGACTCCACCTGCTGAACCATCAAGCAGATGATGTGAAAGCAGGAGAATATATTGCAGCAGGAGCAGCAGCTCCTCAAGCAGCAGAATGTTCTACACAGGTGGCAGAAAACAAGGTAGAAATGCAGGAGTATGCCAAGGTGTTCTCAGCATAAGAACATAGTCTTCAGTGCTTTTTCTGTGCCCAGCAAACAGGCTTTGATTGATAGGAAAGGATCATTCTGCAGTCCAGGAGTGACCAGCAGTAAGATGGAGAGGGGTCCTTTTTGTCAGATCTGTGCAGAACTGACCCCAACAGTGCCCCACACTCACAGAGAAATGAGTCCCCACTACTATCTGGAAACATACTGCGCCAGAATGTTATCAGTGAGTAGCCAACCAATTCAGCATGGAGAGCTCAAGTGTTGGGGCCATTGACCTGCAGGACTGCTAGGCCATTGATGAGGTCCTGGCTAACTAGGTCATGGTGCTAAGTAATGCTCAGGAGTTTACTGAAGGCTTTGCACATATGGGGAGACAACTGATGGAATCCATGTTCCGATCTTTTGTTGCTCCCCACCCTCAGCAGGGCACAGAATTTATAAACTCTCCAAGGACAGTTGAGCACCCTGGCAAGTTTCAGAGGTAAATGATATAATCTTTCAATACTATTTAAATTAATGGAGCAAGGATTGTTTGCTCCCAGGAGCACCATGGACAATGATGGTGTGGAGACTGATGCAGTTATTCTGGGTGACCCAGTTTATCCCCCAGTGCCCTGCCTAATGAAGCCACACACATCCTGTTTGGACAGAAGAAAAACAATTTCAACTATTGCCTGCATAGTTGCAGAATGCACGTTTAGCTGTTTGAAAGGCAGATGGAGATGTTTATGGAATAGGTTAGAAGTAGCAGAAAATACATGTTCCAACCATTATAACTGCATGTTGGGTTTTGCCTTGAATTCATAAGAAGAAGGAGGAAAGCCTTTCCAGTGGGTGGGAGGCTGAGGTGCAGAGATGTGCTTTCAGGACTGAACAGCCAAAAAGATGTCCCCACTGAAAACACAAGCACCCATGGGAATATTATCAGGGATGCCTACTGTTCGTATGTTGTGTCACATGCCTGCACATGTTAGCCCATGGCGAGGTCAGGGAGCGGTGTGTTGGGATGTAGACAGTGTGAGCATTGGGACATTGTGAGTGGGTGGTTGAAGCTTAATGTTCCCTCTGCTTTTGCCAAAACCCTATGAATTATTTCAGCTTTATTTAAAGAATTTTCTGTGTTAAATGCAATAATGACTCATATTAGATGTACTGTAAACTGTGTTATTATGAAACAATAATGAAAACAAATAATAAAGTTTTAATGAAATCAATGGAAAAATAATGTATTTCCATTTGGAAATACATTTCACAATCCAAGCCTCTTAAGTAACCAACTCTATACAATCCCTGTGTTACTGCAACAGTGGAGACAAAGCCCCAAGTGCATTGTGAAGAACATTTCAAATACCATCATTTGGAGAAAAATGGTGTAAAGTTAAAGACAAATATATGTCCTGCCACTGGCCCTTCTTGTCTGCATGATTTCTGGGATTGAGTGGCTTGGCTCAAAATTCTCCGGGGAACTGCAGACCTCAAGGAAGCTGGACTCCCAGATGCAAGTGTTCTCGGTGGATCTGAGAGATGAATGGCAGCCACTGGGAGCACTGCTGAAGGGATGCAGATGTTAAGAATTACTGCTGGTCCCAGTAATCAGCAATGTCCAGAGTCTGAAGGACATGGCTGGGTCCCAAATTACAGGACTGCAGGGCCTGCTGGCCTAGCAGGAGGATGTTTTGCAGGAGAACATTCTGGCTCCTCTGCATCTCTGCATCTGTCTTTTTCCATGCTTGCTTTTGCAATGGTGATGCTGTTCTTGGCGACTGTAATGCTTTTGCTGGCCACTATGACACTGACCTTGCCTACTGCCAGAATCTCCTGGTAGAGCAGCATTTCTCTCTCCCCCTGGCTCCTCATGTGCACCTCTCAGCCAGCCTGGTTCTCCTCTGTGACTCTGCCATGAACTCTACAAACATTCTGTCCAGAGTCTCTCTTCTCCTCCTCTTTGGGATGGTCAGCTTGTTAGCAGTACACAGAGGCCCAATGTTAGATGGATTGCCTGTTGCAGGGGCTGTGGCTATAGAAATAACGCAGTGGGGCCTCTTCCAACTCTCCTCTTCTATGGTTCTATGTCTGCGAGGCTGGAGTGGCTGCTCAGGCACCTCGCTGCATGGGGAAGGAGAGGGATGAGGTCCCCCAACCCGCTGGGGGGGCAGCAGCGCAGTGACGCTCTGTTGGGAGGCAATGGGAGCAGTGGGAAGTGGTATTTGGGAGCAACAGGGGCATGAAGCCAGGTAAGAACCCCCCCTTCATGCCCAAACCCATGTACCCCAATCCCCCTCACTCACTTCCCTCCCCCCATGAGACCCCACATGCCCAGTTTGCTCCTATCCCTTCCCTGGCTCCTGCACCCCCTTTTTGGCCTGTTCCTGCACCCCACCTCCTACCCAGATCCTGCACCCCCATCCCTATCCCACTCTGACAGACCTGTCCCACACACTGAAGCCCTCATTTTTCTCCCCACCTCAGAGCCTTAAGGGGGTCCACAAAACCCACTAACTCCAGAACCCCAGAAAAGTAAATCTGGTCTACAGGAAGCCCTGAACCTCAGTCCTCCCTGTCACTTTCCCTCGCCCCAGGGGGCTAGAGTGCCAGAGGAGTGAGGTGTCTCAGTTGGAGGCCACATCAGTGAGGGGTGGGGGTTTTGAGAGGAGTTTTTTTGCTTCTCACTTGTGTTGTCCCCAGCTGATTTTTCTGTGGGTCAGTGGCCCCCGACCCAAAAAAGGTTCCCCACCCCTGCCATAAATACAGGAAACATTGAAACCTTCTAATTAATGTTTTACTTTATTTAAAATGAAGTTTAATAAACTAACATGAGAAAGTTAAAACACTTAATATGTTCAATAATTTAAATTAAACCACTCTCCCCAGCTGCAGCACTAGCAAAATGGCCCAGGCATAATTATGTAATTTATGGTGAGTTGCCATTAGCAACTGGTGGTCTGTGGGCCAAAAAGCTTGTGAACCACTGGAATAAGGGGAGGAAAGCAGCACTGTTGCAGCAAAAGGCAACACAGAAACTGTGCAGTCAGTGAGGTTCTCCACTACCTGAACTGCAAGCTGAAATCACAAAGAGCTGGGTTAAGTGATGGAACCTCAAAACATGACAAGCAGGGAGTGGTGGCAGAGACAGCAGCAGTGAAACAGCAGCATCAGTGAGACAGGGGCAGCTGTTAGCCAGCTGAAGAGGTGGCAGCAACAGTCATTGATCAATCTCCAGGAACCCCCCCCCCCAGAATGTATCTCTGCACTCTGGAGCTATGTCTACACTGAACAGTTGTTTTGGAATAAGTTATTCCGGAATAGTTATTCCGAAACAGCTTATTTTGAAATAGCCTCACAATTAATCCGAGGCAGGCTTCCCTAATGTAGACGTGCTATCTCAATGTAGAGCCCCAGGAGGAAAACTTAGAATGGCCCAGGTGAGGGGCTATTTCAAAATAGCAGAAGTGGAGCATCTACACAGCCCCTATTTCGAAATAACTATTACAAAATAGGCATTATTCTTCATGAAATGAGGTTTACAGAAGTCGGAATAAGCCATCCGTTATTTCGAAATTATTTTGAAATAACAGAATTACTGTGTAACGCTCGCATAGTTATTTCAGAATAACAGCTGTTATTCTGAAATAATTTTGCTGTGTAGACACACTCTGGATGTTCAGTAACCAAGGACCACCAACTCTGAGTGGGAAGGAGAGAAGAGTGATGGGTTACAGGGACATTTGTTCATTAGACTTCCTCACCTCAAGGTAGGAGATACTGCCCAATGCACTGTAAGGTCAGCTTTGTTTATGGTTGCGTGCTTTTGAAAGTGCTTGTGTTGTTTGCTCAAATTAATGCAGGGTTCCTTTTCCCTTTTAATAAAAGCTCAGCTATGGATTAAAACAATGTGACAGAGATATATTTGGCCTAAAATGGAACAATTCAAGGCAATTTGATCTAGACTTTGTTGATGACATCGCTCTTGTCAATGAAGATGCCAACAGACTGCAAAAATGCACAAACCAAGTCAAAGAAATAATGGAGAAGATAGGTCTGAAATTCAATGCAAAGGAATGTAAAGTCATGTTAGCAGGGACTACAGGGACAGAAATCAAAACTGAAGAAGAGAAACTGTTGCTCTTTACCTGACACTGGTCGGTGTCCTGTTTGTGACCCCGTGCAGAGTTCTGCTTTGTAGTGTCCTCAGAAAGTTCCTTTTGCTGTAGCTGGCCACAAGAGCTTCCAGAACTAATGCTTCTCTGCAAATGGAGATGAGATCCAGAACCTTGGAGCATGTGGGTTTACTCACTGAAGTCAATAGGACTTCTGTATTTAAAGGTAAGTATATGCAGAAATGAATGCATGGTCAGGGTTCTAAAACAAGATTTTATATTCCTGGTCTTTCTAATGTAAGAAAAAAAACCAGGCAGAACAAAACTGTTTTAAAAGCTTTTAGTCTAAGTGTTTGCAGGATTGGAACCTAAAATGATATAAGAAGCTAAGATTACTTCAACCTTCACAGAAATGCAGCCATGTCTGAGGTGAAATGCAGAAACGATTTAACAGTGCACAAGTTTCATAAGCTCTTTAATGACCATAAAGTGATCTCTGTAATACAGTTATATTTATACAAAATAATTAACTTTAACCAGAATTCATAATACAAATGGAGATAGGACCAGCTCCTCAGTTGATATAAATTCATGTTGCTCCCAGTTAGTGCAGCTACATACATGTACACTTGCTGAGGATCTGTCCAATAGATTTTGGTTTGAATCCTCATGGAGTCTCTCTGATTTGCCCTGTATATTCACTGTTCCTTAAAGACATATTGGGTGCGTCTAGACTGGCCGCTTGAATTTGTGCAAGAGCACTGACGTTCTAATGTAAGAATTCAGTGCTTCTTGCGCAAATACTTTGACACTCCCATTAGATAAGCCTCTCGCAAGAATACTTGTGCAAGAGGGCCAGTGTAGACAGGCACCTTAATTTTTTTTGCGCAAGAAAGCCCGATGACTAAAATGGCCATTGGAGCTTTCTTGCGCAAAAGTGCATCTATATTGGCACGGATGCTTTGTGCAAAAGCACTTTTGCGCAAAAGCATCTGTGCCAATCTAGACGCTCTTTTGAGGAAATACTTTTAACGGAAAAACTTTTCCATTAAAAGTATTTCTGCAAAATCATGCCAGTCTAGATGCAGCCATTATGACTAGGTCAGAAACAAACTGTGCAATGCTTCTGGAATTAAGAGGTCATTTTCACTACTCTATTTCATATATTAGTGAGTGCTTGATTTAGAAAAAAGATATTGAAAGGAACAGTGGACATGGAAAAAACACATGAAAAAGCTCAGTTAGAAAGACCGGTTATAGATTTAATATACTTTTCCAAAGTATACTTCATAGGTTTTGTAGTCTTCATTCTGGCCATGTTAATTTTTTAAACCTCAGGTAGTGAACACACCTAAGGAATTTTAACAACTATCTTGGATTGTAAAGTATTGCTGGTCTCTTTGTAATTGGGACTGACAAGCCCCAGAAATCTCTCTATATTGGGACTCCCATGATAACTTTATTCTTTCCCTTTCGACTGCCAAATGAAGTGGAGTTCCTGGAGTTTTGACACCTTCTAAAGACATTCCAATGGATTCTAACACACCTAGGCAGATGGTGTGAAAGGGACACAGGGAAAGAAATTGCAGATCTCTGCCAGATTTTCATGTATTCTAGGTAACTGTGTTCTTTGAGGGAAGAAAAAGGAGCTGATATCATTGTTACAGCTTGCATGCTGTGCCAAACCCCCAGGATCCTGCCAAAGATAACAAGTCTTTAAGATGTCTATTAAAAACTCCACCTATTATGTGATGCAAAACAACTAGACCTATGTAGGATTATATAACAGTTATTTAATGTCAAATATTCTGTTTTGGCTTTTTGGAACTACGCATAGTCTCATGAAATTGTGACTTCTTTCCATTGTGGAGTATGTTAGATGTCTCCACTCTTTATGTCCCCTGAGGCTACAGCTGGCCTCTTCCACTGCTGAAGATGAGAGCCAGGAGGACTGGCAAAGAAAATGAACATCCATAAAGTGATTAGCTACATTTTTTAAGACTGAAGTGAATTTGGGACACATGTGTGCAAAGTATCTCTAGTTGATCCAAAACATTTACATGCATTCTCACACACACATAAGACAAGTTAGGGGAAAAAACAGTTCAAACACATAAATAATGTGTGATATCTATTAAAGGAGCCACATTAATGAAAGGTTAGATACTTAAGCTGGGCCAAATGCATTAATGTTGCATTGTCCAGGGATTAGGTCTGTTGTATAGTATTCTAGCTATGCACAGATGTCAGTATAACTACTATTCTGTACTCAGAAGCTCAGTCTCATTCACCTACACAACTGCATATTTAGATATAGCAAGCCTTAGAAGTTGCAAGAGGTGCGGGATGCTGACAGTGGAAGTGGCTGCCTGCTGCTCCATGTGATCTAGGATCCACTACTCAGCTATTCACCTTTCTCTGCTGTCACCGGGGCAGGGCAAATTCATTGATAAGAATGGTGTATAACGCATTGCCTATGAATCAGGGAGACCAGCCTCTGAGTCATCCCTCATGTAGGTAGCCCTGAGATACTGCCAGTCCTGGGCAACCTTTATGACCAAGGGTGACAACTGTCATGGCCTCAAGAAGTGTGGCATTGGACACAGTGTGTTAGTGCACTGGAGGAATACTCTAGCACAACTTTGCATGCCCTGTATCTGTGGCTGATCTATGTACCCATAGTACTTGCACTCTTTGTACATTGCTGTCATTTACAGAGTAGATTTGTGCCCTATAGCTGATGGAACAGTCAGACACCCTGCCATGCAACACTTGTGGAAGAACTGTATGCTCCCAATGGAAGGTGCACTTATGATGGGATGCCACATACAATGGTCCTTCTTAACTCATGATTTAAGCCAAGCATTGGATCTGCATTCGGGCTGGTACTAACGATCAGTGCCTAGAGTACATGATAAAGATCAGATCATTCTCCTATTCATGAATACAAGATGGTATTTAATTATAAATTTAAAAAAAAATCTAGACTCTACACCTAATACTGACCCCTTTTTCTGCACCTGTGCAGTCGGAGGATTTTTTTCAATGAAAGGAGCATGGACATAGTTCTGCACCCTTGTGCTCAATGTAGAATAGCATTTACTTCACTCAGTTCCAGAGTTAATGCTAGATACATAGCAGATCCATAGCAGAAGAGGTGCTTGGGACAGGCTGGGGTAACATGCGTAGTCCTCTGGCTGCTCCTACACATAAGAGCCAGATGGAGGGACATGCTACTGCTTTTGGGAAGCACATGGAGCAGAGCAAGCCCCAGACCCCACATCCCAGCAGGAGCTCAAAGACTGAATTAAAGCAGCTGATGGGCCAGATGCAGCCCATGGGCCATAGTTTGCCCACCCTTGTTCTTCATTGTAACTGATAAGTCGTGGTGTACTGTTCCTGTGGAAACAGAGGGTCTGGAAATGAAGTCCCTATTGGGTCAGAAGCTGGGCACTCCAGGGAGACACCTGGAAATCTCAGAGGTTGAGCATGCCAATTGCTTACCTACAGAGGGAGAGCATAGCCTGAGAGAGAGTGCTGTGTTTCTTGTGGCTGGTGGAGTCAATGACAGATGTGACTTCCTCATAGTAAAAACAGGTGATAGTGAGGTTCCTCACAATCCTGGGTATCCCAGGAAATGTAATAGGCATGTTTGGTCTTGTACTGATAGTAATATTAGTGCTTCTTTTCTGTCTTGGCATAGTGGTCAGATCCAGCACTCCAGAAATCAATAGAAGCCTTCCCATTGATTTCAATTGGCACTGGATTGGGCTCCAGGTTATATATGAGCTAATAATGCCAAGGGGAAGCTTATATAGGACAGTACATGTTCACACTTTCAAGTCCTTCAACAACATGAGAAGGATTGATTGTGTCTTAATATTGCCTGAAATATAACAGGACAAGACCAGTGTTGTTATAAGTTAGAACTCACTGCTCAAATATATGGGATCTCTTTAGGGCATACATTCTCCCATGTATTTGTTTATATAATGATGTTGAATAATACAGTTCAGCACAAGGCACCACTAAAGTGACAAAGACAAATAGATAATAAACTAAACCCACAATTTTTATCTGCTGGCGTTCAATGGTGCATTAGGAGTAATGACACAGTCTACTTACCATTACAACCAGGCTCTACCCTGAGATAAAATGGTCTAAAAATTAGGAGCTTTAGAACTCAAAATAAATTTTTACTGGCATCTTGCAGAATTATTGTATCCCTCTCTCCTTATATGTTGCATGTCTTCGTAAACTGAATTCATCAGTGCAGCAACCATGTCTTTGGGCAGTACTTTGGGTATTGTAATTGCTACCAGAATAGCAAATAGATTGTTAGTACTATACTATTTATTATTAATAATAATGTATTTGGATGCAACAGTAGTGGGTACATTTGGAATACCTGGATTATGTTAGGTCATATTAAATAACAGGGAAACTTTCATCTGTCTCACCAGTTCAAATCTGAAAACCAGAAAAATTCTGACAAAATAAAAACATTTTCTTTTTATATCTAAATTTTTTGTGGGGGAAAAATAATTTCCCAGCTAGCTCTTGAAAAGTCAAGAAAGCAAAAGGTAGTATACAAACAATTGATATTAAAAAGAAAATTTAGGGGAAAAATCCTTTTAAAATAAAAAAAAAATAACAAATCAATGAAGTGAAATCAAAAACTGAAAAAAACCCACCTGTATTGAAGACAGCTTTGCAAGCTTCCTGACTCAGTGCTTCACTAGTAGGGTGATGAGTATGGTATACATACATATAGTCATGCAGGGAAACAAAACTCTTTTTAAATGAACTTCCAGGATGAATCCATAGTATGATCTAACTCCACTTAGCACCTTTGTTCCCCTTCCAATTCTGGGATCAGCCGTTTGCCAGTTTATCCCAATGCAACACAGAGCAGCCTCAAGGTTGATCCAAATTATGCTTACTGGTAACAACTTCTGAAGGGCTGTTGTACCAAGCAGAGATTGCTGAAGTTTAGCAGTGCTCTGCCCATGACGACTTAGGTCAGGAAAGAATGTAGCACAGAGTGCCCAAAGAGAATATTCCCCTATGTCAAGGGCATCCCCAATTAGCCAGTTAAACCAGTTTACTGGAGTGGCACAAATTAGATGGAATACAGGCCAACATGAGGCATGTGGTCTATTTAACTACTCACATTACAAAATATTTTAAAACAGTAACTGGGCAAAAGTGATAGAGGCCACTTCTCCACTTACCGGAGGATCAATGCTCCAGCAATCAATCTTCCAGAGTTTGATTTTCTGGGTTTAGCAAATACCACTAAATTGAATACTGAGGGTGCCCTGTCAACCATGATACTCCGCTACGGTGAGGAGTAAGAGAAATCTATGGGAAAGTTTCTCCCATTGACCTCCCGTTGTGGGGCCACCCCAGAAAATTGATGCAAGGTACGTCAACTCCAGCTACACAATTCACATAGCTGGAGTGACGTTTCTTGCATCAATTTTATCTGTCAGTGTAGACCTGGCCAAGGTCTTTCATAAGTGGAACTATAATCATTCCATTATTCTTAGATTAATAGCTATGAGACTCTTATTGGAAATTATCATCACAACAAAGGTGCTCAGTGCATACAAAATACAGCTATTGCCTACAGTAACTTATAGTCTAGAAGCTAAGCAGCAGGGAACATCTACATTGAACCTGGGAGAGTGCTTCCCATCTCAAGGAGAGAGACATGCACTAACTGTGCTGGAGCTAACACACTAAATATAGTAGTGTAGCCAGGAGCAGCTTGGGCTACAGTTCTGGCTAGCTGTCTGAATACAAATCTGCCCAGATCCTTCTGGATACATCCTTGGTCAAGTAGCGCAAGCTGCTTCCCACGCTACTCCCTGGCTACTTGTATTTTCAGAGCACCTGCTCATTCAGAGCAAGATTGGATGTCTGTTTTCCCAAGCTGGGAAGCACGTTTCCAGGTGCAGTGCATATGAACCCACAGTGGGAGACTCAGGGCAGGTCTACGCTACAGGGACAAGTTGATCTAAGCTATGCATTTTGCATTATGTTAGTAATGCAACCCAGACCTCTGTAGCTTCAATCTACTTACCACGGGGGTCCACACTGCACTTGAACAACAGAAGAAACTCTCATGTTGACTCCCTCTACTCATCTCATTCTGGTGGAGTACCAGAGTCAATAGGAGAGTAATTGATAATCAATTTAGTCAGTCTTGACTAGACCAGCTAAATGGACCCCGGGGTGGATCAATTGCTATAAGCATTGATCCACCCCATAGTGAATAAATAATCATATAGAGGAGAACTTCCGTTTTGTTTTGTTTTAATTTTCTATTTATACCTTATAGCTAGTAGTATCTCCCTTCTTGTGGAATCATCCATAGAAGTTCCCTTTTTTTTTTGGAGTGAGGAAAAATTTTATCTATACATTTTGGCTCCTATACCATGCCCCTCACCATGACTCCTACCCACAGTAATGCACCCTGTTCCCTAGAACTTTTTGACTTATGGATCTTAAACTTCCCAAATGGCATGGGCACTGAATAGTAGGTGAATATTTACAGCATGAAATGGCAAGAATTTAAACATGTTGAGAAGGAACAAATTAATATTCCATTAAAGTTTGCTTTAGAAAAAGTCATTTTTCCAGGGAATGGCACACTTATGATCTCTGTTTTCTCATCTGAGAATGCAGAGTGGAGACACAGTGGGCTTGGTGAGTAAAATACATGTTACAAAGGTTAGAAGAAAATCACCAAGCAATTTTTATTGTCTGTTTTTCATCAAGATACTGAAAGTTGAAAATTTCACCCAGTGTTAATAATACAGTATTAGTTACACATGACTGCTTTATTGGCGCTAAACCAACATGACTCCTGCTCATTCAGTCCTAAATTTCTCTAGCGGCCAGCTATTCAAGAAAACAAAAGCCTTCATAATTTGTAATATAGGTCAGCGCTTAGCTATGGGAGTTTTAACACACACCAAGTGTTATTTTGAACACTGAACATTTGAGAAGCATGCCACAGGAACATTGCCTATTATAATGAAAAACACTGGAAAATTCACATAATATGTACAAAAGAAATTTCATTTTTTTAAACTGCTTGAAAAATAGGCAACTTTCTAGTATTGGGATGATATCTCAACATGATTGTGGGGCAGATCCTCTGACAGTCTAAGCTGATATAACTCCATTGGATCTGGACAATACATTTTGATACAACTCTGGGTTCCCAGGTTAAAGTGTCATCCTTAAAAAATCTCCAGGAAATCAAAAAGACTCCTGCACAATAATGTACACCTCCTGTGAAGCAGAATGGAAGTCGAAGGCATGCAGCAATCTATCATTTTGCAGGATCAGCCATCTAACTTTTCTTGTAACATTTTCCAAGGCAACACCTTGGATTGCAAACTCAGTCTGTGAAAAAAGTCTTATTTCATTGTTATTACATCAATGCAAATTGAAAGCACTGAGCACCTTTCATTACTGGACCTTAGGTATTTCCCAGATTCTCCATTTGGCTACACCAGTTTTATGCCAGTGTAACAAAGCAGAGAACAGGCTCAAATTTAATTACAATGTGAATTAATAGCATTCCACTCCTTGCAGAAATGAGTATTAAATTAAAGGTCTACTCTCTTTAATATATACAGACATCTTATTTTTATTAGAACCAATGAATTGAGTGACTACTGTGCAATGGAGGGAAAAGAGACTCTGAAAGGGATTACAAAAATCTCCACATTAGCTTAATGCTGCAATAGCACTCAAAAGTCAGGAAATACCAAAGTTTTTCCTGTGACAGCAGTGGGAGTTGAAGTATTGTGTAATGTTCCCTAATCTTCTGACTTGAACTGAGTCTCATCCAGCACAGTTGGGTTCAGCTGTGAAAGCCAGGAGCTTCTACATGTTTGGATGTTCTTTCCTGTGCGTGACTTGACTTACACTCTTGATGCATACAAATTTAAAGTATTTGGCTTTATTGATTTGATTTATTTATTGGGCATGTGTCTGTTATAGGTGTATATTTGATTAAACAATCTATAACAAAAAACATATGAAGAACAAAGCATTTGAAAATTAAGCTTTCCCCAGTCATTCATGTCCAGACTATACTCTCCCAGTGTCAGTTTGTTTTGAGGACATGGATTCATGGGCCATATGCTCTGTTAGTATAAATCAGCATGGTGCAATTGAAAGCAATAGAGCTGTGCGGGATTTACACAAGCTGAGACTCTGATACCATGTGTCTTTTTCTTTATTTATTTGTTTCCATGTCAGATTTCAAAGTAAAACAAATAAGGCTGAGAGGCAGAAAACTTGATAGTATCTACAATAAACTAAGGACACCAGTTTTATTATATCTTTGTCACAGAACACATGGCACAATAGAATGTTTGACCTAGATTAGAGATCTGTGCTTTCAGAAATGCCATTTCTAAAAATTATCTACTAAACTAGTGAATATGGATCCAACAAAGCAGCCCTTTTATGAGACATCCCACTGAAGTAAATGATCCTTTCTAAGGGAATGTCAACACAGCGAAGCTATTTCGGAATAATGGCCGTTATTCCGAAATAACTATGCGAGCGTCTACATAGCCATTCCATTATTTCAACATAATTTTGAAATAACAGGCAGCTTATTATGAAATCTGTAAACCTCATTCTGCGAGGAATAACTCCTATTCTAAAATAGCTATTTCAAAATAAGGCGTGTGTAGACGCTCCACTGCTGCTATTTCAAAATAGTTCTTCACCAGGTCCATTCTAAGTTACTCCTCCCCAGTGCCTCCTGGGGCTCTAAATTGAGATAACTTGTCTACATTAGGGAAGCCTGCCTCAGACTAATTTTGAGGCTTCCCTGCAGTGTAGATGTGCTATTTCGAAATAAGCTATTTTGGAATAACTATTCCAGAATAGCTTAATTGGAAATTGATGTGCCGTGTAGACATAGCCTAAATGACCCCATATTGGGATGAGTAGGACATCTTTCAGAACTGTTCAAAAAAAAAAAAAAAAGGATAAGGTGATATGCCCCAGAATCGGCAATAGCTCAGTGGTTTGTGCATTCATCTGTGATAGGGGAGCCCCAGATTCAAGTCCCTACTTTGAATGAGGTAAAGCAGGTACTTCACAGATTATAAAGCCATAAGAAACTGCTGTGATCATCTTGTCTGGCTGCCTGTTTAAACACACGCTATAGGACATCCTGTTTGAACTAGAGCATCTTTTAGAAAGACATCCAATCTTGATTTAAATGGAGACCTGGGTCTCCCACATCCCAGATGCGTGCTCTAACCAGGGGGCAACTGGCTACCAGAAAATCCATTGTGAAGCTGGAAAAACTTTCCCAACAAAAGTTGTGTCAAAATTATTAACATTGCTGCAAGAAGTTTCAGGATCAAATCATCGGTGTTTTGCATCAAAACTACTTTTCATCAAAAAAAAAATTCCCTACCAGAGTTAATCAGGTTCTTTCTTACTAGCTGGTAGTTTGACTTTTCTGGAAAACAATTACACATTTTTTAGGATTGCTAGCTCTCTATTCTTTACAACAATTGTGCTGTTGGGTTGTAAAGTTTCACCTTTTTTAAAACACTGCTTTCAAGATCTGTATGTTAGTTCTAAGGAAACTATCCATTTCCACATGCAACATATCAGTAAGTGACATGTTGGCAGAATTTCGATCAACAGAGACTGAAGTAGTAAACTCCAGTATGAACAATGAGAAGTGACCCATAATGTCAACAGCTGGAATTGAGATAGATCCTTATTAAGTCCCCAATCCAACAAAGCACTTAAGCAGGTGTGTAGTACTTTTGAAGTTAATGGGACTACTCACATGCTTAAAATTAAGCCCATGCTTAAGTGCTTTGTTGGATCATGGCCTAATGCAATAACAGTAATCACTGTCTACAACAATTAAAGTCCTTAGGACTTTTGGAAGGCTCTTTAATCCTCTTATGTTGGGATTTTACCCATCCACATAACTTCAAATACATGTTTTTAAAGTTTTGTTTTCTGATCTATATTTTTCTGAATATTTTCTCAATAAAATCAAAAACAGAGTTTGTCCATGACTCTCTGTAGCACACAGCTGAACCATCAAGTAAAGGTGGTCAAGTTATTTTGTCCAGCTATGACAGGACATTACCACTTCCCAGCAGTTTTAGAGTGTGTCTACACTGCACCGTAGCTCAAAATAAGATATGCAATTTGACCTATGCAAATTGCATATCTTATTTTGATTTTATTTTGAAATAGCTTATTTTGAAATTTAGCACTGTCTCCACAGCACCAAATTTTGAAATAACCTGCTATTCTGAAACGTCCCTTACTCTTCGTGGAATGAGGTTTATAGGGACATCAAAATAGTGAGCCTGCTATATTTTGAAACTAACTGACTTGCTATGAAGACTCAGGATAGCTATTTCGGGATACTCTGGTATCTCTAGAAATAGTGCTGCAGTGTAGACATAGCCAAAGTATCTTCCAGCTGTTGCACTCCTTCCCTCTGGCTGCTACAGAGGGTGAAAAAGCCAGTCTCAGCCCTCCATTCAGCTCACTGCATAGGTTCCCCTTCCAGGGGTTACCCAAACTCCTTATACATGAACAATCTTAGCCAGTGTTCTTAGACACAGCCATGAAGGTACCACTTCCTTAGCAGCTGGTAAGAGAACCTAGGCCTGCACACTCCTGGTTCCATTCCAAGGACCATCAACCTGGCAACTGTGTGTTGCTTCTTCCCTGGATTCCTTCCTACAGCTTATGAATCACTTTCCCCCACATGTACCAGCTCAAACTCCTTCCACCTAGCAAGTAACTATAGATTATTGAACCTTGAAAATTCAAAAACACCTCCCTACACCTAGGGAGTGATTACATACTACTTCACTGCAGCCTCCTTCTTTTGCCAGCTTCCTGGCTTTATAAACCCAGCCCCGCTCCTCCCTCAGCTGGACTTCATCAACCAATTAAGCCTTAGCATGCCCTGACTTTCCTCCAGGTGCAGACTGTAGGTTAATTGGCCTAATTTACCCTGTGATGGAAAGGAGGAGTACTGGCCAGCACTCAGTGACTAAAGGGCTAAACTCAGGTAGCTAATGGTATTGGCAGGGGGCCAGAAGAACCAATGGGATACAGTGCTGAAATTTGAATTGTATATAGATACCTTGCCTGCTCTCTTGGGCTATGTCTATACTGCACCCGTTTTGCACAAGAAATATGCAAATGAGGCTAAGCGTGGAATATCACAGAGCCTCATTTGCATAATTAATAAGCACCCGCTTTTTGCGAAAATTAGCCTCATTTGCATATTTCTTGTGCAAAATGGGTGCAGTATAGACATAGCCTTTGTGTGTGAGTTTAAGAATTTGGGAGACAGAGAATGATTTAAACCCAGGCAGGACTACCATGCCGCCAAGGAATTCGGGGCATGGAAGTGGACTGAACAATATAGGGATTGCGAGTAAATAAGGGGAAAGTGTGTATTCAGTTGCGATCAGGGTATTTTTCTTTGTTTTGATTGTTTGGTTAAACTTCTCTGTGTGAATTCCATGTACCTTCCCTTCCCCACTCACCATATTTAAGCTATAGCCCAAAGAGATTGTTCTTTGTGCTTTGATCTGTTCTTTTCTTAGTTGCTCTGTTACACCTAGAAACCAAGTATGTTTATTAACAAGTATATCTTTTTGGTTTGTTAATAAAACCCCCTTTTTTAAGATAATGATTCTTGTATCCTGAAAGGTAACAGGAGTGTCTGTCTGTGTGTCTGCCTAGCCAGAGAGGTCAGCTATCAGAGATATAGTTTGTTGTTTTATGCTTTTTCTTTTTTTTAAGCTCTCCTGTGGCAAAAGAGCTTGGGGTACCCCCTGGGAAGGAATTCAGGTGTTCCTTCCTGTTTTTTTTCAGGGTTTAAATCACTTGATGGTGGCAGCCTATTTTCCAGAGCCAGTACATCTGTGACTCCGGAGAGGTTTTTTGTTGGTTTGTTTTTGTAAGCAGACAAGGTCTAGAGGCAAGGTATTTAAGCTCTTTTGCGGTCCCCCACCTTCTGCACTCAGACTGTCAGAGTGGAGAACAGTCCTGACATACCCCTTCAGGCCTTATTTGGAATGTGCAACATGGCAGCACACACTTAAAATTTCTCATAATAAGTGAGTAATAAAGAGCAGCCTAAAGAGTCATACAGATATTTAACCATAATAGAGCAGGTCTGAAAACAGAATTTGTCTCACTGGTGATTCAGACATTTCAAAACTTGTTTTTGTCCCACATTATTCATATATATAGTAGCCCAATGTCTGTGACTCTGTAATGCTGAAATGCTGGCTGTTCCCTCTGGGCGGCGCTGTTGCCTCCCTGGCTGTTCCCTTTGGGCTGCGCTATTGCCTGAGTCACGTCCTTCGCCTCCCGCCATGGTGCTCGGCTGACTTCTGCGCTGCTTAGCCGGGCTGCCGCGGGGGAGCAAGCGGCGCAAGCGGCCATTTGGGCGCCGCGGTCCCCATGCAGCACGGGGGGGGGCAGGGCGGTGACGTGCGGTGTGACAGCGGCTCCAGGCCCCGCCCCCTGGCCGTGAACGTTACCGCCCCGGCCCCCTTTGCCTCCCGCCATGGCGCTCGGCTGACTTCTGCGCCGCTTAGCAGGGCCACCGCGTGGGAGCAAGTGATGCAAGCGACCATTTGGGCTCCGCAGTCCCCCGAGTGAGAGGCAGGAGGGGGAGGAGAAGAGAAAGAGAGAAAGAGAGAGAGGCAGGAGGCGGAGGAGAGCTGAGAGAGAGAGAGAGGGGGAGGCAGGAGGAGGAGAAGAGAGAGAGAGAGAAAGAGAGAGAGAGATGGAGCGAGAGACCGGAGGCTCAGGAGAGAAGACCGACATGGAGGAGAGACCTGAAAATCCCATCTTATGACAGGCTAATTGGCTAGTTAGAAAGAAAAGTCTAAATCATTAAATATTTTAGAGGAAAGAAATTCCCAATTATTTCAGTTTGGAAACATCCAGATGACCTTATCAAAACATTTCTTATCTATAACTAAAAGTCTAAATGAAACAAGAAAGTCAAAGCAAAATGAAACAAGAGTTCAAATGAAAGAAAATGAGGAAGTCAAAATTCAATTTTAAATTATTTCAAAACACTTCATTTTAAAGCTTTGTCAAAATCAAAACATTCCTGTGAAGCATTAATAGGAGCTGTTGGGTGCTCAATACTTCAAAAAAATCAAACCACTTAGGTTCCTGAATATGGATTGAGGAGCCTAATTTTAAGCTCTTTGTTTGAAAATGTTGGCTAATACGTTCAGGGTATTTCTTAAACAAATTGATCTTGTTCCAGCACCTACATCACATTGGAAGTAGAACCATTCTAAAATTTATCATAATACAATTTATTGTATATGATTGATACTGTGAGTACTGATTGTACATCAAAAGTAGGACATCTGAAATCACATCTTTATTTCATTCCAAAGAAATAAAGGATTGTTGCAGCCTGACATGTTTATAACATCATGTGGAGGACTCAATTATGTACCAAACAATTGCCTATTGTTCAATCTATAGCTGCTAGGACTTATAGAATAAGATAATGTCATATTAAATTAATGCAAGGCTTGCTAGTACAGCTGTTCTTTATATCAAAAGGACCACTAAGATGCTGCCTCATCAAAAGCCCACTAAAGACAATAGAAAAACTCCCATTGATTTCAGTAGGCTTTGACCTACAGGTCAAAAATGACTTAGTTTTTCTCAAATTCTAATCGTTATGGAGATTAGGGTTTTAGTTTGCTATTTGAGATTAAAGGACTAGCAGGAGGGGTAAGGAATGTTGTGTTATTTAATAACCAAGACATGTGGGAGAGGTGAGTTACAGCTTTCAAAAACTCCCCCTGGGGCAAATGAAATTACCTTCCTCAGTGAACAATGTGTATAGCCCATCAGAAGCTACTTTTCTCTGTGGACATACTGGTCTCAGAAATGCAGTATCTGAGATGGAGCAACAAAGAATCCTGTGGCAATTTAGAGACTAACAGATATATAAGCAACTTCTTTCTTATATATACCCCTGCTTTCTGTAACTTCTGTTCCAAGTCATCTGATGAAGTGAGTTTTTCCCACAAAAGTTTATGCCCAAATAAATCTGTTAGGATATGTCTACACATCAAAGTTAATTCGAAATAACAGCTGTTATTTCGAATTAACTTTAATAGTGTCTATCCAGGCAAACTGCTATTTCAAAATAAAATCGAAATAGCGGAGCGCTTATTTCGAATTTGGTAAACCTCATTCTACAAGGAATAACCCCAAATTCGAAATAGCTAATTTGAAATAAGCGCTGTGTAACGCTTATTTCGAAATAGGGGGCCTCCAGCCCTTCCCAGTTTTCCCGGTGGCCACTCTGGGCCAAACCAGGAAACCTCCTCTCCTCTCCCCCAGCCCCGGAGCCCTTAAAGGGGTAGACTCTGGCCACAGTGCATGTGCCAGAGTCAGGCCTGCCAGCAGTCACTGCCCCTGACCCAGTGGCCGCACAATGAGCCGGGCAGCCAGAGCCAGCCAGCGGTCCCCTGCCCAGTCCCCCAGCTCCCATGAGCCAGCCAGGGGCCGGAGACGGCGGGCACCCTCCTGGACTAGTCCAGGAGATCATGAACCTCATTGAGGTTTGGGGGAGGCCTCCAATGTCCATGATCTCCACACTAGACGGAGGAACGCCACCGTGTACGGCCGCATAGCTGCCACCCACCAAAGGCCACATGTGCACCCGAGAGCAGGTGTGCATGAAAATTAAAGAGCTGTGGCAGGCGTACGCCAGGGCCACTCGGGGCAGCTCCTCAACATGGGCAGACACCTGCCCCTATTTTGACGACCTGGACCACATCATGGGAGGCGGGACGGTTCGTGCCACCCTGGGGGGCAGCAAGCCGGGAGTGAAGGGCCCTGACCAGGGCGTGGAGGAGGAGCCACAGGAGCCACGGAGGGTGCCATGCCGACAGGACCCCCGAGCTGTCCCAGCAGCGGAGTCGCCCGGGGAGGCCACACCAGGTGAGTGCCATCACTGTCCCCTTCCCAGGGGGAGGGAGGGACAGGGAGGGAGACCAGAGACCGCGCGCGTGGGCCTTGCTCACCACGGATCATGCAGCAACCTGTGGATGTGTGAGCACGTGCCATGCCACCCCTGGGCAAGTGGCTTCAGCTGCATCCACACAAGGGCTGTGGCCTGATAGCCACACGCATGTGTGAAGAGACCTGACATACTCCTGACCCCGGGGCAGGACACATCAGGATGCCCTCCCTTCACAAGCCCTGTCTACACAAAGGCAGGGGATATCTCCCTCCCACCTCGGCCGCACTATACACAGCACAGGGGCATGGGTGCAGTCTCGGGGCAGCTCCCACTGCGGAGATTCTGACCATGGCCTCTGTGCAAGCACAGCGGCTCTGACGGTGCAGGGCACAGTCATCCTCACCTCGCAGAGGGGGGCTGGGTTTCACCCACTGTGTCCCCAGGGAGAACTGACCACTTCTCTTGTTTCTCCACAGCCACACCAGCTGCGTGTGCAGGGCACATCACCCAGCCCAGGACATCTTCCCGTACCTGAGGGCTCAGCAGGTCCACCGCAACACTGCAGGGGTACCGAGACCAGCAGCTGGGGGCCCTGTGAGCCCTGCACCGCACCATGGAGCAGTGGGTGCTGGACGAACGGGAGTTCCGGCGGGAGCTGCTTGCCCAGGGTCATGCCATCTGTGCCCATCTGCAGACCCTGGTGTAGAGCATGCTGCCTCGTGCCGCTCCAGCACCTGTTGCCTCCCCAGCTCCCACTCCTCCTCCCACTCCTTCTCCCGCTCCCGCCTCTCCCTCCTCAACCTCCACACCCTCCTCCCCATCCCCCCGGGGACGCCAAGGCCCCCGCACCCGCCGTGCTGGGAGACAGTTGGCCTGGCAAGACCCCCCAGCCCTGAGCCCTGAGCTTCCCCTCCCCCTTGTTCTCTTGCTTCCCCCTTCCAGCTCCCTCCTCCCAGTTTTCCCCTCCCTCTCCCACCCTCTCTTCTCCCCTCTCCCCTTCCTTTCCCCAGTCTCCCCAGAGTTTCATCCCCCCCCAGTTTTGTTAAATAAAGAGAGTTTATATTTTTGAAAATACGTGTATTTTATTTGACATCAGGAAGGGGGGTTAGGGAGGGGTAAGTGGAAGGCAGGCAAGCAAGCAGGGACACCTGAGAACTGGCTGCCTGGCAGGGGGAGGTGTCCCTTTAAGCACAGGCCTCAGATAGCCTCATGCAACAGCCACACAAAGACACTCCTTACCTGATGCCCTAACCCTGACCTGGTTCCGGCCGGCCTTAACTCTGAATCACTGTCCACTCAGTGTGGAGGCAGTATTTCGAAATAGCAAAATGCTATTTCGAAATGCATTTTGTGTGTAGACGCGTTATTTTGAAATAACTTATTTCAAATTAACTATTTCGAAATAAGATATTTCGAAATAATGCTGTAGTGTAGACATACCCTATGTCTCTAAGGGTACATCTACACAGCAGCATTATTTTGGAATAACTGATGTTATTTCAAAATTACAAAATGTGCATCTACACGGCAAGCTGTTATTTCAAAATAATGTTGAGATGGAGGACTTCTTACTCTGACTCCTGTAACCCTCATTTTAAAAGGAGCAAGGAAAGTCAAAGAAGAGAAGAAGAGTGTTCTTCCTTCGACTTCCTGCTTTGTAGACAGCGCCAAATGCCGAATTAAGCTATTTCAACTTCAGCTATATAAGTGATGTAGCTGAAGTTGTGTAGTTTAATTTGACTTTTGCTCTGCTTTGTAGGCATGCCCTAAGGTGCCACAGGACTCCTTGTTGTTTTTGCAGATCCAGACTAACACAGCTACCCATCTGAGGGGATGTCTACACTGCAGAGTTTTTTCCGAAAAACAACTGTTTTTCCAAAGAAAATTCACTGACGTCCACACTGCAATTGCGTTCTTTCAAAAAAAAATCGAAAGAACAGAGGGGTTTTTCCAACATTGGTAATCTCTTTCTACGAGGAAGAAGCCTTTTTCCGAAACAGCTCTTTCAGAATAAGGCGTGTGTAGATGGGGAAGAGGGAGTTCTTTCAAAAGAAGAGGAAAGAGGAAAAAGCACAGGTGCCCTGGTGGCCACTCCAACCATAGTAATCACAGCTTAAATGCGAGATAGCATCGATTCAGTGTGGATGCTATCTTTCGAAAAAGCAGATCGCTTTTTCGATGCACCTTGGCAGTGTGGATGCTCTCTTTCAGAAGAAGATTTTCTGAAGATCTCTTCCGGAAAAGCGTCTTCCGAAAGAAGCCTGCAGTCTAGATATAGCCTGAGACTCTCTGAGATGGGTCATAAGGTTTTCAAAAGGCAGCTATTCAAAACCATTGTATCCTCAATCAACTGTCTCATAGCCTTATTATCAAAAGCAGTAAGTCCACAACTTTATTGTATGACGGTAACACGGGAGGAGAAAATTAATTTGGAGAATGATGGGTTTGTTCCTAGATAGGCAAGTTGACCCACAATGAGGGGTGGGGAAAGAGAGCTCTCTGAGATGAACTAAAGCATACTCTCATGCTCTCTGGATGGTGTGGGATTAGAAGTACTGAATGCCTTGTCTACACTAGCACTTTTGTTGGCAAAACATTTGTCAGTCATGGATATGAAAAAAACCTCTAAGCAACATAGGTTTAACTGACAAAAGCACCAGTGTGGACAAGGCTATGGTGGTGACAGATGCTCTTCCACTGACATAACTACCACCACTCTTTGGGGGTCAGTTTAATTGTGTCAGCCAAGAGCTCTCTCCCATTGACATAGAGCAGCTATGCAGTTGTGTAGCTGCAGTGATACAGCTACACTGCTGTAAGGTCCATAGTGAAGATTGCCTGACACTGGCATCAGCGCCACAGATTGCTTTTTTGGAGGAAGTAAACATTTTGTCACCTTTTTGTAAAGAAAGTGGAGATTGCCTTACCAAGGTAACCAATGCAAAGTGTCTATCTAGGCATGCTGGGCATAAGAAATCTGCTGTTGTGTTGAGGAAGGGTCACCTAGTCTGCTGTCAAGGAGAAAAGACTAGTGCTCAGTTTGTAATGAAAGAGGTGCTGGGGATCAAGCAATTAGGTGCCAGGGCTCAAGCAATTTTTTTACATTTATAATTGATGTAGCAAGCCCTGAGGTGCTGGGGGCTATGAACTGCCAAACCTAGACATGCTAGGGCTTAAACCTGGCAAGCCCTGGTAAAAATTAAGCCTTGAAAAAAAACACTCTGAAATCTTGAAAGAGAGCAGGAAGCAAAGGAACATCAAATCTGGTTACTGTTAAACGGCCCTGTTGTTTATTTTTCTTTCGCTGCATTTTAGTTGCCTCACATCAAAATTCTGGATATTGGAAACAGGCTTGTAGCTCACAGCCTGAGAATATTAACTGACAACCTCATGTTTGTCCAGAGGACATGGGGCCTCTCCACTTGTTTTCTTCCAAACCAGTCTTAGACCAGAAGTAAACAGAGCGAAGAGCATACTGGGGAGATTTAGAAATGGCATTTTGTGGCATTATGGGCTCAGTTTTCAAATTTGGATGTTTTGACTTAGTGCCCAAATGCTGCTAAAACAGGTACTGAGATGCTCAAGTAAGTAATCATTGTACAGATGTACTACCCAGTTCAGTGACCCAGGTTTGAAAACTGGGCTCCCTGACTCAGTTTTTCCTCAGTTTTTTCTCTTGTCACCTATCCCGTCAATGCTTTGAAATCACCTAAAGCAGGGGTGGGGAATCTTTTTTGGGTCAGGGGGCGCTGACCCCCAGGCAAGTCAGTGTTGTGTGCTCCAGCCTCACGGTGGAATAGTGGGGGGGACACGAGTGCCAGCATAGGCTCCCCAATGCTGGGGAGAGATCCCTGAACCTCAGGGGATAGATCCAGGAAAGCCGGGTGCCACAGGTTCCCCAGCCTTGACCTAAAGTGTGGGAGGGCTCAAACTGATTTTAAGAGATGGTCACAAAAATGACTAGTGTTGCTATTCTGGACATTAGTTTCACTAATTTAACAAATCTTGAGGGAAATTAGTGCATGCAGATGCTATCATTTATCATAATTATTTACAAAGCCCTAATCTTGTATTTAATAGAATTCTTCTTATTCATTTGCATGTCAAGCTCTGCACAATATGTTAGCACATGGAATTGTTTCAGGTAGGAACTAAAGGGAAACAGTCAAATGAAAGAGCATCCCATTCAGTTACATTACATGAAAGCATACAACTAAATGGTCATCAATGTTATAAGTGCTTGTACACAAATGCAAGAAGCCTAAACTCTAAGATGGTGAACTTGAGTGCCTGGTATTAAATGAGAATACTGATATAATAGGCATCATTGGTTGAATGATGACAATCAAAAGGACTTGATAATACCAGAGTACAAAATCCATAAGAGTGACAAAGTAGGTTTTGTTGGTAGGGGAGTGGCACTATATGTGAAAAGTCAAATATAGTAAAAATCTTAAATGAATCAAACTGTACCGAACAATGTCTATGGACAGAAATTCCATGCATGAATAATAAGAGTATAGCAATAGGAATACAACTGAGCTGACTATGAAACATTCAGGGAGATTAGAGAAGCGGTCGGGTTTGTGAAGTGTTTCTTTTTGTTTTGGGGAGTCCTTGGTATGAAGAAATTCCACACAGAGGGAAGAGGCACTGTACAAATAAAATATAGTTTAGAGATAAATCATCTCAAAAGGGAGGCAAGACTTGAGAAAGAGAACTTTATTCTGGCTTATAGGCTTGGCGACTAAGGATCTAGGGGGTGCTGCAGCACACCCAGGGTCCTGGCTGCTGTCCCACATGCCAAGGGAGTTCACACCTCTCAAAGCTATTTGTTTTAGGATGTTTCAAGATACAGGCAGATATGAATGCATCCTTTACATTTTTTTAACATTTGTATGATTTTCTCTGCAACTATAATGGCTAGAGATTTACTTTTCTTTCTCTCTCACTTTACACTCAGACCCTAGAGTATGTTTAGACAGCGTGGCTATTTTGGGATATCAGAGGTATCCTGAAATAGTGACCTTGCATCTTTGAAATGTGCCCATTATTTCAAAATATTTTTCAAAATAACAGGGGCACTATTCTGGCATCCCTGTAAACCTCGTTCCACGGGGGTTATGGGATGTCTCAAAATAGCATGTTATTTTGAAATTTGGCACTCTGTAGACGCGCCAAATTTCAAAATAAGCTATTCCGGAATATATAGTTGAAATAAGATAGGCAATTTGCATGGCGCAAATTACATATCTTATTTCGAGTTCAGGGTGAGAGCAAATGGCAGTCTCCAAAAAGCACTAGAATACCAACTTAGTGTAACTCAGCCCAGCTCAAGACTTCTGAAGATTAGACTATGGCTAACCTTTATGTGTTCTGTACCATCACAGTGAGGCTGCCTCCAATTCTTCTCTGGCAGATGTCCAAATTGCCTGATCCTGCAGCCTTTCCATGTGTGAATAATCCCATTAAAATCAACAGATTTACATGGTAAGAAATGGAGTCAGTATTTGAACTATGGGGACCAACCCAACACTTTGTATAATCCTGCATTACTAATTTGGCTCATGATGCTACATGTTAATTCATTCATATTTTAGAGAGAAGCAGAACACTTCTCCATTTGGTGCAAATGTTTGCTGACCCTAATAAGGATGGCTAAACCTCACTGCTTGTATGGTTTATTACTTATCCACATACTAGACATTGCAGAAGTGGCTAGTGTTGCCTCAAATTGGCTGCAATTTTCATTTGAACATCATCTAGACAGTGGTGGTGGGCATGTAATTCTTATCCTCAACAGCCTTCATCTGTGGAGTTTTGCAAATGCTCAATCCTGTACCTTCTCCTGTTTTAAATACGAGATCCAGAAGAAGATTAAGAAGTGCTATAGGTTCAAAGGCTACCAATATGAATCATAGAAGGTTATGGTTAGAAGAGACTTCAGGAGGTCATCCAATCCAATCCCAACCTTTCCACCCTCCCTTCCCATCTCCTCTCTCTTTCCCCCATCCACGCTTTCCCACTCAAAGCAGGAATCAACCCCAACTAAATCATTACAGCCAGGGCTTTGTCAAGCCTTGCCTTAAAAATCTCAAAGGATGGAAATTCCACACCTCCCTAGGTAACCCATTCCAGTGCTTCACCACCCTCCTAGTGAAATAGTTTTCCCTAATATCCAACCTAGACCTCCCTCACTGCAACCTGAGACCATTGCTTCTTGTTCTGTCCTCTGCCTCCACTGAGAATAGTCTAGCTCAGTGCTTTTTTTGTGACGGTACACATTGGTATGGCGCACGGTTACCTTTTTTTGGGAGCACTCGCCACTTTTCTCCAGCACAGCCCTCAGCTGGCCCTGGGAGCAGTTGCACCGTGCTAGACGGAAGCCTGCTCGAGACAAGCGGCAATTAAAGAGGCCAAGACCGTATTTTTTCCTCAAGATGTTTTCCCTGCCCCTCCCTCTTTTTTTTGCTTGAATTTTGTTGTTGTTGTTGTTGTTGTTGTTGCTTGACAAAACCATTGGCAACCCTAGTACCGGCACTTTTTTTTTTTAACAAAAAAAGCACTGGCCTAGCTCTTTGGAACTTCCCCCTTCAGGTAGATGAAGGCTGCTCTCAAATTCACCCTCATTCTTCTCTTTTGCAGATGAAATAAAACCAGTTCCCTCAGCCTCACCTCATAAATCATGTGTCTCAACCCCCTAATCATTTGCATTGCCTTTTGCTGGACTCTCTCCAATTTGTCCTCATCCTTTCTGTACGGAGGGCCCAAAACTGGGCACAATACTCCAGATGTGGCCTCACCAGTGCCAAACAGAGGAGAATAATCACTTCCCTTGATCTGCTGGCAATGCTCCAACTAATGCAGCCCAATATGCCATTAGTCTTTTTGGCAACAAGGGCACACTCTTGGCTTATATCCAGCTTCTTGTCCACTGTAATCGCCAGGCCCTTTTCTGCAGAACTGCTGCTTAGCCAGTCTGTCTCCAGCCTGTAGCATGGGATTCTTCTGTCCTAAGTGCAAGACTCTGCAGTTGTCCTTACTGAAACCACCAGATGAAGACAACACCTGAACACATACCTCCTTCACAGCTGGTGCAGACAGCTGCAATAGATGTCAGTGTCTATGGTAAACAAGAACCTAGAAGAGAAGATAGAGCTCAGCCCAGGGAATATGGAAACAAAGCTAGTAGCAATAGGATAACAAAGGAGTGAGGTAAGACCCTGACTGTGCTCTCCATAGAAGGCATCTACTCTCCAGCTATCAAAATAGTGCACAGGATTAGGCTATTCTAGAGTCCTTATTACTCCTTGACAACCAACTACCATCCTTAGGAAGAAATAGCTTTTGCTACTTTCAATTTGACAGTAGACTATGCCCTTCCTTTCTATCAGGAATCTATCAACCCTGATCAACCTCCAGAATTCAACTCCACAGGGGAAAACTGTATCTCCCTCTGTCCACAGCTGAACCATCAAACACAAGCTTGAAATGAGTAGCGTATGCCACTTGAGCAGGGCTGGATGCTGGAAACATACACCCCAGAGCCTCCACTGAGTCCCTGTTCATTTTCAGGGTCCGTTCCAGTCTGTGGTCCTAATCTTTCAGGCCCTTAATGGGATAGATTAAGTGGCATTCATCAGATTCAAGGATAATTAAGCTAGCAGCACCTAGAATTGAAACTTTTGGAAATCATAGCCAAGGCATTCTCAGTACTAGATTCTAGACAGAGGAAAGCCCTGCCAACAGAGATTTTAAAAAGCCCAGTCTGGAGAGTTTTCAGAGTTGAGCAAAAGATGCCTAATGGGACAGGAAACATGGAAATAATCAGTTAATAGATAAAATATTATTCAGCAGAAGGTGGATGAGAGTATGTAGGATAGTAAAAGGTGCATGAGAGTATATAGAATTCTTTGGTTTTGTAGAACTGATAAAAGTTATCTCTGTGGCCTACAAGGGTCTTCATCTCTGTACCACTTTCCATTGAGCTCTTCACACCCAGCAGCAATAAAAGATGCAGATGAAGAAGAATGGGAAATGGAAAAGAGAGAGAGAGAGAATGATGTACATGAAACAAAACAAAAGAAAATAAGTTGCCTGAACCACAGCAAGAACATAGCCTATAGTAATGTTTTATTATCATCTGAAAACTAGACTTAGTACCCAGATATTATGGCAATTGCCACCCTTAGATTATATTGAGCCCTTATCAGGGAAGGTATTATGCTGAATGCTAAGATTATTTCACTTACCATCAAATTATAACTATCTAACACTCCAATTGGTTACAAGCCCAAAAGGACATACAGCATATGCACTGCTCCTCTCTGAGTGGGCCTGACTTATGTTATATTTTATATGTTTTTTAAAAGACATATAAATATAATTTTGATTCACACCAAACTGTAAAGGATGCTGTTATCTCCTGAAATCCTTGATGATATTTATAGCATTGTTCTATTAAAAACCGTGTTTGGTTATATGGCTCATTTAAATTTCAAAATGTAAGATGCCAAAGACAAAATATTATTTTTGGATCAATTATATCACAGAGGTTGTCAGCTTCTGGGTTGGAACCCCAAAGTAGGGCTGGCTTAGATTTTCTTGGGCTCAGAATTAAAGACCAAGCCCTACCAGTCAGGGCTAAAGCTAAAGCCCAAAGGCTTAAACTCTGGGCAGCAGGATTCACACAGTCCAGCCCTATTTGTAAAATGTGCCTGAATCAGTAGGTCAGATTTGAACATCCTGAACTTTGGGAAAATTTGCATAAGAATTCACAACTGAATCTGAACTTTGTGATTTATTATGCTCATCTCTACTCAGAATAGGTTATTTTGTTTATATAAAGACTTTAGTTAAACCTTAAAAAAACAGGATTCAATTGAACAATGTGATGTGATTACTGAGACAGTGGGAAGAGACAGGACTTTATGGCCTCTCCAGTAATGGAAGCATTAGGCCAAATTCTAACTGTTGAGAAGGATCCAATGCCACAGACACTACAGTATGTCATGTATAGGATAACTACATTGAATAGTGATCAATATGGCTCTCCTAGCTGAATGTTAAAAGTGATCACAGAATATAATCACTGTTTTGATCTGTGATCTTGCTGGGGAAAAAAACACAGAAGGCAATATTTTCCTTTTATACACAATGCAAAAACAGCCAAAGATCTTCCTCAAAATATCACAAAAAACAAAAAAAGGAAAAGGGCTTCTTCTCCGAGAAGAGACAGTACATGGAAATGTTAATAATTAATTATCATTTTTTCAAAAAGTCATGAACTAGTAAAAAAGTTATAAGTAGAATCATTCCAAGCCTTTAACCATAGTGTTTTCCACCAAACGAATATAGTAATCAAGTATGTCAGCAGCAATTTTAGTCTATGCACCATGGATAAAAATAATGTCAAGGTGCCAGGGGTTTGTAATATGCTCTCTAAAAGACAGTCTCATGATAGGAAAGTGGTAGAACTAATAAACCTGACATTTTTCACTCTGCACAGAGTTTGCAAAAATTATTTTGGTTTCAAGCCATGTGGATTTCACCATCAGAATTTCACTTTGGGTTTATAGGTGGAACTGATACGTCCTGACTTCTCTTCAAACTCAAAACAAAACTCTGCCAATATGGTGATTAGCCTACTTTTATGATGAAACCATTAAAGACTTCAAATGATACAGAATTATAATCCTTTTTTATGACCGATAGTGGATCATTGATATATTTCTTCCACAAAATATGTTAATCAATTAATTAAAGGATTAATTTTAATTGTAATTTTAAAATGTGATGGATCCAGTTTAACATTTAAAATAATTATTTTTATAATTTACAACTGGTTATGATTTTTGTGTGTCCGACAATGGGTTATTGTAACCATATAGCATGTTTGGTATCAACTATTGGTTCATTTCCTGTTTATGGTCTGAAGATTTTATAAACTGTCTATCCTTCATGGATCCTAACACCCACACAGAGTGCCATTAGTGGCAGTGAAATGCCATCTAGGCATAAGTTATCCCATAACTTTATTTTACCAAAGAGTCACAGCTTTTGTTGAGTCACAGCTACAACAATATTGAGCTCTTTTAGGCTATTTATTAAGCAAACTAATTTATAATGCAGTTTTGCAGGATATATTTTCATTGTTATTGATTCTGTCTTCTTTCCTGTGTTTTCTGCACTAGCCCATAAAATCCTTCCAAATGGAAAACAAGCAATAGCACACATCTTATGCTCTGAAAATGTGAAAGATTCAAAACAGAAGATAACATTTTACAGGTATAAAAAGATGACAGTCCTATTGGCATGGTTTCTTGTATGCCATTCATTTCACTTGCAATAGCAGCTAGAACTCTATGTACACCTACAAGCATTTTGATTTTGTCTCTGCATTGTTTTCAATTAGAGGCTTTTTTGCATGTGATGCACCAAGGGAAAAACAACATTTACAGTTAGTACTAAGGTATTTCAGGAGACAAATATGATTAATGGGATAATCTTGTAGATTACAATAGTTAGAGGCATTTCCTGCCATTTCCCACTCTCCAAGGACTGGTTCTACTCACATCCAATACAAGCAGCTGCAGATTCCTCAATACCATTATTATCCAATGTAGGACTATGTTCTGCATGTTAAAATTCCTATAACATGCATCTTCTATAATTGTCTATTGTTTTGTCTCAGTTTTACAAGTTAAATCTTCAAATTCTGTGACTGCTTTGTTAAGAGAGGATTTTGTGAAATTGCAGTGGAGTTTAAAACAGTATATGTTTGTATTTATACAAAGAAATTGTATATAGATGTATACATACACATGTGCTCTCACTGTTAATGTACATTGTGGAGCTAATATTTGTAAATTAGTCAGGTCCTACACAGAGATCCAACACGTCAAACTCTATTTAACAAGGTTGTCTTTCATTTAAAAATCAGCAAGAAGCTTTACCATATGGATAATATAAGGGTAATGTTCACTGAGATCTTGATGTGATTTCTACCAAGCAGATGGATTTAAACATTTGAAATAGGGAAGACTTTGTGCGCTCTGTAGCAAACTTGACCTAAATTCTATGGCAAGGTGCTGCAGAATTGAGAATTTGTGGCCAGTTTCCTCATATATTTTAAAAAATGATGAAATAAATATTAGTTGACTACTTTCAAACTGAATTATATTTGTTTTATACTTCCCCTTTAATTTTCAGTGTCTTGCAGAAGTTTGTATTGAAAATGCATAACTGTAAGATGGATATTTGTAGAAGTTGGAGATTTTGGCAAATGAGTAGGCTCCTGGCACCTGGTGGGACATAGGAGGGAGTTTGCAGATTGTGATATAAACGTATTAGCTGGATGTTTCTGCTAAACTGATCTGCAGTGGAAATTGGCATGATAATTGTCATCATTCGTTTTCACAGTCAACACCCCGTTGAGATGACTGGGGCAATTCACTCCTCTTAGAGATTGTCTCAGGCAGTCCTACAGACTCAACCAGATATCACTGTATCTCTTCAGTTCATATTTTAAAGGATTCCTATAAAGCCATTAGGTGGCTAGAGAGATTGTAATGAAAGCTTGGATTCTAGAATACATTTCAACACAGAGGAGGACTTCTGTGGCAAATTCCACTACCATAGGACCCTGAGAATAAATGTTTCAAATGAACACAATTACTTGTAGATGTCTTTTAGGCTTCACTTAATCTATGTTACATTGATTTGGTTTGATGGCAGGAGCATTTTTTAAAAATAGAGGCCATAAGTTCATATGCAAAAATTGTTATACAAATGGCTATTTGGGTGCCAAACTAACCTCTTGTATAGTCACTCAGCTTGTATGTATTGTCAACAGAATGCACTGTCTGTACATGGACCTGAATATCTCCCATTTGAAATTTTGGGTCCGCAGTTCTCAACTCAGTTTCAGTAAATGCACTGAATCATATTTAGCACTTAATTTGTGTCTGACTTGCCAGAGCTGAGCCCTGGCACCTCTAGGCTTGGCAGTTCATAGCCTCGACACCTCTGCGCTTGCCGTGTCAGTTATGAAAGTAAAGAAAAAAAACCTGTGAGAGCCTAGACACCTAATTATTTGAGGCCTGGCACCTCTTTAATTACAAATTAAGCACTGATCATATTAAATATGACTACTGCTCATTTGTAAGTGGTGAGATTTACATAAGGTTTGTGATTAATTCTACCAACATTTCCTTTACATACAATAGAAATAACAAGCCATGCATTGTCCACTGGATATCATCCATGATCTTATGATTTGTATTCTGAAATCCCTGCTTTTACTTTTCTCACCAGCTATCCTCTCATTGTCAGACTTTTCTTTCTAAGAAAAAGCTTGAATATTTTTTCCATGTACCTCTCCCCACTTCCTGCATAGTTAAATCTAACCTTAAATGGCTCTTCAACATTTAGTCTGTCTGCATTATCATTGTTCACTTCTTTCTTTCCCTAGAACATGCTTCTCAAATAACTGCCCCAAATTACTGAAGTCTATGGCCTCTTTTTGTTTAGTTTCATTACTGCCTCGCCAATGAACCATGAGTGTGAATGACAAACATCATCTTTATAATAAACACCTTTTCTTCATAATAAACACTCTCAGTCCTCCATCATTACTCCCCTTCCTGAAGCCTCTTATCTATTTATTTTCTGCATTCAACTTTAGATATTCCACGCATTAGAAACCCAAATCCATATCCCTTTCTCTCACTTTGTCAACAAACACACATCCTCAGAAATACTGGGATTCCTGTCAAGTTGAATCCAGTTAAAGTGTTCTGTCCCATCCTATCCATGGACTTGTTTAGATCTCCAGCTTCTATCAAATGAACTCCACCCTTTGTAAGATCCTCCCTTCTGTCAGGGACCCTTAAATCCCCATCTCTTCAGTTTACGGCTCCAAGACTCCCTCCCCTGACTCTACAAAAGCAATCAAACCATGCTCTACATAATCATAACCTACTAGTTTCCATATGCTCATTCTCCTGAAAATTTGGCCACAACACCCCTGTCCAACGTTACTGTAATTTAAATAACTTATTTGTGTATAGTCTGTGGTGAGGCAATCAAATATTACTACTTGTATGTAAATGAGATTCAAAAAAAAATTGAAATAGAAAAACTTGCTCAAACTATCACCCAGAAAATTTCCAAACAGCTAAAGAAAATTTTGACAACTATACAAAGTACCCATGTAGAATTGCAGTGAATGTATTTTAAATGTTCTGCTAGTGACATCTAGTGGAGAAAGTAGGCAACAATATTTATTATAAAACAACAAATAGTCTAGCAACACCTTAGACACTAGCAAAACACATAGATGGTATCATGAGCTTTGGTGGGCACAACCCATTTCTTCAGATGAATGGCATTATTAATGGTCCAATTTTTAAATAAATAGCAGATGGGGGGGGGGAGAGAAGGAAAAAGAAGAGGAAAAACGGAAAAGAATAGTCAGAGTGTCCATGCTACAGCAAGGGGTATTAAGTGTTCTTAAGCACCCATTGTTTGTTTTTTTATGTCATTAGAATGTGGAATGTAGCAAGCCATCCACACAACAAAAGACATTGAATGGATGGCTCGCTACATTCCACATCCTAATGATATAAAAAACCAAACAATGGGTACTTAAGAACACTTAGAACCTTCTCTATCAGCTTCATGTAGCATGGTCACTCTAATTGACTATTCTTTTCACTCCCCCTTTTTTTCCTTCTCCCCCCACATCTGCTATTTATTTAGAAACTGGACCTTTAATAACGCCATTCATCTGAAGTGGGTTGTGCCCATGAAAGCTCATACCATCTCCATGTTTTGCTAGTGTCTAAGGTGTTGCGAGACTATTTGTTGTTTTATAATAAATATTGTCTTTAAGGTGCTGCTAGACTATTCGTTGTTTAAGTTTTTCCAGTTACAGACTAACAAAGCTACGCCTCTGAATATTTATTATATTTATTTCAGCACTGCATGGGAACTGCAAAACCAGGGCCTTATTTTGCTAGCCGCAGTAGGCCAAATAATAGGTCTTGCCTTGAAGTTCTTATAATTTGAGTGCATTTTATAATTATTTATGTTAGTCACTAGAGCAGTGGTTCTTAACCGTAATGCAGCCTGCACCCCTTTGGTTCTCAAAATATGTTCTCGCACCCCTTATTAAAAATCAGTGAAGTAGGTCAGTTTTAAACCTAAGATATATCATAAAAATCTGGCATGTCTTGCACCCCCAGAAAGGGCATCTCACACCCCCAGGAGGTGCATGCACCCCAGGTTAAGAACCCCTGCACTAGGGCATGAGCTAAAATTCAGTGCCATATGGACTATTGCCAAATCAAAGTACAAATTATTAATCAAGGTCCCAAATATGAAATTGGATTAAAAATAATGTGATTACAAAACCAAACCATCTCTATTTTGAGCAAGTCTGCAGATGGGGGAAGGAGGGAGGGGGCAGTTGCCCTAAGGCTCCGCAATTCAAAAGGGCCTAGGCTCACAGGAGCTGCAGTGGACACAGCCCTGGGTCCTTTAAATTGCTCCTACAGCACATACTCAGCACAACTCTCAGAGCTGGCTGCCCTCAGCCCCACCCCCTCTGCTGAGGCCTGCCTCTTCTTAGAGTACAGAGCCAGCCTCCCTCACCCCCATCTTGCCCAGGAGACTGGCAAGTCTGTCGGCAGTACCTGTTATTTACCTTTGGAGTTTGACTTTTGGGTACACTTGAGTCACATTTTCAAGATTTTCTCTGGAATCATAAGAGCCAAGAACATTTTTTTTAATGAAAGTTGGAATTCTTGCATATTGACATAATTACATGGGCTTTAACAAAATTCACTGAGCATTTCAAGACTCATTATAATCAATGCTGGCAACATGATTTACCAGAAAAAGTTGATTTTCTAAAGCACCAAAAGGTGATTTAATTTGTCACTATTTCTATTATTTTGATCCATTTCTAGTTTGTAATACATGTTTGTTTGTTCACTTCATTACCCTTTTCTTTAATAGTAAAATATGCTGCAATGTTCACAGGTTGGAAGTTCTGATTTGAACCTGAATTTATGTTCAAAGGATGGAGATATGGGATTCTGCTTCAGTATGGAACCATCATTGCTCTTTGGTAATATTACTTTAGCTTTGCCTTAATTCTGTTGAAACTATGTTGTGTTAAAAGCAAACCCTGTATTTGCACACAAGGCAAATATTAGGACTGATCCAACAAAGAAATCTATAGCTAAGGCATATTTTTATGGCTATGCAAACCTCATTAACTTCAAGGATCTGAACTCTTGAGTATTCTGATTATCATCTTAGCACCTAGAACAAGCCAGGAGAGTTCTCTCTCTCAATCAAGATGTAGTTCAAACTACAATCTTGGGGGCACTGTAGATTTCTAGCATTAGTGTTTTTATGTGGAAATTTATACACTTAACATTTAATTTTCCATTTATTTTCTTGGAAACTCCTCCCACCAAGGACCTACTCACATTCCACACCTACTCTGCCCCAGGCCCAACCTCATCCCTGATTTTCCCATTCCCCCAAAACCTCTCCACCCATGCCTCTTTACCCCTCTCACCGAGATCACCCTAACACATGCTTCTCCACTCCCACTGTTAGGGACAATTCTCAGGGAGAAGAGATGAAGCAAGGGCTGAACATCAGTGGGAAGAAGAGCAGGGCAGATGGGTAAAGAGCACAAGCAGGAAAGGGGCTTCGGGGCAGAGCACAGGTGGGACTACAGTCTAGATACTCTTTCAGGGGCAGGGTTCCAAAGCCAGCAGGCTGGTTTGCATCTCATTTGGGGAGGCTTAGCCTCCCCTGGCCTTTCATAACCACCACCCATGTGAAGGAGGCTTTAAACTAGGTTCAAAAGGAGCAGATGACAAAAGTCCAGGGGTAAGCATTAAAAAAGGAACCCTTAATTGAGAGCTAGATAATGGGGCAAACATGGAAAATAAATAGGAGCTAAGAGGCAAATAAGTAGAAGGATCTTCTCAACATCTTCGATGTCTACATACAAATGAAAGCAGTATGTGAACAGGAAGAAGTGGTAGTATTAGGACATAAGGTAAATTGGCATCAGACTTCACGGGGCAAATTTCATTAGAGCCCTGTGCAGATACAATTGTCTATCCAGGGTACAGATATTCACAGACATCACTATCCATCACTGATCTAAAGGGCTCCTGGCTACCAGGAGATGCTCTGGCCAAAGAGACGAGTGCAGTGCCACCACTCCCAGGAGCCAGTGCCCCATGCCAGCAGCTCCTCCTGGCCCTGTGGTTATATTGCTGCCAGTAAGATTGTTCCACACCAGACAGGAGAGGTGGTTTGAGGCAGGGCTAGCAGCAGTGCAGCCTGCATTCCTGGGAGATGCTGCAAGTGGCAGCACCAAGCTCCTCTCCTTTGGCCAGTGTTTTGTGGGAGTCGAGCCCTGCTGATCAACAGATACTGATGTCTATCTACACATCTGCATCTAGGGGTAGACCATTGTACCCGCACCAGGCTTTGCTCATGACTGGAATATTGGGATATAGGGGTTCAACTTGCTCTGGAACAAGAAAAAGAAAGGTGGTGCTGCATTATATATCCAGAGTATGGAGAACTGTTCTGAAGTCCAGAAAGTAGTGAGAAACAGGTCAGTTGAAAGTTTCTGGGTGAAAATTTATGGGGGAAAAATAGGGGTGACCAAGTCAGGCAGAGAGGGTGGTGAAGGCATTTCTAGAACAGAGAAGAATATCCAAAACAATACCTGCTAGTAACGGGATTTTAATCACGTGGACATCTGTTGAAAAAGTAATGTAGTAAAACTCATCATTTCTAAGCTCTTGGTATGTATTTGGGATAACTTTGTTTCAGAACGCAGAAGATGTAACCAGGGGAACAGCCACTTTAGATGCGATTCTGATCAACACGGAAGAATTGTCTGTGAATCTGAAGGCATATGGCAATTCCAGTGAACATAATGAAAGGACAGAGTTTATGATTCTAAGCAAAAAAGGAATGAGAGCAGCAGAATAAAGATAACAGACTTCAAAAAAGATGTTAAAACTCAAAAAGCTGGTAGATAAGGTCCCATTAGAAAAAAAACATCTAAGGAAAGAATTCAGGAGAGCTGGCAGTTTTAAAGGAGACAGTATTAGAAGGCACAACAGCAAACTATCCCAATGTGAAGAACAGATAGGAAGAATAATGAGAGGCCAATATGGCTCCATCAGCAGACCTTTGACCTGAAAAATCAAGAATACTATCAAAAGTAGAAACAGGTCAAATTAATAAGGAAGAGTACAGAAGAACAGCACAGAAATGAAGGGACCAAAAAAAAAAAAAAAAAAAAAAAAAATCAGAAAGGCTATGGCTAAACTATATTCCTCTTCTGAAACAGGAATGTAAATAAGCTGGATTGAAAATGCAAATGAAGCACGGATTTACAAATCTCATACTTCATTTGCATAATCACATGACTGCGCTTTTTCGAAAAAGTTTTTTGAAAAAGAAACCACAGTCTAGATGGGGTTCTTTTGAAAAAAAAAAAAAAAAACCCACGCTTTTTTGAAAGAATCCACCTCATTTTTCAGGAGTACATACAACCCCACAGTCTAGATGGGGTTCTTTTGAGAAAGGGTTTTTCCCCCATTTAGACTGGTTTCTTTTTCAAAAAACCCTTTTTCAAAAAAAAGCACTCATGTGATTATGCAAATGAAGCATGAGATTTGTAAATCCACACTTCATTTGCATTTTTGATCTGGCTCATTTATATTCCTCTTTTGGAAAAGGAATATAGTTTAGATGTGCCCAAAGACTAAGGCACAATAAGGGGCAAGGGACATAAAAGGCAGTAAAAGTTTCTTTAAATACAGTAGGAACAAGAAAAAAGAAAGTTCTTCTTCCAGGGAGAGCTGGCACCTGATGACATCAAGGCTATTTAATGCCTTTTATGCTTCAGTCTTCATTTAAAAAGTTAATGGTGACCAGATACTTAACACAATTTTATTACCAAGGTGGAAGGAACTTCCCCCTCCATCCCCCTTCCATTTTGGGTTGTGAACAGGTTAAAGAATATTTAGGTAATATTTCTACCACCCAAGGGAGTCGCAGAAGTTTATCATTGTGGACATTTTGAAACGTTAGAGACAAACACCTGTCAGGGATGGTCTCTAGATTATACGCTGCCCTGCCATGAGTGCAAGGGACTGGACTAGATGAAGTCCTATGATTCTATAAGGGTAGAGATGTTCAATTCAACAGGGCCTGATGAAATTCATCCTAGAATATTTAAACTACAAAAAGCAATATTGGAACTATTAGCAATTAACTTAGCACTGGAAGACAAATGAAGTCCCAGAGGACTGGAGAAAAGCAAGCATTATACCTATCCTTAAATAAGGGAACAAAGAATGTTGGGAATTATAAATTGATTAGCCTGATTTAATACCTGAACTGATAATGGAACTAAGCAATTTTTAAGCACCTAGAGGATAATGTTAGGAATACCATCATGGATTGGTCAAGAAAAAAAAATCATGATGAACTCCCCTAATTTCTACCTTTGACAGCATTACTGGCCTAGTGAAGTGCAAAGCAGAGAGAAAGCAGTAGGTATGCTGTATCTTGATTTGAGTAATGCTTTTAATAGTCCTGTGCACCACTTTCATAAGCAAACTGGGGAAATTCACTCTGAAAATATTATAAGGTGGGCACACAGCTGTTTGAAAGACTGTACTTAAGGAATGGCTATCAATGGTTTGCTGTTGAACTGGGATGGCATAGCTTGGGGGTGAGTGCTTGAATTAATATTTTCATTAATGATTTTAATGAAAGTGATTAGTGCTGTAGCACCTGAGAAACTAACAAAAATATATATAGTATTATGAGCTTGTGCGTGCAAAATCCACTACAGATGAGAAGTGAGTTTTGCCCACATTTGTGTCTAAGGTGTCACAAGACTACTCATTTTTGAAGGTACAGACTAACACTGTTACCCCTCAGACTTTTGAGCATGCATTGGATAAGAGAATGATGAGTATACTTATAAAATTTGCAAACACCTCCCATTATGGGATGTAAGAATTCAAAATGATTTTGACAAATTAGAGAATTGGTTTGAAGTCAGCAGCATGAAAAAACAAATCAATGAAGGGCAATTTAATACAATTAAGAAAAGAATACACAATACACATTCAGGAATAACTGACTAGCTATAATACTAAAAGAAGCATGGGGCTATACATGATCACAAATTAAATGGTCAACAGTGTGATGCAGCTTAAAGACAGTGAATATTAGTGACTGTTGCTTAAGATAGCCAATATTAGACTCCACTTAGTGGGCATGGCATTTGGATGATTCCAAGACACACAACCACATGCTAGATGGAAAACTAATTCTAGTTTATTTAGAATAGTCAAACATGGATCAAATGTGAGGAAGCAGCTTTCCATATTAAGAAAGCAATTACTCAAAGCAATAACCAAAATAAATGACATTTCTACCATATAGACTTATATTCATGTTTGTTTCAACAATTAGGTTTATTTTAGGACCTCTTTCTCTAGAAGGGAAATTATCAGAACTTCAGCTTTATATTTTTGATATGCATGATTTTAATAACTTTCCATCAATTGAACATATTACAATTACCTCTAAATATTTTAGATCTATTTACATTGTATATTATGGAAAGTACACACCATGCAACCAATGAAGTCACAGAAGAGGCAAATATAAATTTGACCTTTTACAAAGATGAGAATAACTAGATTATCAAATTCTCTCAGGTTTCAATAGTATGAGGTAAGTAATAGTTAAGATGAGGCACTTTAACAATAACCCAAAAGGTAATTAGTGTACAAAAATTATAAACAGAAACAGTTATTCATATTGCCCTTGATTATATTGAAAAGTAATTTTAAATTCTATATACAGTATCTCAGATGCCTCATTCCATTTAAGCAAAACACTTAATTACAAAGAAATCAAGGCATTAATGCCTTTAAATACGTACAATACAGATGTCTGAGTAAAGAGGGGTATGTAGCAATACAGTAAAAAAGTGCCTCAGAAATATGGTTTTCTGCACAATCTCAAACTTTCAAATAAAATGTGTATGCAGAGAAAGTCAACTTGGTAAAAATGTGTAAATCTGCCAAACCAAAAAGGAACAATCCCTATTGTGTTCAAGAAAAGAATGTCAATTAGGATAGGATTTAATTCTTATTGGGATTTATTTTAATTAGAAATGTAACAATTTTACAAAGAAACTAATTATGCCAATTAAAAACCACTTAGTAAAACTTTATAGGAATTTATTAAAATTACTTGGTGCACTTTTCCAGAGAATTTTTGCAAAAAAGATTTTAAACAATCAATTGCAGATGTCCATACTTTAAGGAATTCAGATTAAGATGCAAGAATGGTATCTGTAACAAGCACTTCTATATCAAGATTCAGAGAAAAAAATATAATGCCAAATTAAGTTCAGCAATAACAAAGGGATCCTGTAAACCTACAAGTATCAATAGTGCCTGGCCATCTCCTATTCTGTATAGCCAGCCAGCCTCCCATTGGGTAACAAGTTCACAATTTTCCAGTAAAACTGGAGAAATTTTGAAAGACTAGCAAGAATTTTGATGCCTAATGTGTAGTGAAGTATCATATCCTACTTTTAATTTCAAACTGATGCATAACTTGTGACAAAAAAAAAGTTAATATAAGCAATGAAATATGCTTCCTCATCCTATATTTTTGGAAGGGGAAAGGAATACTTCAAGAGAAAAAAATTCCCTTTGAGAAGTAGTCATATTGTGTCAACGTTGACCACCAATTAGCACCAACTTAAACAAAGTAGCTCTCAATTTTATTTTTAAAATGAACTTTGAGAAAACCAAATATGATTTACTTGAATTTGACATTTTAAACTAAACAAACAAATGCAGGCTACATTAAGTCTGTTTTTAAAGATAAGCCAGTCCAGTTTTGAAATTTAAATGCAACTATAGAAGAGTCTTTGTTATTACAATGACAAAATTAAACTTGGCAAAAGTAATGGATTTTATTTACAAATACATGTACCAAGATTACAACAGAAACACTCGAGTGAAACTCCATCTCAACAAAAGCAATGATTTATTGGTAATGGCATTAAATGAAACAATTTGACAGTCTCTGGCTATAGTCAAGCAATTATCCAGGAGCTGTAGATAAAGTGAAGATTCCAATTGATTGCAATAAGGCGATCCAGTGTCTCTTCCATCTTAGTGGCTCTCTCCTTTCTTGCCTACCACCTGATAAAGAAAAATAGAAAATAATCACTACTGAAAGTTAAGTTGGAAAACAAACAACTCCACAAACATTTTTATAAGCTCTAAACAAAAAGTGATTCCCCCCGCCCCCCAGTGGTATTCATGGATTTTTCAGCACACATTCTAGTGCTGTAAACAGATGGAGCTATAAATTCCTGCAACGATTAAACATCGTGTGAGGAAATCCCCAATTTTTTAGTATTTTTAATCCAGATAGTAAAAATCTCATTTGTTTGAGCAAGTTAGGAAAAAGCAAACAATCTACATATTTTTATTATTCACAAAACCAAGTTAGATATCAAGAATCAGATCTGAACACAAAGTTTAGTGGTAAGACTACCCCAAACCCAACCTTCTAGGCAGGAGATGAACTAGGTCTACATTAAGGATAGGTCTCTGTCAAGAAATGTTGCTTTATAATTCAATTCAACACTGAAAAGTAAACAGAAGTGGCATAGCAGCATTCTACATTGATTGTCAATGACTTCGATGTCAAGTGTGCACAGGGTCAGTGAAAATAATTCCTAACTGCCAGTTCTGCAGACAGTATGGAATCAGATTCAAGTTTAGTTCTTCCCTTTCTATACATCACCAGCAGTAAAGATTTAGAGGGCAGATTTGCCTTCTACAGCCATCTCAATAGCTTTGAGGTTGCACGCACAAGTTCAAAGAACTGGAGTTTAAACCATTCTTTGCTACATAGAAAGAAAGAATCCAGTTCACTTAGCTAAGATAAGTACACACAAGATAGGCAGCAGATCGGTGTGTAGTCACCTTTCAGACTAGAACTATATATTTTAATTTTTGACAACCCAGAAGTAACTGGTTACAAACTAAACAAATGAAGGGGGGGAAAAATCATCCTCTGCTTTTATCTGCTTACCCTTCTAAATTTAGCACAATAGTACTGATAATGCTGAAGTCTTTGAAAAGTAAAAATCTCTGTATTTTAATAAACTGTTTGCTGTGGTAAAATGTGTTAATGGGATAGTATGGTTACCTTTGCTGTACACCTTGTTTCCCAAAGACAGCATTTTCTCACAAAGGTTTATACAACTCTGTACTTTAGTACTGGCTGAAAGATGAAGGTTGGTGAACCTGGTTGGAACAGTGATTATGTTCTGCTGTGGCATGGGAGATCTGAGTTACTTTCCCTGTATTTCCTCCTTCGCAGAGTCTCCAAAGCTGAAAGGAAATGCCTTCCACCATTCAGCTGCAATTGTTTTCACACCAAAAAACCCCCAATAGTGATTGAATTCCCTTGTAAAGAGATTTGGAATCTACTGGTCATTTCCTTCAAAGAACTGATGGCCAGGAGGATGCTCATTGAGCTGAAGAGCCTAATGCATAGGGCCAAGAGAATTCTAGTTGGAACAGAAATGTTGACGTGTCCAGAAAAAAAAAAATCATTCACTTATGTTAAAGTATGATTAATCAAGTTAAAAAAATATTAAACTTCAGCAAAATATGTATTTTGTGCATCTCAAACCCCAAGCACAGTGCCCAGATTTGGATTAAACTGAAAAACACTAATATCAAAGATTAAGATGTTAGCAGATGTGTATCATTCAAGAAATAGATCTATACCATTCAGAGGTGGGAATGGTCAACTTGCCCATGTGTATTACCTGCAAAAATTAAGCACCAGAATGGATATTGTGTCATCACCGGCCAAAAAGGTTTATTTCCCATCTGTACCCCAAATAAAGGATGGTTGTAAGAACAATATCTTAATTTTTACAAGAAATCTCTCCCCCTCTTGTCACTTACAGGTCACTTGCTATGACAGCTGTTTGTTAGATATTGTACCTTAACTATGATTAGGTACTGCAATTCTGACAATTTTACAAATCTTTCAAATTATATTTTTTTATTACATGTATAACTGCTTGACCTGATTGGCCCAACAATGGCAAGGAAATGAATTTGTGATATGCTGAACATATTACCACCAAAACATTGGCCAACTAGATCGGAAGTTTTGAAACTGTAACTATAGATGAAAAAATCCTGAAACTGTCTTCATAACAGATTACACCTTAAAAGCAAAGTGGTCTGTTATTCACCATAAATTTTATATAACAAATTAAAAAACTTGGCCAAGTCCCAAATTGCATCTCAAATTGTTTTACAGAATTAAATATAAGATGGACTATAAAAGTCACAGAAAACAAGGTCTAAAAGCATTATGTAACAAATCTATTATCTAGTTTTAATGTTAACAAGCATAAAAATTAAGAAAGCAAAGTTGCGAGAGAAGCTCTTAAGATGGGATAAAAGAAGATGAGTCAATGAAGCAGAGAGGTACAGGAAAGCTGTTCCAGAGCACAGGATCTGCAGAGAAGGCTCTTGCCCCACTGGTGAGATTGTGGAAAGGGTGAGACAGATGGTAGATGAGCAGAGGGAACAGGGAAGGGTGTAGTGCGAGACTAGGTCAATCTTAATATTCATTTTTAAACATTTTCTTCTGCATTTTTAGTTCTTTGGGGCTGGGAAGTTAAGCTGAAAAAACAAAAACAAAATGTTAGAATAAAAAAAAAAAAAAAAAAAACACAAGAACAGCCTGGTGTGCAGTTAAAGAAAAAATGAAAAGCTATGATTATTTTGGGACTTTGGAACCTATGTTTCACATGCACCTAAGTCCCCATTCCAAAAAGGAACAGTAGCTTATAAGGGTTCCAGAAAGCGGATATTAATGAGTAATGAATATAAAGTGAAATCTATTTTAAAAGCCTTCTTGCATGAAAGAAAGTAAGATCCTCCTCCTCCTCACATACATTCAATAGCAAGATACCTACAACTTCTAAGTTAAATGGGAAATAAAGTAAATCCACTTTAACCAATCTTACTTGGCTGGCCTGACTAGCGGGGCATAACCTAGAAAAGTCTCTGGAAGAAAACATTTTAAAAGTCATCTGCCACAATAATTGTCATCTGTATTACAGATATGGTAGTTTTAATTAATAAACAGTTTAAGAGAAGATCTAGATGTTAACATATCTATGGTGTTCCCCCCCGCACTGTTCCATCTTATTAAATTCATACAGATGGCAAATAAAACAAGGATTTCAAGATGTATTCTGACTGTGCATTGACCTTCCAGGAAAATACAAGATTAAATTATTTTATTTACACTCTGCTGCTGCTCATGATGTCACAAAGCAGGGCAATAGTCTCTTTTCTTCCCTGCCACTACTACTCAGTTTGCCAATCCACTGAAGTTCTATAAACATTTTTAACACATTTAACAGTTCCTACTTCTCATCAGCTAAAGTCAAGTTTGAGGACAGCGAGGTGCTACAACCTATCAATGTATATTTAAAAGCTGTGTTTATTCTACATCATATTCATTGACCTAACATTAATAGCTGGATCCATGTGTCACAGTTACCTTCTGAGGTTAAAACTGAAAGATCAATCAGCAGCTGCTTACTGTTTTCTCATTTTCAGAAGGGATGTCAGTTATCGGTTAATTGAATAGCTGACTAACAGCAGGAATTCTTAGTGGTTAGTCGACTATTGGATAGTTCCCAGGGGTGGGGCCAGCAGACAGTGCATTCTGGCCCACTCCTGGGGAGCCCCCTGCCACCCTGCGCTGCAGCCTCTATCACAAGCTGCTGGTGGGGTGCCAGGCGAGAGCTGGTCTGCAAGGGGAGCGACTTTAAAAAACAGCTCCCCATGTGGACTGGCTGCCTGCTGCCCCACAATGCTGCCTCTAATACAGAGGCAGCAGTGTGGGGTGGCAGTAGCCTCGTCCGTGGGCGCCTGGGAATGCCAGTAGTTGACTACATTACCGATAAGCTTAGGCCTATAGTCAACTACTCATTCACACCCCTAGTTTTCAGTTCAAGATTAAACTAACGCTATACTCCACATTTGACATTAAGTATTGGCTGCAGAGGCACTTTTCTGTATAAGTTTAAGCTAAGCAGCTAGCTCAAGAGGGAAAGGTAGTTACCTATATAGCACTTCTGATGCTAATAGAAGGCATGTAAAAGGTTTACTGGTTACCTAGTAAGCATCAGGCTTACAGGAATGCTTACCAGGTAACTGGTTGGATGGCCAACAACGCCAGGCTGGAGAAGCCCTGCCTGAGTCTGCTATGCTGGAGCACACCAACAGTGCCCTGACAGGACCCTAAGCCTTGTGAGAGTGACATGGCAGGGCTCTGGCTACCCCAGTAGCATGAGAGCAGCCAGAGGGGGCCCTGGCTGCTCCAACTCTGCTGGGCGGGCATACTGGAACCTGACTCCGGCTGCCATTTGCCAGCCTGATAACAGTATAATTTTAATTGTTTAACTGGTTAATTATTTTAATGTTTATTAACATCCCTAGTTCCTAGTACTTTAAATGCAAACAAGATGTTCCCTCCCTGATAAACTATAGTGTAAACACAACAAGTTATATAAAGTGTTAAGACAGTACAAACTGGTAAAAAGTAAAGCATCTACTGTGAGCACTGATTATAAGAACCTGTTATAATTATACATTAGAATTAAAAGAGCACAATGGAGCATAATTTGAGCCCTAACTGAAATTAGCAAGAGAAATTAAAATAGTGAATTCTCAGTTCTACAGGTAACTGTGCATATGAAAAGAAAATGGATTTTGAACTTTTCCAGATAAATTCTTAGGCCACGCGCCCCCACCCACACACTTTAATACAATGTCCAAAGCTATGTTAAAGTTATACAGCTAGAACATGAGAATGGCCATACCAGGTCAAACTAAAGGTTCATCTAGCCCAGTATCCTGTCTTCCAACAGTGGCCAATGCCAGATGCCCCAAAGGGAACAAACAGAACAGTAAATAATCAAGCGATAACTACTCTCCTCTCACATTCTCAGCCTCTGACAGAGGCTAGGGACACCATTCCTATCCATCTTGGCCAATAAGCATTGATGGACCTATGCGCCACAAATTTATCTAGTTCTTTTTGAACACTGTTAAAGTCCTGGTCTTCACAACATCCTTTGGATAAATTGCAAAAAACCTGGAAATGTAAAAATTAAAATCCTATGGGAACTGTACCTTCTCCAGACTACACATCCCACATGTTATCATAAACTATTAATTACATATTCATTGATTAAACACACAAATAGGAAATATTATTGATGCATATACACATTTAATTTGGTGAATAAATTTTGTCCTAGAAGTATTGGGCCAAATTCATTAAATCAGTTCTTAATTTATCCCTTCACATTTTGCATTTCCTGACTGGTTTTAACTGTGCAACTTTAATGTTAAATACTTTATCTAGTTTTCATATTGTCTAAATGGAAGTTACAGATGCACAAGTACATTCCTTCATACTTAGAAGTATGTATTCTTTTACTGCAGCACTTATGTGTACACTTCAGGGAGCATGCATTCAGTTGGACTTCTGGGAAACACCTGTGTTGCTCTGGTAAATAACATAGCTGTCTACCAAGTAGCAGCTTTAGAATCTGCTTTCCAGAGGCAAGGACTGACATTTGGAGTCACTCACCCAAACCAGCACACAGAAAGCAAGAGATGCCTGAAGAACTGTACCAGTTTTAGGTGCTTGCACAGCTTTATGAAGACGTAGTCAAAATTGAATATGAGAGAGCCAGTGAGTGGATTAAAAAAATGGAAAGGTGACAGATGGCCCTAGAGGAGAGTCCAGACAGAGGCAGCAGTTTGGTACTGCTTTTGCTGTATCACAAACCACACAGCTTAAAAATCAGTGGGTTTTTTCCCCCAAAACTTAGCAAACATGCACCTCATTGAGCACTACTTATACAAGAAGCCTGAAATCCAGTTCATTAGTGAATAAAAGTGTGCCTGCATTTTTAAAAATGCAAAAACACAATCTCTCATTTGCAACTCAAATTAAATTTTTCTTCAAATAGTGAGAAATCTCCTGGAATGGAGACCAAGAAATCAGTTTGAAATTGAATTACAGATTATGAAACAGAAAAAATTATAAAAGAAACTTTTAATTTAACAAATTATTCTAGAACGCTGTAAAACTAACACAACACAAATAGTGAAAGTCATTTAAAAAAAACAGAACAGATATCTTTTGGCCATTCATTGCAATTGGTTGGTAAGACTTGTCTACATATTTCTTCTGGTTTTGAGCCAAATGAAGACTCTGTATTAAACAGTTCTAAATCAGTAATCCAATCAATTTTTAACATTTAAGCCATGCTTTTCAGTCACTCTAAGTTTAAGTACTGAACCAAATGTTAAACATGTCAGTTCTGAAAGATCACATTCAAACTCCTGGTCATAAATTTATCTGTAAATCCTTAGATTACTGAATGTTATCAATAGGAATGTGAAAAAGTAACTGAAAGCATGGGCTCCTCAGTTTACCTTCACAGTGCTGGCTTCCTGTGCTCACTGGCTCTTGGGGAGCCGCCTGTTCCCACCTCCCCTGCACTGCTGCCTCTGATGGCTTAAAAAGCTGGCACCCCATGTGCACTGGCTCCCAGGGAGCCAACTACCGCCCTGCATGTAAGCGTGTAACCGCTGAAATTTTCAGTTGTACCATGCATTTTAACATTTAGAACAAGCAGCAATGGGCTTAAACTGCAGCAAGGGAGGTTTAGGTTGGACATTAGGAAAAAGTTCCTAACTGTCAGGGTAGTCAAACACTGGAATAAATTGCCCAGGGAGGTTGTGGAATCCCCATCTCTGGAGATATTTAAGAGTACGTTAGATAAATGCCTATCAGGGATGGTCTAGACAGTATTTGGTCCTGCCATGAGGGCAGGAAACTGGACTCGATGACCTCTCGAGGTCCCTTCCAGTCCTAGTATTCTATGATTCGATCCCTAGTTATCAAGGCTTCCTGATAACTTCATGGCAATGGTAAACGTATGTTTCTTTACATCAACAGTATTTGCAAAGAGTCAGTTATTTAAATAGTGTGGTAATACTAGTTACCTGCACTAGTATAGGACAGGTCATATATTGAATTGATTGGCTTGCACATTTTAATTGGCCAGTTTCCGATTAAGTTAAGATTTTGAATAATAAAACCATTCCCAGAACAGGCAAAAGCTATGCTGACAGATGTTTTCCTGCTGACATAGCATAGTCCACACCAGCACTTATGTCAATATAACTGATGTTACTCTGAGGAGGGAAGGGAGAATTCACATTCCTGAGCAACACAAGTTCTGCTGATAAAAGCAGAGTGTAGACAGAGTTTGTTACTCAAATATTCCATTTCCTTGAGGTAAGACCATCTTAACTTAATACCCCATCTAGAAAGGTCCAAAAAGCAGCTCCCAAGGAATAGCCAGATAAACCTTTATTAAGAATAAACCATTCTTAAATGATAATGGAACAATTAAAGTTAGATTATAATTATGTTATGAAATTGTATGAAGATAGTCATTGCGTTATTGAAGCAGCACTCTTATAATAAAGCATTTACAAATCTCTCTAATCCACTTAATATTGCCCCCTGAACAAAATCTTCAGGAACAGATTTATTATGTTTACGTATGCTTTCTATTTTCCAATATATGCAACAACTTTTCTACAAACTGCCCACCCGCAGGGCATAGAAACATTCGGACAAATAATGACCCCTTAAAGATTTCAGTTGCAGTGTTCATGATGTATCAACTTTAAACCCTTAGCTGTTATTTTACATATCCAAAATGCCTTTCACTTTGAAAGATCCTTAGGTAAATTACACATTCCAGACAAACTTGCAACAAAGCCAAGATCTCAAAGTTTCAAAGGCACATGTGTTTCACTGAGAGGAACAAGAGGTATCTTAACTCAAAATGAACAATTATAGAAAGAATTCAGTTAGCTGAGAATGCAACTACCAATGTTTAATTATGCAATTAAACATTCATGTGTGTGTTCAGGAATCCAACTTACTCGCTTGAAGTCGTTCATGTTTGTTGCTTGGACTGGAGTTCCAATAAACGTAAAATAAGTAATTCTTGTTGTCTCTTCATCACCATGATTGGACTGGACAAATAACTAAAAAGTAAGATAGTTCGTATGTATTCATTCCGACTAATAAACATGGTATAGTTACACAATTCTTCCCTTAAGTATTAGGTAGTACACATGTCATGTTTCCCACAATTTAAAGTGGAGCCAGGCAATCCAACCACTTCAGAAATATGCATTTTTTGTAGAAGGTACTAGAATTAAAGAACTGTTGGCCATATTTTTCTATCTGCTCACCTCTAAAATGAGGACTGTAGCCTCTCTTTAAACCACCACCACTCAAGGAAGCAGCAACTAAACTTTCCCAACTTATTTTGCTATGTTTTCAGTAGAATTCAACAGGAGCTCAATAGAGAGAACACATACTGCTCTGTAAATGCTGTCCTATATGGACTTCATACTTTTTTTTTTTTTTTTTTTTAAGAAACTAGAGAATATGAATTTATAAGAAATCTGCACAGCCAAAATAGGTTTTCTACTTTGGTTTTAATCTGGCATTATCACAAATGCCAACATATACTATAAAATGGACACACGGGGAAAAAAAAAAAAAAAAACAATTGCCACAAGAAAGGGAAATAGATAGGGAATGGAGCAAGTAGACAGTGGTGGAACGCAGGGAAGATATTTTGTGGGTCTCCTGCACACTTAGATGAAAGTAGAAACAAGGTCCCTTTCTCTTTCCTTACCCAAGAAGAGGCAGAAGAATGAAGATCAGAAGGATTCTGGGCTCTGTGCCTCATGCTGCCGTTTAAAAAAAAAAAAAAAAAAAATCTTCCAATCACAAGTTTCAAGAGGTAGCCATGTTTGTTGTTTAAGTTTATTCAGTTACAGATTAATAGTCTTGCAGCACCTTAGAGACGAACAAAAAATTTAGATGCTATCTTAACCTACCTTGGCACAACCATGAAAGTTCATGATACCATTTACATTTTTTGTTAGCCTCAAAGGTGCTGCAAGACTATTTGTTTAACTTCTTCGAATCAGTGAGTTGAAATGTTTTCCTATAAGGGCTGGATAGCATTAAGAGATGGGAATATGCAGTGAATAAGGACTGTGAAGGAATGTACATAGCAGAAGCACGGGGTAGCTGGGGGGGATTGCTTTCCCAGGAGAAAGTGGGAAGAAGTTCTACTGTAACTTTTGACAAATTGCTTACTTTTCTTTTTTGCATCTTGGAGAATAGACTGTTTGGTAGTATAGTACCTGGCTGAGGCCTTTGGGTCTTTCTACAATAAAATATTACACAGAAAAAACTACTAATGGAGAGGATTACATGGTCAATCTTAGCGCCCAATCTTTGAAATTCTTGGGTATATGCTTACCATTATGAAAGCAAGTAGTTCCATAGAAGCCAACTGAACGGTTCACATACTTAACATGAAGCATGTGCAGGACAGAGGATTATATTTTCATTTATCATTTCAGCTACTTGAATCCAATTTTGATCAACATTTCTCTTACGTATAAGTTTTCACGTAACTGCTGAAACCAACACTTGAGAGAACCATTGCATCAGGCACATTTTTGGTGCTAAGACCTCTATCACTAAGCACATCTTACCTGCAGCATGCCCCCCCATTATGAAGCCCACCAAAAGTTTGTAATTTAGTTATATTACATTGTTCAGTCAACAATTAAATGTATATTCCAGTTAACAGGATGTAGTTCGTATTTAATAAGATAAGTTTACAAATGCACAAGATTCCCAATAGTCTCATGAGCTTCCATAGGACAACTGGGAATTAACAAGCAGCAGTTTGGTCAACTCCAAGATTTTTCTCTGAGTGCCAAGAACTATTACCATATAGATACTGCTCTGAATGCTAAGCAAGTTGTACCTACTTATTTCTTTAAGACTGCCCATGCGAATGCTATGATCTTGTTAAGTGAGTTCCAACCCAGAGTAGTGATTGACTTGTTCTACTGTAACTACCTGATATGATTCAGACTGGCTATTGTGGCTTTGTTGGTAGGTATTACATTCCAGCTAGTTGATAGAGAACATCGGAGACGAACTTCTGTAGAAATAAGTGGTGGTTTGAAGAGCAGACAACTCCACAATCACAAGAACAACTTTGGCTAAAAACCCAAACTTGGTCCGTGGCTAAGTGAAGACAGCAATTTGAAGGGGGAAAATGCAATGCATAGTAAATGGAAAAAAGGGAAACAGACAATACAACTTAGTAAAATTATTAAGTGCAGAAAATTGATAAGGAAAGGCAAAGCCATAAAAGCGCAAAAAAATTCATGGCCTGGCAAAAGTAAGGATAATGAAGAGCCATCTCCCCATACCTCCTGGATAAGGTGAATTTCCAGCTCCACTGATGCTAATTTTTTAAAAATTCTGGAATACCAGAGAAAACCCAGAAGACTGAAAAATTGCTAGTGTGTCAATAATCAAAAGGCAAGCAGAAGGACCTGGATAACTATAAGCAGTTACACAGCACCCCTAGGAAAAATAAAGGAACAGTTGCTATGGGATTCATTAAATAAAAAATAGCAATATAATTAACGCCACACACACAATTTTATGAAAAATGTCAGTAATTCAAACAAACCTGATTTTTTTTTTTTTTTTTTTTTAAACATTTGGTTGAAAGGCAGCTGCATAGATAAGAACATAAGAACAGCCATACTGGATCAGACCAAAGGTCCATCTAGCCTAGTATCCCGTCTGCCAACAGTGGCCAATATCAGATGCCCCAGAGGGAGGGAACACAACAGGTAATCCTCACATGATCCCTCCCATCACCCACCTCCAGAGAAACAGAGGCTATGGACACCATTCCTACCCATCCTGGCTAATAGCCATTTATGGACCTACCCTCCATGAATCTATCTAGCTCCTTTTTTAACCCTGTTGAAGTTCTAGCCTTCACTACGTACTCTGGCAAGGAGTTCCAGAGATTGACTGTGCACTGAGTGAAGAACCACTTCCTTTTATTTGTTTTAAACCTGCTGCCTATTAATTTCATTTGGTGACCCCTAGTTCTTTTATTGTGGGAATAAGTAACTTTTCCTTATTCACTTTTTCCACGTGTCATGACTTTATAGATCTCTATCATATCCCCCCCTTAGTCTCCTCTTTTCTAAGCTGAAAAGTCCATGTCTTTTTAATCTCTCTTCATATGGGACCCAGTCCAAACCCCTAATCACTTTCTGAACCTTTTCCAATGCCAATATATCCTTTTTGTAATGAGGCAAACGAACCTGTACACTGTTCAAGATGTGGGCATACCATGGTTTATATAGATATTTTGTCTTATTCTCTACCCCCTTTTTAATGATTCCTAATACAGATGTAATACACTGTGATTTTTATCAAGTAGCATCTGATCTAATACCACACAACATTCTGATTAAAAGACAAATCAGCACTATACAGTATAAAAACCAGACTATATGGATTAAGAACTGACAAACGACATCATAAGTAGTTATCAATGGGGGTGTTTCTACTGGTTTTCCAGAAAGAGCCGTTTTAGGCCCAATTATATTCAACATTTTTATCAAAGATCTAGAAATAAATATGGTGTATTGGGTGATAAAGCTTGGGAATGGCATAAAGTTCTGCAGAGTAGTGAAAGACAAACAGGGCAGTCATACAGAGCCATCTGGTTTTGGCAAGCCAGGCCCATTTACAGTGAGGTTAGATATCTAGAAAATTGTACGGCTCTATCCTGGAAAATTGTGAATGGTTAAGAGTCGAGCCACAAGTGGACAAGCAACTCAACATTAGGGATGTAAAATCCTATTTAATTAGTTAAACATTAAGTTACCTGGTTAAGATGAACCCGTTAGCTGGCGGGTTGGAGCAGCCCCGCTGCAGCGGTCAATGATTTAGACATTTCTCGATTAAAGTGTATAAGAATCTTCATGGGAATACAATGTTGGCTACTAACAGGCTGTTTAATTTAGCAGCCAACAGCATATCAAGAACTGATGGCTGGAAGTTGAAGCCAGACAAATTCATATAGAAGCCAAATCTACACTGGCAAGTTACTGTGCAGTAAAAAAGGCCCCAAGGCTGTAACTTTTACAGTGAGCATATGGGTAAGGGACTTAGTGCACACTAGCTCCGCAGTGAGCACGGTCTAGGTAAACCACTTCCACAAGTGCAGAGCTTGCTGCACTCTGGACTGTGCACTGGGATGCCACTGTGTCCTGACCGGCCTTTGGCAGCCTTCTCACAATACCTGTTCTGAACTCTCTGGTCATCTGTTTGAACTCTACTGCCTTGCTCATGTGACCAAGACCCGCATTTGTGTCTTTGAAATTTGAAAGTCCTCTTCCAGTTTGCTTGATGACATGCTGTACTAGACCTCATTAGCATTTGGGGAGATGAGGCAGTTCAGTTTCAGCTGTAAGAGTCACAGGCACATCTCTGGGTGCATGACCAAAAGGGGCCATGACCAGGATGCACTGCAGTGTAGGGTCAGAGTGAAGGAGCTGCAAGACGTCTACCACAAGGTGCGGTAAGGAAACCATTGAGCTGGTGCTGTGCCCACAACCTGCAGGTACATGTTGGACCTCCCTGGTTGGGCACCTGTCTGGACCTGGATGAGGGATTTTTCTGGACCAGGGGGGAGGTTATTTCAGGGCACCCCTCCCCCTGCAGCCCAGCTGAGCCATGCGCCAGCTCCCAAACTTCCATCTTGGCCCTCTGGGTCGAGCCATATGGCTTTTTTATATGACAACTTTCCTCTGCCCTGCTGCACTTAGGGCATCTAAAGAAAACCCTTAGTGGTGAAGTCACCACTGAGAGTCTATATGTTGCATACGCTTGCTCCAGGACAGTGGACAGTTCAAGTGTTTCAAAGGATTTGGAGTGGTTGTGAGACATATTGCAATTTTGCCCTTGATTGGTAGTCTGAGGCCAGTTCTGTCTCTAGAAGTTCTAACTCCTGCAGAGTGTCTGAAAATGGCATGGAAGCTCCCAAGACAGACTAGAAAGGAGTTTGTGATAGTCCTGAGCCACACAAATGCCGAACACCAAAAAAATTGCAGGAATGGAGGGATAGTGATATAGTAGCTCCTAAGCATTATGGAGTGGAAAAGCTAAGACGCTGGCAGCCCTACTAACACTGCAGATTGAGAATCTGAGTGACCAGTCCCCCAATTTCCGCCCCCCATTCCCAACAACACAGCTTAACGAATCTCTCCCCAAGAGCCATCCGCCACACTACACCTGCCTGCCCAACCTCCTCCCCCTTACAGACTCCTGCAAGCTGCTGATGCAGTCAACTCCAATCCACATACAGGTTGGACCTGATGAACTGCAGGCCCTCTTCCACAGCCCATCTTACCTTGGAGCTGCATATGAACCATAGGCATACACAAACCTGTGACATTTTCAGTGCATGTCTTATCTCATCCCACTCCAACCCTCCCTTTCTGCCTCCCACAATGCAGATGTTTGTTTCATGCTCCACCGGTGTCCTGCATTTACTTTGTGTGTAATAAATTAAATTCAGGTGTTTCAAAGAAATCTTTATTCCATTACATGAAAGCAAGCAAGCAAGCATAGCCCAGCAAAGCTTCAGTCACCATAGCACTAAGTTCAGCACACGAACCTGTGAGTAACCCCCTAGCAATGCAGCCACTGCACTCCCACATATGTCAACAAGTTTTACTGACTTTCAGCATCAAGCTGCTACCTCACATCATCCCTGATTTGACGACCCCAACCATGCTCCAGTAGCACTGGTCTCGGGCTGTTCAAACTCTGCCTCCAGGTGCCGTGCCTAGCGGTCCAGCTTGAGGTAAAGCTTTCACCCTTTTCTTCACAAATATTATGGAGGGTACAGCACGTGGCAATAACTGTAGGGATGTTATCTGCCACGTTCAGCTTTCTGTACAACATCACCAGCGAGCCTTCAAATAGTTAAAAGCGCACTCCAGTCATTCTGCACCTACTCTGTCTGTTATTGAACTGCTCCTTGTTGCAGTCAGGTTCCTTATGTAAGGTTTCATGAGTCATGGCATTAAGGCAGTGGTCACCAACCAGTAGATCGGGATCTACTGGTAGATTTTGGAGCTGACAGGTGATCCTGACTGGTTTATCCAAGAGGCTATCTAGTGCCAGCACTTCAGCTGCCCCTCCCTCTTCTGCTGCACAGCTCCTGCCCTTTGCCTTGGAGCTGTCCTCTCAGGAGCCTCCTGCTTGCTGTGCAGAGGGGAGAGAGGAGGGGGTGCTGATGCCAGGGTGCCCTCTTTTCCCCTCTGCATCCTATCCCCACAGAGCAGAGAGGGGGCACAACAGGACTTGGGATGGAGTCTGCTGGCTCCTTTTGGGAGTAGTGCAGGGCCAGGACAGGGGGAGTCTGCCTAGCCCCACTACACTACCACCCAGGAGCCACTTGAGGTAAGCAGGGCCCAGTTGGAGCCCACATTCTATAACCCTACCCCAGTCATGACCCCCCTCCTGCACTCCAAGCCCCATCACGTTTCCATTTAAACACCCTTGCAGAGGCTGTACCTAGAACTCCCTATGACACCCCAACAGCCTGCCCCAAGATCAGCTCAGAGGCCCACTCACACTCCAAATCCCTTAATCCAAGACCAGAGCCTGCACCCCAACCTTCTGCCCCAGCCTGGTCAAAGTGAGGGAGGATGGAATGAGCAGGTGACAGGGCCTCAGAGAAGGGCAGTTTTGGCTTGCACTTAAATTCAAAAAGTGATCTTGTGCTTAAAAAGGCTGGAGACCACTGCATTAAGGGATAGGCAGGGTCTCCAAGAATCACATTGGGCATTTCCACTTCCCCCATGGTGATCATCTGGCCTGGTAAAAAGTCTACACGTGCAGCTTCCTAAACATGCCAGTGTTCCGAAAGATGTGAAAGTCATCATCTTTCCGGACAAACCTGTATTAATGTCTGTGAAATGCCCACTGTGATCCGTAAATGCCTGTAAAACCATGGAAAATACCCCAAGGTTAATGTATTCAGTGGGTAGGTGGTCAAGTACCAGAATTGGAACATGCATGCCATCTATTACTCCTTCACAGTTTGGAAAGACCATTTGTGGAAAGCCATCCTGTTTCATGAACTTTGCCCAGAGACATGGTCTTTCAGAGCAGGATGAGACTGATGGCCCCGCACACTTCCATCAGCACAAGTCCAATAGTTGACCTTCCCACTCTGAAATGAACAAAAATTGTCTGGAGTAGCCAGCTTCCACAGCGCAATTGCCACAAGCTTTTCTGCTGGCAGTGTAGCTCTTAATTGTGTGCTCGAGCTCAGCGCACAGTCCAATTTAAGTGACTTTCCTCATCTAAAAGTTCTGCAACCACTGATCATCATCTCAGGCTTGCAAGATGATGTGATTACCGTGAATGTAATCACGGTAACATGCTGGTGGCTGACTGCGTGGCCAACCAACAGCGTTGCTGCTGCTGCACTCCAGGAACAGTGCTGCAACTGCCAGCGCTTTACCACACACCACACACCCACCCACCAAAAAGTGACCATTCCTAAATAGGGAATTAATAACTATCAGAACTACTAAGAAAAGTGCCTTGATGACTTTCTGGAAAATGTGCTTTAGTCAAACAAGTTACTGAGTTCAGTACAGAGTAATCCAGAGAAATGTAATGTCCTGTGACACACATGAAGTATTAAAGAGGTAGTGGATCACAAATGGAATGAGTCAACATGATGCAGCTGAAAAAAGGTTAATATAATCCAGCATATTAGCAGCAGTGTTGTACATTGACAAGGTACATAACTGTTCCATTCTAAAGCAGGCCTCACCAGTGTTGCGTAAAGTACTGTGTCCAACTCTAGGTGCCATACTTACATATATACTAAACTAGAAAGAGTCCAGAAAGGAGCAACTAAAGTTTAAAACAAACAAACAAAAAAACCCACACAAGTAGAAAACCTGACCTGAAGAAAGGTTAAAAACATGCGCATATTTAGTCTTGAGAAAAGATAATTGAGGAGGGACCTGACAATAGTCTTCGAATATGTTAAGAGGATGTTATGAAGCGCACTAATCACTAAATCTGCAACATGGTAGTCATACGTTATATATTAGAAAAAACACCTTCCGCAGTTTGGAAGCCCATTCTAGTGCTTAACTACCTAAGGTAGTTGAGGAATCCCCACCATTAGAGGTTTAAGAACATGCATGTCAGAGAAGGTCTAGGTTTACTTGGTCCTGCCTCAGCACAGGAGACTGGATTTGACTTCAAGGTCCCAGCCAGCTGCATATTTCTGTGAATCTAAGTTCTACTGGATGATCTCAGTCCTTTTCTGACCTTACATCCTATAAACGTATGCTGGCATAAGCGTGTAGTCACTCTTGAGTGATGGACTGATATAACAAAAACCTGTCTAAACATTGGAACCTGTGTCACCTCATCAATTATTTTGTCCCAAGTATTTTAAATTAGACTTTCCAAGTTTCATGCAAATATAGCTATATGAAATTTGAAGACAAAGCTTTACTTACAGTTACACTATTAACATTCTGAAATTTTACATAGCGAAGCTGGACAATACCATCTTCTTTTATGTCATCTGGAGTTAGTTCCAAGGCTTGGGTTGGTTCACTTCTTTCTGCTTCTTCAAAGTCCATAGATCGTGGAAGGTTGATGAAGATTTTTATGTACTTGGGACCTTGACCTGGGTTAACACACATTAGCAATTGTAATTAACTAAACCACTTTTTAGATACAAAATTCGAATCTAGAAGCATCTTTACAATGTTTGTTATATAAACACCTACTGACAATTTTGTTTTTGCTACATTCATAAGTTAGTACAAGAAGTACTTACAGAAACCACATTTGAAACTATAGTTCTACCTTGCTCTACTGTATGTCAATATAAATATCTGAGCCATGTCAAAACTATAGCATAGGGACAGCATGGAGATTACATTAAATGTATGTTAAAGAACAAATCTATTGTACTGATTGTTTTCTCCAATTTCAACAAAGCTACTTCCAAAGAGCAGGATTTCTAGAAAGCAACAAGATCCATACTACCATCTTTACATGAATCCATGGGACCTTGCTAATAGTTACAATTATACTGCTCAGAAAACAGGAACTGCAGCTATTATATTCAGGATTCTGAAATAAGAATCTAGTTAAACACTGAAGAACAATTAAACCTTTAAAAATGGTGTAAGCAGAAAAATAGGAACAATTTGATGAAATAAAGAAACAGATGCATTTTACTCACCATTATCTGGCCCTTGAAGCTTCATGGAATAAAGCTTGACAGGTTGATTAAAAGCCACAGTAATAAGGAGCTGTAGAGAAAAAGTTTATCTAAGTATTTCTGAATGCAAAATATTTTGAAATGCAGACAAAATATTTAAGAAAAAATAAGCCAAAATGTTGTTTAGATCAGGGAAAGTAACTGATCACCAGGATATGATTAGTGTTCTCAGTCTTTATATGCAAGTATTATTAGAAATTAGGAAATATCTTCTTATACAGCTTGAAAGAAGACTCCTGTTAATGAAAGCCTATCTACTAGAACCCTGAACAATTCTCAGATTTTGTTCTAGGCAAGGCTTTGGAAAATGGGTACCTAAAGTTGAGTCTTAACCCAAACACCTTGGGCAAAATTTTCAAAAAAGATGAGCAATTGTGTGTGCACCTTCGTTTTGAGGTGCCTTAATAAGGCCCAATTTTCAAGAGCAAGGATCATTCAACAGTTCCCATACACCTGAATATTAGGTCTAAGACTAACTTTAAACACTCATTTTTGAAAAACTTGGCCTTAACCTGTGCGCTGTCCTGTAAAACAATCTCACCCAAGCCCTTGAAAGCCACCACACAATTTAGAATTATGTTTAATACTAAACATTTTATGAAGCATCAAGAGCTGTTTTACACCTACAGGAAAAACACGGTAAAGATGTGTGAGATTATGGTTTTCAATTGTTTTAAAGTTTCCTTTCCCAAGTAATTTCTCCACTGCTGTAAGTGAACTGTTGAGCTCACAATTACTATCTAGAGTTCACTGCATTCATCAAGTTTATTACTGTACACTTGTTGTTGCTTAGTACTGAATTTGGCATTTAATTAGCCAGAAACAGAATCTCTCGCTTTTTAATCCCAAAATGATTGTAAACATATGAAAATTAGATAATTGTACTAGTCAATACTAGGGATGTAAAAGAGTAGTCAAATAGCTGACTACTCGATAAGCCTAGGCTTATTGGGTAGTCAAGTTGACCACTTGCATCTCCACCACCCCTTGCTATCTCCATATCGGAGGCAGTAATGGGGGGGGGGGGGGGAAAGGAAGAGGGACGGGAGGGGAAGGAAGGAAGAGGAGCCAGCACTGGAAGGAGGGGGCAGCTGCGTCTCTGTCTTCGAAGGTTCCCTGCTGCACCTCTGCCTTTGAACTGCAGCAAGAGTCGCCAGCACTCTTATCAACTTTGATTACATGACTTCTTGATTAGCTGATCAATCAAAATTTAACATCCCTAGTCAATACGTGAAGAAAAAACTGCCCTTTAAAATTATATTCAACCTCAAATTGAAATTATACCTGCTCATCACAGTCAGATTCCAGGTAGGTAGAGTCTTTACGTAAACAGTTATCAAATCCATGTTCGTCACTTTCATTAAGACATTCACAGCCAGCTTTATTAATAAATGGCATTAAATCCATCTGAAAAAAAAAAAAGCCAACAGTGCTGCTGGGTGCTTGAAAATATGCCACCTACTTGAAAAGAATTAGTAAATGTGTAGATGAGTAAAACTCATCACTGTATACAGGATGAGATTAAAATAATAAAACTGGTTCAATAATTTAATCCTTAACAGAATATATTCAAGCATTCATGTTACACAGGGGTGGGCAATAATTTTTGATGGGGGGCCTCTTAGAATTTGTTAACTGGTCAAAGACTGCATTTCTATAATATTAATGGAGGACACACAGCATGCATCTGGAATGGAGGCTGGATTTAGAAGAGAGGTCAGGTTAGCAGACTGGGGTGGAGGAGAGGGTGTAGGGTCTCGGAAGAAGTTGTGACCAGGGTCAAGGGTGCAGAGGGTTTGGGTTGTGACTGATCAGAGACTTGGGGTGCAGAAGGCGGTGAGCTGCCTGCTCTGGCTATGAGGTGCTTACCCTAGGCGGCAGGCTCTATCTGCCATACCTCCGCATGCTCAAAGTGGCTGGTTTCTGGGGCCATGTGTCTCTGTGCGGCAAGCCAGTGAGGAGGGAGGCTCTTTAAGATGCAGAGACACCTCTCCCTCAGGAGCTATGGGACGATCCAAATATGTGATGGGCCAGATTTCGCCCACCCCACAGCTTAAATTTTAGTTAACCTACACCCCCCCCCATTTGCAAAATTTTATGATGCATTCCCTGGAATCAAAATATACAAAGTGCACAGCAAGACAAAGTGAACTACTGCAGGCTGTAATTTGGCTTAAGCACCAAAACCATATCCTAAATTAAGGTCCTATCAAATTCACAGCCATGAAAAACAAGTCTCAGGCCATGAAATATGGTCTTTTCCTATGAAATGAGTGAAGTTTGTATGCTTTTACTTTACTATCCTGATTTCATGAGGGAAACCAACGTCTCAAATTGAGGGTCCTGGACCAAAAGGGAGTTACAGGGAGGTCACAAGATTATTTAAGGGGAGATCATGGTATTGCCACTCTTAACTGTATGCTGCCTTCAGAGCTGGGCAGCCAGAGACCAGAAGCTGTTAGCCAGGCACCCAGCTCTGAAAGTAGTCTGCTGCCACAGCACACTGTTGCTGGTGATGGCTATGCACTCATCTCCTGACCAGCAGCCACTGCTCTCCGGATGCCCAGCTCTAAAGGAAGAGCCGTTGTCTGCAGCAGTGCAGAAGGGTAGAAGTATAAGAACTTTTTGCATCAGTACCCCTATTGTTATAACATGACACTTCAGATTTAACTAGCTGAAAATCAAGACATTTACTCATAAAAATCCTATGATCATGACATTGCTCAAAACGGACCATGAATTTGGTAGGGCCTTATCCATAATGCATTTGCAAAACAGGTGTAAAAAGACTGACGTTTTAACACTAGAGAAGTCCAAAAGTGAGCCTACTTAAAGATAAATCATGTACAGTTAACAAAACTTTGGAATGTCATCAGTGCAAATGTTATTAGACCCCACCTTCAAAGCTATTCATTGTTGAACTTTTTCTCATGAAGTATCCAACTAAGGGTTTTCACATCTTAAAAGAAACATGAAAATACCACCAACTATATATACCAATGGGGTACAAAAATCTAGCTCATTGTATCAGATTTTTTTTCAAGATTACAAAAAGGTTCTCCTTAAGAAGACACTATACATTAAGTTCTGTAGCAAGGATAGTATTGGATGTTATTGACTACTAGAAAGCTGTTACATCACAGTGTACTGTAGTTAAGTACAAAGCTAATTGCTAAATGAAAATCTTTACTAATCGTACACAGATTTTTAAACTTATTTAAAATGTTCCATCCCAAAAAGGCAAAAAAAAATATTATCAAAAGACAATTTATATGCTTAGCTTTAATATCTGGTTATTTTTATTATGAAAAAGTAGATGGTGAGAATTCCATTCCTCCCCTCTCCAGTTCAAGCAGGAAACGTAGATTTCATGCCTTTCTTACTGAGAAGGTTCAAAAGATGTTATTTAAAAAACTTGCCAGATAATTATCACCTTTATGTAGAGAATGAATTAGAAACATTAACCCTGAATGTCAGTGTTTTAAAAGTTTATTATCAGGTCAACACATTAAATTGCAGTCTAATTTATAAGGGTGTGAATTTGTCTGTTATAGAATTATTAGAAAAAAATCTGTTCATCTTATGAAGTTAGTTTAGTTTTAAAAAAGCAAATGCATACCTACTTTAGTCTCTTGTTACTTAAATTACTTCTAATGTGTTTTGGGCTGTGAAGCGAAAAAATGCCTTTTTGCCTCTTTGTATAACACTGCCACACTGGCTGTTACAGTAACTATTAGCATAAGTATTTACATTCACAACTAGGTGCAACACTAGTGCTGATACCATAGTGAGTAACTAAATGATTACAACTTCAAGTGGCCTATATTCTACCATTTACATAAGAACAATTCAACTGGAAAAAGTATGTTATTTGCATGGTAGATGTTGCTCTATAACTATGAGCTTGAAGTATTCAACATCTAAAGATGTGTTTTACATTTAACGCTTCAGATATACTATTCACAATTAAACGTATTAACTTTCCTAATGCTAAATACAAAACTTTCATACTACTGTAGTAAAGCTATCATGTTACTGAACCAACTAGTGGTTTTAGCATTTCTGAAATATAATACCAGGTATTCAACCATAAATGTTTTATATTGTTGCCAGAATAAGCTACCCCTTCTTAAAAGTAGAAACATAATACCAAATATTGCTTAGAGAACACCACCTCAGATGACAGCTCTAGCAGAGTGTTTTGTCACATTACGTTTCTCATTTACATATGTTTGTTAGTGCAGCTGTCAGACATGCTTAAGATATGCAGTGCACAGTTGTCTTAAGGTAACATGAAAACAAGTAGAACAGTGCTTTCAGGAAATTTTGTCCTTAAGTATTTCAAATCATATTCCTTTTTAGTTTTGCAACAGTGAAACTCCCACTATCCTGTTACAAGGCTTGGTCCGAAAATTAATGGAATTACTATTTCTAAATTTTGTATGGTGTTTCCCATTCAGTGTTTTCTTACTGTTTAGATGCAAACAAATTTATTTTATTGTCAAAAAAGGATACCTGTTAAGTTATATAGGCCCAACACAGCTATTGTAACAACACTACAGCTTTATTAAAAGGCAGCAAGGTTTCCACAAACTTTGAAAATTCCATTTCAGTTTGTTGAATTAGACATTCCCTTGCAGCTTTTGCCATTTAAGCATTTCAGTGAAGTGCTAACAAGGGAACCAAACAACTTATGGTTTTTACTGCCCAAGAAGAATCAAAAGAAAATCAGCATAAACTAAAAATAAGACTTTTAAAGTTTACCAGTTTTTTTTATTCTGTGCATAAACATGCAAGAAAGCCACTTTGAGACTTTCATATGACCCACTTTTAAAATATGATGACTCCAAATCTTAGTACATGAAGTTAAAATGCAGTCTACTCCAGCCCTCATTAGTTGGCCTGTGACAAAGTGTTGGGAAGACAACCATTAGAAATAAAGCTTCAGAGGGGTAGCCGAGTAAGTCTGTAACAGGAATAAAGAAATTCCAAGGATACAGTCATGATCTGAAGGAATGCTGATCAACAACTGGTGACTAAGAGGTTAACTCAAGTACCTAGCAAAGGTGTCGGGCAGTCAGCCAATAACAATGCAGGTAGGAATTTCAAACTGGAAAACAGGGTTTTCTTCTCTCTCCTTTATTTTGAGATCAGAGAAGTTTCTCCCAGGTAACGAGGAGATGGACAACACTTTCTCTCTCCAAGAACAGACTTCTTGAAATGTGTAAGTGGGGAATAGTTTGTCAGGGTTTATTGTTTCCCTTGTTTGGGGGTATGGAAATCATGTCTGAGCTGGCTAATTGTTTTTCTCTTTTGTAACTAAGGATTACGGCCCAGGAACTTCCCCTTAGTGTGTATATATCTCAAATTGTGGCTCTTTCCACATAGCCAATTTACTATGTTTGCAACTGTAGTTTTGTTTGATAATAAAAAAATTTTTATTCTAATTAACTGGTATTGGTCAATTGTTGTGTCCTTAGGACAAAGTGCCTAGTTACAGGGGCAGAGCTCACTGTTGTCTGTGGATTCCCTGTTTTTCCCCCACCTCCAAGCAAAACAGAGGTTGGGACAGGGGGAGAGCTTTACCTTAGGGAGGGGAGTCCCAAGTGATCTCTTCCCTGATTTTCTTGGAATCACTTGGATGGTGGCAGTGAAGAACCAGTCTTGGTTGTTTTTCCCCCTGCCCTTTATTCAATCTCAGTCCCCTGAGATCCAAAAAGTTGGTCTCTGGGAATCATAGAGACAGGTTTTGCAGAGATTATTCTGCTCGCCGACTCTCCAACTCCACATGCATAGTGTCAGGTTGGGGGATTAAACCAGGACAGATATTTTAATGCAAACAGTAATAAAGTGAGAAGCTCTAAAAACAATTCAAGTAGAACAGTTTCTAAATCAAGCTTTACTAAGTTTTCTGTAAAGCTTCAGAAGTTCTAACAAACCAAGGAAAAACATTTGCTCTTTATTGTATTTACCCTTTCCAATTTGTTAAGTTATTATGTTTTCTGTACATAGTTCAACTAAATTAACGTTCAAGGTATTCTCTCTTCCCTCCAAAAGAATGAATCTCTTAACTTCCCAACTCCAAGTGAACAACTGTGAAACCTGTGACTATGCTATGTCATTATTTTCTGCAGACCAAAAACTATTGTTTAATTTTGAATATATGATCTGTATTTTTAAAAGTAAATAAATTATGTACTAATTATTCCATAGCAAAGGTGAGATAGAAATAAAACTAAAATTAATGTTACCTAGAATTATACTTGCCCAGTCCTATTCTGCTGTGTTAACTCAAAGTCCCAAGCCAGTTAAGACCTTTTGAGGAATCAGGTAAACCGTTTGGCTATTAATGATCAAACTATAACTCACCACACCACCCTTTCCAAAAAGCAACTTCTAACAAGCTTTTGGGGTAGCTGCAACATTACAGAATGAGAACGTTACAAAAAACTATTTGAGAAAAGGAAGATACTGAAAACATAGCAAAGAAGATTCACCTAAGGACAGTCCACAGAATCTTTAAGATTTTAGTAGTTATTCAAATAACTCATTTTGCAGGAAGCAGACCTGTTTCCCTATATGATTTTAAAACAGAGAAGTCTAGTAGAAGCAATGTGATAGTAAACATCTACAGCAAAATTTTCAACATGAAATCCAAGCAATGTTCTAGACCAGTGGTCCCCAACCTTTTTGTGGCCAATAGCACATTCATGTTTTCAGAAGAGTGTGGTGGGCACCAACAATTTTTCAAGGCTTATTTTATATTTGTACATTAAATAATACGAAAATCATCATATTTAACATATGAACCCATAAGATAAAAAAGGTAATTTTACATGCAAAAGGTATTAATTAAATTATTCAGCAATTACTCTTTCACCTTACCATGTAAATTTGCTATTTTCATATTAAATGTGAATTGGGTAAATTTGATAGAAACTTAATTTAGTTGGATAATTTTTATCTTACGTTGTAATTCATTTTTAAACAAAATTCTGCATTAATAAAAAGGGGGGATGTCCAAATGTTGTTGAGCAAAAAAAGCACCCTCCCGCCCCAAAAAATCATGGCACCTTTAAATCTCACACTCCCCATCCCCACCAGGTCTCCTCCCCTTGCTCCATCAGCTCCCTTAGTGCCTGCTCCCCACAACTTCTCACCCTCCTCTGCTGTCCTGACTCCGGCCCTTCTCACTGCCCTCAGCCCTCCTGAGACCTGCCCCCCTCCACCAGCCCTTCTCTCCCCCCTGTGCCCACTCCTCCTGTACCCCACTCTGATCATGTGAGCTACCCCCTCTCCTAACACCTCCCTCTACACACCTGCCCTGCCTCTCTCCTCTGGTGCTGGTCCCTCCCCTGCAGGTGTCTGCCCTTCTGCTTCACCCCCAGAATACCCTGGCACCTGCACCTTCCCTTACCCCTGCACCCTCCTGGTGCCTCCCCCTTCCCTCACTGCCTCTGCCCCCTTTTCCCCCTAATGCCTACCCCCTCACCACCCTCTGCCTGTTCCCCTTATGCCCATGCCCTCACACATGACTTGCTCCATCCCTCCCTTCCTCATGCCCACCCCTTCTTTCAAGCCTTCTCCCAGCACCTCCCCCCTCTAGCCCCAACGCCCTTACCCTCTCCTCTCCCAGCATCACCCTGTCCTGCCTCCCACTGACACCTCCCCTCCTGCCCTTTTCCTCATTGTCTCCACTTGCCGCCCCACCCCCGGCATTTGTGTCTCCTCCACCCTGTCCCTTGGTGCCTTCTCCTTTCTTCTCCTGACCTGCCCCCCTCTCATCAGCACAAGCCCCTTCCTCTCCCACCCTTTCCCCCTATTCTTCCCCTCCCCTCCCTTCTGCCTTCCAGTTTGCAGGGCTGGAGTCTGCTGTGATCGGACCCCAGAAGTCCCTGCAGCCTGGGCTCCAGACCACGTGCCAGACCTGGAGCTGGGCCGCTCGGCATTCACAGCCCCGGCCCATCACAACATGACCGCCCCGCCAGGTGCGCTCACCGCCGTCCTGTCTCTAGCCAGGCTCTGCTCCCCCATGCCCCACATCTCCTTCCTCCTCCTTCCCTGATCCACAGCTGGACATTTTAAAAAACAGCGCTGCAACGCCACACCGACATGGCGCCACCCCCTCCGGTGCGCCGCACATGACTTCACCCCCAGTGCAGCCGTGGCTCCACCCGGGTTGACAGCGCATGCTCGCGCCTCTCGCGGCCATGCCTGCTTTCCCTTCCCCGGCCGGGGTCAGCTTACCAGCCTCCTCGTCGGAGTCCCTCAGCCCAGTGGGGTCTTCTGGCGGGGCTTTAAGTGCCAGCAGCGCCCCTACCGGCTCCAGTGCAAGAGTGCAAAAGTGCGGAGCCCGGTGGCTCTGTCCCGCCGGGCCAGTCCGCCCCGCATTAGGGTGTGCCTAATGCAGACTAGGCGGGCGCACAAATGCCCTGGCGGGCACCATGGCGCCCGCGGGCACCACGTTGGGGACCACGGTTCTAGACTCAGGGGCATATTTTGGAGAAGACTTAATTACACCATTTTCAAATATTACTATAATGTATTGCTATGAACAAGTCATTCTTTAAAAGTTTGCTTGGAAAAGGAAAAGGCATATGATCTTTAAAAAAAAATATTAAGACATCTAAGTTTCTACCTAAACTTATCCATTTAAGTTAGATCTTAGTATGTTTAGAAAGCAGGACAACATTGACATATTTTTAAAAATAAATTTGCAAGTTCTTAAAATAAGGCATGCATACATATCCTTTTGGAATATCTGTGTCCTCATTATTTCCAGGATCATTCTCTAGATGCTGTTTAATTTTTTCTTCTAATCCTACAGCGTCGGCTCCTTGATATTGGTCAATTCGCACTTTGTTTCGGAAAAACATAAATGTTGGTGTTGCTGATATATTATTGGTTGCAGCTGTTCCCTAGAATGGACATATTGATTAGTGTTGTGATATAAAATGTTATATACAACATTTCTAAACTTGAAAGCAGTATTGTGCTACAAGCAGCAGCTTTATTAATATGCAACAGTATTAGCCATCGTGATCACCTACATCTTGGCACATCTAGAAAAGCAGTTTAGACTGTAATTAACTGTCACTGTGAAACAGCCCTAGAACTAAACAGGATTCATTCTGGGATAAGGCAAGCTCTTCATCCTCCACTGACAACACGTATCAGGGTTAAAAGCCATGCTTGCAGACCAAGAGAAAGATACAGCTGCCAATAAAACGAACAATGAACAGGAATCTCATTTGTTCCTTTTTCCGTGATTTCCCTTAATCCGGGAGGGGGGGGGAAGCAATAATTTTTAATGAGGGGCCATGCCAAGATTCTGGCAAGTGGTCAAGGGCCACTCTTCTATGAAGGGGATGTGGGGTCTAAGACGGAGGTTAGGTGCAAAAGGAAGCTTGGGGCAGAGGACTGGGGTGCATCAGGGGTATAAAGGTCTGAAGGGAGTTTGAGTGAAGGAGAAGGTTGTGACCTGGGGCAGGATGCTTGAAGTGAAAAGTCCAACAGCATTTATGGATCAGGATTCTGGCCCAGGGAGGGTATAGGGGGAGTACAAGGACTGGGAGGAAGTTGTGACCTGGGAGAAAGGAGGAAAGGTACAGAGGGTTTGGGTTGTGGCCTGCAGCAGGCAGTTGGGGGTGGAGGGGAGGGGCACAAAGAGGGGGAAGAGGGAATGGAGTGTTAGAGGCAGGCTCTGACTAGGAAGTGCTTACCTCGGTGGGCTCCAAGCCAGCAGCCCTGCAAGAAGCAGATTATCTGCTGCAGTTCCAGGCTTGTGGGGTAGCTGCACCACACTGCTCTGCCCCAGATGTGGGGCTGAAGGGAGGCTTCACATGCTGTCCCTGCCCCCTAGCAAAATTTCTTAGCTCCTATAGGCTGGAAATTGGCCAATGAGCACTGACTTACTCTTCCAAAATTACCTCTTTAAAAATAAGTTATTTTGAGTTTACTGGTAAAGTGAAAGGTATCTGAGGAAGGTAAAGGAAGTTACCTTGGTTACTGATTTAGGAAGGACTTCAATGTTACATGATTTAAATTGTTCATTTTTTTCTAAAGCACATTCTTGATCTTAACTACACAACTGAAACTTTGCATCTTTATTTTGCTTTGATTTTTGTTAATGTTTTAACATTCCTAGAAGTATCCTGAAAAATCTGTTTACTGTAACATCTGAAGTCATTTTCCTTATACCCTTGGGATGCATTAAGGCATATAGAAACTCTCTTTTCTAGTGCAGAATCCATTGGTACAGCTTGTATAATAATCTACCATTTATCACATCTTTATAAAAAAAAAAATCTACAGACCAACTTCTGAATAACAGCGCCCTTACAATAGATGAGCCTAAGTTGCAACTCCTAATTATTCAAGTTCTTATGCTGCATCCATCAGTCACTGGAATTATAAATTAGGACCCCTCAGGTCAGACAGCATTATAAAACTTTGTTACTGTACTCAGTCCAATTTTAAGCTCCAGTTTCCACCACATCCTTTGGAAGAATAATTCAAAGACTAATGAATCTGATAGCAAATGTTTGAGGATTTGGTCTACTCTATATACTTGCTCCACCATACATAAAAATATTGTACCCTGCCATATGTTTGTAAGCTTCTCTCACCTTACTACACAAAAATAAAGCAGCTACTATTGTTGGGGATGCAAATATGTACACAAAAACCAATAGTTTCTTGGTTCTACCTGGTTCCCAATCATTTTTATTAGAATGTATTCTTCAAATAGCCTTTCCTCTGTCATTTTTATTTGTGCACACATTACAACAAAAAATGCATACTACTTCCTTGCTCTATCAAGTGATGCTTATTGTAAAGTGACAACTGCAGTTTCATTTTTCCTTTGCTGTCAGAAAAATCTCAATTTAGAGTAAAGTATGTTTTACAGGTTCTCTGCAACTGAACGCAAGCATCTTAGATATTTTTCTGCCACACAGAGCAGCCATCAGCATTACAAAATGATTTTCATTTTGTTATCCACTTGTGTTTCTAGTCTTTTCAAATGCCTTTGTATTAGTTATATATCCCAACTGGTTCTAATAATCCATCATAATTCAGTATCTTCAGCAAGTTCTGTTAATATTATCTATTCTCACATTTACACTAATGAAAAGATGACTCCTGGTCACTTCAAGTTACTTCCTAGCCTCTCAGTGTTGCTGTTAATCATGTAACCATTTTGTTCACCCAGTGACCATGTTGCTCCACTCTCAACACCACTGGAAATAAACAGTAGTAACATTTCAGAAGCCACTAATAAATACTTAACTAAAATCTGGCATTACATTTGCCGCATTCCCTTCACCTACTTTTTTTTTTGAAATATGCACAGACGTATTTGGCAAGATTTATTCTTCATAATTCATACTACTGCCCATGATTTTGTTGACATACATATTTAGCAATTCCTGCAGGTTGCTCCTCCCAGGAACAGTAGTCAGGAATTTTAGGACAGTAATTATTAGGATAATTTTATTTTTGGAAAAACCCCCACAAAAACAAAAAAAATCCCCAAAACAAACAGTAATTTCTCCAGTCTTTTAGTATCACCCAATCATCCAACAATTTTCTAATTTAGTAGTCAGTGGTTCAGGAACTTTTTTAGTTAATTTTATAGTGTCCTAAGATATGAGCTGGATCCAGTTTTCAGATAGTATGTTATTTACTCTTTTATAAAGGACAGCTTATAAGATCTTACTTCCCAATGGTCAAAATGTATTTTTGCATACAACTCACCTGGCACTGATGTACATCTACTTCCAAAAAAGTTGCCTGGGGATATTTATTACTCAAAGCACTGAAAGCTGGAGCTATCCTCAAACAAGGACCACATCTATTAAGGAAAAAAATAGATGTAAGTTTGTCTAGTTTTTGTAATAGCAATATTTTGCCCCTATATACGATACCCAATGTCTGTTGAAGTCAGTGGGAGTTGTATGCGCATATTTGGCCCTTAGTTAGATGCAAGTCTTACAACACCTTTCATAGTTGGCAAACCTAGTCAGATATTGCTGAATGACAGGCAAAATAATGTGAGTCAACTCCCACTTCCTGCATAAACAGTTCTGATTACTTAGTAATAACCATCATCAGTTTCAAACTTTATATTCTAGGATTAGCTTGGTTAGCATCACCACATATCGCTATCAATGCACATCATATCGGTAAAAAGGAGGACATCTACTTTGGGGCAAAGAGCTCTTTGCTGCTCTGAAAGAGTGGATTTAATCACCAGCTCACACTAAGCCTACCTAGTATTTTCATGTTACCAACTGTAGTTATATAATTAATTCCCTTTTCCTATAGTAGTTGGTGTCCACAATTTCATCTTTTCTGGCAAAGATTTACCAGAAGTGACATTTGCTTCTACGACAATATTCTCTCAGCTATGCTATGTAGTTTATCTTCCCTTTCCTCCTGCCTTCAGTATGAGAAGTCACTGATCCCCAGGACACAGTGTCTGCAGAAAGGCACATCTTCAGAAGTTTCATGAAGTCACTCAGGGTCAGATCTTTGAAGAATTTAGGTTCCTAAATATTGAAAAAAAATCAATGGAAGTTGGGAGCCTAAACACCTTTGAGGATTCAGGCCTAAGCTACTGCTCCAACTAGTATGTAGCTCTCTTTAATTTTAGCATCTTAACTAGTTGCTACCCCAACATTATGAATTATAGTGTAGAAATAGTCTGATTCTTAACTATAGCTTCCCTCAAATCCCAATCACTACAATATCCAGGAAATATCAAAGTATAAAGAAACTGAGGAGTTTCCTCCACTCCCCTCAATTTTTAGTAAAGTAAATTTTCTGACACACAACTTAGAATCATAAAATACTAGGGCTGGAAGAGACCTCAGGAGGGTCATTGAGTTCAGCCTCCTGCACAAAGCAGGACCAGCCCTAACTAAATCATCCCAGCCAGGGCTTTGTCAACTCAGGACTTAAAAACCTCTACAGATGGAGATTCCACCACTCCCTAGGTCAGTGTTTCCCAATTGGTGCGCCGCGGAACCCTGGGGTTCCGCAAAGCAAAACTAGGGGTTCTGCGAGGAGCTGGCACTCCCCCGCCTCCCTCTGAAAAAGAGAGAGCAAGCCGGCTAGCCCCAGCCTCCCCGCGCATCCTCCCACGCAGAGGCGTACCGAAGGGGGGGTGGGGAGGGGGCAGTTGCCCCCAGGCACCACACTAGGGGGGCGCCGGGCCAGCGTGGGAGCGATCGCACGCTGCACAGGCTCACCTGACACTTAGATCAGTGAGCCGTCAGCTGGGCCACGTGCTGCTGTCCGGGAACACACCGAGCAGAGGCAGCCAAGCAGCCGGCAGGAGCAGCCTCTTTGAAAAGTAAGATTAACTTGTCTGACCGGTTCTTCTGCCTCTGTGGGAGGGGAGGGGGGAGGCGCTGGGTTGCTTAGCACTGAAGGAGGAAGATTTAGTGGAGGGCTCAGGGGTTGCCTGTCTCTGAAGGAGGAGGATTTAGTTGGGGGTGTCTGGGTTTGCCGGTCTCTGGGAGATTTGGTTGGGGAGGGGTGCCTGGCTCTGGCATCAGCTGGTAGAAAACCTGCCAGTCTCTAGTGGCAGCCCCTGGTCAGGCAGGCCAGGGCCAAGGGGCATGGAGCACGGGGTTGGGGGCCAGAGGCGTGTAAGGGCAGCCAATGGCAGGGGGAGAGTACAAGTGGGGGGTGGATCTTGGGAGGAAGAGGTAGGTCAGGAGCATTTTGGGGGGGGTGGGACAGTGTGTGTGTGTGTGTGTGTGTGGGGCCTTGGGGCAAGAACAGCAGGGTGGGGATCACGAGTCTGGGTGCTTGTGCCCCCCAACCGCACGTTTTGGGCACTTCTGTGATTCTGGGCTATCAAAGTTGGGCCTGCCCCGGAGCAGTGCCCAGCCAAGGCAAGGGGCAGCACATGTTAAAGACCCGGAGTAAAGTGATGGCTTGGCTGGTGGGGAAGCGAGAAGAGCTTTGTCATTTGTGAACTCCGCCCGCAAGTGCTGGGAGCAGAGGTGTGGGGAGCCCCCTTCCTCGTATGCTGAATTTGCAGTGACCTGCCGCCTGGCACCCAGTTCCCTACCCACTGACTTTCAGCCACTCGCCTGTCTGTCACTGGACTGCCTCATTTGATTTCATCCGGACACAAACACTGTCAAGCAATGGATGGCACCATCCGCCCACTGGAATGGTACCAAGCCCGCGTGACCAAGGCAAGACTTGTCCTTGCCAGCCCTTGCTCTGCCCATTGGTAACACTCAAAGGGCTTTCCCGAGGAGGCCAACATTATTCCCATTTTACAGCTAGGAAACTAAGGCACATTGGGGCTGTGACATGCCTGAGGTCACACACCGGGCTGGACTAGAAGCTCAGTTTCCAGTGTTTCACGGGCTGTCTACACAGGTAACAAAGATGTGAGTGCAGCACAGACCAGCATAACCCGGCTCACTGCAATCTGATTAATGTGGGGAACAACCGCAGAGTGGGGGGAGGGCGGCTTCAGCAATCATGCCCTGTCTAGCTCATGCTGCGATCAAGCCACCCCTGCTCAAAGGAGAGAATCCTGGGAGCTGCCCACTGGCCCACAGTGCACCCCAGCTAATGGCAGCAAAGGGCAGAGACAGATACCCGGCAGCCACTCCCTGCCCCCGTTTCTCCCATCTGCTCAGCCCCGCCCCCAGGCTTGCTGAGGCTTGTGGGGGAAATGCTTCAGACCTAGCCAATTCACTCCCCTCACGCTGCAACACCGGCCTAGAGGTGCACCAGGTTCGGGGTATGCCACGTGGCAGGGGGAGGGGAGGTGCAAATTTTTCCTTTGCCCCCGGGCACATATCGCCCTTGCTACACCTCTGCTCCCACCCCGGCCCCAGAGCGTCTCTCCCCCGGCCCCAGCCCGTCCCTGCCATGCGCAACCTTCACTGAGCTCCCCCTTGCTAGCTGCTGCCGCCCTGCGCAGCGTGTTCAAACTGGTGAGTGGGGAGACGCCCGGACGTGACGTAATGTCATGGCCCGGGATTATAAACCTGTTGCGCCGCGCAGCTGAGTTGCGGGTTCGGAGTCCAGGGACGGAGCGCAGACTCCGGCCTGGCAAAGTGGAAGGCAGAAGGTAGGGGTGGGGGAGGGGAAGGGCTGGGAGAGGAAGGGGCTTCTGCGGAGACGGAGGGGGAGGGCAAGGCACCAAAGGGTCAGGGGTAGAGGAGAGACAAATGCCAGGGGCCAAGTGCAGGCAATGAGGAAAAGGGCAGGAGGGTGTCAGTGGGAGGGGGACAGGGTGATGCTGGGAGGAGAGGGTAAGAGCATTGGGGGCTAGAGGGGTGAGGGGAGGTGCTGGGAGAAGGCTTGAAAGAAGGGATGGGCATGAGGAAGGCCAGGATGGAGCAAGTCATGTGTGAGGGCACAGGGGCATGAGGGGAATGGGGGCAGAGGGTGGTGAGTGGGTGGGAATCAGGGAACAAGGGAGCAGGGGCAGTGAGGGAAAGGGGAGGCACCAGGAGGGTGCAGGGCTAAGGGAAGGTGCAGGTGCCAGAGGATTCTGAGGGTGAAGCAGAAGGGCAGACACCTGCAGGGGAGGGACCAGAACCAGAGGAGAGAGGCAGGGCAGGTGTGTAGAGGGAGGTGTTAGAAGAGGGGATGAGGAGGGGTAGCCCATATGATCACATGGGGCTACTGGAGGAGTGGGCACAGGGAGGAGAGAAGGGCTGGTTGAGGGGGGCAGGTTGCAGGATGGCTGAGGGCAATGAGAAGGGCAAGAGTCAGGACAGCAGAGGAGGGTGTGGAGTTGGGGGGCAGCAGGCACCAGGGGAGCTGATGGAACAAGGGGAGGAGATGTGGCAGCAGAGAGAAAAGGTAAACTTTTAAAAATATTTATTAATAACTTGGGTGCCCCAGTGGCACATCCAAACAAGCCACATGAACTCAGTACTGGTACACAACACAAAACTCTTATGCTATGTCTACACTGGTGGTTTCTTGTGCAAGAACACGTCCACACTGCCATGTGCGAGCTGTGCTTTTGCACAAGAGCATCTATGGCAGTGTGGACATTCTCTTGTCCACAAGAAAGTGCCGATGGCCATTTTAACCATAGGGCTTTCTTGCACAAGAAATTCACGTTGCCTGTCTACACTGGCCTCTTGCGCAAGAACAGTTGCGCGAAAGGGCTTATTCCTGAGCGGGAGCATCGTAGTTCTTGCGCAAGAAGCCCTGATTTTATACATGAGAACGTCTGTGTACTTGTGCAAGAACACACGGCCAGTGTAGACAGGCAGCAAGTTTTTGTGCAAGAGCGGCCGCTTTGGCACAAGATCGTGCCAGTGTAGACACAGCCAAGGGGAGGGAGGGAGGCAGGGACAGGAAATCAGCGCTGGCTCAGCATGTCTGCATGGGGGAAGGTGCAGGGAAATTGAGCTCAGCTGGGTTGCAGAGTGGGGAGGTCTGGGGAGCTGGGCTGGGCTGGGCTGGGCTGGGCTGCAGGGTGGGGGTGTGTGTGGAGCTCAGAGCTCAGTTAGGCTGCAGGAGGAGGGAGGTGCCGGGAACCGGGGCTAGACTCAAGGGGAGGGAGGGGCAGGGAATCGGTGCTTGGCTCAGCAGTTTTGCGGGGGAGGTGCAGGGAAACAGGGATCAGCTGTGCTGTGGGGGAGGCATGCAGGGAACCAGTGCAGGGCTCAGCTGGGCTGAGATGGATGGGAGAAGGCATATGGAACAGACGGGCAGCTCAGCTGGGCTGTGAGGGGCTGCAGGGAACTGGTGCTGCACTCCCTTGGATTGTGGGGGATGGTTTTGGGAGGTGCAGGCAACCAGCAGGAGTGGGCAGCTCAGCTGGGTTGCAGGGATAGAGGTGCAAAGAAGCCTGGGGGAGGGAGAAACCAGGAGCCCTGAAATGACCTCCTGGTCCAAAAATCCTCATCTGGGACCAGTTAGGTCCAGAGGGTGCCAGATCAGGGAGGTACAACTCCTACCCAAGTCCCCTCCTTGCACCCTCCCTCGTAGCCAGACACCCTACCCCCAATCTGCTCCTGCTCCCTCCCCCTGGCCAGACACCCTACATCCAGCCTGCTTCTGCACCCTACCTACCACTCAGACCTTGCCCCTGCCGCCGCCCCCCACCTCCCTCCCAGATCCTGCACCCCATCCCTATCCCGCTCCTTGTCAGCCCTGCCATCCACCCTAGCACCTAACACCACCCTGGCCCTGGCCCCAGCACCCTGCCATCCACGCTAGCACCCAGCAGCACCCTGTTCCTTGTCCCAGCACCCTGCCAGTCATCCTAGTGCCCAGCAGGACCATGTACCTGACACCAGCACCCTGCCACCTGCCTGCCCCAGCACCCCGCCACCTGAGCCAGCATCCTTCCACCCAGCAGCAGCCTCTCCCCAGCCCCAGCACCCACTTTCACTCTGTCCCCTACCCCCAGCAGCACATTTGGGACCACATTAGTGAGGCTTGGGGGTTTTTGGAGGGGTTTTTTTGGTTTTTTTTGCTTGTGTGGCCCCGACTGACTTTTCTGTGGTCAGTGACCCTTGATGCAAAACAGGTTCCTCACCCCTCTCATAAATAAAGACAATGCTAAAACCTTTTGAATTTGACATATTTTATTTAAAAATGAAGCCTGGCCAACAAGCCCCTGATTGGGACCAAACCCCCATCTCACTGCAGCATCATAACACTCCTGCACCACCAGACCCCAAATCTGAGCCTATCATACACTGGAACCCCCTGTCCTGAGCCTTTTACATCCCCAAACTCCTACATCCCCACATCCTCAGTCTTCTGCCACAACATTCCTCCACCATCCACACATCACAAATCTGTGCCCTGAGCCCATCATACTCATAACCTTCTTGCCCTGAGTCCCTCACCTATCCAGCCCAAATTCCTGCACCCTCACATCCACAAGCCCATGGCTTGCTCAGCACCCCAGCCTTCCACCTGAGCCCAACACTCCCCAGCCTGGAGCCCCCTTCCCGAGCCAACATCCCCTTCTCCTGAATCCAAATTCCTTCCCAGAGCTTGTACTTCTCACCCCTTCCCACACCCAAATCCCTCATTCCCACCCCACACCTCCTGTCTCAACCTAGTGAGAGTGTATAAGGTCTGGGGATAGCAAGTGATGGAGAGGAGGGGAACAGAGTGGATGAGGCCTCAAGGAAGGGAGGTGGGGGGGGCGTCTTGGGGAAGGAATGTGATTTTCATGCATTGGTGGGTCCCTCTCCTCCCCCTTTTTTTGCTTGACAAACCTAGGGGTTCCTTGAAATTCGGAAAAGGGTTCCTCGGCCAAATAAAATTGGGAAACACTGCCCTAGGTAACCCATTCCAGTGCTTCATCACCAGCCTAGTGAAATAGTTTTCCCTAATATCCAACCTTGACCTCCCCCACTGTAATTTGAGACCATTGCTCCTTGTTCTGTCATCCATCACTACTGAGAACAGCCTCTCTCCATCTCTTTGGAACCTCTCTTCAGGAAGCTGAAGGCTGCTATCAACCCCTCCCCTCCACTCTTCTCTTCCACAGACTAAATAAACCCACATCCCTCAGCCTCTCCTCTAGGTCATGTGCTCCAGCCCCCTTATCATTTTGGCTGCCCTCGACTGGACCCCCTCTATTTCATCCACATCCTTTCTATAGTGGAGGGCCCAGAAATGAACATAATACTCCAGATGTGGCAGTAACTTATGCCGCCCCATTGTCACCTCTCACCACCCCTTGTAGAGCATTTCATTAATCCTTCTCCATCACTCACCTTATAATTTCTTTTCAGCTGCTCCACATTGTGCTTTAATAGCGAAGTTATACCTTTTAATGGTTGCCTGTAACTGGCTCTTGATCCATGCTTTACTATAGCAGAAGCGCTCTGATGTCTATAATGAGAGGGTACGTCTACACTTGCACCCTCTTTTGAGAGAGGGATGCAAATGAAGACATTTGAAATTGCAAATGAAGTAAGGATTTAAATATCCTGTGCTTCATTTGCATATTCGCATTATGGCGCTATTTTGAAATAGTGCTATTTTGAAATAACAGACGCTGTTAAGACGCGACTATTTCGAGAGAAAACCCTTCTCTCGAAATAACTGGTAAACCTCATTGCATCTACATGTTTTGTTAGTCTTTAAAGTTCTACCAAACAACTTCTTGTTTTTCAAGTTTATCCTGTATAAACTAACTTGACTATACCCCTCTGAAGCTTTTGGATTTACAGTAGTAATTTTAGACTTACATGACTTCAGTACCAAACCCCCAGATACACAAATCTAAACTGCAAAATGGACTTGAGAAATGATGACAGCAGACAAGGAGTTTGGATTTGATAAAGCAAAAACAGGGCTGCTGTTTCCACCCAACCCCAGGCCATATATAATTAATGTGCAATCCACCCTGCATGTAAGATAGGCTTGCTTTTTGGTTCAAATATTAAATATATTCTTAAATTTAGAATACCGCAGTTTCACTAGGTAAACACACAGTTTAAAACGCCAAAACATTAACGAATTTTATATTGACATTTTGTAACCAGAACTGCAAGTATTAATAAAACAAAGATTAATAGCTGTTTGCTTATCATTTTTCATAGTAGCAGAGTATGTTTGTCAACTGCAAAGTTAGAGTGCTGTTAAGTTAGATAATTTTGGGTTTTTTTTTAAATTTTTAAATACTATAAGATTTCCAAGGCCAGACTATTTAAGTTAAAGTTCAAAGAGACAGTAAGCATTTATTATCTCTGAATTACTGCTAATACTAGACCAGCCGGATCCACCTCGCATAGCCCAACCAAAATTAACAAAAAGCCCTTCCCACGTAATTATTTTCTAAACATTCAGGCTTTTAAAACAAACAGAGTGAGCCCAATGCACCTACTTGAGACTGGGACAGCCCCTGTGACGTCCATTAGCAACAAATGATCACTTCATGTCACAGTAAACCCACACAACAAAATGCTTCCTTTACAACCAGGCAATCCCACAAACTCTGCCCTCACACCGCTCCCCAATTAGGAAAGCTCGCTCCTTGTAAGGAAATGTGACACCAGCCACCCTCACATGAGGCACAAAGTTTGGTGCAGGGCGGTGAGTCACACTGGAGTGCCCCCCCAAACCTCACACGCTCTCCTGGGCCTCAGAGCTGCGAGTGACGGGCAGCGGGGGAGAAGCTCCTCCAGGCTACACCACCCAGAGCAAGAGACCCAGCCAGGGCCATCACGCCTAAGAGACAGAAGGGGAGAGCAGGGATACAGCAGGGCGGGGCAAGAAGCAGATCAGGGTGCATGAGGCGGGGAGCCCAGAGCGAGACCGGGGGCCGGAGGGGGAGTGACGTCCCAGGGCAGGAGTGGCGCGTCTCTTCCCTCCCCGAAGGCTGGCGGTGCTGGGGGGCAGCCGGGCTCCAGCGGCACCGAGTCTCCTCTCACTCACCCCCGCATGGTGAACTTGACCACGACGAGCCGGGAGCCGGCAGCGCTGAGCTCGGGCTGGAACTCGGTGTCGTTGGCGATTACCTTCATCCCGACCATCCTGGCCGAGGCCGCGCCGGGGACCCCGCCACAAGCGGAGGCTCGCGCCGCAGACCCCTCCGCTTATCTGCACAGTCACCGCGGGAAAGAGGTGCGCCCAGCATGCACCGCAACCGCGCAGGCGCAAACCGGGACCCTCTCCTGCGCGGCTTGGTGCCTGGGAGAGGGAGGAGGGGTGGGCGGGGCCGACGGTGCATGACTCCGCTCCTCGCGCACGCACTCGGCGGCCATCTTACTGTAGGGCGGATAACGCCGTGGGTGAGATTTAGCAGCCATTTTGAGTAAGGGACTGCGGCAGCTCTCTAGTGGAGTTCTACCTAGCGAGACCAACAACGGCCATCTTGGTTTGGGGCGGAGAATAGGCCCGCGGCGTGTTGACGCGCAGCGTATCTCCGTGCAGAGATGGGAACCCTCCTGAAGCCGAAAGGATCTAACTTGGGGGGAGGGCTTGAGTTTGGCTCCAGTTTCATCGTCCGAATCATTCTTTGCTACGGTTGCCAACTCTCCCGGACCGGCACCATTACATCAAATGGCGTCCGGTCCATGGAGTTGGCAACTCCATCCAGTGCAGTGCGACTCGGCGGTGCAGGGGCGCAGCTGAGCTGCTGGAGCTACGGGCAGAACTTGAGCTCTGCACGGAGCCTGTCCAGTCTGAACTGATGAGGGTGGAGCCCTGCTAGCTTGGACTCTCCCCCACTGTCCTGTTGAGGACTCCTGGCTAACAGTGATACTTAGCACTGAGTAGTTCTGTGGCACCTTATAGACTAACAGATCATCTGTTAGTTTATAAGGTGCCACAGGACTCTCCTGGCTTTTGCAGATTCAGACTAACACAGCTACCCCTCTGATACTTAGCACTGAGGCAGTGCTTCCTGTTCATTTATTTCTCAGTGCCAAGTAGTTTATCACCTTTTGAAAAATGGAGAACTTGCCCTGAACCATGGTTATGCGGCTTGACAATGGTCAGATGGCAAACTACCTAGAGAAACAGAATCCAGGTACCTGACTTCACAGGCTTCTGGCCTCTGCTCCACCGCACTGTGTCTTCTTAAAAAAGCTGCCCTTAAATACTATGTAGTCAAGCACCTTTACAATGGGAGGGATATTGCTAAAATAAAAGTGATACCTCTCTAAAGCAAAGTTGTGATTTGTAAATGTGCTATTAAACAAAATGCTGAAGTATTGAAAAGGAAGAAGTTGATCAGTGAAGCTGAAACTTGGAGGAGGAGAAAGTGATCAGGAATAGTCAACATCAATTCATGAAGGGCAAGTCATGCCTGACCAATCTGATAAGCTTCTATGATGAGGTAACTGGCTCTGTGGATATGGGAAAGTCAGTGGATGTGATATACCTTGACTTTAGCAAAGCTTTTGATACGGTCTCCCACAATATTCTTGCCAGTAAATTAAGGGAATATGGATTGGCTAAAGGGACTGTAAGATGGATAGAAAGCTGGCTAGACTGTCGAGCCTAATGGGTAGTGATCAACAGCTCGATGTCAGGTTGGCGGTCATTTTCCAGCGGAGTGCCCCAAGGATCTGTTCCAGGACCAGTTTTGTTCAACATCTTTATTAATGACTTGGATGAGGGGATGGATTGCACCCTCAGCAAGTTCACAGATGACACTAAGCTAGGGGAAGAGGTAGATACGCTGGAGGGCAGGGATAGGAATGTGACCTGGACATAGAGGATTGGGCCACAAGAAATCTGATGAGGTTCAACAAGGACTAGTGTAGAGTCCTGCACTTGGGACGGAAGAATTCCAAGCATTGTTACAGGCTGGAGACTGACTGGCTAAGTAGCAGTTCTGCATAAAAGGACCTGGGGATTACAGTGGATGAGAAGCTGGATATGAGTCAACAATGTGCCCTTGTAGCTAAGAGGGATAATGGCATATTAGGATGCATTAGGAGGAGCATTGCCATCAGATCCAGAGAAGTGATTATTCCCCTTTATTTGGCTCTGGTGAAGCCACATCTGAAGTATTGTGTCCACTTCTGGGTCCCCCACTATAGAAAGGATGCGGACGCATTGGAGAGGGTCCATCGGAGGGAGACCAAAATGATAAGGGGGCTGGCGCGCATGACCTATGAGGAGAGACTGAGGGATTTGGGTTTGTTTAGTCTGCGGAAGAGACGAGTGAGGGGGGATTTGATAACAGCCTTCAACTTCCTGAAGGGAGGTTCCAAAGAGGATGGAGAGAGACTGTTCACATTAGTGACGGATGGCAGAACAAGGGGCAATGGTCTCAAGTTACAGTGGGAGAAGTCTAGGTTGGATATTAGGAAAAACTATGTAACTAGGCCGGTGGTGAAGCGTTGGAATGGGTTACCTAGGGAGGTGGTGGAATCTCTATCCTTAGAGGTTTTTAAGTCTCGGCTTGACAAAGCCCTGGCTGGGTTGATTTAGTTAGGGATTGGTCCTGCCTTTGGCAGGGTGCTAGACTTGATGACCTCTTGAGGTCTCTTCCAGCTTTATGATTCTATGATTCTAAACTTTATTGCTTCATGGTGGCGTTGGCCTTTTGTAATTGATTGGCCAGGATGGTTGGGTAAATGTCCTGCCACCTTGCTGCAGCTGTGGCTCTAAAATGGCTTTGTGTATAATAATTATGCCATGTGGAATTAAAAGAGTAGTAGTGGTCCATGAAAATGTATACAACTCCTGTACTAATCCTGGGGTTAATTAAATAACAAACTTGTGATTGAAAAAGGAGGAGTTAGAAGGTCTGACAGAAAGGTATCTAGGGGTTATAGTGGACCGCAAGTTGAATGTGAGTCAGCAGTGTGATGCTGTTGCAAAGAAAACAAACATGATTCTGGGATGCACTGATTAGGCCTCAGTTGGAGTACTGTGTTCAGTTTTGGGCACCGCATTTCAAGAAAGATATGGAGAAATTGGAGAGGGTCCAGAGAAGAGCAACGAGAATGATTAAAGGTCTAGAGAACATGACCTATGAGGGAAGGCTGAAGGAATTGGGTTTGTTTAGTTTAGAAAAGAGAAGATTGAGGGGGGACATGATAGCAGTTTTCAGATATCTAAAAGGGTGTCATAAGAAGGAGGGAGAAAACTTGTTCATCTTGGCCTCTGAGGATAGAACAAGAAGCAATGGGTTTAAACTGCAGCAAGGGAGGTTTAGGTTGGACATTAAGAAAAAGTTCCTAACTGTCAGGGTAGTCAGACACTGGAATAAATTGCCCAGGGAGGTTGTGAAATCTCCATCTGTGGAGATATTTAAGAGTAGGTTAGATAAATGTCTATCAGGGATGGTCTAGACAGTATTTGGTCCTGCCATGAGGGCAGGGGACTGGACTCGATGACCTCTCGAGGTCCCTTCCAGTCCTAGTATTCTATGATTCTATGACAGGACATTCCATATTTTGATGGGAATATGTTTATGAATATGACATAACTGGAATAAGCTTTATGCAAGATGCTTCTTGTGAGGTATCATTGGAAAGGTTATTATTTATAGAATATGATTATCCCAGTTGTATGTATGTATCATTTTTGTAGATCAAATTACTTAGGAATATTGAACTGTGTATCTATAATTGCATATTCACTGCTTTGGGTTGCTCCTCTGTTTACACTTGAGGGCAGTGGTGGCCCGTAAGCAAGAGACAATGGAGTTTAACCTTCCTGTGGACCTGTGGGTCAGCCTGTGAAATATGGAGACTAGGGATGTTAGATAGCATGTAACTGAATATTTATTATATTGAAAGTTGAAATATGAATTTTTAGCAGTTACACAACTATTTGATAGTCCCCGGGGCCAAGGCCAGGAGCTAGTGCAGACAAGCCCATTCCTGGGGAGCCCCCTGCCACTCCATGCTGCTACCTCTCTATCACAAGCAGCAGCACAGGGTGGCAAGGTGGGACCTGATCCATGAGGGGAGCCAGTTTAAAAACCAGCTCCCCTCGTGGACTGGCTTCCTGCCACCCTGCACTGCTGCCTCTGATACAAAGGTAGCAGCCCCTGTGTGTGTGGGGGTCCGAGCGCCCCACTGATGGGGGCTACTGCTGACGACAGAAGCTGCTCCGTGGGATGCAGGACAGATCCCCTGCAGCCTCCTCTGCCCTCCCCCCCATGCTGCTGCCTCAGAGAGGCAGTAGCGTGGGAGATGGGCAGCAGGTGGCACTGTGCTAGGAAACTGACTTCTGCCTGCCTTCCCTAGATGCCTCTGTAGTAGGCAGCAATGGGGAGGAAGGCAGGTCCATGGGAGCCGATATGTGCAGGAAGCAGGCTTGAGACCTGACTCCCTGCATGTATTAGCTCCAGCCTGCCCCCCTCGACCTCTGCATTGCTGGCTCTTTATCAGAGGCAGCAGTGTGGGGGCAGGTGGATCCGGTGCTCGTGGGGAGCCTGCTTAAAGCCAGCTCCTCATGAGCACTGGTTCCCGCTTCCCCCACCCTTGCCCTTTGCTGCCTTTGATACAGAGGTAGCAAGGTGAGGGTAGTCCGTGTAGTTGATAGGATTAACTGATAATCATTTATCAGTTATAAACGATAATTGGCTTATCGGTTAATTGTTTACTCAACTATACACTAACATCCCTAATGGAGACAAGGACCTTGCAGAGATATGTGACTATGTTACCTGATGCTGGGATTTGTCTTGGATGCTGTATGTTTCCACAAAAAGCGGAGGATAGGTTTAAACTGAATACAAAGGATTCCCACCTTTTGCAAACCCTATTTAAGGGTGGGAAGTGAGGTAATCCAGGTAGCCAATTGTCCCTGACTAACCTATGCCAGATGACTGCTGGAAACAACTAAGACTGAACTGGGGGAAGTAACTTGGCCCAGGCTGGAAGAATATCTAGTCTGTGAAGATTATTAGAACTTTTAGAGTGAAATATTACATGTAGTTAGTTTCTTTAGTGTATAAAACTTATCTTGTGTGCTTTTATTTTGCATAGAAACCTACTTAGTTCTATGTGCTATCTCTTAGGATCACTTACGGGGAGGGATAGCTCAGTGGTTTGAGCATTGGCCCGCTAAACCTAGCATTGTGAGCTCAGTCCTTGAGGGGGGGCCATTTAGAGATCTGGGGCAAATCTGTCAGGGATGGTACTGAGTCCTGCCATGAAGGCAGGGGACTGGACTCAATGACCTCACAAGGTCCTTTCCAGTTCTGTGAGATAGGTATAGCTCCATTTACTATTTAAATCCTATGTTTTATACTTAATAAAACCACTTTTGTTTATTAATAAACCCAGCGTATATAATTGTTACCTGAGTAGGGGGCAAGGAATCTGTGTGTATCTCTCTTTACATTGAGAAAGAGAATGAATGTGAATAACCCCAGGGCTGTTGCTACACTTTGAAGGCGAGAACGCTGTGGGGAGCATAGGGCCAGCGGGGGACTCAAGCAATCCCCTGCTGGCCTGCTCCCCCCAGCATTTCAAAGCGGCAGTGCTGCATGGAGCCTGGGGTCAGCTGGGGACTCATTTGACGCTTCCACTTTGAAACACCACTGGCATCCTGGCTTCAGGCTTCACGCAGTGTTTCAAAGTGGTAGTGCTACATGGAGCCCAGGATCAGTGCGGGACTCCACAGCTGACCCCCAGCTTCATGTGGTGTTTCAAAGTGGCAGACCCTGGGCTGCATGCAGTGCTGCCATTTTGAAGCATTCTCTCTTCATCCCCCCACCTTGCTGCTTCTTTCTGATAGAGGCAGTGGGGGACAACTAATCGACTAGTGTTTTGACTAGTGGTTCACATCTCTAGTCCCAGGTGGGTCTCGACACATCACAACCACTCACTTTCCTCAAATACTACTTCTTTGGACAGGTGAGCAAGTTTCTCTGTCTTTCAGGACATATAATTTCTCACTCTGATCATTTCAGTATCAGTCTTTCACTAGCGTTGTTCTCTTGTTCCTTGACAATTTCTCTTTTGTGCATTGATGATAAAGGATCAGTCAGATGGGAAAAGCCAGAGTCCACATCTACTGTCAATTTATTACTATTAAGATTCCTAGTAAATCTCTTCAATTTTGTCAAAATGTTTTCCCCTTCACTGCCTGGAGTATATAAGATCGTGTATGCAATTGCTCTTTAATGGTACTCACTTAGCCCCATGTATTTGAAGTATGATTCCACAGGCACACTCTATCATCTAGGTTAAGAGATAGAGTGATCACAAGTCCTTTTGTCAAAATAATATTTCCGTTTTTATTTCTGATTTTCTTCCATTTTCCCTATGGTTTAATTGTTATGGGATTTCAGCAAGCTGTCAGTAATTGGTAAATGAGACTTGATCTTTCTTGCCATTACGAGCTGAGCTGGAGAACAGCCATTCTTCTGGGGTGTACAACAGTAAAATAGTAACGCTCTACACATCCACTGACAATAGCCTTTTTCATAAGGTTGTTTTCTGTCCGTATAGACTTTTCCACATTTGATTGGGGATAATTTGAACTTGATGTTTTGTGATGAAAATCCCAAAATATTGCAAATTGTCTAAAATCTGTACTGGAAAATTGTGGCCCATTGTCATTAAAGATTTAATCTGGAATCCCATGTTTGCAAAAGATTCCCTTCATGCAGGCGATCACTGATGTAGGTCACCTCTACACTTCAGAGTTAGGTCAATTTAAGTTTCGTTGATGATCACGAGCTGCTTTAATTACATCAGTTGTGCATGTCCATATAATGCTTCTTCTGCTGTTGAAGTGCATCCACAGCTCCCCTGAAGAACCAGATAAGCATTCTGTATTTTCGCCTCCTGGCCGGGAAAAAATCAGAAAATACCAGACAATACTGGACACCTGGCAACCCTAGCTGCAAACCTGTAGTCAAACATGTCCCTCATGGCCACTTGCCTAAAAAGGACATGGACAGGTGACTTGCTCATGTGATAAATTCCATTTTGGGAGGTACTTCCAAACATCCAGAATAATAGAATTCCCTCCACATGGACAAGGTTATAAAAAGGGCCCTAGAGGCTCCTCCATTTTTCATTTTCACTCTAGCTCTTCACTTCAGAAGATCTTTGCTATGAAAAAAGAGCCTAGAAGGAATGTTGACCCATCCTAACAAAGGATGTACTCCAGAGACTTTTAAAATAGCAGTTCACTTAACATCTGAAAAGAGCCTACACCAAGAACTTTGTGATTGGTGTATGTAATGTAATTTTTAACAATTCTATTTAACAATTCTACTTGCAACCTTTTATTTTTTTCTTTTATTAATAAAACTTTAGATTTTAGATTCTAAAGGATTGGCACAGGGTGCTTTTTGGGGTAAGATTTAAGGTATAAATTGACCTAGGAATGTGGTTGGTTCTTTGGGATTGGAAGAACCTGTTTGGATTTGGTGAGATTGATTTTCATAACCTCTCATCTGAGTAAGGTGCAATACTAGTTGTGGCACAGGGAAAGCTAGAATGTCTGAGGAAATTGTTTGTGTGACTTCTTCCTGTCCAGTGTGACAGCTTAACTGCTCCGTATGATTGGTTTGGTGTGTCTTATAGTGAAGGACCCCCATTCTTGGGCTGTAAGTAGCCCTGTTTCTACGCAATTTGCCCTGATTTGACCCTCTCAGCGGTGTCCCCAGAACCTGCTACGAAGGACTACAGATCTCAGTAAAGGGCAGGAAATACTTGATTGCTTTGAGGCAATGAGATTCCCTGACTGCAGTGTGGCAATAGATGGAATACATATCCTAATTTTGGCCCCAGGCCATCTTGTGACAGAGTACATCAAACTGGAAGGTCTAGTTCTCCAGGGTTTTGCAGACACTGAGGCTGTTTCACTTGCATTAATGCAGTATGGTCAGGGAAGGAGCATGTGTGTGCATCTTTAAGAACACTGACCTGTATAGAAAGTTGCACATGGGGACTTTCTTTCTAGACCAGAAGTTTCAAACAGGAGAGGTGGAAATGCCCATAGACCTAGGAGACCCCATCTACCCCTTGTTCCTGTGGCTCATGAAGACTTACACAAGGAACCTAGATAGTAGGAAGGAGAACTTCAGCAACAGGCCAGTGTGGGTGCATGAATGATTGAATGTACCTTTGACTGATTAAAAGGTAATTGGTGCTGGCTTTTTGGCAGATTAAACTTCAATGAGGAAAATATTCTAACGGTCATTGTAGCCTGCTGTGCTTTGCATACCATTTGCAAAGCCAAGGGGTAAAAGTAAACAGTGATGGAGTGCTTAGGTTTAGGTATATCAGCTGACTGCTGATTTTGAGCAATCAGATATCAGGGCAATTAGATGAGTGTTAGGATGATATCTGATTTAGGGATTCTTTGAAGAAGCATTTTTACAATGATTCCTGGTAATGTGTCTTTATGTGATTCATTCAGCCAGGCAATGTTTACTTGCCACCCTGAGTTACTCTTATAGTGCTTGCTTCCTGAACATTAATTGTACGGACCAAATATTCATGGCTATAGCCACTGTGTTTGAATATTAGCACCAATTAACACGTGTATGACACAAAGACCCATTTGATATCAAAGACTGAAATTTGCAAACAGAATAAGACTTTTCTTTTTTGGTCAAACAGGGGACATGGCAATGACAAACAGTTTCTCAGTTACAGCTCTTAGAGTGTGTCTAGACTACAGGGTTTTTTTGAAAAACGTGGCCTTTTTTCAAAAAAACTTCACCTGCGTCTAAACTGCTGCTGCATTCTTTTGAAATTAAATCGAAAGAATGCGACAGTTTTTTCAACCGCGGAAAACCTCATTTTACGAGGAATAACGCCTTTTTTCAAAAGTGCTCTTCGGAAAAAGGCGCTATTGAACGCAAACAGGGCTTTTTCGAAAGAGGGCATCTAAATAGTGGCTCGCTTTTTCGAAATAAGTGGTTGCAGTCTAGACACTCTCTTTCGAAAGAGGCTTGTAGTCTAGACGTACCCTTATAGATGTGTGTTTCCAGCTTTCATTAAGAAGCTAGTCCCTAGGAATGGAGTGCACAGGGTTCTGTGAGAGACTCGGAACATGTGAGGTATGTGGTGGAGGAGTGTGTAGTGCATCTTCCCTTAGAGCATACCATCACTAGGTCAAGCCTACTTGTCCTCAGCACTTTTTGGGTGTGACCATGGAATGCAGGCTTGTACTCAGGAATTTCTGTGGGAAAGTGATTTTTTTGAAAATGTGGACCGCAAAGGTGTGAATGCACCCCCTGTGGTCCTCCAAGTAAGAGGGAAAATCAGCCTCAGCCTTCCTCTGGCCTGCCAGAGCATGGGGGAAGGAGGCTTAGACAGCAAGCCGCTCCTGCCTTACCCTGGCTGGCCATAGCATGCTTGCTTGGGGCACAATGGGGGAGTGCTTTCACACCCTTTGTGCCACCCCCCCCCATCCTCCCGGGTACGGGCCTGGAATGTTCAGCACCCCTGTTCACACTATGTGCTTCCACAGGGAGTTCACGTGAATGGGACACCTGGGGAAGCCTTACTTGCTCCTCCAGAGGGCTAAACACCCCACTTCTAGTCTCAGCCAGCTTGGAAAATAAAAGGGTTTATTAGTCATTGGAAATAAGAATAGAAACAGCAGTTAGCACAGAAATTAGGAACATTCAGCAAAGACCATCCTAGGGTGGAGGAAATTCAAAGCTCTGGACTCTCCCCTACTTGAATTCCTAAACAGCAGACAGACCGGTTTCCAGAAGCCCACCCTCAATCACACTCCTCCCTGCCTTCAACCTTTTGTCTTTCTCAGAAGCAAACAGGTCAACTGGCCTCTGCTTCTCTTCACCAACTGGCTCTTGCAGAGGATGGGCCCTGCCTATCAGTTGCCAGGACACCCAGGCTATGTCTAGACTACATCCCTTTTTCGAAAGAGAGATGTAAATTAGACATATCGAAATTGCAAATGAAGCCGGGATTTGAAATTTCCCATGCTTCATTTGCATAATCACGTCACAGCGTGTTTTCAAAAAGTGCTATTTCGAAAGTGAAACCACAGTCTAGACACGGTTCTTTCAAAAAGAAAAGCTTTTTTCGAAAGATCCTGTACTCCTCAAAACATGAGGTTTACAGAATCTTTCAAAAAAGGCTTTCTTTTGGAAAGAACCGCGTTTAGACCGCGGTTTCACTTTTGAAATAGCGTTTTTTGGAAAAACGCCGTGATGCCATTATGCAAATGAAGTGTGGGAAATTCAAATCCTGGCTTCATTTGCAATTTTGATATGTCTAATTTGCATCCCTCTTTTGGAAGAGGGATGGATATAGTTTAGATGTACCAATAATGTAAGCCATTGTCTGTGCCGAGACAGTCATGCCTGCCCTCTAGGAGCATCTGCAACAATCATGCACTCTTGTCCCACCACTTCGATAGTTGGGAAAACTGAGGTTCAAGTATTCAGGCAAAATATTAAGAACATTCCCAAAAGGTGTCAGCAGTTTTTTACATGCATGTAAAAATTGATCTCTCTCAAAGGTTTTATACTTTTTTAGCAGACAGTGTTCCACAAATTTAGTCAGTATTTTACTTAACTTCATGCTTTCACTTTTTTCAAACTTAAAGTTGTGATAAAATATCCACTGCTTCCTCCTGAACAGCATGCAAAAGGATTGATGATTTCATTTATCATTTTTCTCCTTTGCCACTATAGCTGCTAAGTACAAATCAGATCTCTGAATTTTTTTCAATTCTCTGCCACATTGTCTGACAATTGCAGGCAGGTTGGAGGTTGTTGCAGCACATTCAGTTTTGGCTTTTCTCCTTGCTTCTTAAAAGAGAACACCACATATTATGCATACGCCTAAAGTTGAGCAGCTCGGCAGTGTTTCACATGAATGGTATTCATTGAAATGATCAGAGGGTGTCCGTTTCCTGCCCAACTCTTCTTGGAAAGTCAATAGATTTTTTTTTAATAAGCAAATACAATTAACTTTGTTTTAAACTTTATGACAGCATTAGAAAATTAGATGCATCTGATGAACAAAAATTGGCTGACAACAAGGCTGCTGCAAAATACTGTGAATTTTTTTTAGAAATTTAATTGTTGAACATGACCAAAACCCTGAACAACTGTATAATGCTGATGAAACTGGCCTATTTTGGCAATGCTTGCCAAATTCTACCCTAGCAGGTGCAAGTAAATCTAGTGCTGCTGGTTTTAAGCAGAATAAAAATAGACTAACTATTCCTATATGTGCTAATGCTGGAAGCTCGCATAAAATAAAACATTTATAATTATCCTAGAGCTTTCAAGGTTGTTGCACATTTATCTATTGCTTGCAAAGTGCAAGGTAATTGATGGATGTATAAAGAATTTTTTTATGATTGGTTTCATTAAGTTTTTGTACCTTCAGTGCAAGAACATTTTAGAAAAATAGGCTAACCTGAAGATAGCAAAGCTATTTTATTGCTAGGCAATTGTAGAGCCTATTCTCATGAAACAAAATTAGTACTGGGAAATATTTTTACCATCTTCCCACCTGCCAGGGTTACTTCATTGATTCAATCTATGGACAAGGGCATTATCCAGAATATGAAATGTTATTACACAAGTGATTTGTTGAGAAAGCTCATCAGTCAAGAAGGCACCATATAGGACTTTTAATTTCATTATAACTTAAAAGATGCAATCTTTAATATTGCTGTGCCTGGAACTCTGTTAAAAGTGAAACATTAAGGAGAGCTAGGAGAAAATTGTGACCTCATGTCGTGTTTGCAGAAGTGTCTTCTAATGAAGATAAATTTGAAGACTTTAAAGTAACTATGAAAGTGAGATAGAAGAGTGGGTTGAAACTGACAAAAAGAGATTAAAGTGATACATACTGGTACTTGGGTATACAGCTTCAGCTTTTAATACAATTTAAATTTGCAGAGAGGTAGACATGTTATACTGCCTAGGTTATGCAGTTGCACATTCTGCACTCTACTTTTTGCAAAAGAGGCAGAAGACAATTAAGCAAGCTGATATCAGGGATTATTTAAAAAACCAAAACAAAGAACACACAAGAGCTTTTAGAGCATGTCATAGGGTCAGTACAAATTCAGCTCACTCTCCTACACCTTCTACATCTACAATGATAATTAATGATGATAATGATGGATGACTCTGAGAAATTGCAAGATCCGGAAGTGCCTTCTGAATTATTAAAGATTAAATTATTATCTTTATAAATTATATTTTTTGTATTAAGAGCATTTTAGTGATATAGGTATATACCCATAGTGATATGTAGTGTCATAAAATAATCTATTATATAAGAAACTGTACCTGTATACACCTATGTACTTCAATAACAACTACTCTTCAGTACAGTACTACTACTACTGGATTGGTGAGTACCTGTATGCTCTTCTATACTTTATTCATTTTAGTGTATTCTAATTCTTTGAAACTTGGTATTCCATTGATAAGTATAACTCTTAGTTAAATGGAATTTTTGATCAACTGGCACCTCTCCACACACATTCTCCCAAAATACCAGATAAAGTTTTTATTGTAGTGTAATGATATATTAAAATGACTAAATAAAATTGTTTTAAAAAACCTCTTATAAGTTAATATTTAGTATTTTTTTATCACAACAATTAAATAAATAGATGTTGGTAACACTTAAAACACAAGACTACTCTACTGTAGTCTTTAAAAATAATTAGCTTAAATTAAAACACTGAATTTAAAGAGACTTCATAACTATGAAGCCAAAGAAAACTGCTCAGTTATATTGCTATTATGTCATATGAACCTGACAAGAACTGTCTGTAGGCGTTCCTGTCCTGGGCTAACTGGAAATCCTTCACTTCTCAGCTGAAAGTAATTCGTTATTAATAGTTTGCTATCTTATTTGGGTCTGGGAAGTGGGTGGGTATAATTAATAGTTTGCTGTCCCAGGCAAGCATCTGTTCTTAGATGACAGGGGCATATATGCTTACTTGCCAAGAGTCAGATTAGATTTATGTAATTTGCATCTCCCTCTCTCTGCATTAATTTTATAATAAAAAATAGATCCACAGTCACAGTATGTGTTTATACTTTTATCTTCTGTAATAGAAGAAAAAATTGCTTGTTAATTCAACACAATAAAAAGTTCAAGTTGATCAGCTTCATCTTTACCCAACAGTTATATGGAGCTAGTGGTTGGGAAACACATTTTATACCTAATCCATATTTAGATAACATGTTGTATGCCAACGTATGTAGTTAAAAGAAGTCATGAACCAGTTTCTCTAGGGCTGTGGCTAAACTACACCTCTCTGTCGACACAGAGATGTAGATTAGGCATGTCAAAATTGCTAATGAAGCAGGGATTTAAATATCCCACGCTTCATTAGCATAAACATTGCCAACGCTTTTTTTCTAAACGGAGCTTTTTCGAAAAAAAAAAAAAAAAGTCAGTCTAGATGCGGATCTGTCGAAAATGCCCCTTCTAATTTCAGTTGTAGAAGTTATTCATCGCTTTCTATTGTAAATATTGTGAAGTGCTGCTATGCATTTTAAACAGTTAAACCATTTAAACTTAGCCAAAGCGAATTGAGAGATTGTGCTGGGGGGAGGGGCAGCATGTGAATCCTCCATCCCCAGGCACACGGTGCAGGGTGTGTCATGTATGCTTAGCAGCTCTTTAAAATTAAGCTATAGCAAAAGCACAGACAGCTATGTTTAAGAGGAAGTAGCCTAACCATAGACTACATGAATTGTCTTTTTGCTGTTAAGAAGGAGTGTATTAGGAAATGTGTTAGGAAACATGATAATTTAGGATAAGCAGTACAATTTGTAAGAGTAAAAATCCTCATCTGAGTCTCTAGCTCTTCAGCAACACATCAAATTTGGTGTAAGAGAAAAATTTTTTGCATCTACTTACAAGAGCGTCATCTAATTCGTTAGCTCTTAAGCAACACACCAAATTTGGTGTAAGAGAAAAAAATGTTTTGCATCTACTTACAAGATCCTCAGCTAATTCGCTAGCCCTTAAGAGAAAACATTTTTTTGCATCTCAAATTAACCACAGAACTGAATAGACAATGAGAGATCAGGCCATAAATACCCTGCAGTAATGACTGCGGGTACCTCATCATCTACAACTCATTCTGGAAACTGAACTCACATGCTGCTCTCTAACGACAAGAGGCAGGCGGTCCATACCGAGGCAGGCATCGTAACAGCATTCATCAGCCTCTACCTGGCCAGTAGAGAGATGCTGCTACACCTGATCAGGTGAGTCAAAAAACTTAACAAAAGACTCCGAAAAACTTAACAAAAAGAGTCAAAAAGTCTAACAAAAAGAGTCTAAAAACCTAACAAAAAGATTCTAAAAAAATCAAGAAAAACAAAATAATCTTGATAAGCTATAAGATCAAGGATCCTCATAGTTGCAGTTCTTTTAAAAATTAATCTAGAAGAAATTAAAAAACTAGATAACGAATTAGCTGATGTCACTAAGTATCCTTGTAATCACGCTAGCAGAAACAATTTGCTTTTTGTATTTTTCTTTTATTATTTCCTTTTTAATTCTCAGCTGTTATCTTTTGACTTTGTTATTCATTAAGTGGCAACATCAATAAAGTTATGCTCATTGATTAAGACACAAATTGGTATTTCTAAATTTATTGATGACTTCCCAGGTAAGCAATGGGGCAGACTACAGTTCTGCACAGTCCTAGCGAACCCAAGGGAAGGGGGCGGTTTGCTTAATCGCGACCACTCACGGCAGGGTGCACATGGAGCAGCCAGACACTTTGAGTGGCCTGGGACTTGGCAGGCAAGGAGCCTGCATGAAGGTCTCGCTGGGGCTGCTGGCTGGGAACGGCCTAAGTAAGTGCCTCCCAGCCAAAGTCTACCACTAGCACTCCATCCCCTTCCACACCTCAACTCTTTGTCCCAGGTCACCACCCAAACCCTCTGCACCCCCACCCCAGTCCAGGTTACAACTCAAATCCAAATCCTGCACCTCCTCTTGCACTCTTCCTCCAGGCCAGAATCCACTTCTGCACCCATACCTCCTCCTGGACCCTGCACCTCAATCCCCTGTCCCAGGTCACAACCCTCTCCTTCACCCAAACTCCATCCCAGACTCTGCATCTTCTTCATAGAAAAGTGTGACCCTTGTCCACTTACCAAAATCTTGAAGTGGCCCTCCCATCAAAAATTATTGCCCACCCTTGTTATAGACAGTCCTCAGGAAACTAATCATGTTGTTAATGAGTTTGTTTTGCGTTAGTTGCTTTTCGAGGTTAGATGGTGTGGCTGGCCTGTGGGAAAAGATTCCTTACTCTTGTAGGAAAATCTACTAATATGGGTTCTATCCCTGGCATTATGACTACAATGTGTTTACCAGAGAAGTCTGGGGAATCGGTAAACCTTTTCCCTTAAAGACAAATGACAAGCTAATGCCTCTAGCCAATTTGTCAACGCTGTTTCCCATTCTGGCACTCTGAGTGCAGAGACCTTAAATATCTTGCCTCTACATGCTTCTGCTTACAAAAAACTCCCCATGGTCATAGATTTCCTGCCCTTGGGAGGTAGCTGCCACCATTAAGTGTAAAAACAAAACCCCTCCTACTGAAACCCAGGAAGAAGCCCTTGAATTTCTTTTAGAAGGGTACCCCCCCCCAACTGGGACTCTCCCTAACATCCTCAGCCATGAAGACTGAAGCATAGAATTCATTTAGTTTCTCTGCAATTACTTTATCATTTTTGAGTGCTCCTTTAGCATCTCGATCGTCCAAGTGCCCCACTGGTTGTTTAGCAGGCTTCCTGCTTCTGACCTACGTTTTAAAAAAAGTTTTGCTATTACTTTTTACTAGCTGTTATTCAAATTCTTTTTTTGGCCTTCCTGATTATATTTTTACACTTCATTTGATATAATTTATGCTCCTTTCTATTTTCCTCATTGGGATTTAATTTCCACTTTTTAAGTGATGCCCTTTTCTCTCTCACTGTTTCTTTTACTCGGTTGTTAAGACATAGTGGCACTTTTTGATTCTCTTATTCTTTGAAAAGACACCATAATAGAGTGTCTTTGAAAAGATTCCAGGCAGCTTGCAGGGATTTTACTTTTGGCACCATACCTTTTAATTTCTGTTCAACTAATCTGTTAATTTTTGTGTAGTTCCCTTTTCTGAAATTAAATGCTAGAGTGTTGAGTTGCTGTGGCAGTTTTCCCACCGGAGGATGTTAAATTTTATTATATTATGGTCACTATTTTCAAGTGGTCCAGCTATGTTCACTTTTTGGATCAGATCTTGTACTCCACTTAATACTAAATCAAGAACTGCCTGTTCTCTTGTGGGTTCCAGAACCAGTTGCCTCTGTAATCTCCCTTAGCATTTCATAGTCACTATCACTATCCTGGTTAGATGGTTGGTAATATATCCCACTGCAATATTCATATTAGTAGAGCATGGAATTACTATCCATAAAGATTCTATGAAACAGTTGGGTTAATTTAAGATTTTTACTTAATTCGATTCTATGTTTTCTTTCACGTATAGTGCCCCAACAGCACGACCTATTCTCTCCTTCTGTAATATTTTGTACCCTAGTGTGACGGGGTGTCGGGTCCCTACGAGGCCGAGCTCCCTGAACCCTGCACCAGCGAGCGGGGAGTTGAGGCGCTCTGGGTCCGTGGAGCAGCTCCCGCACGGTGGTGCCGGGGCTGTTCCCTGGCCGCCGCTAACGCATGCGCGGGAGTGCTCAGGGCCAACTTGCTGGCCAGCGGGACAGCGCCTGCGCGGGCATCCCAGGACAATGGCGCTGGCTTTGAAAAGCTGGCGGCCCCGGCGGAAAGGGCCCGGGCAGGCTGGAGGGAAGGTCCACCGACTGACAACCCCCTCAGGACGGGCGAGGGCTTCTAGGACCCTGAGACGTGCCCAGTGGCGGGAGAGCTGTGGACGCCGGAATGGACCACTCGGCGAGAGGTGACGGGCGGCGCGACGGCAGACCAAATGGCGCCAGAGAGTAGGAAGTAACCCAGGACGGGCTGAGATGGACGTCAGGCCACTGGTAGGGCCTCGTTACGCCCTGCGAGTTGGTGCGTTGCTGGTCATATCCCCATCAACCGAGCAGTGGACCTGCATTCCTGCTCTTAGGGTCCTGGGTTGGGGACTGGAGTGGGGGTGGGACCAGCCCCCCCTACCCTCCACGAGTGTGACCGCTAAACATTTAGGACAATTGTCTTGAAGAGAGACTAGAGACTATGTGTGGGTGCGGGGCTTGTGGGGAGCACTTAGGGACAGTGACAACGGGAAAGGGGGAGAGAAGCCAGCCGCCAAAAAGGTCATACTTCTGCTCACGATGATGAGGTTCACTAGTGCCTGAGTGAGCACTTACTTTGGGAGTAGCCCCCGTACGGGGACACCTCGTATTACTGTGTCCCACTGATTATCCTCATTCCACCAAGTTTCCGTGATGCCTATTATGTTAATATCCTCATTCAGTACATGATATTCTAATTCACCCATCTTATTACTTAGACTTCTAGTATTTGTATAGAAGCACTTTAAAAACTTGTCCCTATTTAGCCATCTGCCATTACCTGATGTGACTGAATGAGACTCTTTTTCATTTGATTTTTTCTCATCTGATCTTACCCATATTTTATTTCCATCCTTTCCTCTTTTCTAGGACATAAAGAATATCTATTTATAGACCCTCCCCTAATGGATGTCTCTGTCCAATCCATGTGTTTCTCTGCAACTTTTGGCTCCCCTTTCCTTCCCCCTGTCCTTAGTTTAAAAACTACTCTACCTTTTTTATTTTAAGTGCCAGCGATCTAGTTCCATGTTGGTTTAGATGAAGCTAATCCTTCCAGTATAGGCTCCCCCTTTCCCAAAAATTTCCCCAGTTCTTAATAAATCTAAATCCCACCGCCACACAATAATATCTCATTCATGTATTGTGATCCTGCAGTTCTGCCTGTCTGCCTGGCCTTGCACGTGGAACTGGAAATATTTCAGAGAACACTATCATTGAGGTTCTAGATTTCAATCTCTTTCCTAGCAGCCTTATATTTGAGCAAGCCTTATGTTTGAGCAAGAAATATAGTTGTTAAGTAGCTGTGATAAAAAAAATAAATAGCAGAAATAGGCAGATCTTCCTTTAAAGTAGTACTGAGTGTTAGTGAATGCAACGAGTAATACTAAATGACTAGCGTGGTAATAATAATTAAATAACTGCATTGACTTATTTTATTTAGGAGAATCCATCCTCAACATACAGGATTCTGAAGACTATCCACCTTCAAGATAACCATCATTTTCTATAGTTTCAGAGTTATTTGCCAATGACAGTGTTTCAGTCACATCATGTATATCACATAGTGACAATTATTACCTGTAGCAAAAAGGGAAAAAAATCTCCATCATACAGAAATAAGAATAGGTAGGTTTGTGATAAGAACCAGATTACAAAAAGAGGTAATTAAGGAAAAATAGCTCAATTTGTTTATGCAACAAACTCTCCTTTCCATATGGTTGAGAATCCACACTTCATTAACATGATTCAGTCATTAAGACCAGGATACAGTGTAGGGATATGCGACTAATTGACTAGTTGACTATCTGATAAGCAAAAGCATATTGGATAGTTGACATACTAGTTGACTAGTCTTTTCCAGCTTGCTGCCTGTCAGAAAAAGGCAGCAAGGGAGGGGGGAGAGGAGGGAGTGCTGGGCAGAGCCAGCTTGAAAGCCGGTTCCTCCCAGCTCCAACTCCAGCTCTGTGGAAGGGGGCAGGAGCGCAGCGGCGGTGTTCCACCATTGAGATGTATAAGAGTCCCCACTGGGGCTCTTATACATTTCAAAGCAGAAGCGTTGCATGGAGCCCGGGGTCAGTGGGGGATTCCCTGCTGGTCCTGAGCTCCATGTGGCGTTCAATCTTTGAAATTCACAAGCGCACCTGTTGGGGCTCTTGTACATTTCAAAGGCAGAACGCCACGTGGCACTTCTGTCTTTTATATGTTGCAACAGCCGGGCGGGCTCTTGCTACATTTCAAAGTGGAAGTGCCCTTATCGACTAATTGAATAGTCGATGGAAATTCCATCGACTATATGATTAGCTGATAAATCTAATTTTAACATCCGTAATACAGTGCACTCAACAGAGCACACAAAATTGCAGGCAAATTGCTGGATAAATTTTATGAAAAAGAAACTGAGCAGTGTGCAAAAAGTCTAGAGGGTAAAATTGTTATAACCTAGTCTTGATGGGTGGAGCAATGTCCATAGTGATCCTGTTGTATGTGCTTGTGTGACAAGAGGGGAACATCAGGAAAGTGCACACAGCAGAATACTTGCAAGAAATAGCAGTAAAAGCTATAACAAACTATGGAAAAATTCAAATGTCTAGTATGCAGCTTGGTCACAGACAAGGCTGCAAATGTATCCAAGATGAGAAGAAATTTAGAAGAGAGTGCCAAGGTAACAACATATGATTGCAGTGCTCATTTAATGCACCTCCTAGTCAAAGACTTTAGTGTTCCAGAAATAAAGGCTAATGTTTTTGAAATTGCAAAATATTTCTGTAACAATCACTTTGCAGCAGCTGTTTTAAAAGAAGTGGGTGGAACCAAGCTAACTCTCCTACAAGACACACAAGATGGAACTCAGTAGTGGAATGGTTTGAGTACCGTATGAAGAACTGGCCTAATCTGATGATAGTTTGTGAGCAAGATCATGAAAAAAGGAAGACTTTCTTCACTTAACAAACAGTCAATCTCTGGAACTCCTTGCCAGAGGATGTGGTGAAGGCTAGGACTTTAACAGGGTTCAAAAAAGAGCTATCTAGCCATTGAAGGACCTAACCTCCATGAATCTATTAGCCAGGATGGGTAGGAATGGTGTCCCTAGCCTCTGTTTCTCTGGGTGACAGGGGAGGGATCACATGAGGATTACCTGTTGTGTCCCCTCCCTCTGGGCATCTAGTATTGGCTACTGTCAGCAGACAGAATACTGGGCTGAATGGACCGCTGATCTGACCCAGTATGACCATTCTTATGTTCTTATATAAAAAATAGATGGCACTGTTACAGCCAAAGTTCATTATGCTTCAGAGAAATGTTGAACACGTGCTGAGTACCCTGAAGCCTGTTTCTGTAGCCTTGAACAAAATGCAGGGAAATAGCTGTTTTATAGCTAATTACGTTGAAATTTAGAAGAGACCGAGTAAGATCTTCAAAAGAGAAATATGTAATAACAGAGCTCATTTTCTTGCAAATATTCTCCATGTACCAGGGTCAAACCTTAACTGCTAAAGAAGAGGAGTTGGAATTGACATGGGCATCCAGCAATCATACGTCCATAATGTCAACTATAATAAACTTCAGAGCTAAGGGTGACCCATTCAAAAATATATGTTTGCTGATGATGTTTTAAAGAAAGTCACAGCAGTGAAGTGGTAGAAGTCATTTAAGCACTTAGATTCAGAGACTGTTGAAGTGATATTCTCACTTTTAACAGCAGTAGTTTCTTCTGCAGGTTTAGAAAGAAAATTTTCTTTCTTGGACTAATTCATTACAAATTGAGAAATTGGGATCTGAAAAAGCAGGAAAGCTTGTTTTTCCTTTACCAATTTATCAACAAACAGAAAAATGAAAGTGATGACTGAGCTGCAGAAGCCAATATTTTAGGTTTCTCATGTTGACCTGGTTGACATAATTGATTTAATTTTTATTATTTTAATCATTTAACTCTTTTAGTTAGAAATAATTTTAACAAAAACAAATTTTAAGAAATTTTAATGTTTAACTAAATTCAAAAGTTCATGTGCTTATTTTGTTAAAATATTATATCAGGGCTGTCAAGCAATTAAAAATTTTAATTGCGATTAATCGCGCAATTAATCGCATGGAACTCCCCACTGGCGTTTCAACGGGGCAGCACTGCATGGATCCCGAGATCAGTTGGAGTGCCCAGCTGACCCCGGGCTCCATGAAGCGCTGCCCCTTGGAAGCGCTGGGGCGGCATTTCCAAGGGGCAGCGCAAGGCGGAGCCTGGGGTTAGCTGGAGTCCCGAGATGACCCCGGGATCCATGCAGTGCTGCCCCTTTAAGGTGCCGGAGCGGCACTTGAAAGGGGCAGCAAAAGCGGAGCTGGGGATCAGATGGAGCCCCCAGCCGATCCTCAACTCCGCTTGTGCTACCCCTTTGAAGTGCCGTTTGGGCGCTTTAAAGGGGCAGCGCATTAGGAGCCGGGGATCAGCTGGGGACTGATCCCCGGCTCCGCTTGCGCTGCCCCTTTGAAGTGCTGGAGCGGCTCTTTAAAGAGGTATCACAGCATTAACGCCTGCGATTAACACGTTAATTTTTTTAACGCGTTAATCCTGTCCTGCGTTAATCGCAGGCGTTAATGCAGGTCAGTTGACAGCCCTATATTATATGTTTGCTGCTGAAAAAAAATCCAGAATACATGTTGTTGTAGTTAAATAAAACAGTTTAAATGTCTGTTTGGTGATGTTCTCTAAATACAGGAAGGCAAGGTATTAATGATTAACCTGTTGAATTGGAGATAGTTCAGGTTCCAATGACTTCATAAATATCTGCTTCAATTACCTTTGGTAAATGAAATAACCAATCATTCATTGTCTGATATAGCTGTTAAACTAATCCGAAAACATAAGTCGGGAGTTTTCGTCCCCTTCCGCACTTACAAATATGGTCGTAAGTGCAGGGGGTTGCAAGTCGGGCCGTCGTAACGCGGGAGTTTCCTGTATATACATTTTTGTTTGTCTTTAAGGACCACTCATTTTTATTTTTTTTAAATTTTCCCCAGAGATCCCTTAACAAACTTTAAGACATATTATTGAAAGATAAACACCACCACCCACAAAGTACATACTTCCCATATAGGTAGAGCCCTGCAAATCCACAGATATCTGCATTAGTGAATGTGGCTACTGTGGCTCATTTTGCAGATACAGACTTGGATACAAGTTTTGTATCTAGAACTCTGCAAAATTATGGATATCCTCTTTATATCCATAGGTATCTGCATCCACAGATGTGGTTTTCTGCAGATCATTTTTGCAGATGAAGATACCAATTTTGTGTTCACCCTGTGCTCTATGTGTGGGCACTCTGTACTAATTTCCAGTGTCCAGGGCTTGTCTCAATTTGAAAATATACTGACCCAGCTGTTGCACTTATCAATTATTATGAAATATTCATTAGTTCAGATTCCCAGCCTCAAAGGACCATTGCAATTGTCTACTCCAATCTCTTGCATAACACAGTAAATAGAAATCCCTCACCCCAATTTCTTAGATGTTTTAGAAAAGCATCGAATCTTGGTTTAAAAATTGTCAGTAATAGTGAATCCACCTCCACCCTGGGTAAATTGTCCCAATACTTAATCACTCACCATTAAACATTTACACCTTACTGCCAGTCTGAATTTATCTAGCTACAACTTCCAGCCATCACAATCCCTACCCAAGACTGAAGAGCCCATTATCAAATACTTGTTTATTTATGACAGCCATTAGTTATTCCACAGGAACCCCCCCAGAGACTGTCGGTCCGGAATAGGCGAGCCTTTTCCTCATTTAGCACAGCCCACGTGCAGGGCTGCTAGAAAGCAATTGCTACACGATATTAAGCGCGCTCCAAAGACCCTGTCATGTGTCCCGCACAAGGCACCTCCTCCCATATTGCAACAGGCACCTCCCCGGCCCCCCGAACGGCTCCCCCAGCCACGCGCGCCAACCGCCCCCACCGGCACAGCAGGCGCCACTCCCCGCTCTTCCCCTGTCCCGTCCACCCCTGCGGGAGGGGGCACGCCGCTGTGGTCTCCATAGTTACGCCATCCCTCGCTCTGCCGTCAGTCAGTGCGGCGAGGCTTTGCGACACTTGCTGTAGGAGTCACGGCAGCTGGATGGAGCTTGTCAGCTGATTTACTGCACCCGAGAGTGGGGTAGCGGGGCAGATAGCCCTGGGCAGCCTTATCCCCGCTAGCGGGGGGCAAGGGACGGGCCGCGCGCCGCAGGATCGGGTCCTGCCGGTACAGGTAAGTGCCCTTACGGGGGGGAGGGGAAAGGAGGGTTATCTGGACATGTCCAACGGGAGACCCACCCCCATTTCTAAGCAGGAGGCTTTGTCCCCTTCTCCGGGTCCGACCTCTTTCTCTGGGGGACGTGGGCCCCGACTTTGCCTGGCACCTTCTCCGTGCAGCGCGAGTCGCCGTGGGGCCTGGCTTTGCCTAGCACTCCCCCCCCCCCGTCGTCTCTGCCTGGCATTGCCCCTCTGCAGCGCCAACTTCCTAGTGACTGGGCCATGCCTGGCATCCCTCGGTGAAGTGTGAGACCCCTTGGGGCTGGGCTTTGCCTGGCGTCCCTGCAGTGCCAGCCTGGTTGGGCCCAGACTCTGCTAGGCTTGCCCCTCCTGCAGTGTGAGCCTGCTTTGGGCCAGGTGTTGCCTGACATGCCCCATGCAGTATGAGCTTCTTTGGGGTCAGGCACTGCCTGGCATCTTTTCCCCCCCTCTTAGGGTTGGGTGCTACCTGGTCTTCCCCATGCAGTGTTGAGCACTCCTGGCTGGGCACTGCCTGACATCCGGGTGAGCCCTTGCAGTGTAAGCCCTGCTGGGGAGGGCATGGGGGCTGTCTGGCACCCCTCTGCAGCTTAGCTTGAGGTCAACTAGGTCATTTCTGGGTGTTTGAGTGGATGGCATACAATTCAATTATGTTGGAATTACCCCATTCAGGGAAAGTACAGAGAGGTAGCCGTGTTAGTCTGATTTTGATAAAACAAAAAAAGTAGTCGTGTAGCACTTTAAAGACTAACAAGGTGGTTTATTAGGTGATGAGGTTTTGTGGGGCATCACCTAATAAACCTTCTTGTTAGTCTTTAAAGTGATACATGACTGTTTTTTTTGTTTTACCCATTCAGGGAGTTCACGATTTAGCTGAGTGAGACACATTGCTGTTACCAGACCTTATTAATTCAGTTGTGTTACAGTAGCAACTTTCACTTCCCAAACAGTTATGTTCCTTTGCTGAATTGGTACTCTTAGAAAATGGGCTCACTAAGAGCTGAGTTTGATGGCATAACATCTGGTTACAATATTTTGGGGGATGGATGCTTTTTGCATATTGGATCATTATATCTGTGGAGCTGTAACATATGTTAGTGTGGTATCAGGTTTTATTTGAGTTGTGGACATTTTCTGTCACCACAAATATTATAGATAAGGTCCTACCAATTCAGGGTCTATTTTGGTCAATTTCACAGCCAGGTGGTTTTTAAATGAGTCAATTTCAGATTTTCAGATGCTGACATTTGAAATTTCAGGGTTTTGTAACTATGGGCGGTCCTGACTCAAAAGGCGGGTAGAGTGTTGGTGGTGATTTGCAAGGCTATTGTAGGTGGATTGTGGGATTGCCACCAGTGTTCCTTCTAAGATTTTTCCACCCATGAGCGGAGTGAGTTTTGTCTTGTGCACCAGTATTAAGTTCATGTGTGCTTGTTCAGATATGTGCCACTGTGGTACCCAAGTTATTAATAAACATCTTATAAATCTCTCCCTTTTTCCTTCTGCTGCCATGTCTCCCACCCTCCCAATGCCCTATCTGCTCCCCTGGTGCTTGCAGCTGCCCCCTACTCCTCACCCTCCTCTGCTGTCCTGGCTCCTGCCTTCCTCACTCCCCTCAGCCCTTTGGGGAACCTCCCCCCCCCCCCATCCTCCTTGACACCTGTACCCACCCTTCTCTTCCCCCTGTGCCCACTCCTCCTCTAGCCCCACTCTGATCATCTGTAGCTACCCCTTCCCATCCCTTCTCCTAACACCTCCCTCTACCCACCTGCCTTGCCTCTCTCCTCTGTCCTCCAGTTCCCGTCCCTTGCCTCTCTCCTCTGTCCTCCAGTTCCCGTCCCTCCCCTCCACGTGTCTGCCCTTCTGCTTTACCCCCACAATTCCCTGGCACCTGTACCTTCCCTTATCCCTGCACCTTTCTAGTGCCTCTCCCTTCACTCACTGCCCCCACCCTCTTTGCCCTCTTTCTCCCTGGTGCCCACCCCCTCACCATCTTTGGCCCCAGTTCTCATGCCCCCTGTGCTCTCACACATGACTTACTCCATCCCCTGACTTCCTCATGCCCACCCCTCCCTTCAACCCCTCTTATCTTGACACCCACTCCTCCCCTCTCCTCTTCCTTCCTCTTGCCCCCATTGTCCCTCTCCCAGTTTCACCCTGTCCCCTCCCTTATCGCACCCGCACTGACAACTTCTCTCCTCTCCTGCCCTTTTCCTCATTGTCTCCTCTTGGCCCCCTGGCATTTGTCTCTCCTTCACCCTCCTCCTTAGTGCCTTCCCCTTTCTTTTTCTGCCCTGGCCCCTTCTTTTCCCCTCAGCACAAGCCCCTTCCTCTCTTCACCCTCCCCTCCTCTTAGTTCTCCCCTTGCTCCTTCCCTAACTTTCTACTTTCCTCATGGGAAGTAGTTTGTGGGGATTGGAGCCAGGGCCGCAGTGCTATTTTTAGTACTGTGGTCCAGGCCCCAGCTGCTCCTGAGGTGGGACTGCATGCCGGGACTGGAGCAGAGGCTGCCTGTGGTGCTATTTTTAGTACCACAATACTGGTCTCTGAAGGACTGAGGTACTAAAAATAACATCACGGGTGGCCCCAGCTCCAGCTGGAGTAAAGCAGCAGCCACACGAGACCTGTTCTAGATGGGGCAGCTTTACCAGAACAGCCTCACCTCATGCACCCCGGCTCTAGGCGGAGTAAAAGGGCAGCTGCCTGCTACCAGGAACATGCCATCACTTGCCTTCCATTCTAGCAGGAAGGTGAGCAGTGAGTGTTGCTGTGCAGCTCTTAAAATGACATGGGTGGACCTAAAATTTTTAGTGCTCAGCTGCGCAGTCATGCATCTTAGAGGGGAACGCTGATTGCCACTCTTCTGCTCTGCTGCTGGCAGGGGCACTGCTTTCAGAGCTGAGCAAACAGAGAAGAAAGCTGCTGACCAGCATCGACCTCCAAAGCAGTATCACCACCACAAGCAGCACAGAAACTGAGGATCAACGAGTATAGGAGGGATGGATTAACATATGTCTGGGTTTCCCTACAGCTTCCTGCCTGCATGGCGGTGCTGCTGGTGACAGATTGAAGCATGCTGTTTCCTGTAGAGATGTCAATGTGTAGAGGATTACACAATAAACCAATGGGCCTAGGCTTATCAATTAATCCTGTCGACTACACACAACCTCCCCTCCCAGCTCCCTGAGGACAGAGGCTGCTCTGGCATCCCACGGAGCAGCCTCTGTCTGCAGGGGAGCTTGGACCCCCCAGAGTCAGGGGCTGCTGCTGCAGAGCAGCCTCTGTCTGTGGAGAGCTCAGACCCCTTATGGATGGGGCAGCAGGCAAAGCCACTCTGTGTGGGGCGCTCCCTCATGGACCAGTTCTCGCCTGCCACCTCATGCTGCTGCCTCTGATAGAGAGGCAGCAGCACAGGGTGGTGGGGAGCTCCCTGAGAGTAGGGCTGGAGCTTGCTGGCTGCTGGCCCACTCTTGGGTACTATCAAATAGTTGTATAACTGCTAACATTTGATATGGTTACATGACTATTTAATTACTATCTAACATCCCTAATTTACTGGAGGTGGGTCTGATCCAGCCCAGGACACCTCCTATAGGGGAGTTTCCATCCCAGGGTAGAACTAGTAGCTGGAGCCCTGTGCAGGGTAGGAGTCCCTGGCTGGATGGGAGATCAGAAGTCATGGCCCATGATGTGTTTTTCACTGCTATGAATTTTGTAGGGCCCTAATTACAGAATCAGTTAATAGGAATATGGTGGCACCTTTTGCTCATCTAAAGCAAATCCCCTGTTACAGGGAAGGTTTTAGGAATTAGTAACTTTTGATAGTGACTTGATGCCAGTCAAGAGCTCATTCCTTTTATCCAGATTTCAGGATTTCTTAGCCATTGTTTCCCTCTATTTACCATTGTTGTGAAAGCAGATACCTGCACCCACACAGTGCTTTGTGCACTTAAATGAGACCTCATGTAGGTACAGATGTCAGCCAACATAGAACTCATTGAAGGATCGAGGCCTGTTGTATCTTTTAGAATTTTTTCTTCATGAGAGGAATTTTCCTGTGTGTTAGGACAGGACAGGAACATAAAAGAGAAGGTGACAGCAAACGATGGTGACTTATTTATAGATTAGGAACTAATCCTGTGAAGATTTATTCATATGCTTAATTTGTGCAGGTGAGTAGCCCAACTGAAAAAAACAAGACTCCTGCAGTTTATAAAGTTGAGCACTTGTAGAGGTCTTTGCAAGATCAGAACCTTGGAGTATAGATCTTGCTATAGCAGCACTACCTCTGACTATGTTAAAGATTTAATGAATTCCGTAAAATGAGTTATGGTAGCACTTTTTGGTCAATGAACATTATGATCTTGCTTTAGAAACTGTTGATAGCTTTAGATGTTACTCCTGAATAGAGGGAGCCTCCACTTCTTCCTCCTTCTACAAGTTTCAGGATGGAAAGCCAAATGGTGGTGATTGTCATCTTTATGTTTTTGTAATATAGTCATGTATGTTTGGAGTTCTTGAAAGTTCGCTATAAAATTAGTATCTTTAAAAATAACTTGGGATAAGGGAAACTTGTATGAGTTGTACAAGAAAAGTCATCATAACATGATCCCTATTTAATGTAATAGAAGACAAGATAATCTTAGGAAATAGCAAATAATTTAAAATCTAGTTTCATAACTACTATGAGTAACTCGTAGTTCATGTGATAGCTTGACTGCAGAAAGCTTTCTGAGAAAACACGCAACTAAGGTTTTTAAAGTTATCAAGGAAAAACCCTTCATTACAGAAATGAGATGCTTTTAAACATTGGCTAAAATTAATCCTATGGGTATGATTTTATAAAATGAGAAACTAAAAGTAATTTATCATTTCATGTTAGCAGCAATCATAGAAGGTATTTTCAGCCTTAATCCTTTGTTTGTGTTATTAAAAATGATAGTAGTCTGCATATATATGACTTTAATTCTGTTCACTCTGCTGGGGTGAGTAAAATAACCATTTTTAGCCTTTTCATTATCTTTGGTATCATGATTAAAACTTAGGGTGTAAATCTTGTATCTGGACTGGTAATATTTTTATGAATATTTTGCAGACCATTTGAAGTAATATTTTTAGAAAGTTTGATTATCATTGATTTTGTATGTGTTTGGCAATAGTGTTTAGAGAATTAGTATCTTTATTTGTAGTACAGTATAGGTTGAACCTCTGTAAACTGGGACTCTGGTCTGGCAGAAGGACTATGGGTGTTGCCGAACCAGAGAATTCCAGTGGAGGGCTGGCAGCTGGGTGCGCCGCAGAGGGGTTGCCAGGCGTGCCAGAGCAGGCCTGCCTAATGGGACTGGGAGCCCAGCGAGTTGGGCTGCCCAAGTTAGCAGGAGAGGGGGGGACCTGTAGGGCAGTGGGACTAGTGGTGGGGGAACCAGCCGGGAAGTCGGTGCCAGTCCAGGACTAGAAGGACCAGTAGCAGGGGGACCAGATATAACTTCCCATGGTCTGGCAATATCCCTCATCCAGGACCAGTCAGGTCCTGAGGGTGCCAGACCAGGGAGATCCAGCCTGTAGTTTCTAAGATCCATTTAAGACCCATTGTACCAGAGCTGTATGAATGAGGAACAAAAAAACAGTTCCTGCCCTCAGGAGCTCACACCATATGTGATAAGATGCAACAGGTAGCTAAGACAGACAAATGATCCAAGCAGGGTGGCACTGGAGAAATGATAAAATGAAAGAAGAGTAAAGCAAGCACATGTTGCCCATAGAACAGTAATTTTAGCTCACTATTTGTCTAGCTGCTGTTGCTAGATAGGCTCAGCTGCAAAAAGTCTAAATGATGTATATAGATAGCTAAGAGAACTTCAAACCTTGGCCCTTTGAACTACTTGCAAATGCATTTAGTTCCAAGATTAAGACAAAATTTATCATTGAAATGAGTAAAGTCAGTTAAACGTTCATGCATTTTGTATAGTTTATTTAAAAAAAAAATGGGGCTGGATCCTACAAAAACTACTTAATTTGTGTGTTCAACAGGACTACTTGAACATAAAATATATGTGTTTAAGTCTGATGAAGAAAAGCTTTAAATTGATGACACCGGCAATAGAATAGTTTCCTCCTCAGTATGAGGGTAAATCACTTGCATTTTGCTATGATTTTATTAGTGTTCTACAAATATTGCAGGCTTTTCTGAAATCATTAGTAACTCAATGAATGTACATCACATTAAGGGTTTATACTTTACCCGTTGCTGTGTATTTGAGTGTGTAGTCTCAGGTATACTAAATTACCCCTAAAATTAATTTTCTAGGCCAATGTAATTTGGTCAGCCTGATGAGACTGACAGCTGTATTGCAATCGTTGTATAAATAACTAGCAGATGTATCCGGTGTTGCTGGGGTCTGTTACTGGAGGAATTTCTTTTTTTGGAAAAATAAATGAAAAATATACATGTGTTATTTCAATGATTGCATTTTCAAAAACGAAGGAAAATGAAGGCTGGAGTGAGTTTGGGGGTGAAGAGAGACAGGGTAGGATGGCTTAGGGCAGAGGGTAGAAAGGTGTGGGGGGACTCAGGGCAGGGGTCTCAAGATAGGGGGCTGGGAAGTGGTGGCAGGGATTACTGGGGCCATCTATGGCTACAAGGGTGGTGTTGCTCCGGTGGCAACTCCTCCCAAGGAGGCCAAGGTAGCGCTTCCCTGCAGGCGCTCCCCCTCCAGTTTTGCTTTCATGTGGCCTGCAGGCTGTTTGGAGGGGGACCAGGGTCTGGAGGCTGCCACCTTCTCCAGCTGCCTCCCTCCCCCCATGGCCTGCATGCTTGTGTGTGTGTGTGTGTGGGGAGTGGTGCCCCCTCCAACTGTCCCCCTGCAGCCTGCAGGCTGTGTAGTGGGAGCAAGGCTCTCGGGAATACCCTGTCCTGCAGTGAACCCCCCTGTGGCTTGCAGACTGTCTGAAGGGGCAAGGCTCTGGGGGCTACCCCCAGCCTCCAATGTGGGCTGCAGGCTGTTTTGAGAGGGACCACGCTCTGGGGTCTTACCCTTCTCTAGCTGCCCCCCCTCCTGGCCTGCAGGCTTTTGGGGGTGGGGCGAGGCTTTGGGGGCTGTCCTCTCCTCCATCCCTGCAGGCTCTCCATGGGGGCGGGGGAGGAGGAGCAGGTTCTAGGTTTGGGTCAGGGAGCCTACTTATCTGATCTGGAGACAGACAAGATGGCAGAGCTCCAGCTCTGCTGGCCACTCTTTTGGTGCTGCAGCTGCCCCCAGTGGCCACTCTCAGTATCGCGTCCTTCCCATCTCTGCCCCCTCCCTTTCTATGTTATGGGAATTAGTCCCTTTCCCGGCACTTCCCATTTTCAGGCACAACCAAACACTGACCTTGATTTAACTTAGGGTAAGAGGAAGCTACATACCAAATTTGGTGGTCCTAGCTTTTACGGTTTAGGAGAAGTTCTTGAATAAATGGACAAAGATGCACAGTCAGACACACTCTTAAATAAATATATAGATCAGGCATGATTCCTGATTCAAACTATTTACACAGTTTTTACAAGCCCCTACACAGCCTACCAACTTGGTCCAAGTTCAAAATAGTGACTTGGACCTGATTCTGCAAGCAGTTATGTATGTACTTAACCTTACTACCCCAACCAGTCCCATTGATGTCAGTTGACCTACTCATGGTTAAACATTTGTGCAAGTTAGCAGGTTTGGGATCCTGGAGACGCAAGTCTTAGTATTCTGTTGTTAGTCATCTTGATAGCTGCTTTAATTTTTTTATCAGATGTCCAGAACTGAGCATCATAAAATTAATAAATGTACAGTTTAACTCACCAACTGCTAACTCTTCTAATCAGTTCCTCTCTTTCTTTCTTTCTGAATGTGAGGGTGGGTGGGGATGTAAGTTGCATTAAAACTTGGCAACCTGAATATCTTTTTGCTAGGTCTGCTCGCTGACTTCCAACATATAACTAATATCTTGCTGTGCCAGCACAAAAAGAAATTCACTTCTTGATTGTACTATAATGTTGTCACGATATGGATTTTTAGTTGGAATTAATTGTATTTTTAGAATTGAGGATTCTTCCTCCTTTTTTTTTTCCTTAAATTTGCTGGAATTTGAAGAAAAAAGAAGAAAAAAAAAAAAAAAAAAAGCTGCCTAAAAATTTGTATTCTTGTAATGCTTTCTTCACTTGTATTTTGTCTGTGAATATGTACATCTTAAAAACAGTATTAAAATCATATAACTGCTATTTGTATTTCATACACTGAGTGGATAAAGTACAAGGGAACAATTGTCATTTCCTATTCTGGTTCTACTCCTGTCAACCAAGATGATAGTAGTAGTCTCTGATACCTGTCAAACTAAAGATCTGTCTTCAACATTATTTTATTGTACTTAATATAATGCAATGCGTGCACTCTAAAATGGTATTTATTGTTGAGATTCAAAGATATTTCCATCACTGACACTATCTTAATTCAGTGAACTAATCTAAACCAAATTAATGCCACTTTAATTCTGAATTAAGCTAAACCAAAAATCCAATGAATAAGGCAAACTGAAGTTAAGCTACTTGAGTTCTGAATAAGCGTGTCCACTCAGGGGTTTCATTCTGTTTAAGTAATGTACTTTAAAATCATGTCCTTGGTTAATTTCGAATAATTTTCCTAAACGTCATGCAAACAAACCTTTAGTCTGGGATAGATACAGCTCACTTTTAGGCATTCAACTTTAATGCCACATTACAAGACCTCCAAAAATTGCCAGTCTTCCCGGGAAAAAGTATAGACAGCTAAAATGTGATATTGTATTATGTAATTATTCATTTCCCTTCTGCTTTTTGATCATATGCTAGTAGATATGCTTGTCTACTACTGTAGCTTGCTGTCATTGATGTAAAAATATTGATTGCTTACTGACATTAAATTAGGGTTTTTTTTTAAACAAGAGATATATTTGGTATTCAGTAATGATAGAGAAGCTGTGTCCATTGCAGTCCAGCTTATTCATCTGTTAATATGAGCCTGTGGTCTTTCCTGAAAATGAAGTTTTTAATGAAGGCATTGAAATCCCATAATAAAAAACTGGAAGAAAACAGGTAGTTATTGTGAATAATCTGTTCCTTTTTTTAAAGGACTTAATCTTAAAGTATTTTGTGCAGGGTTTGCAATATTGTGTTTAAGTACAAAATTCTGAAATGTTTATACTTTTCCAGTAAAAGTTTAAAAATATACAATTTTTATTTTACTGTTTATGCTTTTTTTTTTTTTAAACATTTTGTAGGCTATTTCCTTTGTAGTTTGATTTGATTAGGTGGGGAGTTTGAATGTGAGATTGTTAGTCTCAAGTTTCAGAAAAAATATTTACAAACTCAAAGTATTAGTACAATGTCCTTAGTTAATATGTAGCATAGCACAGTTAAGTTTAATAAATTAGTTTGCTTAAATAATTTAACTTTGATTTATGTGGGAAAATTGCCATGGAAAAGAAATATAGCTTGTGTTTCTATAGAGAAACATCTGCATTAACTTGACAATATTGGCATTTGCATCTGGAAAGTGATGTAAAATTGAGTTATTACAAATTAAGAATGTCTTACTGTTAGTTTCTTGGCATGTGTACAAAGGATTTTCCATAGTGCTTAAGATTTTTACTAGTTTTGGAGATCATCATAATCTATGTATTTTTGTGATGGATTGCTATTTTGTCCTTTTTCTTCAAAACTGTAAACTGCAAGATTACATTTCCAGTGAGGTATCACATATTGTGATTAACAAATAGGGATGCTGGGTAACTGTACATTAACAGTTTTATTGAGACCGTTTTTCCTTATCATAGAGATGAAAAACATGGCACATTATGTTTGTATGTATGAAAGAGTGCAAGGATAATATCTTGGTTCCAGAATTAGCTCTAGTTCATCTTTCCACACCCTTTATACAAGTACTGTGCCCATAGGAGTGAATTTTTGTTAGGCAGACAAGGAAGAGCACTGTGGGAAACTGATGCTCTAGTCATATTGTAGGACTGGAGTAAGTCCTAAGCTAACTTTTTCTCTTCTGTTAGTGATAAATTCTAATTCAAACACTAAGCCTTGAAAAAAACCTTGCTGTCTGCAATTCTTTTAAGTCCCATTAGTTTCCACTAGTTTACAAGTATTCTGTGATCAGAATTATGATTTATTCGATGTTGTAGCCATGTTGGTCCCAGGATATCAGCAAGACCGGGTGGGTGAGGTAATATTTTATTAGACTATGGCAGTTTTTATAAGATTGGCGTTGGTACACAAATGCACCACATTTGCTTTAGATAAAGCCATGGTGATTTTTTTGTACGTTGCTTTGAAAATCTATTTTATTAACAAAATAAGTTTTGCAAATGTTTTAGCTAAAGTATTTATGAAATATCACAACTTTTTGACAATGTATTGTTTTGATTAGATGGTAACCATAAATAATTTTTACATTTTTCTTGTGTTATAGTTCAAGGTATTGGGAACAGTCAGGAAAGGAACAATTGATCCTGGCATTGCATAATAGTCAACAATACGTTTTCAGGCATGTTGTTACAGAAATTCATTCTTAGTGTTGTTAACTGACTGAAACTATTCCGGGAGATTTTTTTTCCACAGCATGACATAATGCCATTTTCTTAAAATATCATATTAAAACCTCCAGGATTGCTTTCAATAGTCACCAGAAGATTGATGCTGATTCCTGAAGACTCCAGTCTAGTCCTGGAGGGTGACAACCGTAATGCTGATGTAATTTGATCAGTATTGTAGACAGCACTATCTACCTAGATTCTGCACTACTCTTGTTTGCTAAATCACAGTCCTTTATAAACGTAGTCTAATAAAACACGCAGGCTGCCATAGATTGATCTTCCACAATAAGTGACCGCTCATGTTACACTCTTGACTAGGGCTTTGTGGAAAAAAAATTAGTATCGCTGTTGCTTTACAGATATTTGCCACTTGGTAGCTATGATGTGTTCTTCAGTAATTTTCCAGAACCATTGCTATTCTCACTGTAACTATTTTCTGTGTTTCTGTAAAAAAATTCTATACTTAGCACATTATTAAAAATATGCTACATTATGTTGGGCCCCTCTGGTGCATGCATTGTTATTTATGATGTTGAATAACAGTACACAGCACTTTGCAAAACACACATGAAGTTTCCTTCCTCAGACATAGTAATTTCAATTTATGTGGAGTGGCATTGGTAAGCCAAGAGATGTTGCAGTGTTGTGAGTTTAATGTAATGTAGGAAAGCTGAAGAAAGCACGTGTTTTGAAGAAGGAAGGTTTCTTAGCACATTAAAGTTGCAAATTTTGGTTTAAAGGGAACAATTAAGAGAAACATTAAATCTCAAGTAATATGCTTGCAGATGGTATTAAGGATGAAGTCCTCTATGTACTAATTTCTCTATTTGAGCAAATGGTTTTTTGTTTTTTTCTCTTTTTTTAATTTTTTTTTTTTCATTTTTAGACCCCAAGTGGAAGATAGGTGTGTTTGTTTTTACCTTAATTTGCAGAATGCCTTTCAAGTTCTATTTTACAGTATTTGTTTTGGAGTTGTTGGGAACAATGAGACTTTGTCCAAGAAGGGGACAGTTACATCGCTGACAGCAGCGATGGCGGCCAAAGTCCCAGGCCCTTTAAATCTTCTACAGAGCTCTGGGTGGCTCTTAGGAATGCCTAGAGAGGCAGAGGTGCCACGCCACATGCTCTGGGCAGCACTGAGGGCCTTGGGGAGAGGACATGTGGTGGTCCAGGTCGTTTGGAGGGCTGGATGCCTCTGGCTCCACCCCTTCCACGGGGCATGGAGCCTCCCCTCCCCACACTTTGCCTGGGGGCTTTCTGCTCCCCCGTGTCCTTAGTTAGAGTCTGTCTGAATTTGACTATACATCCACTTTACTCAGACTGCTTTTCTGGGGTTTAGCCTACACTCGCAACTTACAATCGTATAATTATGTTGCTCAAGGTGTCACCCCCAGCAATATTGACATAACTCCTGCTCTGCTTTTATACTTCTCTGAATAGTTTAGCAACTAAAAGGAGATTAAATGGATCTTTCTGTGGATTCTTTATAAACTGGACTTGCACCTTTTAAAATGGTGTAAGTTTCAATGTTTTTATCTCTCTCTCTAAAAATTTTTTTCCTGCCACATGACAGAATGACATCATCAGGCTCTCTGGCCGTGAAAGCAACCTGAAAGAGGGGGGGTTGGCGAGCGTAGCAAGCAGTTGGCAGCCCCCTAGTTTTATTAAATGCAAAATACCTTAGTAATGGCTTTTATGGTGTAATTTAAGATAAGCAAGTTAGTTGGACAGTGAAAGAAAATCTTGTGTATATAGTTTACTTTTACTCTGTCCAGATTTCCTCATGCTTGATTGGCATAAACATGTTCCATGCCAAGGGGAGAGATGTAGTTTAGATAGCATAGAACTGATGTAAACAGAAGTTGTTGAAATCAAATTGACAAGCTCTGCATAAGCAGGCTTTCACTATGACTAATTCGCATATTGTAGACACAGTAGTTATAAAGTTGTTTAAAAAGTTTATCCATCATTTAAGTAATGTGTTTGAGCAATAAGGAAAAAGTATTTTTGTAAGCACAAAGGTAATCTTGTTATGTTTTTAATTATTAGAATTTGAATATCAGATTATTTTCTACCTTCTAAAACTATGGTAGTGTAGGAGAAAAGGAGAGATGTGACAGTGCACTTCAATTGATCAGAAGTGATGAGACTGTCAGAAAAAAACTTCTCTGAAAAATGACTTTGTCATTTGAAAACCCAAAATGCAATTTTGCATGCAACATTCGTTTGGTTGCAAAGTTGGCTGTTAAAAAATGCTTTTTTAACTTTGTAAACTCAACCAGAGATCTTTGTTTAGACTACCTGGTAATGGTTGCTAATAATTAATTGTCATGCTTATTTTTTTTTTCCTTATCTTTCAGTACCATTTAGCAACAACATTTTTATTAAATTCTACTCTCAGTTGCATGTGTGCAACATGTCTCTCTTCACGGAGAGCAGAGTTTGGGTCTGGAATCGTAACTTGGTTAGCAATTGTGTTAAAGATGCATAAGTCAAAATTCAGTGTTAATTGCCTTAGACTCCAATAGCGATGTTAGATCAGCATGGATGTCAGGAATAAAAAGCAATAAAAAATTTGTGGGAAAAATAAGGTCTGCAATTCTGGCTCTGATTATAAAGAGCAGCAGTTCTGTTGAATAAGAAAGTGCTGAGGTTTTTTTTTACCTACCTGTTTTCCAGAAGACACACATTTTATTACAATTATTACATATTTGCTGCCTTTTTATATGAAAAAATTCTGTAATAGTGTTCCAAGTTAGTCCTAAAATTACTTGGTTTCTTTAAAAATACTGTCCTCTCAGAGGAGAGGTCATGAAGCTATATAGTATGTGTTATGGCAACATGTTAGAAAATTTAGAAAAGCACTGATTACATAATAAGTTAGCTATCAACTCTCAACTGGCTGCCTGTCCAGGCACAAGTACATCATATGCTGCTGTTGGTAGTTCTGAGATCCAGGTTGCATTTACATTATCAACATTCTTCAGAAATGGTGGAAGGTATAATGTAGACAGGCACACATCTTTTGGGTGAGATGAAACAGGGCTGATCTAGGCTATACAGTTAGGTCAACATAAGGCAGCTTACATTGATCCAATTATTTCCTTACATTCCAGCCCTGTCCCACTGATGTAACTGCCCTACTATACCAACCTAACTCTAATCTTCACGGCAGGTGTAGGGCTTATGTCGTTGTAGGTAAGGTGATTCAGTGTCTATGTAGATAAGAACATCAGAACGGTCATACTGGGTCAGACCAAAGGTCCATCTAGCCCAGTATCCTGTCTTGCAACAGTGGCCAGTGCCAGATGCCTCAGAGGGAGTGAAAAGAACAGGTAATCATCACATGATCCTTCTCCTGTCATCCATTTCCAGCCTCTGACAAGCTGAGGCTAGGGATACCATTCCTACCCATCCTGGCTAATATTAGCCATTGAAGGACCTAACTTCCATGAATTGATCTAGTTCTTTCTTGAACCCTGTTAAAGTCTAGGTCTTCACAGCCTCCTCTGGCAAGGAATTATACAGGTTGACAGTGCACTGCATGAAGAAAAACTTCCTTTTGTTTGTTTTAAACCTGCTACCTATTAATTTCATTTGGTGACCCCTAGTTCTTTTTTTATGGAAACAAGTAAATAATTTTTCCTTATTCACTTTTTCTACAACAGTCATGATTTTATAGACCTCTATCATATCCCCCCTTAGTCACCTCTTTTCCAAGCTGAAAAGTCCCAGTCTCTTTAATCTCTCTTCATATGGCAGCCATTCCAAACCCTAGTTATTTTTGTTGCCCTTTTCTGAACCTTTTCCAATGCCAAAATATCTCTTTTTGAGGTTTGACACCCACATCTGTACATAGTATTCAAGGTGTGGATGTACCGGGATTTTATATAGAGGCAATAAGATATTCTCTGTCTTATTCTCTATCCCATTTTTAATGATTCCTAACATTCTGTTTGCTTTTTTGACTGCCATTGCACATTGAGTGGATGTTTTCAGAGAACTATCCACAATGACTCCAAGATCTCTCACTTGAGTAGTTATAGCTAAATTAGTCCCCATCATATTGTATGTATAGTTGGAATGATTTTTTCCAATGGGCATTACTTTACATTTATCAAGATTAAATTTCATTTGCCATTTTGTTGCCCAGTCACTTAGTTTGGTGAGATCTTTTTGAAGCTCTTCACAATCTGCTTTGGTCTTAAGTATCTTGAGCAGTTTAGTATCATCTGCAAATTTTGCCACCTCACTGTTTACCTCTTTCTCCAGATAATTTATAAGTAGGTTGAATGGAATTGGTTGACCCTTGGGGGACACCACCAGTTATTTCTCTTCATTCTGAAAACTGACCATTTATTTCCCTTTGTTTTCTGTCTTTTAACCAGTTATTAAGTCACAAAAGGACCTTCCCTCTTATCCCATGTCAACTTTACTTAAGAGCCTTTGGTGAGGGAACTTGTCAAAGGCTTTGTGGAAATCTAAGTATACTATATCCACTAGATCCCCCTTGTACACGTGTTTGTTGACCCCCCTCAAAAAACTCTAGTAGATTAGTAAGGCATGATTTCCCTTTACAGAAACCATGTTGATTTTTTTCCTCCAACAAATTATGTTCATCTATGTGTCTGACAATTTTATTCTTTACTATAGTTTCAACTAATTTGCCCATTACTGACATTAGACTTACTGGTCTATAATTGCCAGGATCACCTCTAGAGCCCTTTTTAAAAATATTGGTGTCATATTAGCTATCTTAAAGTCATTAGGTACAGAAGCTGATTCAAAGGATAGGGTACAAACCATAAATAATAGTTCCGCATGTTCACATTTGAGTTCTTTCAAAACTCTTGGGTGAATGCCATCTGGTCCTATTGACTTGTTACTGTTCAGTTCATCAGTTTGCTCCAAAACCTTCTCTGACTCCTCAGTCTGGGACAATTCCTCAGACCTGTCGCCCAAAAAGGTTTGGGAATCTTCCCTAACATCCTCAGCTGTGAAGACCAAAACAAAGAATTCATTTAGTTTCTTTACAATGACTTTATCATCTTTGAGTGCTCCATTAGCATCTCGATCGTAATTGCTTGTTTAGCAGGTTTCAAGCTTCTGATGTACTTAATAAACATTTTTACTATTACTTTTTGAGTTTTTGGCTCTTCTTATTTATATTTTTACACTTAATTTAACAGAGTTTATGCTCCTTTCTCTTTTCCTCACTAGGATTTAACTTCCGCTTTTTAAACAATGCCTTTTTCTCTCGCACTGCTTCTTTTACTTGGTTGTTAAGACATGGTGGCACTTTTCCCCCCTATCTTACTGTGTTCTTTAAATTGGGGTATACATTTAAATTGGCCTCTATTATGGTGTCTTTGAAAAGTTTCCATGTAGCTTGCAGGGTTTTTACTTTTGTTACTGTACCTTTTAATTTCTGTTTAACTAACCTCCTCATTTTCGTGTAGTTTCTCTTTCTGAAATTAAATGCCATAGTGTTGGGCTGCTGAGGTGTTTTTCCCATCACAGGGATGTTACATTTCATTACTTTATGGTCACTATTTCAAAGCGGCCCAGTTATATTTACCTCTTGGACCAGATCTTGAGCTCCACTTAGGACTAAATCAAGAATTGCCTTTCCCTTTGTGGGTTCCAGAACCAGCTGCTTCAAAAAGCAGATATTTTATCTCTGCATCCCGTCCTGAGGTGACGTGCACCCAGTCAGTATGGGGGCAGTTGAAATTCCCCACTATTATTGAGTCTATCGTGGTCAGGTAGTCGATAATATATCCCTACTGCTATATTCTTCTTCTTAGAGCATGGAATTACTATCCATAGAGATTCTATGGAACATTTTTACTTCATTTGATTCTACATTTTCTTTCAGGCATAGTGCCACTCACCCACCAGCACGACCTGTTCTGTCCTTCTGCTTACTTAGATTTGCTGTTCTCTGTCTTGCCAATTTCAGGGCAGAAACAGTGAAATTGACAAGAAAGCCAGGCAGCTAGAACACAGCTGCCCCTCTGCTCCTCTGTGGAGCTGGGTAGCCTGACTGCTCTGAGGTGGGTGGGAATGAACTCTGCTCCAGGCTGAGAGGTGGGGCAAGAAATCTGGATGACTGAACCCCACTTCCAGGCTGGAGCCAAGGCAAGGGGCCTGGGTGGCTCACATCACCAACCCAAGGAGGGTAGTGTGTAGACACGAACCACTGCATAAGTGTGGTCACTGTAAGTCAACCTAATATAGCTTGCTTATGTTTTTAGTGTAGACATACGTACCCATAGTAATAGATAGCCTGCTCTGTCTCCTTTGTAGCTTATGCAATTGTTTAAACCAGCAGAGCTGCACAGGACTATTTCTGTTTCCATTTATTTAAAAACACCCTTTTTTGGGGAGGGCTTTTCTGTTCTCTGAGTTTGCTAGGCTCCCTTTGTGTGTGCTAACCAGATACAAATCATTCCCTGTGCAATAGAGCTAACCTTTTAAGCAATTCAAAGTTTCTTTTCAAAGCCAAAATATTGTTTCCAATTTAGCCCTAAATAGATTAGGTTTATTTTGTATCTGCTAGAAGGAAGGAAACCTCAGAAGGTTTTGTGTTTAAACCAAAAGTGAAGTTCACTGAATGTTAATTCGCATTCTGTTCCAAGTTTAAATACAAGAACTGGTAAAAAAGTAGATAAGACAATTTATTAATCCTGTTTTTGAAGTCTACTGACTCTCTCCTACTCATCCCTTCGAAATACATAATACACTCATTGATCCGAGTGAAATAGTTACAGATTGCACCTCTATAAACTGGAACTCTCTGGTTTGGCAACATCCCACATGTTCCAGGATCAGAGTCCCAGCATGCTGCAGGGACAGGTCAGGGCCCGGGGTCCTGGTGCGATGCAGTGTGTGTGGGGTGGGCGGGAGGGTGACATGCAGCCCAGCTAGGCTGTGGGGGGAGGGGAAGGGTGAGAGCTGGTAAGCTCAGATGAGCTGCTGGGAGCCAGTGTGTGGCTTAGCTGGGCTCAGGGAGGTGGGGAGAGGAAGCTTGGTGCAGTGGGGTAGGGCAGGGGATGGGGTTGACAGAAGGGGGACCAGAAATGATATTCCCTGATCTGGCAAAATCCCTCATCCAGGACTAGTCAGGCCCCGAGAGTGCTGGACCAGGGAGGTCCAAGCTGTACTTTTAGACCTATTCAAACATCTGCATTTTGGCTGGAGATTCTTTTTCCCCTTTGCTTTCCAAACTCTGAATCTGGGGTTTTGTGTGTGTGTGTGTGTGTGTGTGTGTGTGTGTGTGTGTGGAACACACATTAAATCCCTGTCACTGTTTTTCACTGAGCACACTTCTCCCAGTTGCTGCAAGGCAGCCATGTTGCTATTTTTTTTTTAAATTGTGAATCTTGAGATATTTGGTATGAGGGGGAGGAGGCCTGAGATCTTAAGTGATTTGGTTGAGAATCTTAGCTTTCATTTAGTCTCCCCCCTCTCCCTCTGCAAAACCTACTAACCCTAATAGTTGCAGATAAAAGCTTGAAAACGTATACTCTAGAGGTTTAAATATCAAATAAAACCAAAAATATTTAAAAAAAATCTCATTATTTCTAAATGAACTTTGTTTTTTGGGGATCTGACTCAGTCTCTTGAATAGTTGGAGTTGGCAGTTCTGAGACAGGGAGGAAGCAGAAAAAAGTACTCTAGGATTACCATTTTTTCCTTCTCCTCTTGCAATTTTTTGTCATAAGTCTTTCAGTAGTTGGTGTTCTTAAAACACCAACTCTTCGAGTATTCTGGTGGTGCAAAGACAAACTTGAAAATGTGTTGAGTGCATGCTTAAAGGCTCAAAAACCAGAAGGGAAATAAAAAGAACTTCTGTGATAGATAGGAAGAGTGCTGGTCAGCACTCGGTGGCTAAAGGGTTAAACTCAGGTAGCTAGCAGGGTGTTGGCAGGTGACCAAAAGAATCAATGGGCTATAGTGCTGAAATATGAATTGGATGTAAATTCCTGGTCTGCTCTGCTCTTTGTGTGAATTCTTAGTTAGGGGCTGGAGGAAACAGATGCAATACTCAGAAAGACCATGCCTGTAAGAAATATTGGACATGGGAGTGAACTGGGCCTTGAAGTACAGATCAGCATGGATTGTGAGTAGAGGGAAAAGGTGTATTTAGTTGCAATCAGGGCATTTTTCTTTGTTTTGGTTGTTTGGTTAAACTTCTCAGTCTGAATCTGTGCCTTCTCTCCCCCATTCGCTATCTAAGGGTATGTCTACACTGCCACCCTAGTTCGAAGTAGGGTGGCTAATGTAGTCATTCGAACTTGCAAATGAAGCCCGGGATTAAAATATCCCGGGCTTTATTTTCATGTTCCCAGGCACCGCCATTTTTAAATGCCCGGTAGTTCTAACTCCTGCCTGCGGCTACAGCGCGCAGGCTAGGTAGTTCGAATTAAAGCTCCTAATTGAACTACCATTACTCCTCCTGCAATGAGGAGAACTCCTGCAATGAGGAGTAATGGTAGTTCGAATTAGGAGCTTTAATTCAAACTACCTAGCCCGTGCCGTGTGTAGCCGCAGGCAGGGAGTTAGAACTACCGGCATTTAAAAATGGCGGTGCCGGGAACATGAATAAAGCCCGGGATATTTTAATCCCGGGCTTCATTTGCAAGTTCGAATGACTACATTATCCACCCTAGTTCGAACTAGGGTGGCTAGTGTAGACATACCCTAAGAGCTTACCCAGAGATGTTCTCTGTTTTTGTTTTACTCAGTTGCTCTGTAACACGCAGAAACCAAGTATGCTTTATCAAGTATATATTTTTGTGTTAATAAAATCACCTTCTCTGGCAGAGGATCTTGGGGGTACTCCTCTGGAAGAAGTCCACATGCTTTCTTCCTGAGTTCAAGAAGAAAGGTGTTTCTTTTGTTTCACTTGGTGGTGGCAGCTACCCATCACAGTCAGTGAATCTGATACTTTAAGGAGGTTGAAAGAACCTTTGAATTTTCTATGAATCTTATGTCTGGCAAATACAGCATACTTTATTATAAATTAGAAAATTAATTCCCACAATATCAGATCAGAATAATTCAAATTAAGTAATTCAAATTAAAAATATTTTTGGGATTTATGCAGTTAATCTACAGAATATTACAGTACAGTACCCACTTTTAGCTGAGATTTTTAAAATATCAAAGTATTTTTCAAGTCAGTCTTTTTAAAATGCCAGATGAATGAGGAGGATAACAAACCATGCCAGATTTCTGTTGACTGGGTATTTAGTAAACATTTACTAGTATACCCCTCCTCAGACGTTTACTACTTAAGCACTTTGGGGAAGAGAAGAATAATACTTGGGGAAAAGTGGTGAAGAGTTCAGTGTTGAAGAATCACCTTAAGAAGTGTAAGGAACAATATATTATAACACAAATTCTTGCTTACATCTTGAGATTCTTAATATCACAAACCACTGAGTTTTACAAATGATTCTTTAAACTATCTATTATTCTGTCTGGATTGTATTTGAAAACACATTTTAAAATGTTCAATGACTAGGGAAAAATCTTGAGTACATTTTCTATTTTACAGTAGGTATAAGTGATAATGCTGTTAATTTTGTCTTAAACTGGGGATGAGGATATATTACGTCAAACAGCTCTGATCAATACTGTAATCTTTCTGCACAGTTTGTAGAATTTTGGTTTTAGATTTTTGCAATCCTTAAAGCTGCAAAAATGACAAAAGTTCTGAAATCTTACGTCTCTGATATTTATGATCTTGATAAAATTTACAGGAGTGAAAGCAAAATGGCAGGAAACAGCCTTGTTCTACCAATCGTTCTTTGGGGTCGCAAAGCTCCCACACACTGCATATCAGCTATACTGTTAATGGATGATGTTTCAATGATTGTCACAGGATGTCATGATGGACAGATAGCTCTATGGGACCTTTCATTAGATCTAGAAGTAAGTCTAAATCTTGAATGTAATTCTTCTATATTTAAAGGTGGGTATCATTGTCCTGACAGTGGTTTTTATTTTGGGGGGTAATTATGTCTGTTTCCAGAAAATATGTGATTGTTTCCACACTGCTCCTTTATCCCTCCCCTCTTTCTCTTTCACACAACCATCCCTTATTTTACATCAGAAACAACTCAGTGTTATATAAAGATCTTGTCTACAATGGATAATTTAGCCAGCACAGCTAACTTAAATTACACTGCAGTTCTTATTGTAAAGATATTTTAAATTTTGTCTTTATAAAAAAAAAAAAAAAAAAAAAAATTCTCAAAAAAAGTTCATGTACTGGCTAAGCAATGTGAATAACACCTCAGTTATACACTTGTAGTTTTCATCTCCAAATCAGATTAGTTATCCATGCAGGATTTCTGTTGGTCATAAATTTAAACACTAGTTCCCAATAAACATTATTAATTATTGATATTCATAGGCATACAGTGGTTTTTTTTCAGAAAAGGTTTGATTTTTTTTAAAATCAAAATATCACTGCAACATGGAAAAATCAATGAGTCCTGCTGAACATTGGTATCTCCTGTCACTTGTTTTTTTTGAGCCTTTTAGGAGTTTGTCCCCCAAAACTAAATCAATTTGACATGAATGATGAAGGTAGGTATAGATGAGGGAGATGCATTTTCACTTCTAAACTTTTTAGTTGAGTTTTCAAACCAGTAATTGCTCATCTCAGCTGACAGTCAGTAGCTGAAATGAGAGTTCTCACACATGCCTTTCCAATTTTGGTTCTGTGGAAGCTAATGTTAGCAAGGGTAATTAATTTTTTAAATCCAATATTTTCCTTCCCATGTCTGATGACCTTTTGTGACCCAGAAGCTGCTGCATTTCTTTCAGCTTTGATTGGCTGTTTTACGAAAACAGATATCTAATCTTGGAAATTAACATTTATTTTTTTAAATACTGTTTTAAAAGCATATCTTTATTTTTCAACCTTTATTTTTGTAGAAACTGGATCAGAAAGGGTACTAGTAGCTGAGATTGAGACTGCTTATTTGCAGCTTTTAGCTGAGTTAGCAGTTGAAATCTGTAAGCATCCATCTCAAATGCGCTCTGGTGCTCTGTACTGATTTGTTGAAAACAAATTGTTCTCAGTTAAAAAGTAATCCTTTTATAAAAGCAGTGATACAAACCAGGTGGTGGAATTATACTGGATAACTGGAGTTCTCAAACAGTTAAAGGCACCTGATTTTTTTGAACCCATGCCTTATCAGCCATGCAAAACATGCAGGTGTCTAATACAACCAATTAATCTCTTAGATGAGTATATATTTTTAACAGAGTATATGCTAGCTAGGGACATGAAGTAGATGTGGTCTTTTGTAAATTGTAATTTTTTTGTTTAAAATAAAACTTTAAATTAAAACCCTTAGTTTTGGGGAAGGATGTGATTTAATGAAAGCTATGAATTAATTATTTTTGCAGCAATATAGCCTGACTTATCCAAATTTAGCATATGATTTAAAAACCCTTGTTAATCAGTTTGAATAAAGTTATGGGTCTTTCAAATACTTTCATTCCAGCACCTGTTGGCAGTTGATTCTCTTGCCCAGAAGATCAGCTTGTCATAGAACTAGTTCATCATAAAATATCTTTTACTATACTTTTACTATATTTTACTATACTTTTACAATAGCATATTACCGCAGATGTTCTAACAATTCAAATGTATAGATACAAACGTCTGGAAATCTTTTCTTTCTGGTTTTGTGATTAATTGCTCAGTTAATAGTAGGTACAGTGTGTTTATTATATACTTTATTTCTGTAATTCTAGATTAACCCCAGAGCACTGCTGTTTGGTCACACAGCTTCAATTACATGTTTATCCAAAGCCTCTGCTTCCAGTGAAAAACAATATATAGTGAGTGCATCTGAAAGTGGGTGAGTTTTCTATAAATTAATTAATATGTAGATTTTGTTGATTTACAATAAAGGATATTAGTGATGGAAGAGAGAGAGCGATCAGGCATTTACAATAGAGAACCCCATTCCAGTGTAGATTTCCAGTGTAGTATTTTTGTCTGTCTAGTACTTAGACCACCCTACTTCCAGATAGTCAAAGTGATTGGTCTTCTTTAATCTTAAGGACCTCATTCTTCTTGAAATTGTCATTAGAAGTCTAAATCTTGTATTTAATTTTTCTGTATTTAAAGTGTGTATCCTTGTCCTTAAAGCAGTTTTTATTCTTGGGTGTAATTATTTCGGTTTCAGAAAGCATATGATTGTTTTCACACTGCTCCTTCATCATTTCCCTCTTTTTATAACAAATCCCCTGATTTTGCACCACAAACAACTCAATGTTATATGAAGATCTTGGTTTACAACAGCTATAATGGCTGTATTATCTAACTTAATTTATACGGCTATTCTTATAGTAAAGATACTAGGCCTGTGAAGTGATTACGAAAATTAATTGTGATTAATTGCGTGATTAAAAAAATTAATTGCGCAATTAATCGCGTATCCTGCTCCGTTGAAACGCTGTGACGGCATTTCAAAGGGGCAGCACTGTGGAAGCCTGGGACCAGCTGGAGTCCTCAGCTGACCCTGGGCTCCACGCAGCGCTGCCCCTTTGAAGCGCCGGAGCAGCACTTCAAAGGGACAGTGGAATGTGGAGCTGGGGATTAGATGGAGTGCTCATCTGAGCTCCGGCTCCGTGTTGCTGGCTCTTTTAAGTGCTGCTCTGGCGCTTCAAAGGGGCAGTGCTGCACAGAGCCCGGGGTCAGCTGGGGACTTCAGCTCATCCCAGGCTCCTAATGTGCTGCCCCTTTGAAGCGCTGGAGCGGCACTTAAAAGGGGCAGCGCAGCATTAATGCCTGCAATTAACGCGTTAACTTTTTTAACGTGTTAATCCTGCCCAACGTTAATCGCGGGCATTAATGCAGATAAATTGACATTCTCCTCGAAATAGAGTATTTATACTTCTGTCATGCAGTTATTGCATCTGCAAATCAGATTAGGTATCCATCCAGGATTTCTGTTGAAACTGCGGCAAACCCAATTACCCACATCAGTGAAGAAGAAATAGCTGGCTGGTTTAACAGCCAAATACACTGTCCCGTTGTTTCTGAGACAATTTAAAATTGGGACAGTGAACAGGCATGTGTTTTTTACTCATCCCTTCTTTGCCAGTATGTGGTCAAGTGCTCAGTGACTTCACTAGAGGCAGGATAGTCCTATCTGTGGGGAATAATTCCTAATATGTAAACTAAATTTAACTTCTTTATTCCCTCATTCATATTTACCGTTTTGGTTCTCCTTTGTTCATTTTTGAAGCTTTTCTCATTACTTGAAAGATAATTTTGGAAAATAAGTTTTTAAATAAGGCATATTATTGTGTAAATTGAGTAAACTTTCAATCTTTTACTTTGTACTGAAACAGACAACTCCAGTTTCTTTTTACTTCTTGTGGGTCTGAGATGGAATCATTTAGTGTCCTCAGCTTTTCTTAGTGTTGACAGTTGGACCCACTTGTTTTTTTTTATTTTCTTTTAAATATTTGTTCTTAGATAGTTAGTTAGCTAGCTGTTTAGTATTATTTAGATAGTTTTGGGATTTGGACTCTTCCCCAGCTTCACCATCCGAGGCTCCTCCAGTGAATATGATACTAAGTTTTAAGCCTTTCCTGACCTGCTCCCTGATCTTCCCATTAGTGACCATCACAAGAGCTGCCTGCACTATCTCATGAAACAGCACATTCCTTTTAAGTACAAAACGGCTGTTTTTTTCCCTCCCGAATAGGCAGTCTGAGGATTTTTTTAAATTTATTTTTTGGCTCTGTAGCTACTTAATGGAGCTCTCTGAGATACCTTTCTGATTCTCAACCTTCCTGTTTCCTGGGACACTGACTGGAGCATCCAGGTAGTGCTGATGTTCTATAACTTGAGATTTTGAGCAAGGTCAGGGGCTTGTGTAAGAAGAGGCATGCAGAGGTTAAAGACCTAAGGTAAAGGCTCAAGAAGAAGGATACATTTCCTCATAGATCCTCTAAGAAAAGGATTGCTCCTTCCCAACCATTGGCTCTAAGTCAGACTCTACACCCTAGTCAGGTGAGTCTGGAGCTCACAAGGAGTACAATGTCAATGTCAGCAGTGCCAAGTGCTAAGAGTACTCCAAAACCATCAGTGCCAGGAGAGAGACTGACCCCTCTGCCTAATTAGAGACCAGTTATCTTCCGCACTAGTGCGACTGCACTGTAACAAGGCCACCTTGCACAAAACATGCACTGGTAGATCCACCTAGATTAAGGAGTCCTGTTGTGACAATTGATCTATAAATATTGCTTGCTTTGGAATTTAGCATAAAAAGTAGGTTAAATTATTTTCAATAAAGAATAGTCCACTGTAAGAGAACCAGACAGATTAAATTAGCCTAAACACGTAGGCCACACTGATGTAATTCAAGGGCTGTGTTGAAATCATGGCTGGTAAAAATAGAATGTGGAACTGGAAATTAATGAACCAAAACTGATGTGTTGGATAGTAGACTTATCTGGACAAAATAATGAAGGAATGGACTACTCCTCCCATCACTCACTTTTTGGGCCTTTAAGAATAGAGACTGTTGGGAGAGGAGAAGATGGATGCTACTGGAGTGAACTTCACATCATGGTTGCCTCTGCCACTATCTCTTGGAACCCCAGACCTTCTTTGTCTTACTCCTGAGGGATGTCATAACCAGCTCAGGATCCAGATGACATTCCTGCAAGCTCCATCTGAATCACAAATTCAACCTCAGATTAAACAGGATTGGACTTGAACAACAGCTGCAGCTCATACCAAATAACTTCTCACAAAATGACATATTTGATACCATATAAAAAAATTGTCAGACAAAGGGGATTTTTTTCTAAAAAAAAATCTTTCCAGCTAAAGGGAAAGGGAACAAAGGATGTTGTTAAGCCTTATTTAATAGTTTACATTTGAAATGCTTTAACTATTTTTCCTTATTTTCTATATCTTAAAAGGATGAAATAATTTTTAATGGTGTATTTGCCCTGATACTAAGTGGACTGAAATCTCAAATCCTGGATCTTTTATTTAATAGAGTGGTGGGAACCATTTTTTGGCTGGGGGCTGCTGACCCACAGAAAAATCAGTCAGGGCTGGTACACAAGTGACAAGAAGAAAAAAAAACAAAAAAACCCAACCAAAACCAACCCCCAAACTCTCACTGATGTGACCCCTGACTGAAAAGGAGAAAGACACTCCCTGCATTCTCTTTGAACACCTAGAGCCTAGGAGTGCCCAATTTAGTAGATTTGTGTGATCCAGCAGTGCATTGGGGTGGCGGAGGGGCTGGAGCATCAGTGCCAGTCCTTTGGGGGTGTCCTGAGCCTTGGGGACTGTATCCAGGCAAGCTGGAGGCCGTATCTGCCCTGGGCCTTAGATTCCCCACCTCTGATTTAACTGTTTAATGTTGGATGGTGATGGGGATATGCGAACACCTTTTGGCCAATATATTCCATCTAATTTTACTTAACAGTCCCTCCATGCTTTTGCCTGATAGGGCTGCATATTCTTTTCCCCAGGACCTTGTGGAGTACGTTGTCTGGAGAGAGACTGATTTCCCTCCCCCCCCCCCAAGATCATATACTACTCAGATATATTACTACACTGTCACATCTGCTGGTTCCACGGATCAGCCCTGGCATAGAGGCTCTAATATCATCAGTGTGCCATTTGCCATTTCCTTTCACCAGCCAGAGTGTCAAAAACAGTGACTACCAAAGCAGTACAGTTGATTTTATCCATAGAGTTAGTCAACTCCTATTTTTCTGGCGAACAAAAATGGTACTTATGTCTTTTCTAATGATCCCGAGGCAAAAGATTAGCTCTGGCAGGGCTTCCAGAGCCTCCCGCTTGCCTTCACGTTCCCATGGAGTACATAACTGGCCTAGGACCACCTTTTAGAATCCTCCCCCATATCCTTAGGATTCCACCCTTTGGCCAAACTGGATTTCTAGGGATCTTTACTTTAAAGCTGTGGACTATAAGGGTGCGTCTACATAGCACCCGGCATTTTAAATAAGATGCACAATTTGCGCTACGGAAATGGCATAGCTTATTTCAAGTCTGTTTTGAAATAGCTTATTTAATCATTTGGTGCTATCTGCACAGTGCCAAATTTCAAAATACAGCGCTAATGATGACACCAGAGAATGCCTTTCTGTTTCTCCCGTCATTGTTCTTTGACAAGATTACAGGCCAAGCAGATGGGGATAAGCAGTAGATGTGATATAACTTGCTTTTAGGAAGGCTTTTGCTGTAGCCCTACATGACGTTCTCATAGGCAAACTAGGGAAATGTGATCTAGAGGAAATTACTATATCGTGGGTGTGATGGTTCACCCCCCCCCCCTTGCTTTATGAAATGGATTTATGATAATAAATTTACATAACTCAAAGGTACTTTGAGCAAATTACTTCATGTAAACTTTCAATCTTCATGTCTTAAGCTGCTGGATCTGTTTATTTTATTTTGGTGTATCATTCTTGTGTGTAAAATTAGACATATGGAGTAGGGAAGAATTTATGGGTTTTAAATGGGTGAATGGAAGTCAAGGGAGGCCTCGGTGTCTGGGAAATCATATGCAAATAGCTTTTTGTCGTTAAGTCTTAGCAGTGATTGGTAGTGACGGGCTAGGTGACTCCCCATGCAATAAGGGAATCTTTAAAGACAATAGGAAAATAGGAGTCTTTTGTCTTTGGCTGGCACTCCCAAGGGAAGGAACCAAAGACCCCAGGGTGAGGAACAGCCCTGTTTTTGAAAGGCTTGGCCAGGGAAGAAACAGTTTGAGTGAGTTTGTAGTAAGTTTGTATTGGAGTTTTAGTATAGAAGTAGCTAAGCATTTTCTGTTATTTTGAGTTTGTAATCTACTTTGCTTTGCCTGTTTTCACTTATTACCACTTAAATCCTACTGCTTGTACTTAATAAAATCACTGTTATTTTCTATCAAGCTCTGTGTAAATAATGATTACCTGGGGGAGTAATCAGTGTGTACATTACCTGGGGGAATAATCAGTAAGATTCCCCCTTTAATTGATAAAGGGGGCTTACCTAAATAATTCATTGGGGGAGGGGGGGGAGATTGATCCCATTTGAGGAGTGGTATCCCAGGAAGCTGGGCCCAAAACTGCATTTTCCTCGGATCTGAAGAGATTCAGTGTCTGCATTGCTTCTCGGGTGGGGTGGGGACGGGACGGAACGTGGCGTGATTCTCAGCTCTGTGCCTTGGCTGCGGGAGAATAGGGAGCTGGCCCAGCAGGACAGAGCAGCGAGAAGCTACAGAGGGCAGGAGGGCAAGTGGCAGTGGCTTTGTTAGCACCTCGGGAATCGTGTTGTCTGTGACCTCACCCTTTCACAGTGAGTTCATGGCTGATTGAAGGATTATACATGGAGTAATTCCCAATGCACATATCTACTGGGATCCTGCAGGAAATTGTCCTGGGATCCTGCAAGAATTTGTACTGTTACCCCAAAATTTGGACCCAGGGCACTCCAATAATTGCCTGCTAATATTTGTAAGTGTCAATTTGGCCCATTTCAATGAGTAACAACAGGAGGTGGTCTGCCCTAGAGAAATTGCTGGTTTTTATCAGGGAGTTCGTCTTTTGACCCTCAGAAGACTCCCCAGAACAGACTAGTTATGTTGATCCTTGAGAGAACCTGGATATAGCTCTCCACTCAAAGGATTGACATTGAGGTAGAAATTCCTTTGAAAACAAAATAAACTTAATATTTCCATATACAATACATCTAAATAATAAAACTGTCAACAATACTGTAAATCTCTAAAGCAAGTGTTAAAAGAATATACACCATCAATTCAACAGAGGATATAATGGATCATAAATTGAATGAGTCAACAATGTGATGCAGTTGAGAAGAAGGCTAATATTATTCTGGAGGTGCATTAACAGGAGTTTTGTATGAAAGACAAGGAAGGTAAACTGTCCCTCTGTTGAGCATAGTTGGATAAATTGGAGAATGACTAGAGGAGAACCTTAAAACAAAAATGATAAAAGGTTTAGAAAACCTGACTTATGAGGAAAGGTTAAAAAAATTAGCATGTTTAGTCTTGAGAAAAGAAGACTCTAGGAGGAGGGGCTGGGAGCTGTGTGTGTGTGTGGGGCGGGGCATGGGATAAGTCTTCAGATATATTAAGGGATATAATAAAAAGGACTGTGATCAATTGTCCATGTCCACTAAGGTAAGGCAAAAATTAATGGGCTTACTCTAAAGCAAGGATAATTTAAATACTGGAATAGGTTACCGAGTATATTTAAAAAAATCCAAGAGTCAGGGTTTTTGGAAAGAGATTGGACAAGCTCTGTGTAATGGACAGGAGGAGTGCTGATGACCACCTGCACTCTAGGGGGTTAAACTCAGGTAGCTAGCAAAGGTGTTGGCCAGGGGGCTGGGAGAACCAATTGAGACAGAGGGCTGAAATTTGAATTAGATATAGATTCCTTCCCTGTTTTCTTTGTGTGGGAAAAGTTAAACCAGGAGTTGAGAAACGCAGAATGATTTTTAAACCCAGGCAGGACTACCATGCCTCCAAGGAATTCGGGGCATGGAAGTGAACTGAATAAAGAGAAGATTGGACCTGAGTAAAGGGAAAAAGTGAATCTAGTCACACTCAGGGTATTTTTTCTTTATTTTGTAGTTTGGTTTGAACTGCTCTGTGTGAATCTATGCCTCTCCTCCCTATTTACCATCTAGCATTGTCTAGCCCAGAGACTTTCTCTGTGTTTTAGTTTGTTTTCCTTAGTAGCTCTGTAACATCTAGCAACCAAGTATGCTTTATCAGTTTCTTTTGTTTTGTAATAAAAATTGCTTTTTTAAGGGGATGATTTAATTCTCGTGTCCCGGAAGGTACAGGAGGTTTGTCTGTCTGCCTCAGACTGAGGTGTCATATTCTAGAGACTGCAGCTTTTTTTTTCTCTTTTTTTCTTTTAGGGCAAAAGAGCTTGAGGTACCCCTGTGGGGTGGGTTCAAGTGTTCACCTCTGGTTTTCAGGGATAAAAATCACTTGATGGTAGCAGCAATCCCCCTGAAATCTGTCTATTGTGATTCTGGGGGGAAGTTTTTTTGTAACCAGTATCTATAGAGGCAAAGGCTTTTTTTTTTTTTTTTCTTTTGAGCTCTTTGTGGGGCCCCATCATCTGCACTTAGAGTGTCAGAGTGGTGAACAGCCCTGATACCCGTCACAGATTATCTAGGTTTACTTGGTGTTGCCTCAGCACAGGGAGCCGGACTTGATGATTTCTCAAGGTCTTGTCTAGCCTTACTTTTTCATGATTCCCTATACCCTCTCATGAGAGATCTCTCAAACAGGAGGTAGAATCCTTGATTTAACTAGCAATGATAGAGTTTTGGCCTCCTCAATACAGAAGTGAGGATTTTTACTAGTTTTTTTTTTCTTGTCCCCATAAACAAAAGGGTGTGGAGATAGTTGAGTGACTTTATAGGCCATTCAGGATTGCCATCTTTAGCCTCAGTAATCCCATCCTTAAATAAAGGTAATTGGTTTGTTGCCATTGATTTGAAGGATGCTTGTTTTTATACAGACATTTATCCAACACACAGGAGATTGCTGCACTTTACAGTGGGCTGAGATCGTTTTCAATACAGAATTCTCTCTGTCAGCCCCTCAAAGATGCAGAGTTTTTATGAGGCTGCTCTTCGTGGTAGTGACATATCTGCATCACCAAGGCAGCCTAGATGCTCCCAGGACAATTTTGACAGGAGAGATGGATGGTAGTCTTCTCCTTATCAAATTTTTAATATCCTTTGGGACTTCAGGTAAATCCAGATAAGTCCACTTTACCCCCACACAACTTATAGAATTTATTGGAGCAAATCTAAACTCAATTTTTGTCAAGTTATACTTACATACTAGGCAGACTCAACATAATAAGGGATCTGATCTGACTCAGTTCCCAGATGATAGTCGGTGACTGTTTGGTCCTTTTAAGCCCTATGGCTGGCTATACCTATGTAACACCCTTTGCGGGGTTCCTCTTCTGTTGTCTCTAAGCAATGTATGCTTCATATAGATATTTTTTTGCTTCCTCAAAGTGTCTTCTCATCCCACAGCTGGTGGGAAACCAAAGAGGTAGCGGGCATAGGGGTTTTCTCTGTTCTCCCACCACCTACAAAGACACTTATTATCTACAGGGCTAGGGAGCATGCCCAGGTAGGTAACCATGTAGCTTAAGCCTTCTGGCCTCCACTGCAGTGCAAAATGCATATCAGTCTTCTCTCATTTTGGGCAGTGCACAAAGCTTGGGCAGTGCAAAAGACTTCTATCTTTTGTCTATTTGAACATGTCCAATTTATGTCAGACTGCATACAAACAGAGGAGAGAGATCTTCCCTGCTCTTCATGGGAGCAGTCAAGGTTTGGCACTCCCCTTGGCAGTGCACCTGGTAGGAGTAACGAACACCTTAGCAGACAGCCTGAACGAACACCTTAGCAGGCATCTTCCCAAGGAACATGAATGAGAGCTCCATTCTTTAGCGGTGAAAGACATTTTCTGGCATTCAGATTTCCCATCCTAGGATATTTTCATTACCCAAGCAAACAAGAAGTGCCCAACTTACTGCTTACAAGCTGTCCAGCTGCCCATTTCTGGGGGGATGTTTTTCTGGTATAGTTAGTTGTTGGATGCTAATATAGTTAATTGTAATTTAGATGGAATATATGGGCTAACACTGTTGACATAACTCAGTCACTGTCCAATCTCATAGAGTTTTAAACAGGGTCTGGTGTTTACATACAGAGAAAACAGTTTTCTTAATACAGTGGCAGACATATTATAAAGCTCAGACCAAATATTAGAAATCTATTAATTGAAACACACAAAAGGGAAAAAATCAAAATGAGCTCTACACAAGTATCCTACTGAATATTTATTATTATTTGTGACAAGTCTTAGCTCCTCACTTCTTTCTATCGTAACTAATACAGTAATGCCAGAGAAGCAAACCTTGTGTGAAAGGCTGTAGATTTAAAATAAGAGAGAGATGACTCCGAAAAAGGAAGGGAAGTTTAAGGAAAGCTGATTGCTACCTGACATATGGAATGTATTAGATCAGTGGCTTTCAACCAGAGATACATGTACCCCTGGAATTCCGCAGAGGTCTTCCCAGGGGTACATCAGTTCATCTAGATATTTGCTAAGTTTTGCAGCAGACTACATAAAAATCACTAGTGAAGTCACTAAAATTTCATACAATCACTTGTTTATATTGGTCTATCTACTATACACTGAACTATAAATAAACAATTTTTCAGTTGATTTATTTTATAATTATATGGTTTAAAAATGAGAAAGCAAGCAATTTTTTAGTAATAGTGTGCTGCACAGGTGCTGGCTTCCTCTGTGGTGCTCAGCTGCCTCTCTGCCCTGGGCCCTGACTTCCCATCCCCTTCCTCAAGCCCTGCTTCTTTCTGCCCAGTTCTGCTGCTTCCTCTGAGTGTGCACCATCCCTGCTTCTCCCCGGCTTCCAAAATTGAGTAGCCCTGCTGTAAAAGATGTTCATAAATCCAATACTCCACTGATATAGAAAGTATGTTCTCTGTTTTGCACAGATGCATAAGACCACTAATCTATTAGGGTGTGTCTACAAAGCAGCAGCTATTTCAGAATAATGTCCATTATTCCGAAATAACAATGCGAGCGTCTACACAGCAAATCTGTTATTTCGAAATAAATTTGAAATAACGGATGGCGTATTCCGACTTTTGTAAACTTCATTCCATGAGGAATAATGCCTATTCCAAAATAGCTATTTCAGAATAGTAGTGTGAACGCTCCACTGCTGCTATTTTGAAATAGCTCCTCCCCAAGGGCTATTAAGAATAGTTACTCCCCTCTCTCCCAGTGCTTCCTGCATGCCAAGAACAGCTGGTCGCAGAGGGTGTGAGGCTCTGTGAGGGAGAGGAAGGAATTGATTGATGGTGCCACTGGCTGACACACAGAAGGTACAGTAGGTAAGGTGGGGAGCTGGCTGTCTCTGGGTGTTAAGCACCCACTAATTTTTTTTCAGTGAGTGCTCCAGCTCTGGAATACCCTTGGAGTTGGCGCTTATGGTGTGCTGTGACACTTTTGTGTTTTTAATATCTGATGTTATAAGCAAATAGTCTTAAGTGAGGTGAAACTTGGGGATATTCAAGACAAATCAGACTGCTGAAAGGGCTACAGTAGTCTGGAAAAGTTGAAAGCAACTGGACTAGGTGACCCAATATAGCTTTCTTGAAAGCAAAATAATTCTCTAACTTGCAAAGCCATTGAAAAATGAAATGCATGGACATGATCAGAGTTACTTACTGTATGTATTTTTTAAGGAGATGTGTCTGTGGGATGTGAATGATGGGAGATGTATAGAATTTACAAAGCTCGCCTGCACACATACTGGAATACAGGTTGGTATTTTATTCATGTAAATGCTATAAGGTTTGAGAGAGCCTGTACTATATTTTGTACAGTCATGGCTTTATTCAGCTCCTTCACTTTTTTTTGCTACTCCTAGGCTGTTATCTTCACAAGTTCAATTATACCAGTTTATAAAATACATTGCTACATTGTGTTAGACTCAAGAGCTGGGAATGTGTTGCATTTCAGCTTTTGAAAAATTGTCAAGAATTAATTTACAATGATTATTTTTATCATCAAGCAAGTAGCACTGTTGTCCATAGAGACCAGCTGCAATGCAAAAATAATTGAAGCCAAATACTTGGTCAGCCAGCACTAAATTTTTAAAAATATTTGGTTATGTAATGTGTTTTGGGGCAGAAGGGGTGATGGATTTAAAAACAAATAAATTGTAAATGCCTGTCTGGCCTCTGCTAGTTAATCAAATGATCACAACTATTTATAAAAAGAGGAATAAAATAATTGTAATATACATAAATAACAACATAGAAAAACATAAAACAACATAAAAAACCAATAGTTAGATTGTGACTTAAATATTTACTGATTTCTTATGGGATTGTGTTCTGTTTACAACAGTTCTACCAGTTCACAGTTGGGACTCAGCGTGAAGGCAGACTACTGTGTCATGGCCATTACCCAGAAATTCTTGTTGTGGATGCTACCAGTCTTGAGGTTCTTTATTCCTTAGTGTCAAAGATTTCTCCTGACTGGATCAGTTCCATGAGTATTATTCGATCCCATAGAACACAAGGTAATGAGAAATTGTTGGGTTTATTGTACTTTTATTTTTTTAAGCACGAAAAACAGCTACTTTTTCTTCTAATCTCTTGGCAAAGTCTAAAGTGGCTTGTTGTCACTTCATGTTGAAATCACACATGGTTTTAAGTCTTTCTTCCATTGGAAAGATGAAGGCTATATTTGCCAAAAATCATTGTCCTAACCTTTTAAAAATACAGGTGGATACTTTTGCCTTTTCTGAGGGGGTAAAAGAATTTGATTTGGTGCAAGGGATACAGGCTTAATAGACTTTGAGATTACAGGTGTGTGGGTGTGGTGGTGTGTGTGTGTGTGTGTGTGTGTGTGTGTGTGTGTGTGTTTTTTTGTTTTTTGTTTTTTAAATCCCATGAATTGCTGTTTGGATACTGTGTTTGTGTACTGGCCTCAGGTGTAATTCAGAGCAGTCGCTTCTAGGGATGGTGTGTATTTCAGTTTTTTTCTGTACATTGCTACTCTGTACCCTGGCCTTGTGCATAGGTCTTTCCAACCCCCCAGAGGGAGACTCAACCTTAAAGAGCTCCTGTGATTACTTAGACACAATCTATTTAAAGTGGTGCATTATTTTGACTTTTAAAGTAGGCAGAGTTTTGCTCATTTGCAGAACTTGGGGTGGTGCCACTACATCATTGCCTTTTCTCCCCAACTTGAGCTTTATGTACATATGCAAAGAATTCCTCACTCCTTAATACATTGTTCTTTGTGTATGGCTTGCCAGTTTTAATTTAGCCACTTGAATTTGGAACAAGTACTGCATGAGTTTATTAAACACTTTTTGCATATTTTTGATATGTTGGTAATCTCTCGTACATATTCTCCTTCATTTTATTGTTACTTCTTTTCTACCCCTCTTTTACCCACCAGAGGATACTGTTGTAGCAGTTTCAGTGACTGGTATTCTGAAAGTGTGGATTGTAACTTCGGAAGTTAGTCGCATGCAGGTAAGCAGAGAAGTTACTGAACATGACTCCTCCTTTGACCATCAAACAGTGTATGGGGCATGAACAAGGGTTTGCAAGTTTTACTGTGGGTAGCTCTTGGCATGGTCTCTGTGTTGAGTCCCATAATTTTTTCCTTTGAGTATTGCTGAACTTTCTTTTGGTGAGCATCATTTATGTGATCCTCCAGCTTCCCAGGAACCATGACTGATCTCCCTGCTGCCTTCCAAAAAAGGGCCTCCTTATTTTCTGTAATTTCTCCCTTAGATCAGCTGCAAGCTCCTTAGAGATGCCATTTTTCTTTTGTCCATGTATCATGCCACATTCTCAGAGGTCTGACTCTTAAAAGTTAGTCCAGAGAGAATCTAGTGGTAAGTCGGCCCCCTGTTTTCCCTACTTTCCATTGAATATTATGGTATTTGGTGATTTTAAAATTGTACTTCAAGGAAATTAGAACCTTGCAGGCCAAAGATGGGGCTTTACATATTTAGAGGCACATACGCTTTTCATTTTAATTTCTTTCCCCAGCCCCCCTTATTCCTTTTTTCCTCCAGCAATGAATTCTCCTTGTACATCTAGATGGTGTTTTTCCATATCCCCATTGGAAATCCTATCTGAAGGAAAACTTTCAGGTTATTTTATTATATTAGCTCTTGCTACTCTTATACAATAGCACATAAGAGAAAATCCCTACCTCAAGGAGCTTTCATACTAAATAGACATGACAGACAAAGGTAGGAGACGGTCAGGAAGTTTTATTATCCCTATTATGAATATGGAGTAACTGAGGTACAGAGAGATTTAAGTGCCCTACCTAAGGAGTCACAGGAAACCTGTGACAGATCTGGGAAACCAACCCAGATTTCTTGGCTTCCAGAACTTTGCCTTAACCACACTGCCATCCTTGAGAGTTAATTCCCCTACCCCACCCCATTCTGAACCTTTCATGATGTACTTTTTTAAGTAACTTAAAAAAACCCTTTGGCTACGTCTACACTATGAGTTTTCTCTGCAAAAATATGCTAATGAGGGACTCATTTGCATGAGTCACTATCTCATTTGCATATTTTTTGCCAATCTGTTTTTGCCTAGAGGTTTTTATGCAAAAACAAGCAGTGTGGACGTTTTCTTTTTGCGCAAAACCCCCTTTCCCCGCCAGATCGGTAAACCTCCTTTTTTGGGGCATGAGGATCTGGCAGGAAAAGGGGTTTTTGCGCAAAAAGAAAAGTCCACACTACTTTTTTTTCCTGCAAAAAAAGCTTAAGCTTGCATAAATTATGCAAATAAGGCAGTGATATTCTAATTCATGCCTCATTTGCATACTCACTGCTGGCAAAACCAGCAGTGAAGATGTAGCCTTTGAGAAGATCAGAGAGAGAGTGAGTGAGTGAGTGAGTGTGAGTGTGTTCCACTAAGTGAAGATTTTGGTGTATCATGCATTGCTGCAGATAGACTTTTCATATATTTCCACTTTTACATAGACAGCTACAAAACCTTAGTATGATAGTCTGTAGCTCCTGACCTCCTATACTTGTCAGCATCTGAATTGGTGCCAGTAAGTAAAGAATCTTTTTCTTTAAGGGGTGTAACACTTTTAGGTGACTACTAACATTTTAGCTACCCACAGCAGATTTATATGTTGTATATAGCGAAGCTGAACATCTGCAAAATTTGCCCATGTAAGTCTTTACAGCTAATTTAGATTTTGTTGCTTTAATTTAGAAGGCTGCATCTGGAATATTAAGGAGACACCTATTATCTTTACTATCTACAGTATCAAATATAGATGACTTTAAATAGCTGAGTTATTCACTTGAGCCAACAATTCTAAGACTTATTTTGGAAATGACAAAAAAGGATTATGTGTCTATTGGTTTGAAAAAGACAGTAGTTCCTTGATCCTATTCTGTCCTGTGGTGGATATTGGAAAAAAAGGGGAACTGTTTTCCTACTGTTTTATTTACTGAAGTAGCTAGAGAATGCTCTGGAATAATTCAGCATGTTCGATACAACTAGAGTTTCTTCATTTAAAAAGTCTCCCTTACAAACAATGTTAACTGTTAAGAATTACCACTCAGGGATGTAACTAGTTACCTTGCTGGGTCATGCTTACCAGGTAATGGTTAACCGGCACCCTGGAGCAGCCCCTCTCTGGCAGCTATCCCTGCGGGGTAGGCGGGGCTGGCAGCTCCCCTTGCATGGCAGGTTGGGACTGGGGGCTACTCCAGCCGGGATTGAGCAGTCTTCACCTGGGAGCCTGCTTATTTGGTTAATTGGTTAAACCTAATGTTTAACAAGTTATTGGTAAAATCCCATTTAACATCCCTGTTTCCAATTTCAAGGACCTAGGCTGTTTTGGAAAGAGGTAGAGCGAAGAGGTAATCAAACAACATAAAATAGTTTGTCATCAATTTTTTCTTACAAAGATGTTGAGCTCCTTGATAGAGTGCAGCTTTAATTTAAAACAATATCCATTCTATTCATTTAGGCTCAATTGACTGTCTGCAGGCCAGGTCACTCACTTAACAGCGACAGTAATGAATAGGTAGCACTAATCTATGCTGTAGAGAAATCTGTTAGGCTTACACCATAAACTCTTGAAGATCTTTGTAGTCTGTTGTTCTCATAAGAACTCTGAAAAGTTTCTTTGGCTTTTCCTTGGGAAATGGTTATCTGTGTTTTTTTTTTTGTTTGTTTGTTTTTTTTTTATGAAACAGATTTTTCCCTTTCTTGTTACGTGCACATTGGATATGTCTACACAGTGTTTTAAAACCTGCAGAATTAAGATTCCTAGCCCTGGTCTACAAATTTGGGTTTGTGTCCGTGTTCCTTCTAATTTTTGATGTCCACATGTGGAATTAATTTTATGTGCACCAACATGGAAATGATGTGCAATACATCACCTCCATATTGGTGCACAAAGCAAAATTCATTCTGCACATGGATGATCTGTGAAGGGGTTGGGGCCAATGGGTTTGGAGTGTGGAAGGTGTCAGGGTAGGGGGCGGATGAGGATTCTGGCTGGAAGTGCATATTCTGGGGTGATGCTTGGGATGAGGCATTTGAGGTACAGAAGGGGGCTCCAGGCTGCGGCCAAGGGTTTTTAAGTGCAGGACTGGTCTCAGGGCAGGAGACTGGGGTGGAGGGGGGGAGGGAGGTCTGGGTGGTAATTAGGGTGTAGGAGGGGGCTGATGGTTGGGGTATGGAGTTTAAGAGGGAGCTAGGGTAATTGAGCAGGTGCAGATTCTGGGAGGGAGTAGGATTTAGGATGCAGGAGGGAGCTCAGGCTAGGGCAGGGGGGTTGAGGTGTGGGAAGTTTACTGGGGCAGCTCCCATTTTTTACATGTGGGAACAGATGGCTCTGCGCGGCCTGGCTTCTCCATGCTCATCTGCAGGAACCTCCCTCCCAGCTCCTATTAGCTGAGATTCCCAGCCAATGGGAGCTGCAGGAGTGGAGTCTTCAGGTAAGGGCAGCATGGGGACTTCCCGGCGCTCACAACAATGCAGCTCCTGTCAGGTCAGGGAATGGCAGCATGCAGAGCTGCTTCCTCCTACCAGGAAGGGCTGACCCAGAACATAGGGGCTTTAGTGGTTGCAACCTGAGGACCCCCTTAACCCAAGGCAATTGGTTGCACCCCCTAAAAATCCTTTCTTAATTAGGCTTTGCTGCAGAAGCCGGAGGAGCTGCTGCTGACTGGAGGAGAGGCATGCTCCACCAGCTGTGGCAGCTCTGTGCTCAGCAGCTCAGAATCCCTGCCCAGGGCTTATTAAGCGGCTGTGTAGCTTAGAGGGAGCCTTGATTTATGTTATGGCACTTAAAACAGCTTTGTGTAGATATTGTGGCTCAGGTTCTAAAGTCCAATCCTTAACTGTGGCCAAACTCAAGCCCAAATGACTGCAGCTGTTTTTACTGCTGTGGTATGAGCCTGCATCTATTGGTGGTGCATTGCTGTAGGTTTTAAAACACAGTGAATATGTACCCACTCTCGTCTTTACTAAACTTTAGTACGAGTGATGCATTTAAATGTATGGAGATTTTTGTTAAGATTTCCGTATTTAAACTTGTCTTCTGTAGAAAAACTATGTGTTATAAGATGAGTACAAATATTAATATATTATCTTTTCTTACTCTCTGCCTTGTTTAGACACTTATGACCGATTCCCCTCCCCACATTATCTGAACACTTCATAATATTCATTGTTTTTTATACAACATCCCTGTAGGCAGCAAAACATTATCATTATTTTAAAGATGGGGGAACAGGTGCACAGAGAGACTGTCAGCAGCTCAGGGTCACACAGAAACTGAGGTCCTTTGAGTCTCCAGGCTAGAGCCCTAACTGTTGATCAGTCCTTCCTCTCTTGTTCCTTAAATTAGATCCAGTTTTTGTGAAAGTGAGGAGGCTGACTAAAGTTATTGGCTAGAACCAAGGAATTGCACAGACAGGTCATTCTATAAGCTTCCTATTTTTCTGCCAAACGATATTCCCCATGCATCTCTCCTACTCTTTCTATTCAGGGTCTCTTCTAAGCACACTGCCAAGCATAACAAAATATACTAAATTTTGTGCTTGGAACAATGGGAGTAGATCACCAAACTGCTTTGGTGTTTTAAGGAGCAGAAACCCACAAATGCCTGAGGTAAAATCCTAGAAAATGAGGTAGTTGTGTTCTAGCTATCTTGCTTTTTTCTTCTTCTTCCTCCCCTCACCTTCTTTCTTGCTTCATTTTTGAAAATTTTACCTAGATTTTTCTTGGTAACTAACTAAACTCTGATTCTCAAATTTTATCAAGTGGATCAACCTCTTACAAACATTTCTCTCAATCCTGAGCTTACCCTTTTACTTTGGTAGCTCTAATACCCATTAATGTGAAAGGGGTCAAATTTAAAATAACTCATTTGATGTAATAAGTGTGGTTGCTTGGGTACATCCCATCCATTTCATCTCCACACATTTTTTCCCCCCTTTCCCTCACACAGGACTTCCATTTTATTATGTCTGAGTCTGCACTTGTTGCCTGCCTCTCTCACTTCTCTAATTTCTACATGTTCTGCTCTTGTATTTTCTTCCTATCGCTTTTAGTTTTGGCAGTCTACAAACTTGATACTGGTAGATATTTCTTTGATGAAAATTCAGAGTAAAATGTCGCCTCCATATGGGATACAAAGATCTATTGTTGTATCTTGGGCTACATCACAGAAAATGTGCTTGCTTGATAAATGTTTTGCTATTGAGAAATTCTGTGAGACCACCCAAAATGTTTTTTAGACCCACTCAGGGGTCCAGAGAACATAATTTGAGAACCATGGAACAAAGCAGAACAATTTTAGGGATTAACACATGAATTAGGGGTCACCAAATGAATAGGCAGCAGGTTTAAAACAAAAAGGAAGTATTGACACAGTCCACAGTCAACTTGTGGAACTCTTTGCTGGAGGATGTTTTGATGACCAAGACTATATTAGGGTTCAAAAAAAAGAATGAAATCAGTTAATGGAGGATAGGTCCATCAGTGGCCATTAGCCGTGATGAGCAGGAATGGTATCACTACCCTCTGTTTGGCAGAAGCTATGAATGGGTGACAGGGAATGGATTGCTTGATGATTGCCTGTTCTGTTCACTCCCTCTGGGGCACCTAGCATTGTCCAAGTGTCAGAAGATAGGATATTGGGCTAGATGGATCTTTGGTCTGATCCACTATGGCTGTTCTTATGTTCTTGTTAAAGGGCTGAATAAAGGTAAATTCCTTTCTTTCTCTTTTAGGATACAGAAGCAGTATTTGAGGAGGAGTCTAAACCAATTTATTGTCAAAACTGCCAAAGCATTTCTTTCTGTGCATTTACCCAGAGATCACTTTTGGTAGTATGCTCCAAATACTGGAGGGTAAGGATTACCAGTTAAGTTTAAAAAAAAGCCCTGACTTTTCTTGGCAACAGAAGCTGATTTAATAAAACTGTCAGTGAGACATATAGGGAAAGAAGCTTGGGAAAGTGTTTATAAATCAATTAGAACTCTGAGTTCATGGAGTATTTAGTCTATGTCAAGTAAGTTGGCTCACAGCACTTGGAGTATATTATGTTCATGCTTTGAACATTAGTTAAAAATAGATAAAAACCACTTTTTGAAGGTTAAATAGTTGATATAGTTCTGCAAAATCTAAGTAAATAGCATGCTGTGCCATACCATATTTATCATTATGTATAAAAGTATTGGAAACATGACACAGACGTTGTAGTTTCTGTAACAAATTTATTTTCTTGGTTGTTTTATGGAATTGAGTATATATTAAGTATTTTCTTATGTAAATGCCACCATAGGCTAATAGAATTTAATGTTCCTTAAAAACGAAATATGTGTATTGTATTATCAGCTGCTTGAACATTTAAAATATGACCATGTGATGACAAATAGACTTCTTTTTTGTTTTTGTATAATTTTGCTTCCTTCTAGGTTTTTGATGCTGGAGATTATTCCTTGTTATGTTCAGTTCCCAGTGAGAATGGACAAACATGGACTGGTGGTGACTTTGTGTCAGCTGATAAAGTGATCATATGGACAGAAGATGGACAAAGTTTTATTTACAAACTCCCAGCCAGGTACTCAGAATTTTAAATAATGGGGCACATATGCAGTATCACTTATTTCTCATCCTTACTGTGTGATCATTTGTAATTGGTTATTGCTGACATTGGAGAAAATGTGGTGTTATGGGGTCTGCTTTTCCCTCAGTGGTGTGCCATGAACAAGTTCAGACATGTATTTAAAATGTTTTGCTGAAGCAGGAACATATTAAGAGGAGAAATATTATTTGTGCTGTGTTAATTAGGATTAACAAGATATTGTTACAGTAAGGTAAATACAATATTTCACACACAGGTAAAAGATTAGACTTGGTAGTTTTTAAAGTATGTTTCTACCAAAAATACTTTATTTAATGTTAATCAGATCCTTGTCTTCATTTCCTGGTGACTGGTTTCTGCTGACCTCATTATTATTAGAACCACCTTACCTGTGAATTTATAAATTGTATGCTGCTGATCAACTGGAGTGATGTGTTGTTCCCAATTAATGGTTGGTAAGGAATAGAACTAAACTGAACTCTTTAAGGTTGGAGCCTCCAGGGCTATTACAGATAATTTAATTTACTGGAGGACTGTGAATTACACAATTAGTGATAGAATTAAAGACTTTATTTAAAATAAAATAATTAGCTCAAGCGAACAGGTATTGCAGTGTAACTATACACTGCACTTATACCACTTTCCTAGGTGAAATGGTGCATCCAGGGATGATCAGTCCCTGGTGAGAAGAACGAGTTGGTAATCTTTTCTCTAATGGTACCTTGATGGTCAATGAGTGTTCAAACTTTAAAATTAATGTGATACCCCTTAATTAATTAAGGGGTATATCTTTTACCATAATTAATATTTTCTACTTTTTATAGGCTATTTAGGCATGAAATATCATCTTAAATAACATCTGCATAAATATTGCTCCAGTAATTGTCAGTAGAGATTACATTTTTTCAAACATTCACATTTTGTCTACATCATTTATTAAAACCAAAATATGCTTACCTCATGACCTGACATTATTTCCTAACTTGACCCTCAACTGTCTACTTGACTCATATTTTGACCTTCTTATCTCCAAGGTCAAATTTTAGCCCAGAAACGTGTTTTCTACTTACATTTCAGCATATTTGTACTTGATACAAGCAAGCATCATGTTTACAGGCTACACTTTTTTTTGACTCCAGTTGCTCATGAAATATGCTTGGTTCTTGCCAATTTTGTAGCCAGGGCAAAATTATTTTATAGTTCTGTGATTATGTGATGAGATCCTGTTTAACCTTTCCAAAGCCACAATTAGACCTAATTTCTGTGCCTCGAACATTAGCGGGTAGAATTTTGGAACCAGTTCTGTCCTGCACATAAGTCTTCTAACAGTATTCTAGTTCAAACTAATATTTGTTGGTAACATGATGCTGGTCTGTGGGCCAGCTAATTGGTACAATATATAAGAGAGTGTCTCCTGCTCCTGGGAATCAGTTATCTGCTGATTTTAGAAAGTACTTTTTAAATCTTTCTTGCTAGTGATTGTCATGAAAGAAAGACCTCTGGTTTCAGGCTATCCAATATAGTTTGTTTTTATGATGACATGCTGTGGTAAATAAATATTAGTTATCCATGTTTCAGATCGTAATTATACACGACTGGTAAATTATAACATATTCTCAACCTGAGCTAGAAAATGACTGTCTTTAAATATAGTATCTATAGCCACTGTAAATTTTAATTTAATTTTTTAATTGTTCTCAATTATGTACCGTTTTTTGTCTGTGCAGCATGTCTTATTGGTTTGTGATAAGGTTATCTGACAGAGCGTCTCTCTCCACATTGTATACTGCCACAGCAGGGATGAGCAGAAGGACCTGAGCTAGTTCCCTCAATATAAGGAGGAAGCTGCTGGCGCAGCACTCTCTGCCCGGTCTACACCCTTATTTTGAAATAACAAGCATAACGTCTGCTGTACCAAGTCCATTATTTCAAAATAACAGGCTGGTTATTTCGAAATAATAACTCCTGCTTTCCTCAAGGAATAATGCTTATTTTGAAATTGTTATTTCGAAATAGCTGTAGTGTGGATGCTCCACTGCTGCTATTTCCAAATAACCGCTTCCCTGAGTCATTCATAGTAATTACTCCCCAGTGTTTCCTGGGGCTCTAAGTTGAGGTAGCGTGTCCATATTAAGGGAGCCTGGCTTGTACTAATTTTGAAGCTTCCTTGTAGTGTGGACACACTATTTCAAAATTATTATTTTGGGAGTTATTATTTCAAAATAAGTTATTTCTAAATAATTTCCTAGTGTAGACATGCCCTCTGTTTGGAGTCCTTGGTTTTGGCACTCACTCCTTCCCTTCCTTGGGCCATCAGAGGCGAGACTGAACCTTTCAGTCCACTGAAAAGCTCATCGTCCTTTTCTAAGGCATTTGAGGTGGGAGTAGATCTGGATACATTTATGAATAGCCCACTGTCATATTGTAATTTTTAGTTTATGTGAAATAAACCTAGATGACTAGCATCTATATAGTTATATATTAAAATGTAGTTAGAAGAATCAGTGTGTTCAAGTATTTTTGTTAGCGAATTCTAGTGAATAAACAGTGATTCAGTAATAGATTCTGAAAAATGTAAGGGTTCTAAATTGGTTTCTTTTGTTGTTTTGTTTTAAACTCAGTTGTCTACCAGCTAGTGATACGTTTCGCAGTGATGTAGGAAAAGCTGTTGAAAATTTAATTCCTCCTTTATTATTCAGCATATTGGACCGAGCAGTTAAACAGGTAAGACACAGTCCTTATGTTGCTGATTCCTTATGTTTGTGCACATTACAAATTGTTTATTTCTTCTCCTTAGTTAAAGCCAACTTTTTCAGAGAATGACTTTTTAAATATTAGTTACATATATAATGCATTTGGTTTAGTTTTTTACTCCTTTAGTATTTTAAGAGTTTGTGGGGTTTTTTGTTTTTTTTTAAAGCTGAATATTGTAATTAGCACTAAACAGGTCAGATAATTTGTTTTAAGTTTTCCTGGCATCCGCACACCAGTGTATATCTGCCACATAATTTATATATAATTTTTCCTTTCTTTCCAGTGAATATCGTTTCTTTCCAACAAATAGCTAGGTGGTATCCTCCAATAATAATTTTCTATTTCACGCATCTCATACTGATTCTTAGCCTGAATTACCCATTTGGGTAGAGGGCATGCCCTGTGAGGAGTTAAAATGCTAACTAGCAGGGAGACAGGTTTCACAGTCTTGCCCAACTACTAATGAAAAAGGAGTCTCAATTTTCAAGGAAGTGTTAAGTATTACACTTACATGAATCTAAGGGTTTTTTAAAGAAAGGATAAATTCATTTATGAGCCTCCTTGTCTCTCTCCATTAACTTGGAGTGCCATTTGTTTCCCTCTATAACCATCCTCACCCCAATCCTTTTTTCAAATTCCCCCTCCCTTTTCTCCATCCCCTGCTCCTCTTCAGACATTTTCCTTTCCCTCATTCCCTGTTACACCACTTGGAAGGTCTTTTGTTCTATTCCACTGTCCCCTCCAAGCTCGTGGATGCCTCTGCTCCTGTTTTCTCTGCTCACCTTTTTAGGATTCTTCCCCCTCTCCCCCATGATGCCCCCCCCCACCAGTCAGTGGCAAAACAGCAGAGACGGCAACACTGATATTTCAATTTTTTAATAATAATGTGTTTTTCTTTTTTAAATATATAAATACACACACAATAAGCTATCTAAGCAGTCTCTGATTACTCTAGGTTCATGCTACTAAAGCATATAACCACATGCCCTTTGTATTTATTTTTTGTTAATTTTTAAACATTTTGTGGTGTTTGTCACTTTTGTATTTGTCTGAAGAGCTTAGTTCTGTAACATTTAAAATTAAACAGTCTTCTGGAAAATGTTTCCTTTTGAATGCTGAAGCTAAGTATAAATGTAATGCAGTGAGGTGGAAAAAAGTCAATGAAAGTTTTGGGCTCCATATGTCAAAGGTTTTGCACTGAAGGGTAGTGCTATGATCCCTCCCACCCTATCTGCTGCTACTGAGAGTAAACTTGCAATACTGTATTATGTACTACTCATTACCAGGAAAATGTAGACAAACTGGAAGGAATGAAGAAAAAGTAACCCAAATGATTGAAGAGCTGAAGGAATTTACATAGACTTTGAGAAAAGACTGGATGTATGACATATGTACTCTTTAGTTTGGCTAAACAACTACTAAAGTGAGACTTACTGACAAATATTTAAGGGGCATGTGGAAATATATAATACAGTTCAAGGGATACTTAACAGAATTAGACTGAAATTAAGAAAAGGTAAACTTGGGTAAAACTAATTGAGTGATATTTATAAAACACTCTGGAATTGTTTCCTGAGGGTAATAATAGAACTGTTTTCTTATTTAAAATAATACTAGGCAAAATACTAGAGATGTTATTGGAACAATATTGCACTGAAACAGATATGGACCAAGATAATGTAATGTCTCTTTCATCTCTCTTTTCTGTAATGGAATTTATCATAGATTTTGAACATCAGGCAACTGTACTTCAAAAGAGAGATTTTCAGAAGTGCTCAGCACATGGCAACTGTCACTAAAGTGCTGAAGTGGTAGTTGAGTACTTTTGAAAGACCAGACATGAAAATGTGTAACTTGACATTGATGATCTTTTTGACATGATAAACAATATTCATAAATATGTATAATTGAAAAGAATAACTTGGTCACAAGATAGATTTTTAGGAATACATATTAAAAAATTTAACCATAATTTTCTCCTAACAGAAGAGATTTAAATCTTTCCTGAATATTTTATTATTTGACATTATTTAATTTATTCTGTAATCATATTCTATAATTTATTCTTTCAGATTTGATAGCTGTTAACTTCAACCATTTTAAATTCCACCTTTCAGTCATCTGTTGCAATGAAAATGTCTATTTTAAAATTTTGCCTCACATATTTTATGCTTATAACAGTCTCAGTAACGAGTAATGGTTTGTTTTGTTATGTGTTACTTTGTTTTCCATTGGGGACTGGACTCGACCTCTCGAGGTCCCTTCCAGTCTTAGTATTCTATGATTCTTGTTTGTCTTTAAAAGGAATAGCAGGAATAGAGTAGGTTATTTGAAGGAAGTTACTTTCAAAATTAGAAATCTTCTATATGCATCTGAAATTGTTCTAATATGTCTTTATTTTACAGCTGCTAATCTGTCCCCCAGTTACTCGATTCTTCTATGGACGCAGGGAGTGTTTCCATAAACTTCTAATCCAGGGAGACTCTTCAGGGAGACTATGTATTTGGAGTGTGCCAGATACCCTTGAACAGCAAGACAACACAGCAGGTAACATTAACTAATACATGGTGACTTGCTGCCAAACTTTTAAAAAGTTGCTCCCTTTTTTTTCTCATTTTGGTTATAAGTGTGACATTCTTTGGGTGAATGTTCTTCCTCTTCTCCTATAAATCCATTAATTTCATGTTTATCAAACTTCAAAATCCATTGGCAATGGTTTGTGAGGGTATGTCTAGTTCGAATTAGGCTGCAAGTGTAGACATACCCTGACATAAGAGCCTGATTAGAAACATTCCTTCCACTCCACCTCTTGTGCATGAATCTTCAAGTGGTGGATTAGTAGGAGGAACCAATTTCTCTGGTTAGTGTAAGGAAGGGGTAGATACAGGAATAAGGTGTGGGGTGAGGAGGGTCTTCTTTCTTGCCTAGATTTCCTCCAGGCTCTCTTCCTGTACTGGCTCTGGGCAGGTCCTTTAGGGGAGGGAGGCAGCATCTGTGGGACTTCAGCTCTGTGCTGCAATGGCTGAGCAGTATCTCTTCTTAAGGCAGATGGGTCATTGCTGGAAAGCTAAGTGGTGTGATTCCTTGCACTATTCACTAAGCGTGACAGAAGAAGAATTTTAGCAGTAGCTGCTGTAGCTGTGTCAAAGCTAAGCACCGTACACTTGTGGCGTGAAAGCTACCTGAGGACAGCAGGTGCCAGTTTGCTCTCAGCCTTAGGATGCGATTGAAATTTTAACATACAAGGATTGGACCCAACATTTTTGTGTATAGCTGAAATGTATTTTTTTTCTTCATCTAAATCCAAGAATGGACATAGTGGACAGAAATAAGTTATCACACCAAGTACAAAAGAACAGCCTAGGAATCTGGGGACGGTTAGAGGGATGGTTATTTGGGATATACTCTCAAATGTACTCATTTTACATAAAATATATGGAGAGAGGGTTGCGGGGGAAGACAGGGGAGGAAGAGAAGGGAAGAATATCACAGCCTCCTGCTCAGAAATGTAAAACCCAGTTGCTTGTTCTTTTTGATCCTAGTAACTAGTTTACTTCTGTTTTTATGTATTTAAGGCTGCAATTCAGAAGATAAATTATTACAGTTGTCTTTTAAACATAAATCTGAGATTTTTGTTGTTGTTGTTGTTGTTGTTCAGAGACCACAGGGTGGCACAGTTACCTGGAGGCTCTCACACCCCCTTTTGCATATCATTGGTAGTGTGCTTAGTGGAACACCTCTGTACCATCATCCAATACTTTTATATCAAGTATGAAAAGGTTCTTTAACTAAATTTTAGTTTTGTTCACGAAACTGATCTTAACCTGCTTCTGATAGATCAGGGAATTAAGGAAAAATACAGATATGATTTTGTTAATTAGTTCAGTACTAGTATTTAACAAAATCTGTACAACTTTGTGCTATGGGCCATATTAGACCTCTCAAACCAAAGACCCAGTACTTAAAATACATATACATGTACCACCACCTTCAGGCTTGTAACATGGCTTTGTTCTTTCTATATACCCAAATAGCCAAGCCACTTACATGTTTTGCTTCTTGTTCCTGTACAGCATCACCTAGCCCCAGCCTCTCCTTACAGTTCTCACAATTAATATCTCACATCTTGACTACAGCAATCTCCTCTATTTCTGACAAATTTGGTCTTACCTCTCTTAAATCTATTAATAATGCTGCTTCAAAAATCATCTTCCTGTCTTCTGTGGACCTTATCACTCCTACACCCACACATACCCCTTTTGCATTCCTTCATTGGCTCTCTCCCTCCCCCTTTCACTGTATCAAGCAAAAAGTACTTTTTGGCCATGCATGGCTACCCCTACTTTGTCTGTAACCTCAAAAGTTCTATAGGTTCCCACCTCCTGTTCTGCAATGATGCTGTCACAGTTTCAGACAAACACCACTGTGCACCTTTCATGTTTCCTATATATGCACAGGGGGAGTTCCTGTAAAAATTTGCAAGGTCACTCCCTATATTATTCTCTTTTAAATCTTTATTCTGTGATGACAACAAAAAATTAAGTGAGTACTCTGGCCCCTGCTTATCATACTGATTTTAGGCTGTCTTGCTTTTCCCTTGTGCTTCCATTTCCCTGATCTATGCTGTCTGTTGCTTTAACGCTGTAAGCCGGGGTGGCCAACCCGCGGCTTGTGAGCTGCATGCGGCTTTTCTCCCCCAAAAATGCGGCTTGCGAAGCCGCTCCTCCGCGCTCCCCCGTCTCCCTATGGTCCCTGCCCCTGGCTCCTCTGTGCTCACCAGGGCAGCGATTCAAGATGGTGTCCATCGACGGGAGCCTGATATGGCCAAAAAGCGTAAGCTTGTTTCTTAAAGGGGTAGCCTCCTTTTTTTTTTTTTTTTTTTTTTTTCTTGACAATTCTGGTGTGGCTTTTTGCATTTTTTCCGATGCTGTTTCGGTTTTCTTTGTTAAATGGGTTGGCCACCCCTGCTGTAAGCGCTTCAGAACAGGAACTGTTTCTTTGCATTCCTACAGTGTCTGTCACAAAGCTGTCCTGTCTCCAAGTGCTACTGCAATACAAAACAATAATGTACTTCATTCAAACAACTAACATTAAGCATGTGCACAAGTATATGTAGAATCAATAGACCTTCAGAGAACAACTAGATGGTAAGAAAGGAGCTGTGTTAGTCAGTAGATTATTCTGATCAGTTAGTAAATCAGTACTGCACTGTGTACCTGCATCAGTCCTCTTTCAGATGAGATACAGAGTTTGTCTTAGTTTTGTTTTGTCATTAAAAAAATCCACTAGAACTTTTCACAAGATTTAAAGGCGTTTAGCTGGGGTCTCTTACTAAATTCCATGTCTGGCAATTGCCATCTGTCTAAATAAATTCCTTGTACAGTTTAAGTTAGATACATTCTTTTTCAATTATTTTCTCAAACATGGCTACAATTATTTTAATAACTCTTTTTTTAACAGGACTGCAAATGACAACCTCAACTTCTCTGCAAGAAGCCTTTTATAAACTTACTCCTCGTCCTGCTGGAATTATAGACCAATTAAGCTTAATACCAAATAGTGATGAACCACTTAGAGTTACGGCCAGCGTGTATATCCCAGCACATGGACGCCTAGTTTGTGGTCGTGATGATGGAAGCATCATTATTGTGCCAGCAACTCAGACTGCAATAGTTCAGCTTCTGCAAGGAGAGCACATGCTCAGGAGAGGTCTGTAAGCAAACATTAGACATGCATGGCTGAATTACTAAAGGTGCTGTTAGTCTGCAAACAACATTGAAATTAGTCAGAATTGTGGGAGGTTGCTTTTCAGCATCAGGTGGCTCCTAGCTCATGTGTTGCTGTCTGTAGTGACTCACAACTGTTAATACCTACCTCAAAGCAGACTGTCTAAAAACAGGGTAGACACCTCAACAATCGTGGTGTGTTCTGTAATTAGTTTTCGCCAAACAAGTAACAAATGTGAACTCCTGGATCACTATACCAATCTTACCATGAAATAACACAGTCTATATAGCCACCCAAACAAACCGACTTTGTGATAACGGATCACTTAAACCAAATTCACACCACACCAGGTTGCTCCCAATCCCAAGAGACTAGTCACTTACTTCAGATCAATTGGTATTCTAGATCTTATACCAAAGACAATGCTGATAGCCAGTTCTGTAGTAAACTAACCAAAGGTTTATTAGCTAATACAAGGAAATTAGAGTTACTGAGAGGTTAAAGCAGGTGACAGGTGAGTCAGTTTATATTCTAAATGGTGTCAGTGATGTAACAAACTGCCCATTTCCCTCGTCTTTTCAGGTCTCTGGGGAACTCTGATTTGCATCTGGTATACTTCCTAGTCAGTGTCCAAACCGTTCTGAGACTAGGGGATCTTTCCTTGAATCCATACTTTTATAGTTTCTTCTCACGGGCAACAAGCTGACAGTGTCACTGCCTACATGTGTTTTTCCTTTGACAGAGTGTGAGGAATGCATTTTGAGTCTTTGGCCTCTGATCATCACTCACAATAACCGCTTGCTTTGAAATTAGCACTTCTCTGTTAGAGTTCTTCATTTGCATGCTATAGGGTTTCTTTCTACTTTGATGGATTATTTAGTTACATGGGTGCACACAATATAAATGTTTGCTACTACATTATAATGGAGCAGAGACAGGGGAAGCTTCTTAATAGTGTGTGTGGAGGCGGGAGGGGGGAGGAGCAATGGCATCTGAACTGTGTCCCCACCAGGCTCTGCCTCCACACTGAATCTTCCACTAAAGACCCTGCCTCCTCTCCCTCCCCCCCCCATCATCCTTATTGCTGATAAAAGTGGAGGGCCATGGTCCCCTGGCCCACCATGTTCTGACGCCTCTATAACAGGATATAGATAAGTGAAAACAATGACAGTAGAATCTTATTAGTTTCCATGAACTTTAAACAAATACATTCTTACAATATTCCCTCAAATTTTTATATCCCTTCCATATTGGTGCACATAACTAGAGCCTTATACGGATACAAAAATGTGGATCTGCATCCGATTTGCATCCGCCAGGCCCTTTTCCTCATCTGATTCACAATCTGGACTTTATCTGTATCTGCACAAGTCTGGAGTAGGGAGAGGATAGGGAGCACATATGAGCAAGGAGGGGGCAGGATCTTGTAGGGAAGAAGCAGGCAGCATACCGAAGAAGAAGCAGAAATTCCCTGAATTTCTCTTACAGAGAAATTTAGGGTGCAGCTTTTTGCGTCCTTTCCCTGCCCTGGCACGCGCACACACCCTGCCTAGTGGAGGAGAGAGGAGAGCCCGCGGATATGCAGGGCTCTACACATAACAAAAGTCATTCTGTACATGGATGGTGTGTGGCTGGGGTGAGGTCAAGGGGTTGGGTGCAGGATGGGGCTCAGGGCTGGGGCAGAGGGATGGAGTGCAGGAGGGTGAGGGCTCTGAGTGAAAGTACAGGCTCTGAGGTGGGCTGGGGTGAGAGGTTTAGGGTGCAGGAAGAGGGTTGGGGTATAGGATGAAAGATCTGGCTGGGGGTGCGGGTTCTGGGGTGGGGCAGAAGATGAAGGTTTTGGGGTGCAGGCTGCCCCAAAGAAAGAGGGTTCCCTCTAGCCCCCTCTCACTGTATCAGCTTGGGGCCAGGTGAAAGGCACCTCTCTACAACTGTGGAAACTCCAGTAGACATGTCCGGGAGTGCGGCACCTTTAACTCTAGCTGGGGCAGGTCCAGACTAGCCTAGGTGGGGGTGTGGGTGCCATGTAATCTCTGGGGCAGCTCCATGCAGGCCCTGACAGGGAGAGGTGCCTGTCACCCCTCTGTGGTAGCTCTGGCTTGGGGTTGGTGGGGAGAGGCATCACTTCCCTGCCTGCCGCAGCTTTTGGCTCTGCCCTGGCTGCAACAGCTCTGGGGTTTGGAGAGAAGCATCTTTCCCTGCTGCATAAGGCTTAATAGGCAGCTGCATGGCTGTTGAACTCAGAGAACTTCAGCTCTCTTGTACATTTCACAATCACTGTGATTAATAAACAAGTGAATAGGCTTGGAGCTTTGGCATGACTTGGATGGCTTGGTGCTTGGTCTGCTGGTGTCATAACTACTGTATTTGATCAAGGGGTGAGAAAGGGATGGTGAAGATTTGAGAATTCTCCATGCCTCTTTTACCCTCTTGTTAAAATTATTCTCAGTTTTAAAATATTGTTGAATATTGAATTAAAAAAAAGGTTTTTGTCCTGTTAAACTTTTTTTTTCAACTATTTCCCAGGTTGGCCACCTCACAGAACTCTCCGGGGTCATCGGAACAAAGTTACATGTTTACTGTATCCTCATCAGGTTTCATCTCGTTATGACCAAAGATACTTAATCTCAGGTGGTGTGGATTTCTCAGTCATTATATGGGACATCTTTTCTGGAGAAATGAAACACATCTTCTGTGTCCATGGTGGAGAGATTACCCAGCTTCTAGTTCCACCAGAAAACTGTAGCGTAAGTTTTTATCACATTCACATTAGTATTATGGCTTCACCACTTGCACATAATGCAGTCCTCTAAAACTTATATTGGCAGATCCCTTATGCTGAGTATGAATATATACAGACTGTTTGGTCAAAACAAGCAAAATGTATGAAATTGAGAGATGTATGACTGCCAAACAGAACTCACATTGACATGTGCAGTAGCTAATTGTTATTTAGGAACACAGTGAAATTATTTCATGATTTTGCTTTTTATTTAGTTGAGCAACTAGGACAGTTCATTAACTAAAAATAAAACCTTGTCTAACAAACGGATAGTAGTACTTTTAGTATATTACTTCAATAGTGAACAAAGTGTTTTATAAAAAGCATGAAGATTTATGAAAACCTCTGTCCTTTAGAGGTTACATTATGAATAGACAACTAGTAGTTGAGTGAGGAGAAGCAGTGCTTATTTTGTTACTTAATTTTAATTTTTGTGTGTTGCCATCACATTTAGAGAAGGTGGGAGAGATTTGGGGGAGCGGATTGTGTTTCCTGGGAATACTGGGGACTATGTTGGGTGGGAAAGATGGCCTGAGCTCCTAGTGGCTAGAGGATTCAGGAGAAATAATCAACTGTTCCTTTCAGGACTTGGGGCTGAGAGAGATGCTTGAAGAAAAGGTTGGGAGCTATGTGGGGTTAAAGGAGAGATGGGTGGGTTTCTGAGCGATGGAGGCAGTGAAAGTAAGATTTGAAAGGTCATTTCTTCCCTCTCCAAGCCCATCTGGTACTTTGAATAAATGGGACAGCACTTCGGAATTTAATGTTTGTGGTTAGGGACTTGAGCTGAGAGCTGCTTTTAGGCACCTGGTTCAGTAACAAGAGAAGGGAGAATAAGATGGACATTGGCGGTTAATGCAAGGCAGCTTTAAATAGCCTCTCCCTTGACGGTAGCACCCTTGACATTTTGAAACACGTTTTTGCCCAGGAGCTCCTAGGGCATCTTCACCACTCATGCCTCTTTTCTCCGGGGTACCTCTGCCACCTGCTGCAGCTGAGAGTTTAGGGCCCCTACAATTCCCAGCCACCACAGGGAGCAGAGGTTGCGGGACCTGCAGCTCCCATGTGCTGCTGGCTCAAGTCACAGAGGTCTTTGGAAGTCAAGGATTCCATGTCTGTGACCTATGTGAGAAAAACTTGTCTTCTAAACTAAAATATGTTGCTGAGAGTGAACTATTTATAGACAGACTTTAGAATATCTGCCAAAAAAAGAGAAATTTCACACTAGAACTGCTTAAAACCTTAATTAAAGCAGGACAAATTGCTGTTTTGTAATATTTTACAAAAAAAATAAGTTCGTTTCCCCACCTAATGTTCCAGATTGACATCTTTAAAAAAAAAAAAAATACATGCAGCATATTGACTTGAAGCAAAGGTGTAATACCTCTATAAGACTAATAGTAATTTCACAAGTGGAAGAATTACTGTTAACTTAATGACCTGTTCAGTTGTGCTAGTAGTTTAAAGCACATCAGTAGATGTGCTTAAAGACCAAAGGGCCTAATGATACATAAAAAGTGAAGGGGGAGGAGGTATTAGCATATTTGTTGAATGCCTAGCAAACATCCATTTATGTTGAGCATTTGAGAGCTAACCACATTATGTGCTGATCACTGAATCATAATATCGCTGCTTAGCTGGTTCAATAAAGCCTCACTTAACCTCTGACCAGAGCACTTCTATTTAATGTAGTGTGTATGCAGATTACATCTTATGGCATGTTAAATGAAAAGGAATTTTCTTTCTTTTTTAAAAACAAACTGCATGAGATCATGCAGTCAGACATGAAACATTGTTTCTTTAGGATGTTGTCAATGTGTGGATTCTTTTTTGTATGTGTGGATTATTTTTCTCACTTTTTTTTAAAGTTACTATTTTACACTAAAAGATAATAGATTAAGAATAATAAGCATGGATTCTGATTTATAAGTGAATGATTTTCAGTCTAGACTTTTTAGTTAAATGTAAACACTTTAAACACTTTAAAAATGTAGTTTAATGACGAACTTTCACCAATGTGCTTATTTTAGTTACCCTAAGAACCAAGCTGCCTTAACGCAATAGAAGGTATTTCCCATGGTCTTAAAGGCAGAAAAATAGTGAAGAGGGAGAGTGTCCTGGACACAGGATTTTGTTCCTTTGAATAACAACTTTCTGTTCAAATATTTTAGAAGTTTATAATTGTACAGGAATGGATGTGAAATGGAGAATCAGCATAAATGCATGAAGAGGAGTATTTTTTCTTATCTATATAAAATGCCTTATTTCACAGAATCCAAAATATCATTACAAATTATACATATATCACTACTGAAATGCATTTTCATGAGTGGATGGCTTCTGCCACCTGATGCAAAAGATGTTTCACAATAGCATATGGAAGGAATTTTAGCTAAGCTCATGGGGGGCAAGCCTTATAGAACTTTTGCTATCCATGTTGAACATAATTTAGGTACTTGCATATTGTAACTTTTTAAAAATTGTACTCTGTGTTATAAAGGAGAAGGATTAAAACAGTTCTGTTGTCCTTTATCTTACAAAGAGAATTATATTAAAATCCCCTCTAACCTTTAATAACAAAAGAGCTAATGGCATACTAGGGTGCGTTAGGAGTAGCACTGCCAGCAGATCCTGAGAAATGATTATTGCCCTTTATTTGGCTCTGGTGAGGCCACATCTGGAGTATTGTGTCCAGTTCTGGGTCCCCCACTATAGAAAGAATGTGGACGCATTGGAGAGGGTCCAGCGGAGGGAGACCAAAATTATAAGGGGGCTGGAGCGCAATACCTATGAGGAGAGACTGAGGGATTTGGGTTTGTTTAGTCTGCAGAAGAGAAGAGCGAGGTGGGATTTGATAGCAGCCTTCAACTTCCTGAAGGGAGGTTCCAAAGAGGATGGAGAAAGGCTGTTCTCAGTAGTGACGGATGGCAGAACGAGAAGCAATGATCTCAAGTTACAGTGGGAAAAGTCTAGGTTGGATATTAGGAAAAACTATTTAACTAGGAGGGTGGTGAAGCACTGGAATGGGTTACCTAGGGAGGTGGTGGAATCTCCATCCTTAGAGGTTTTTAAGTCTTGGCTTGACAAAGCCCTGGCTGGGTTGATTTTGTTGGGTTGGTCCTGCCTTGGGCAGGGGGCTGGACTTGATGACCTCCTGAGGTCTCTTCCAGCTGTATGATTCTATGATTCTAAGAGGCTCCTTGAGGAGCTGTTCTTCCATTCATTGTCTTTCTGTGCTGCTACTATAGGGGATCTCTGTAGGGAAAAGATCTTTCATATGTTCTTCATTTCTGATTTCATTCCTTGAAGGTTATTTTTAACTGTTATTTCTTCAGATAATTGTAATATTTAATAAGTATTATTTGGTGGATAGTTATGTTGTGTGGTATCTACTTATTTAAAAAATGATACTTTAGTGACATAATTGACTGCTTTGTTACTTATGATGTTTGTCTTATCACAAGGAGTGGAAGTTAAATAGCAGGGTATTTGGAAACTAAACGATGTCACCACTGTATTTACACTGCATGGCCTTATTCATGTGACTTCACTTTATGTACATGAGTCATTGCACTGACTTCTTGTGTGTGTAAACATTGGTAGGATCAAGCTCTGAACTTGATGATAATTATATATTGCTGTTTTCCAGTCTTTTGCAGCTATTTTGAAATAGCTCTCTACAAATAAGTACAATTATAGAGGGCACTCTCAAATACTTAAGTTAGCAAATGTGCAATTCTGAATAAAGAATACCCATTTTGGTGGGAGATACTTATTAAGACACATCTAAACTTGACATAAATTATAACAGATATGTTAATAGAACCCTTTTTGAATGAATTTATGAATCTGATCAATTGTCAGTAGAGACTTCCATTTTTTAAGGAGTATTTTGCTTTTGCTTTTAAAATCAGCTTGTAATGAATAGCATTTAGGTTCTAAAGAGAATTGTGATCAGAACAGTTCTCTTGCTATATAGCCCATTATTTCTCTTAATGAATATTTGAGTTATAAATTAATAAATATTTAGTTGCCATCATTTCCAAAAGGCCTGTATTGTCCCTTGCCTTGTCCTTTTGTAGGCTGCCAATAGAAATATTCAAGCTACTATTATTGGAGATACAAGAGCAAGTCAGATAAAGCAGGACTGAAACTAACATTATAAGTATGCCTTCAAACTAGAGAAGATCAGAAAGGATGATTCTCAAAAGCTTTCATGGCAGACCTACTATAATTCTGATGGCTTACGGTCCTCTGTTGTTCAGCACTGGGCCTGATCCGTGCCCTGTACGTGAATGTAACTCCCTTTGATATAAAAGGACGGTTGTGATTTTTATAGATTTTGAGGTGTGCATTGTTCTTTACAGATATCAAAGCATTCATAGGGTAAGTTCTTGACTCCATTGATATCAAAACTCACATACTTGGTGTGTAAGAATTTAGCTTAGTCTGCATATCCTAAATTATATTACTCAACAGTCAGCAGACTGTGTTGTAATTTACTGCCAGAATTAGATATTTATTGGTAAACAGAAGACGTATTTTGTTAATTATTGGATTTTTTGAGATAATGATTTTTTTGGGGGATCTTGGTGTTCTTTAGGGTGCATCTACACAGCACCCTAAACGTCAAATAAGATACACCATTTTGAAATTGAATCAAAATAAGATACACAATTTGTGTAGCACAAATTGTGTATCTTATTTCGATTCAATTTCAAAATGGTGTATCTTATTTCGATTCAATTTCAAAATAGCGTATTTCAAAATTTGGCACATTTACACAGCACCAAATTTCGAAATAATGTGATGTTTCGAGACATCCCTTAACCCTCATGGAATGAGGGCTACAGGGATGCCGGAATAGCGTGTGCACTATTTTGAGACTATCTCAAAATAGGAGGCATGTTCAAAAGACACGGAGCAGCTATTTCGGGAATAGCCCTGCTGTGTAGACATAACCTTACTGTTTGTACTGATGATTTGACTACAGTAATTTCAGTTGCTATTGTAAAATTACTTGCAACAAATTAATTCTGAATTAGGTTGATCCCTGTTGTCATGCATTATAACAGTACTTCCCGAATGGCAACCAGTGGGTTGTAGGAAGGTTCTAGATGGGTTGTCACATGTAAGGCTACATTATCTCATCTTGGGCCCTGGCAGAGGCAAGCGTATACTTCTCCTGACCCAATGTATAGGGGAACCCTGGGGTGCAGTTGGAGAGTGAGCTTACACCACAGTCACCATTCAGTGGCCGTTTCTGTGCCAAGAGTGGGGCCCAACTACCTGCTCTGGGCATTGTGACCTCGTGCACAGAGTCTCAGAGCCACTCAGGTTTGACCTGGCTGCTTCCAGTGGGAAGCCAGACCCAGCCCTGCAGGCAGGAACTGCCACTGAGGATGAGTACGGGGTGTGCTTGCTCTCCAAACTCCTTCCCTTCAGGCCTCCTCTTTGTTGGGCTGTATTGGTGGAGTGGAGTTTGCGTGTATATAATGGTGAGTTGCAAAAGGAGGAAAAATCCAGCCAATCTGGGAGATTTTTGGCCTCTAAAAGCCTGGTGGCATAGGCAAGGAAGGGCTAATTGCAGGTAGAACAATGGTTTTCAATTTTTTTACTAAAATGATCCATAAATTGCATTTTTCCTTTTTGGTTCAATTGCCAAAACAAACACTTACGAATGGAAAATTGAAAGCATCAGGAATAATACATGCTTGTTTGATAGGGATATTTCTGTGTCAGCTGTGTGTTTTGAACCTTAAAAAATAGGAAATCAGTTGAAGGTGTGAATACCTTTTTTCTAGCATCATTTCCTCTCCTACAGCAAAGTTGTTAATTAACAGATTTACTAAAATACCAAGTTAAACTCTGATTTTTACAAATGGCTATACTTAGAGGCTCCTTAGGAAGTCAATGGGAAACTGCATGGGCACAGAGATTGATGCATGCAGAGCGCCATTCAGGATCAGGGCAATAGTGTCTTTCCTTCTATTATCGCCTGTTTCATGCTGTAATATAATAAAATGAAAACAAAGGGTCTTTGGAGAGTAAGTAATCTGGATTTGCTTGGAACATGAACTGTTTTGTAAAGTGGCTAAATTGTTTTTAAAAGACTGCAAAGTATTCAAAAACATGCTTATTTCTTGTTTTCATTGCATTAATTCTGCAGCTTTTTGGAAAACATGACAATAAGTGCATGGATGAGATGTACTTTTAAAAAAAAAAAGTATTTAAGCCATATATTCTAATAAAGAAGGTTAGAGAACTTCAGTGATCACTTTTTAAGAACAAAGAAATGTTTAATATATCAAGGTTTGAAAAGTTCAGAGCATCTTAATTTATGTTAGTTGAGTAACACCATTAGTTTAGTGTAGTAGTTTTCTGATATTCCGTACTAAGACCCTCATAAAGTTAAGCAATATAAGACAGACAGGATGTTCATGGTCTCCTTATACTTGTTCACAACATGATTGGATAAGCAATTATGTTCCAGTAGTTAATAAGTAACTTTCTAAATTTTGTTCTCAGCTCTTCAGTGGATGCAATCTTAATCACTTCAATTCTCTGGGGTGAAATCCTGGGCCCATTAACAGTCAAATAGGAATTTTGCTGTGGATATGGATGGGATTAGAATCTGTATCTTATCTTAAAATGGATAGGATAGTAATTTCCAGACTCACAGATTGTTGAAGTTTGTTACTTACGTCTCTGAGAGTGAGCTATGAAATGAAAAGTAATCTTATGATAAAGATGCATCTTATTTTTCAGGCAAGAGTTCAACACTGCATCTGCTCAGTTGCCAGTGACCACTCAGTAGGACTTCTGAGTTTGCGAGAGAAAAAATGCATAATGTTGGCATCTCGTCACCTTTTTCCTATTCAAATAATAAAGTGGAGGCCTTCAGATGATTACCTGGTGGTGGGATGTTCAGATGGATCTGTGTATGTCTGGCAAATGGATACTGGTAAGGTCAAGTTCAAGAAACTGAACAAAATATCCCTTCACTTGGGGCTAAATTCTGCTTTTTTGGGATATGTTCTAAAAGGTTTGTCTACTTTTCCATTTGAGACACAAATTGGCATGATACTAAACATACATTATGACACGTTACCTTTGGGAAATATAGCTCTCTAAATATGAAGTATATCTCAGATTCTTTGGTGCCACACACTCTTGCATGCATGCATGCATTCTTGTAGTTGAAACCAATAATTGGCTCTTGATTAAATTTAGAGAAATATAGTTAGCTGTGGTAATTTTTCCACTTAATTTCTTATTTATCTTTAGGAAAGATAGCTAATGCACTTGGTCTGGCAACTACTGGACAAACTGATGGAGACTTCAGTAACTGTTTGTCCTTAAGCTTGAAGTAATTGCCTAAGGCCTCGTCCAGTTGTCTGTCTAGTATACAAATGGCTTTTCCTGACAACTTCCACACACTTTTGTGGTTGTGCTGGCATTTGTCTCCACCCTGGCATAGGACATACAGCGACTTCTTGTTTTGCTTCAACCCTCGGTGAAATTTCAGTGCTTGGGCTCTCACACATAGTTTAAATCCTAGTGTAACAGATGTTACGTAAGAATTTAATAAGCTTCTCAAATATCATTAACTGAACTGATACATAGGGGTATGAGCGAGTAGTCAAGTAAGCTGTCTCTTACCCAGCACCGACTCCGCAGTGCTGCCTGCCTTCCCCTTGTGCTTCTGCCTCTATCAGAGGCTCCTACTACATTTAAACTGCAGAGCCGCAGCAGGGGTAGCACCTGGACCTGGAGCGAGCTGGGACTGAGCGTCTTCCCATATCAATTAATCATGTAGTCCAGGGGTCAGGAACCTTTCCGAAGTGGAATGCCAAGATGTAACCCTCCTGGGCTGTGCTGCTCTCCCTGGGGTGGGAAAGGGGACCTCTCCACCACACACTCCGTGGACTACCTTAGTCAATGCAAACTTTTCTGTGGACTACAAGTTGCTAATAGAAACTCACAGTTAATTACATAATTATGCCTGAGCCATTTTGCTAGTGCTGCAGCTGGGGAGAACGGTTTAATTAAAATTATTAAACAGATTAAGCATTTTAACTTTCTTAAGTTAGTTTCTCAAACTTCATTTTAAGTAAAGTAAAACAATATGTCCAACGCAAAAGGTTTCAATGTTTTCTTTATTTACGGCAGGGGTGAGGAACCTTTTTTGGGTCGGGGCCACTCACCCACTTAAAAATCAGTAGGTGACCACACAAGTGAGAAGTGAAAAAACTCCTCCAAAAACCCTCAACCCTCACTGATGTGGCCCCCAACGGAGACACCTAACTCTTCTGGAACTCCAGTCCCACGGGGTGAGGGGACAGGACAGGGAGGACTGAGGTTCCGGTCTTCCCATAGGCCAAATTTACTTTTCTGGGGTTCCAGAGTTAGTGGATTTTGTGGACCCCCTCAGGCTCTGGGGTAGGAACAAAACTGAGGGGTTCAGTATGCGGAACAAGGCTGCTAGTGAGTGGGAGGTGGGGTGCAGGATGGGGTGAGAAGGGCAGGGACTAGGAGGGAGTTTAGCGATAGGAGAGGATGTGAGGTGGGGGTACAAGAGGGAGTTTGGGGGAGTTTGGGGGCAGGAGGGAGTTGGGGGAGTAATGCAGAAAATGTGAGAGGGTAAGAATGTCGCCAAATAGCTAGTTGGGGAGGGAGGCAAAGAAGTGGGGAGTAAAGGAAAGTGCAGCTTCTGCAAAGTAAAATTGTATCTCTCTCTCCCCCCCCCCATCTTCCCTCTGCTCCAGCTTTGCTCCCCTCAGCCCCATGATCCCCCCCCACCAGCCTGATCCCCTGCATGCCCCTCAGTGAAACCCCTGCCCCCTCCCATCCTGCCCCGCCTGCTTCTGTATCCCCCCTCTTACCTCCACATCCCTGTGCCCCCAGCACACTCACAGGCAGGGCAGCAGCACAGGGACTTGCATTTCCCGGGAGCAGTGCTGGGGCAGGGAGAGGTGGTGGTGGGGGGAGGGGAGGGCAACAGAGTCTCTTCCCTTCCTGACCCAGCCATTTGCCTGCAGGCTGCGGTTCTGGGGCTACGGCAGGTGGAGCCCGGGGGTGCCCAGGGCTGGCTCCAGCTTGGCCGGGTGCAGCGGGGTGCTTGGGAAGGGGCTCCCTGCCCCCACACACAGCCTGGGGGGAGCAGCATGGCAAACCTTGGGCCCTGGTGTGCCACATGTGACCAGCGGCCCAGACCCGCCCCCTCCCAAAGCCAGAAGAAGTTAACCCCTTAGCTCCCAGGAGCTGCACGCCCAGGCTAGGCAGGAGCAACCCTAGGGATGTGCATACGGATGCCTCGCCCTCCCACCTCAGCAGGCTAGTGCTCCAGCCTACAGCTGCGCATCTGAGGCTGGAGCTGTAGCACGAGGTTCCCGCCGTGCGTGCCAGTGAAAACGTGTGGCATATGTACCGGGGGTTGCCAACCTCTGTTGTATTGGATACAATTTGTATCAACTGCACAATTAGCCAGTTACCCACCTTTTAACATCCTTACTAATACATATAATATTCCTGTTACCAAAAGTGTTTCTACAGTAGGATGTGGTTTTAATATGAAAAGCATTTATATTTCTGTTAATTGAGATTTAATGAACTAGGGAAAATAGGCTGTTTGTTTCACTTGAGATGTTTTGGTAACATATTTTATCTAGAATTGGAACACGATTTTTTTTAAATACCAAGCTGCAAGTAATTTTAAGTGTTCTTATTGTAGCTATGTAACTGCCTAAATTTGGAGTTTGACAAGGATACTTAACATTTTTTTTCTTCTTTGAGGTCTTGCTCATATTCATTCCACATTAGGTGAGTGTACTTGCCACATGCACTTGTGCCAGAAGATTTTCTATAGTAGTGTCTGTGCAGAAGCGGCTCTGGTGACCCCCCAAAATGTCTCTCATGGCATGGTATAAAGGACGCTGCACACTCCCCCCACTGTCAATTTCTTCTTGCTGCTGGGGACGGTGCTGGGATTTTCTTCTGCCTTATGCTAGCATTGCAGAGTTGTTCTAACAGCCTGCTTTCCTGTAAAATAATTAATAGTTCTTAGTTGTAGTTATCCATGTGACTAACTTACTTGGCAAGAGAACGAGGTTTTCCCACTGGGTGTCAGAGCACAGCATGTCTCCCTTGCATTCTTCAGTGCAGGCCATCCTGGACTACTTACTGCAACTCAGGAAACAAGGTCTGGTGCCCTCTTCCGTCAGGGTGCACCTCACGGCCATCTCCACATTCCGACAGCTGATTCAAAGTCAGTCTTCTCTCATGATATGACAGTCAAGTTCCTGAGAGGCCTCTAGAGACTCTACCTGCAAGTATGGTTCCCTGTCCCACGGTGAAACCTTAACTTTGTCCTCTTTAGGCTCTCTGGCCTTCCCTTTGAGCTGCTGGGTTCCTGCTCGCTCCCTACTTGTTCTGGAATGTTATTTTCTAGGTGGTGGTGACATCGCTGAAATGGTATCAGAAATGAAGGTTCTGACCTTGGAATGGCCTTACACAGATTTTTTATAAGGTCAGGATCCAGCTATGTCTCCGTCCAGTATTCCTGCTTAAGGTGGTGTCCTCCTTCCACGTGAATCAGGGCATATTCCTGCCTGTGTTTTGTCCCAAGACACACAAGATGCAAGAGACATTTGCATGCTCTGAATGTCTTGAGGGCCCTAGATTTCTGCTTGGAATGTACCAAATTGATACACCTCTTTGTCGCTGTAGATGGAAGGATGAAGGGCCTTCTGGTATCCTCATAGAGGATTTCCAAATGGATCGATCACCTCTTGTATATGGACTTGGTATGAGCTGTCCAAAGTCCGGCTGTCACTGATTGCCTGAGCACATTTGACCAGAGATCAAGCATCATCGGTAGCTTCCTGGCACACACCCTGATTTAGGGCATCTGTAGAACTGTGTTGTAGTCCTCAGTCTACACGTTCACTTCTCATTACACAATAACTCAGCAACCTAGAGACAATGCTGGGTCTGGCAGAATTGTGCTTCAGTCTACGTGGCTGGGAACTCTTGCCCACCTCCATGGATACTGCTTGGAGTCACCTAATGTAGCATGGACATAAGTAAATACTTGAAGAAAAAAGAGTTACCTGTTCTATAACTTATGTTCTTCAAGAAGTGTTGCTCATATCCATTTCATAACCTGCCCTCCTTCCCCACTGTTGGAATTTCTGGCAAGAAGGAACTGGACATGGTGGGGAGAGGAAAGCTTGTTGTGCCCCTTATACTGCACCATCAGGGTGCCACTCTAGGAGTTGTCAGATCCACTCCCCTACAGATACTGCTAAGGGAAAAACATATCAGCACTGGTGCATGTGGCAAGCACACACCCACCTAATATGGAATTGTGGTGGCCTCACCAGCCCCGCCCTCTTCTCCCCAAGGTCCAGTCCCTTTAAACGCAGGCCCCGCGGCCTAGGCCTTTAAATGGATCCCCTCGTTGTCTGGGATCTGGGAGGAAGGAGTAGGGGGGCCCGGGCCCTCCCACTCCATCGGGCCCCAACCCAGGGCCCTATCGGTGGTGGGTGGTTCCCACCACTGGCTCAGTGGGGCGTCCTCCCTGAAACTCGCTGAGCCCACTGGGCCTTTTTCTGGCCCCCGCCCTGGGTTGCTTCCTACCCCCTCGCCTGGTCTGACGGCGGTCCCACCTGAAGGTGCGGATCCAGCAACAGCAGCGACAGATTCTAGGGAGGCTGCGCAGTGCGGCCGGCGTTGCGGTCTGGCTCGTCCCGGCGACAACAGCAGCAGGGGTAACGGGTCCAGCGCCTCTTGGTCCAGCTGCTGCAGCTGTGGCTCTGGTGCCTGGAGAGGAGCTCCTTCCCCTCCCGCGGACAGCCCCAACTGAGCAGCCTGGCAGCCTTTTATACCGGGGCTGCACTGCGAGCATGCCCAGCAGGGCTGCGGGGGAGGGGCGTATTCCACCCAATAGGCGGGCTCTCCGCCCCCCTGTTCAGTGCGGGGCTGGTCAGCCCCATCACAGGAATGAACATGAACAATGCATCTCAAAGAACACCAGTTATGGAACAGGTAACTCTCCTCCCTCCCCCCTGCCCCTTTAATTATTACTAGTTGTCCCAATCTATTAGTCAGTGGCTAATAGAAAGGATGGGCAGGAATGCAAAACCCTGCTCTGGAGTATCCCTAGCCTCTGTTTCCTAGAACTGGGACTGGGTTGATTATCTGTTTTGCTCATTCCTTCTCAAGTTTCTGTCATTGGGTACTGTCAAAAGAGAGGATACTAGGCTAAATGCATTATTGGTCTGAGCCAGCATGGCTGTTCTTATGACCTTGGTTTTGTGTTTCTTCTGACAGAAGGCACCTCTACCAATATGGTGCCCCCAGTTTCTGCCTGGATACCTTTTAACATAATTTTTTATCCGTTTCTTTTAACACAAGCACAAGTATGTTGGTTGGTTTGTTTTCCACTAACGTCTTAGAAATGGCTGAGATGTTTTTGCTGAAAAATGGAACACTTAAACCATAACAAATGAAGTCTGACAAAGTTATAAGTAACTGGAAAAAGGCTGGTAATGGAAAGTGTTAGGCAGAATCATTAGCAACACTTATAGTTGCCTATCATAAAAATCAAGTGTAGTGGTTTTGATTTTTACATCCTATAATTGCCGGAAATGCAGGAAAATCCTACCTCATTAGGAAAATTGGTCACACAAATAGGTTACTGTTGGTGATGATGACTAATGGTCTCATGGTTTCCTGTACTCCTTCATCTCAGTTGTCGTCTCTTGTTCTGTACTTAAATTGTAAGCTCTTTGGGACAGGGACCACATTCTTGAGTGGCGCCTAGCACAGTGGGGTCCTACTACATAACTAGGAATTCTAGGCATGTTAGTAATATAAATAATAACTAGTAGTCTTAGGCATTACAGAAAATACTGCAGATTAGGTAACAGTTTAATATATGCTTTTGACATTTTTAAACCTTTAGAATTGGCCGTACTGAAATAATGCATTTCATTATTCACATTATGTTTCAAGGTGCACTGGATCGTTGTGTGATGGGTATAACAGCAGTCGAGATCCTGAATGCTTGTGATGAGGCAGTTCCAGCTGCAGTGGATTCTCTTAGTCACCCAGCCGTCAATTTAAAACAAGCTATGACTAGACGTAGCCTTGCGGCTCTAAAAAGTATGGCCCATCAGAAACTACAGACTCTTGCTACTAACCTTTTGGCTTCTGAAGCATCTGACAAAGTAAGGTTTTTGTTTGTTTTTAATGCAATAGCTGCAACATGTTTGTTTTGTTTGCCATAGCTGAACTTACATAGAAGATCTTAATCATTTTCATCTCAAAGGGCCTGATCCAACGCTCTTGAAAGTTAACGAAAAAATTCTGACTGAATTACGTCAGGTTCAAAAAACAGATTTGCTTTGAGGATATTAAAATTAATTGAAGTTAGTTGGAACTTTCTGTAGCTTGTGATATAAAGGGTATTTATCCAAAGTTAAATATAACCCCAAAATACCTGTTGTTTTTAAATTTGAAGGAAATTAAATAAAATGACATCTGTTTATTGGAATCCAAACTCAAATCTTTTTATACTTCATTAGCAGTAGATGAATGCCTCCCATAGTGCAGAGATTAATTTTAACATATACATTGATTTACTATCCTTGTAACTGCAGCTACTTAAGTGGCAGGTTAAAATTATGTTGTTTCTGTAAAACAAAAATGGATAAATTCCAGTACTTTTAAAGTCTGTTGAGTTATACTTTGTTAGGTTTGTTATATAAAAAGTATAAAGCAGATGCTTAGAGTTCTTGTTCTGTGGTTTAGAAACTGGTTTATTGTTCAGATTTTGTCTTTCAGAGGTTTAAAATACTGCTGTCAGTGAAACATGTCAGTTGTATGTTTTAGCTATCCTTTATAGTACTTGTATTTTATAATTAACTTAGAATCTTTCATTTTCATTTGAATATTGCAACTGAGAAGATTTCTATATGCTAATTTTTCCTGTACCTGCCATATTAGCATTTTGAGATTTATGAAATTTCTTCGTAAGGTAACAAGTGTAGTTTATACTTACAACATATATTGAAACTTAGTACAATTCTTTTGTCCTTTGTATTAAATACTTTGCAGTACACAATAAATGTCACTGTAATTCATTTGCAAATCTCAGAATGTCTGTTTTAGATGCATTAACAATTGAGTAAACCAAGAATAAACTTGATTGAAATGCGTTCCAGTTTTGTTAATTTATATAGAGTAGTACAGGTTGAACTTCTCTAATCCAGCATCCTCAGGACCTGCTGAACCAGCGAATTTGTTGAACCATGGGAGGTCAGTATTGTCTAGCAGCATTACCAACACATCCACTGCTTACTGGGCTCTTAAAGGGGTAAATTAGAGCTCAATGACAGCACAGAACACTGAGAGCCAGGACTCGTGGCTGTAAATAAACATTATGTCAGTGCTGGAAACTTGATCACACCCATGATAAGTGGATATCCAGCTAACTAAAATCATGCTGGACCATGGATGTTGCCAGACCAGAAAGTGTTGGACTGGAGAGGTTCAACCTGTTTATATTTAAATTCAGAACTCTTTCCATATCCCATCTGAAAAGAGAGCAGGGATGGAAAAGACATATGACCAAAATTTTGAAAAATAAGGTTTATTGTGACATTTATGAAACTTTTCTTATAAGCGGTCATGGTCCATTATGTGACTTTTTTTTACAGTCTTGTTTATCTCAGTTTTAATAGCACATTTTATAGTGCAATTAGTGATAAAAGCCCCTGATATGAGACTAGTGTTTGTATTGCTTGTGAACATATTCAGTCCTGCAGCAATGATAATTGTTGCCTAGTCTGCAAGGAAAACAATTATAGAAAGGGGTTGGGGGGAGAAGCTAAAGGCTGCTCGGGTATAATGACTTTATGAAAAATGTATGCTGACAGACTCACTGGGGATTTCTCTTGCCACTCTCCACTCATTAGGGAATTTTTCTGTGTAGAAACTGCAGGTCTCTTTAGAGAAATCTTAGCAAAGAGACACCTACTTGATGACTTCAGCTTCTTGACTAAGGCAAGAGAGGTTCACAAAAATAATTGAAAGATTAAAATGGAGGGTTGCACACTATATTTTTTTCTATTGGGAAATGTGCACTTAGTGTAGCAAATGAAACATGAATTCTTTTATATTTAGTGTTTTGATAGGAAACCTAAATCCAAAATATTTAATGTCTAGGATATGGTAATTTATTACAATGACCTATTTGATGATGATGGTGATGGCAATGAATCTTTGAAAATTTAGAGCACCAGCATCCACTGTGCTTTTCGTTTATACATTTTGCTTTTTTTAACATGAGAATACAGTATTTGAACTATGGTGATTGTCTTAAGCTTGTGGTGCTCACATAGACTTTGAAAAATAAATATTGTCTTTGTATAGTATAGGAGAACATGTGCACCTCAGGCATGCTCTGGCTTTCAACACAGACTTTATTGAACCTTTGTGTGGGGGAGAGGTGGGGCAGGAAGGGGTGGAGAATTTTTGGTGGTACAGTGTTTAATTTCAGAACTGTTTTAACTCCCTTTAGAAATCTGAGTACACATGCAGCACTGTTTTATGTGAAATGTAGAGTCATATTTGCAAAGCTCCATACATTTAAACTTCCTCTTTGATTTAATAAACAAAAGTAACCATTGTCAGACACATAGAGGAACATAATTTGTTGAGGGAAAGTCAACATGGTTTCTGTAAAGGGAAATCATGCCCTACTAATCTACTACAGTTGCTTGAGGGGGTCAACAAACATGTGGACAAGGGGGATCCAGTGGATATAGTATATCTAGATTTCCAGAAAGACTTGGACGAGATCCCTCACCAAAGGCTCTTAAGTAAAGTAAGTTGTCACAGGATAAGAGGGAAGGTCATTTCATGGATTGATAACTGGTTAAAAGACAGGAAACAAAGGGTAGGAATAAATGCTGTTTTCAGAGTGGAGAGAGGTGACTAGTGGGGTCCCCCAAGCATCTGTCCTGGGACCAATCTTGTTCAATTTATTTATAAATGGTCTAGAGAAAGGGGTAAACAGTGAGGTGGCAAAATTTGATACCAAACTGCTCATGATAGTTAAGACTAAAGCAGACTGTGAAGAGCTTCAAAAAGACCTCACTAAACAAAATGATTGGGCAACAAAATGGTGAATGAAATGTAATGTTGATAAATGTAAAGTAATGCACATTGGAAAAAATAATCCCAACTATACATACAATATGATGGGGACTAATTTAGCTACAACTACTCAAGAGAGAGATCTTGGAGTCATTGTGGATAGTTCTCTGAAAACATCCACTCAGTGGCAGTCAAAAAAGCAAACAGAATGTTAGAAATCACTAAAGGGATAGAGAATAAGACAGAAAATATCTTAATGCCTCTATATAAAACCATGGTATGACCACACCATGAATACTGCATATAGATTTGGTCGCCTCATCTTGAAAAAGATATATTGGCATTGGAAAAGGTTCAGAGAAGAGCAACAAAAATGATTAGGGGGTTTGGAACGGGTCCCATATGAAGAGAGATTAAAAAGACTGGGACTTTCAATCTTAGAAAAGAGGAGACTAAGGGCGCGTCTACACTGCAGGGGTTAACTCAAAATAAGCTACTCAAATTGAGCTACATCAATTCCGCAGCTTATTTTGGAATAGCTTATTTCAAGTTTTGGTGCTGTCTACACAGCACTTATTTTGAAATAGAGCATTCTTCATCCAGCTTCCTTTACTCATAAAATGAGGGTTACAGGAGTCAGAATAAGAAGTCCTCTAGTTTGACAGTATTTTGACATGTCGAAATAACTGCCGGCTGTGTAGACACGGACTATGTTATTTCCAAATAATGTTAGTTATTTAGAAATAATGTTGCTGTGTAGACATAGCCTAAGGGGGGGATATGATCGAGGAGTATAAATCATGATTGGTGTGGAAAAAGGGAATAAGGAAAAGCTATTTATTTATTCCCCCAATACAAGAACTAGGGGTCATCAAGTGAAATTAATAGGCAGCCGGTTTAAAACAAACAAAAGGAAGTTTTTCTTCACTCAGTGCACAGTCAACCTGTGGAACTCCTTGCCAGAGGATGATGTGAAGACTGGGACTTGAACAGGATTCAAACAGGAGCTAGCTAGATTCATGGAGGTTAGGTCCGTCAATGGCTATTAGCCAGGATGGGTAGGAATAGTGTCCCTAGCCTCTGTTTGTCTGGAAATGGATGACAGGAGAGGAATGACGTGATGATTACCTGTTGTGTTCCCTCCTTCTGGGGCATCTGGTATTGGCCACTGTCAGCAGACAGGATACTGGGCTAGATGGACCTTTGATATGACCCAGTATGGCTGTTCTTATGAGTGATCTCTTTCTCTACTTGTGTTTAACCAGCTCAGCATATGGGCTGAGCGTATTATTTAAAAAAAGCTCAGGGAGCTATAAATAATTGTTAACTATTTAGTAGGCTTATTCAAAGCCAGGTGAGTTCTTATTTTGCTCTCTCTGGGCCTCCCACAGCCTGGCAGGGAAGAAAACAATGCGGAAGCTAGAACAGTCATCTCCAACCTCCTCTCTGATGCTGTGTAGCAGGCTGTAGATGGGGGCAGTACTAAGCAACTGCAGCAGGGATGGGAAAGTAACTGGAGTGATGCTGGTTTGCATCAGACTTGTTTCTGCTTCTGTAGGGGAAGCGGTGAAAGACAGCTGGGAAGGTGGAGCACCATATCATCAGCCTTTAGTGACAGGAATGTTTCATAATCCTTAGTTCAAAAATTTGGGGGGGGGAGAGGAGGTTAAGGTACTTATTAGAATCATTTCATTAATTGTTAGTAAGGCATGTTGATCAATTACATGTATTTGCATATGTATTTAAATACACAGATTTTATAATTTATGCAAATATTAACCAAATAATATACAATAGGTTACTTATCAATGTGTCCAAAAATAAAAAAGGCTTATACCCTCACAGTTAAGGAGCACACAGGAATTTAGTGTGCTCATATGATGATCAGTTTTTCCTCTTTTAAGTTTTACATTAAAATTATTGTACAAGCTGAAAGAATTTGTGTTGTGTAGACTCCTAAGTCAGGAAGGATACTATCAATTGACTATGATTCTTATCTGCTTCGTTTTAACTACCCAATCTTCAGATACTTACTGATTCCCTCTAGCTCCCTGTCTCTTACCCCTCTTCCTTTTTTTCCCCTCCCCCCTCCCCTTCTCCTCTCCTATTTATTTTGGGTCTGCACATCCTAAACTCATAACTCCGGTCATCTGAAGAAGCGGGCTGTGCCCACAAAAGCTCATGATACCATCTACATGTTTTGTTAGTCTATAAAGTGCTACCAGACCATTTGTTGTTTGTTTCTTTTCTGTGTAGTTAGATCCACTTCCTTCTAGTGATGTAAAATCCCATTTAAAAAGTGAATCGGTTAAACATTACGTTTAGGATCCCACAGATAGGGGGCTATTCCATCCTGGCTGGGCTGGAGCAGCCCCCTGCCCGTGGTGTGGCAGGCCAGGCCATGCTGAAGCATGTCTTCCCCCTCCCCGCCTCACGGTGTGGTATGGTGGACCTGTCTGGTATGGAGCACCGCCCCCACGACGTAGAGTGGTAGGCCTGGCTGAGCTGGAGCAGCCCCCGCCTGCATCAGGTAGGGAGCTGCTCTAGTCCATCTGGGCTGCCAGTAAGGGTGATGATTACCAGGTAAGCGGTTAACCAGTTAACCCTTTACATCATTACTTCCTCTGCCTGTCTTTGTGTTTATATCTTTTTCAGGTATATTTTGCTTTTTCTTATTTGCATATTTTGAACTTCTGGAAGAATTACTAGTTTTATGTATCTATAGTGGGCTACTCGTAGCCCATAAGAACTCTTCCTGATTTGCTCTTGACGGGCTGAATCTGGCCGTTACGAAATACTTGCCAGCAATATCAGGCTGAAGAGACCCTGGAATAAAAAGGAAGAAATCAAGCTTCAAAACTAGGCTCCCCCCAAAAGACATATTTTGGGTATGAGTTTGAGGAAGGTATCTAAGTAACTCCCAAGGAGGAACTTTAAGAACAAAGCCTGAAGGAGAAGGCTTTGGCTGGACTTTGTTGTTTCATGTATGTTTATTAATGAAGTCAGACAAAGGAAGGGGATAAACTTTGTCTGGACAAAGCACTTAGGAATTTGTCATCAGATGGATGGGAAAGTCACTTGCTCAAGTTATTGTCTATATTGAAGGAAATTAAAATTTAATGCAGGCTAAAATCTAATGGGGGAAAATTGGAAAATCCTTGAAATTGCATATTAGGGGAAAGAATATGCTTTTGGTTTTGCTTAGTATGTTCTTTAATGATTGCTGATAGCTCACATGTGAGCACTAGTAATAATTACATTCTTGTACCTAACAGTAACCTGTCAAATTGGAGTATCAGGTAATTAAATTAGCCTACTCTAGGTTTTAAAGTGAATACTCTGTAATTATTTAATTCTGCAAGTAATGCAAGTAATGCTTACTAGTGATTTAGCAGTGACAACAATAGGACAGCAGAGGGCATCAGAGATCCATTCCCATTTTAGAGCCAGGGTTCTCTTTCCTTTTTTGTATTGTCTATATTCAAAATAATTTCATTAATGTTTATACAGTATATCTTTTAGCATACAATGATGTGTGTGTGTGTGTGTGTGTGTGTGTGACAAATACTTAAGCATGTGTTTAAATTTATGCATGTGATTTTTCCCAATTACCTTAAATGTGTCCGCATACTTATAGGATTGGATTCTTAAATATTACATTGCACAAGTATGATTTCAAAACTCTGTTCTAGAGGAGTCCATTTTTAATGAACAAATTTTCCAAATCCAAGATAGATTTGCAGCTATTAACAACATCTATCTTTCAACCATAATGGGTAGCATGCATCAGAAAAGCATTGGTACCAACAAATGTGTGGAGATTTATTAATAGCTAAAATATGCTGTTATCTCTAACTTTCACTGTGTTCCCCATCCAGCCATAAACAAAATGTCTTTGTATAAATAAATATAGTTCTGTACACTGTATTCTGATAAATTATTAGACTTTCTAGTACATAAGAGGAATAAAGTCAGGTTACCCCTTCTATTATTCCATTTATAAAAAAACATGTTTAAAATGGCTTCTTCTTCTTTCAGCTTTTTCTCATCGATATTGAGTAATTTCCTTCCACACACTCATTTCCTGTGATCTGTCTTTCATGGCTAATTTATTAAATAAATGGAACTGCTTGATTCTCTGTTCTTGTAACACAGAACTTTGCTATTTATTGGTTTTATGCTGACTGTCTTAGGCCATCTGGGTGTTTTGTTTGACAGTCAGAGCCAGTCAGCACTGCAGCTGATGGTTGAGCTATGTACTAAAGTATTGCAGGGAAAAAGGGATAGGGGAAAAGATGGTTTATAATTCTCTTCATGTCCAAAGTTAAGAGACTGCTGGAAGGAAAGTCTAATTTTTATGAGGTAAAAGAAATGAGGATTTAAACTGGGATGCTTAACTATGAGAAGTTGGAAAAAATATTTAGCAGAGCAGCAGATGCTATTAAAGATGAACTCCGTAGCCCTGAGTTTTGATTAGGTGGAGAGCCTCCATGCACACAATTTGTTGTAAGTAGGTGGTGTGTATTTAAAAATCAGTCCTTAGGAATGTTTTTTCAACTGGCCTTCTGCCTGCCTTCAAAGATGCAAACACCTGCTAAAACTGATCCCTTCATTGGACCTCTTAAACAATCCAAACTCTGAGAGCGCAAGTATTAGATTACTTCAATGTGTGACTACTCACTTTGTGGTCAGGTGGCATGTGTTTATCCTGATGTAAGCAGCTCATGCATCTCAAGGTCCAAGAACAAGAGCTTGAGGTCAGAGTTGATGGAAGAGTAAAGAAAGACTATGCATACTTTTATTTACAGGGATGCTGGAACAGACCACATGCCTTTGTTATGGTATTCCAGGTGAGGAAGTCTGTCTCATGATGAGTGAAGACCAAGGTTAATTGAAAGGAGAGATGAGATCCATCTTCTAGCAGAGGGAGAGGAAGTTGAATCATTCCTCATGCACTGAGAAGTTTTCTCCAGGAGGTTGTAGGCCATGTAGCATGTTAGGGGATTCAGTCATTAGAGATATTGACAGCTGAGCATGTGATAGCAGAGAGAACCATTCAGTGACATGTCTACTGGTTGATCTTAGATGGCTTTTTATAAAAACATGCTAATGAGTACTAAAACATCCACGGCAGTTATGGTTAGGGCTAAGATTTTGTCATGGATATTTTTAATAGAAGTCATGGTCAGGTAACTGGTGATAAAGAAACATTTACAGAAGCCCGTTACCTGTCCTGGATTTTACTAAAAATACCCCTAATAAAATGTAGAGCTCAGCTGTGGGGTCCCCACACTCTTTGCAGATGTTGGGCAGCTACAGAGGCCCACGCTGAGCTGTAGTGGCCCTCTCCTTGTGAGGGCTCAGAGCTCCAGGGTCCCTCACCACCCGCAGGGGCCAGGAGGTCTTCCCACCGCACTTGGTGTCTGGGAGATCTGGGGTATCCCTGTGGCCTGCAGTAGTCAGGAGCTCTTGGGTACTCCCTTCAGCATCTAAAAGCTCCAGAGGGCCCAGTTGCCTGCATAGGGCAGGAACTTCAGGGGGGCTGCTGTGGAAATTGAGGTTTCACTGCCCACGGCAGCCCAGAGCTCCAGGTGCCCCAACCACCTGCAGTGGTTGGGAGCTCTGGAGGGCTTCCAGCATACACAGCAGCAGGACCCTGTGTCTCCCAGCCAACAGAGCTGAGTTCAGAGGTCACTGGCAGTTACGGATTCTGCAATCTTCATGGGGAAAAAAATTGTTGCCCTAGTCATGGTACATACAGTAGAACCTCAGATGAGCACCTCAGGAATGGAAGTTGTTTGTAATTCTGAAATGTTTGAATCTCTGAATGAAATGTTATGATTCTTTCAAAAGTTTACAACTGAACATTGAATAAAGCTTTGTAACTTTATTATGCAGAAAAAAGGCTGCTTTTGACCATCTTAATTTATCCATCTTTTAACCATCTTAGAAAAGCACAAAAACAGTTTATCAGATTTTTGTAATTTTTTTCCTTTATTTCTTTTAGTAGTTTAACACAGTACTGTACTGTATTCTCCCTCTTGGGCTCTTTTATTCTATTCTACTTTTTATTTATTGTGTTTTAAAATTTTGTAAGCCACTTCAAATATTTTAAATAGAGAGGTGGGGTAAAATATGTATTTTAAAATAAAATATAATACATATTTGCTTTTTTTGTTGCTGCTGCTATTGTTGGTTGCCTACTTCTGGTTTCAAATGAAGTAGTTGGTTGACTGGTCACTTTGTAACTCTGATGTTCAGAACTCTGAGACTCTACTATACTGGTACTGATATTAGAAAATAGGAGAGAGTTGTTGAATGATTAATTTAGATTGTCAGGGAAGACCAGAACTTCCATGGTGGCTTTCTTTGAATTGCTTTTAGTGCTCAGGAACAACTTGGCAGTGAAATTTGTGTCTTAATGCATGGTGCATGATGGAAAGTAGAGGAGTTTACATGTGTTAGGAATTGGTGGGGAACTTTATCCTGAAGCAATTGGCAGCATTTTATTTATACTGCTGGCACGCACAAAAATCTTTTTTTTTTAAATATTTAAACTAGGACATGAGGGAAAACTAATAGATATGGAGGAGTTCTTTCAAAGCTATAGCTTCACATTAATGGATACTTCCCTTCCTCCCTTTACTTCACAGATATCATGAGAAATGTAGTAAGCAGCTATAACCATATTTTTTTCACTGAGATCCAGTCATGTGAATTAAGAATGCCAGCACATCTTCATTATGACAAAAGCATACTCAATTGTCATGCTGCACTTACTGAACCAGTAGTTGAATCTCTCCTGTGTGTTGTTATGGTGTCCAGTATATGATGTCATGGCCCAGGGCAGTGAAGCATAGGTGGAGTCACCCAGGATCATTGTTGGCCTTTCAATATCTCAAATAATAATCTGGCAAATTGGAAAGAGAGCCCCTGCTTGTAGCTTTCTGAACAGTCCAGTGTCCTTAAAGATATGAGCGTCATGCATCTTCCTGGATCAGCCAACACTGATGTTGATAAAGTGTCCCTTGTGAACTCCTATACTCGCCTTACCATAGAAAAATAGCCCTTTCTGTTGAGGTACTCTGTGGCAAGATGGTCTGGTGACAAAATAGGGATATGTGTGCTATCAATCGCTCCACCACAATTTGTGAACCCCATTGCTTGAAAGTCATCCATTGTGTCCTGTGTTTTACCGAAAGTCACAGTCCTGTGTAGGAAGAGATGACTAATGGTTCTTCCTGTTTGAGTGACGACAACCCCACTGGTGGATTTTCTAAATGATTTCCCGCTGCTGGATAGTAATCTGGCATTGCAATTTTTCACCGTGTGATTGCTACTGCCTTCCCCACTGTAAGTGCAGCTTTTATTCTGATTGAGGGCTAGGGTAAGCTTGGCCCACCGATCCAGGAATGTGCCCTTAAGCAGCCAGTTCTACAGCCACTGCTCAGAATCCCAAGCATGTATTGTGATGTGATGTCACTATTCAGTGCTCATTTCTCAGGCCTGGAAGAGGAGTTCCACTGGATGGAGTGCTGTGAGTACCATCCATGATCATTAATTGGGTCTAGCTATATCTGACAGTAATCTAACAGCTTTTCTTGCAGCTCTGCAAATAACAGAGGATTGGGTATCCTGTTTTTGCAATGCTCATGACCATAATGCAGAGCTATGCAGGCTCCATCTTTCTGTTAGAGATGGCAGATATTGACAAGTTTCTTGTGGGTTTGTGGGATTTCCAAAAATTATGGTATAGAGTTACGGGGTAGAGAAAGTAGCATGAACCTGACCCCTCTATCCCAATCACCCCTGTATGACTTGTTTCTCCCCCACCATGCATTGCCAAAATTTCCCATAAATCAGTGTGCTGGATACTGGTGAGTTGCACACTGGATACCTACACATAGTGCATTGCACTATGCATTGAAACAAGCATTCCTGCTGAGTACTTCAGGGCCAATGTAGAAAGCCAAGTAAGCATGCGCACAAACGTTATGCATACTGTGATGACTTTATTCTGATGTAACTTGCAGTGATGGAAATTTGCAGTGTAGAACCCCCCTAAGGGCTGGTTTACTTTACAGAGTTAGGTAAGTTTAACTAGATTACTCAGGGCTGTGAAAAAAGTTATGCCTTTTACAATGCAATTACACTGAGGCCCAATTTGGCTTAGACAACACTAGGTTGACAAGTGTTTTATCAACCTAGCTAACTACTTGCAGAAAGGTGGATTTACTTCAGTAATAGAAGCACTGCTTCTGTTACTGTAGCAAGTATCTTCACTGCAGTGGTGCCATTGCAGTGTGTCTAATATAGACATCTGTTAGGGGTTTCATTAATACAAAACTGTGTAGCCAGAGAACAGAAATTAAAACTGAAATGAAGGAGATCCAAGTTGTTATCACAAGTATATTCCAGAGCAATAAACAAGGCCTCAAGCAGAGGAGTTAAGTAAAAGTGGTCAAGAATAAAGCTATACATTTCTGAATATTGTTTCAGGAAGCTTAAAAGCAAACCAATAGATGAGCTAGAATGCTTCGCTAAAAAAACCTGTATGGCGATTGATGTAATTGATGCATCTGAAACACGGGGAATGTCAAACTAGGGTATTTTATTGCATATTATAAACTGTGCTGGAAGCACACATTAGGTTGTGGTGGGGCAGCAACACTGTATCTGAAAGAGTATGTAGAAATTTAATCACATTAGATTTCAAGTGGAAAGTACCATGTAACAGAATCTGTATGCATACCAATTCCAAAACATCATAATAGAAATATAGTAGTAGCATTATACTATCAGGCTCTGAATCAGGAAAAACACATTAAAATGTACACTGTGGAGAAAACTCAAAGAGGATAACTAAATCAAATTCAAATGCAGTGATGGTGATTTTGACCCCCAGATCTTCACTAGCATCCCGTCTAAGCAAGATTTATAAAAGCAGTTTCTCAACACTTTGCTTCTTGGCATTAGTTCTAGAACACACAAGAGGAGAGGATACTCTTGACTTGGTCCTAAATAACATAAAGTTGCTTAGGAAGTAACCATAGCTGAAACAGTAAGTAATTGTAACCGCAATACCAAAGTGAGAGATCAAAGTCTAACATAAACATTAAACTTTAGAAGACTAAAGTGGAAAGGAACAAAATATTTTTTCAGGTAAAATGTAAACTGAAAGGTTAAGAGGAAAGGTTCTGGAGTAAATACAGATTGAACCTCTCTGGTCTGCAACATCCGTGGTCCAGCATGATTTTAATTGGCTGGATGTCCACTAATCATGGATGTGACCAACTTTCCCGCAGTCCCATAAAATTTATTTACAGCCACCATTCCTAGCTCTCAGTGTTCTGTGCTATTATTTAACTCTAATTTACACCTAAATGTCTTCTAAGAGCCCAGTAAGCAGTGGAAATGTTGGTAATGCTGCTAGGCAATATTGACATCCCATGGTTTGGCAAATTCTCTGGTTCAGCACAAGTCAGGTCCTGCGGGTGCTGGACTGAAGAGGTTCTATCTGGAGATGAAGATCTCAAAAACAAATACTCCAAATAACTAGGACTTCATAATCTTTATTCAATACTTCTGAAGGAATTCAAATATGGTGTGACCTGAGCGTCTAACATAAATATGTGCACTCATTAAAACAATCTACTATACTAGTGGATGAGGGAATAGCACATGTAATTATCTTTTAAAAAGGCTCTAGAGTGATCTCGGAATTAGATAGGAGTCCTTATTTCAGTACCAATTAGAGTGGCTGAAACAATAATTAGAACAATTTATAAAACACTTAGATCAGGAGAAGATAATGGGTTCCAAACCAACATTTATTTTGTGAATGAAAATTATGCCTTTCCAATTGCCTATGATTTCTTGATCATGTCAAAATTGTGGTATAAGGAGAAAAAAAGTTGATGTTAATTACCAGGGTTTTCAACAAGTCTCACAAAGTCTTGCACAAGAAGCTGGAAAGGAAATGAAGTAGCCATGGAGTTGCAGGACACGTAGTATCTTGGATTAGATGAAACTATCCAAGAGACAAAGAGAAAGCATAGCAATAAATGCTCAGTTTTCAAATTGCCAAAGGTTAAATAGCATACATATAGGATCCCGATGAGGACTCATAATTTAGAACACATTTGTTAAGGTTCTGGAAATGGAATGAACACCTAGTTTGCAAAATTTTACACGTTTAGTTATTTTAAGTTAGTCTAGATAAGATTTTGAGGGATGCAGACGGAGGGCCTAAAAACATACGCAAAAAATAGTCACCATGCTGGAAAATGAAGCTCAGCGTTGAAAAATTCTAGGTACTGCATCCTGGAGGAGTAATACACTCATGCAGTTCAATGGATTCTAAATTTAATTGTAAACTCTCAGAGAATGATGCAGCCTTCATTGTGGAAAGATCAAGAAAGACATCTGTTCAGTGCACAGAGGCGAGTCAAAAAGCAAACAAAATGTTAGGATGTATAAAGAATGGGAAAGAAATAATATAAGTTGGTACTAAGCCTTCACCTTGAGTAATATATTCACCTCACTTCAAAAGAACTTATGCAGAAACACTGAAAGACTTCTAGTTAGAGTAGTGGCAAAGAAGAATACTGTTTAGTTGACTGAGGGGAATAATAATAGTGGACTTAATTACTGTAATTGATTACATCACCTTGCTATTTCAGTCTTTCCACTGGCTCCCCAATTTCCATCACATCATATGCAAACTGATAGTGTTCATTTTAAAGACTTTCTTTGTTCTTCTTTATCATACAATAGTACCTTATGTATCACTAAGCTGTCAATCCCCATCTCTACTCAGCGAATTCAGACTTTTCATATTAAATAAAACAATAATTTGTTTTAAAAGACACACATCTTAAAGGTTTATGCCTCTTACTATCTACCTATGGTTAAGAAGGAATTTCCACTAACGATAGGTTATTCCAGATTAGATTAGGCAAAATGGAATACTAATTTGATCTATATAGCAATTTCTATGTTGTTTGCAGTGTTTTAGCTGAGTTGATCTCAGGATGAGAGAGAAAGTATGTCTTTTATTGGGCCAGCTTTTGTTGGTAAAAGAGAAGTTTTTGTATTATACAGCTTTCTTCAGTTCTGGAGAAAGTAACCAGAGTGTCTGAGCTAAATACAAGGTGGAACAGAATAGTTAAGCATAAAGGTTTCACACATACTGTAAGATACCATTTAAAATGAAGTGAGCAATAAAGAGTTAGCAGTTAAATTAATGTTACAAATTGTTGTGAATCATAAAACCTGGACTCTCATGGTTTGTAGAGTCCAGCAAAGCTATGAATTTAAGTTTCTGTGCTTATCTTTCGAAGTGTTGCACAGGTTTCCTTTGAGGATGAGGACTGAGAGGTTATATATAAGATTACTTTGTCAAAAATGTTGGTCATTGGGCAATACACAGTTTTTTTGTCTTTTTATCATTTTTCTATGTGAGTTCATTGGAGAGCATGGTGATTGTCTGGTTGCACTTACATAGTTCTTGTTGGGGCATTTGATGCACTGGATTAGGTATGCTACATCTTGTGATAAGTAGGACCTATTTAACTTGAGAGGTATGTTGAAGGTGTTACTTATCATCATAACAGTGGAGATATGTTTGCATGTTTTGCATATATTTGATGCTAGTTTAAGTTGGTGTGTCCTGGTGGGTGGGGAGCTTGCTTCTGATAATGAGTTTGGGTCCCCATCAAACATAGGTTGAAATTGTTGATATGGGTGCCCGTATAGGGTGGTATGTGACAACTAGAGTATGTGGTCAGTGGGAGTCCTTTTTCAGTGGGTGAAATCAGAAAATCACTCTGCTCTCCCATGAACTCTTAAGGCATTCCGTCTTTCTAGCATTTTTCTGTATCTCTTGCGGGCAAACACTTTTCACAAAGTGATCACTCCATATCTGACAAGTTGTCCTCAGAGGAAACCAGCACAACACCTTCAAAAGATGAATCTGTGAGCAGTGTTCCCTCTAACATATTCTATCCGTGGGCGGGTTGAATTTTCTTTTGAGTAGGTTGAAATTTCTTATGTGCAACACCAATATTGAGGTGTTGTGTGGATGTGCACCACCGGTACAAACAAAAACATGTTTGTATATATATTTTAAACAGTCCTCATGCGTGGAAGAATATATATTAAAACAAAGGATAGTTAGCACGGAGCAATGCTTACGATATTTAATATGAAACTAAATGAAAAAGAAAATTAACACTACCTGGGGAGTACATGTATCCTTATCCTTTCTAACAATTCAAGCTAGTAAACACACCACAATGCACGTTATCTAAACATAGCTGAGCTTTAAGATGCTAAACAAATGAGTCAATAGAAATAGTATTTTCAAGGAGAACATAACTAATTCAATATTTATTGACACTGGAAAGGAGAGTAAAAGGCATTCACTAAGGCGTATACAGTTTCTCTGGGGAATGTTTAGGATCCATGCTATACAAGAACAAGTGAAAGATATCTGTAAAAATCTGATAAAAGTTCTCCTGGTTTTAAACTTTCACTCTGTGGTGTGACACCAACTCAGAGTAGAAGGCCTAGAACAAATTAACACATGGCTTCAGGGTTTGTAGACAGATGCATGTTTCAAAAAGCTTGCAAATAAGTTTTCATCCTACAAAACAACTAGCATCACACCTAGTACTTGTTACTTCTGACTCTTAAGAGCCAGAACTCTACCACATATCAAAGTTCTGGCCTTAATGCAATACAATATACCATGTATTAATTAGTAACACAGGATTTAAAAAAAAAATCATTAAGATCAGAGTTTTAGATATCTGCAACACTCCAAAAAAATTCTGCTAAAATAATCTTTTCTTTCTTACCGTAAGCCATTAACATCTATGTAAACTTTGTTTGAAATGTAATCATGCAAATGCACGCACACACCCCACTTGCAGCTTGCTTTCCCTCCAACCCAGACAGAGAGGGCAGCAGCAAGTGAGTCAGGACACCCCAAACAAGCTCTCCTCCCATCTCCACCCCACTGCACAGATGCCAGCACCCACCCACCCACTTTCCCCCACCTACCTCTGTGCAGTCTGCTCCCCCCAGCCCAGCTGAGAGCTGGGATAAAATCCCTGCTTCTCAAACTTGCAGGCACAAACAGCCTGCCACAAACCAACTTGCCACCCCTCCTCCACCTCAGTCCAGGACACACAACACAACCCCTCCCCAGCTCCACCTCACCCCAATGCCAACACATACCCCCTTTTCCCCCTACCTACCTCATGCAGTCAGCCCCTTACCTCCCTCTTCTCAGTCCAGGAGGCTTGAGGAGAGGCTAAGTTTCTGCCTCTTCCTCTCTCTCTCTCTCTTTCCTGGCGCATTTGGGGCACTTCACACTCCCCTCTCCTCTACCTCCCCCCCAGCCAATTATTCCCTCCTCCTTTTCCTCCTCTCCTTCCCCTTCCCTCCAACCACTTTCCCCCTCCTTATTTCCCCTCCTTATCTGCTCTGGGATTTCCTCTGTTTCAAGCACACAGCAGCTCTGTTTGAAGCTGTTGCTTAGTGACATGCCCATCCCCCTGCCGGTCAGCTGAGTTCCCTGCCTGTGTGGGAGCTCTGAACCTCTGAGCAGGGCTCAGAAAACAGCTGTGCATCTGAGCAGTTTACAGGGAACTTTGCCTGTGAGCTTAAATTTGTATTTCTGCTGGACACTAAAAACTATAGACAAGAAACACTAGTTTTGTGGCTCATGACAACAACTTGTAATCATACCCTACTGCCTGCTAATCCTTAATTGCCCACTTCATTTTAAGTACTCTTCTACAGTATATGTAAACCCTTTATGCTTAACAGTCAGTCCTGCCTTATACTTATTTCAGACACTCTAATTATATTCTCCAAACATGAGGAGAAAGCTTATCCCTTCCAACTACAGAAATTGGTACAATAAAAAGTATTACCTTACCTTCCTATCTTTGACAATTTGTGTCAACCAGAGTAACTTCTGAGAACCAGGCCAGGAAAGAGGGCACATCTGAGCTCTTTGAGTGTTGGTAGAGGAGAAAATATTATACCAACCTGTCAGTAGAATGGTGTACTGATGGAACAATGTCATTGTTGAGTCCTTTGGAAACATTCCAGTTCCATTAACCATCTAGCAAAACAAGACATTCAGTGATATTTTAACATTGGGTGGCTTTACAGATTTGTCTAGCTCTCACCAAACAGCAGTGCTTCAGTAAACCAAATGGGCATCAAAAGTACAAACAGTATCTTTATTACATGTTCTCAAGTCTTGTACAAGGTAATGTTGTTAGATTTTTATTTTAAATTATGGAAGAAGCTGTTTCCAGTGGACAGTTACTTTCAACATGAAGGAAAAGGTACAAGTACTACTTCCTTCAAACTTTAGGATTATGTAAATTCTAACAAAACACTGCATTTCTGGAAGAAAAAGAAAAAAGTAGGTGACTGCAGCAAAGGACAAAGACAAAAAAGAGCCTAATTAAATTACCCAGAACTAGTCACTGAACTTCATCCATAATTTTTTTTTCCATATTTTGGGTTTCAGAAATGCTATACATAGACCACATATCAATCCTTTTATTTTTTTCCCCCTCCAGCCCTTATATATTGTAGTCCATTACCTACATTGAGCAGCAAAAATAATAGCTTAGCAATTACCCTTTGTATATCTGACATTTTTAAAGGAAACTAGCTTATTTCTTTTGTAGCAGGTATGCAAGTGCTATATAAATATATAAACATGTTTTCTTCAGGAATTACATGGTTTACTTGGGTTACAAGGAGAAAACACAATTCTAATGGTACTTAGAAATCAGTGTTGGGTGGTGTTTATTCTTTTCTTTACAAACCTGTTGGTGCTTGGGTTTTTTGGGGGAGAGAGAGGGAAGGATAAAGCAGTAGAAAAAATGCAGAGAATATATCCGAATATATGGGTTGTGGCAGATGAAGTGATGATTAGTATTTCTTTGATGAATTTCAGTAACTAAAGTTTGCATGTTTTGGGTTTGAGCTAAAACCCACTCAATGATATTTCAAAGCTGTTATGTTTTCTCCTCTGCATATGGTGTAGTAAATGGAATCACATAACATTTCCCATAAGCATTTGCATTACATATTTTAAAGCTCATGAGTTCTCAGTCTTTTCTTACTCATGATGCTTATGTTTACAAACTAACTTTGTGGAAAATATTTGAAAATATTAGTAAAGTGAAGATGTTATTGTCATTTCATATCTGTATTTTTCTTTTTTTCTTTTTTAATTTCAGGGGAATTTGCCTAAATATTCACACAATTCTCTGATGGTTCAAGCCATGAAGACTAACCTAACAGATCCAGATATACATGTGCTCTTCTTTGATGTAGAAGCTCTGATTATTCAGCTGCTGACTGAAGAAGCCTCTAGGCCTAATACTGCACTCATTTCCCCAGAGAATTTACAGAAAGCATCTGGCAGTTCTGATAAGGGGGGGTCTTTTCTGGCTGGCAAACGAGCTGCAGTGCTCTTCCAGCAAGTCAAGGAGACGATCAAAGAGAACATAAAAGAACATCTTCTTGACGATGAAGATGAGGATGAAGAATCAATGAGACAGAGAAAGGAAGACACTGACCCAGAATATCGCTCCAGTAAATCTAAACCATTAACCCTATTAGAATATAATCTAACCATGGACACAGCAAAGCTTTTTATGTCTTGCCTTCATGCCTGGGGTTTGAATGACGTTCTAGATGATGTTTGTCTTGATCGCCTTGGTATGCTTAAACCACACTGTTCTGTGTCCTTTGGTCTGCTATCTAGAGGAGGCCACATGTCTCTGATGCTTCCAGGATATAACCAGTCTATAGGCAAACTATCATATAGTAGTGTGGAAGTAGGAAGGAAAATGTCCATTGCAGAAGGACTGGGAAGAGGAACATACGGAGTATCACGTGCAGTCACTACTCAGCATCTCCTGTCCATTATCTCTTTGGCAAATACTTTGATGAGTATGACTAATGCAACTTTTATTGGAGACCATATGAAGAAAGGTCCAGTGAGGTATGAAAAGGGATCAGTTTCTTTACTTATCCTGTAATAACCTGTTTGCCTTTTGAGTTTTTAATTGTAAAACAAATATTTTTATTTTAGTCAGTTCTGTTGCTCTTTATAGCTTTGCACTCTTGAACACCTATTATAAGCACATTAGATGAACATGATATAGATATCCTTTGTTATACATTGTCGTGGGAGTTTTTTTTACACCAGTGTGACTTAATTGGTGTTTACAGAAAATAAAATGCTCTCACATATTTTGTATTAATTGTTTCTCAATAAATTTTAAATAGTTTATCAAATTCTAAATATATGAAAATTACACTATTTCAGTTATACTTGATGAGAAATTAGAACTACCTGTGAATCGATAATGAGCTGCAATTTTAATATTAACTAAAGTGTTTTGATGGGGCACTCTTTAAAATTCTTTTTAATGGGACACTTTACCCAGAATAAATACCTTTTGGAAAATAAGCTTTGATTTTTATTTTCATTTTATTTTCAGGCCTCCTAGGCCTGGTACTCCAGAGTTGTCTAAAGTGAAGGCTTCCCCTCCAGCTTCCAGTCATGCAGCTCAAGGACAAATTAAGCAAGGTAAAATTAAAGTGAGATAACTGACATGACATCTTGCGTCTAGTCTGAAATGGTAGCTATGCTGTAGTGTTGATAATATTGTATTGGTTTCTTCCAGCACCCTGTACTCAGTGCCACTGGTACTGTTTCCATCAGCGGTGCCAGTCCCTGCCTTGTTTTAGGCAACTGAGTCAGACTGGTTACTTGCTCACTCAGGACTGGCTCCTTGTTTATCTCCAGAAACCCAAGTTTGCGATCTTTCTTCTCCTGCTATCCATCACCCCAACCCACATTAGGGACGGTTTATGGAGTACTGTACAATTATAAGAGATACATGAGGTTCCAAATAGTTACCCAATAAGCTATCCTCCCTTCATTATCTCAGAATGACTGGCTTATTGCTCTGGGCCTTCAGGATGCTTATTTCTATGTGACAGTTCTCCCAAGTCCCAGAGCATTTTTCAGCTATCATGGTGTGCTGCCATTTTCAGTACACAGTCCTCGGTTTGATCTGTCTTCTGCATCCCTGTTTTTGCCAAAAGTATGGTTGCGGTGACAGAGTACCTCAGGAAAAAAGGAAATGCATGTCTTTCCATATATTTCAGGGACATGTCCAGGACAGAAGTCCTTTTTAGGTATACATTACACTTTGCTTACTCAGCCCTCTGGGTCTCATCCTAAACACCAGAAAGTCAGTCTTGGGTCCCACTCCAAAACTGAGATTCATTGAGACCCTAATAAACGCTGACTTTGAAAGTGCTTCTGCTGTCCAACTGTTTCCAGTCTCGGTTTGCAGCCTTAACCTTCCATAACATAACAGTTTGCATGAGCCTGAGGCTCTTATGCCTCATTTCTGCCTGTATGCCAGGGTTTCATTACACAAATCTCATTCAGTGCACCCTTGCCCTCTACATGTGGACAAGGGCTGTTGATCCAGGGGATGGGTTGCTTAACCCCTCTTTTCCTAAGCTTCACTCATCTCTGAGGGAACTGTTTTCACATGTTGGGTGTCAGATAATGTCTGGCCTTTGTTGTTGTTAGTACTAAACCCTTTGGGCTTTGCCTTGTTTGTGTCATATGCAAACCTTATGACATGACAGGCAGTCTCCTTACAGATCTCTAAGTGGATAACTTCCTGCATTGAAACTGCTTACAAAACAGCTTCTGCTCTGTTCCCTTCATGAGTGCAAGCTCATTCTACAAAGGTTCAAGCTACATCAGTAGCACTCTTAAATGGCGTCTTGATACTGGACATTTGCAGGGCTACCACATGATTATCATTACATGAATTTACAAATCATTATGCCATTACCACGGCACAGGAGCAGATGCAAGCATTGGAAAGGCAGTCTTGCAGGCCTTGTTTAAATAGAACCCTAGATCCACCTTTTGTGGGTACAGCTTGTGCGTAACCAAATGGAATAAATAGCTGCATCTATTCGAAGAAGAAGAATAATTACTAACTATAACATTGTTCTTCGAGATGTTTTGCAAACATATCTTCCATGACTCACCATCTGTTCATCTGTTGCACATGTGTGTCAGAGTCTAGTCTCTGGGTATTTGGGGCAAAGTAAATTGGGGGGTGGATGGGCAGTGCAGTCCTATAAGCCTGGGGAGGGGCTAAGGCTAAGAGGCATGAACACTGGCCCAGTACGGGTGTATTAGGCAAAATTCTCCACCTCTGGTGCACTGGGTACACACAAACATAATTGCAATACATGTGTGCATCACATTTTGAACAACAGTTACAGTAAGTACAGTAAAACTCCAGTAGTCCTGCATCCAATTGTACAGCACTCTCGATAGTCCGGGAACAAAATGACAAGAGCCTAGTGAGTGAGCTTCAGCAAAAAACGAGTTACAAGGCAGCAGCGGCAGCAGCTGAACCAAGAGAAACCGGACGGGACCGAGTCAGACTGCCACTGGCATTGTGTGACGCTGGACAGTGCTTGTGCTACAATAAAAAGGGTTAAAAACACTTTATATCAGTGGTTCCCAAACTTTTCGGCATCACACCCCCTTTTTGATTTTTGAGAAACCCTCACACCCCCTCCTCCCCCCAAAAAGCAGCAAAACTTGGTGTGGGATTGATGGGGGTGTGTGTGGCTGGGTCACCTCGCATCCCCCCCTGGAATTGCTTCATGCCCCTCCAGGGGGCACACCCCCCAGTATGAGGACCCATGCTGTATATAATGTGTGTGTGTATATATATATATATATGTGTGTGTGTGTGTGTCTATATATATAAATAAATAAATAAATAAATAAAATAGCTTATAGTACCTCCTGATAGTCCAGCATATTTGATAATCCGGGGCACCACCTAGGTCCCAAAGGTTCCGGATTATCGGAAGTCTACTGTAACCGTTTCTGTTGTCATTGTGCTACTTTCTTTACAATCTAGCTGAATCAAAAAAGCCATGGATTTGCTTTACGAATTGAAAACCTACTAGGCAGGAGAGAGAATTTGTATTTCTTCACTTAGTGCTGGTATTCTCATCTTGGACACAAAAAGTGAGGGTTTTTTCTTTGAAGGGGAAATTTGCTAGATAGCAACATTTGTGAATTTTAATTCTTTTGTTAAGCATTAATGTTTGGCATTATTTTCATTGGATAACAAGACCTTGACTCAGCTTAACTTCACAACTTGGACGCATAAATGTACTCAGAACTTGAATGTTGTAGGTTCAGGGCCATAGTTAGTTGGAAAGAAAAGGTTAATGAACAAATAGAGTTTAATGGCAAAATGATGGTAACAAAAAATCCAGATTAGTTGACTATCAGTTAGTGTTATTGGGTCAAGACATCTCCCCCTGTTTCATGCATTTACTTTCCTTCCAAATTTAAAAAAATGTTTTTAAAAAGAGCTCAGGAAAGATATTAAAGAAGTTATATATTTGGTATGGCTCTTATCCAGTCATTTTTCATCCAAATGGCAGGCATAATTATGGTGGTAAATAATATGTTTAATGAGATCAGTTGGGAAATGAATTGCATTAGAATGTGATCTGCAAAAATGAAATTGACGGTGCCAAATCCTGTGTAGCATATCAGGTTCAGTTCTTTCAATGGTCATTTTCAACTTTCATTTTGTAGTGTGGGTTATAAGTATAATTAATTGACATCTCTCTTTCCTGCAAATTAGATTTATACATTTCTTCATGGGAAGTTGAATTCTGATTTTCTCCATGTTTCTATTTAGTATCTTTCATTTTTGGGTGGTATGTATAGGCAGTAGGTTAAAGTCAATATTTTTCTATCTAATTATCCCTATATGTGAGATGCATCGTGTCTTCTAGTTGATTTCTTTCACTATTTTTTCTGTTCCTTTTTTTTTAAAGATCAATTAGTATAAGTGCAATTAGTGTACATTGTGGCATGTTTGATCTCCATCACTTTGACCAGTATCTGTCCTGAGACCAGTGGAGTCTAATGTCATTGGGCTATTTAAGCTGGCTGTTGTAATGTCCAGTTACCGTGATTGATATAAATAGTGACATTTGGAGGGTGCTATCCTAAGAAAATGAACAGATACTTTTCAAAGTCAATTACCAGATAGTTGAGTTTTTAAAAAGTGTAGAGGTTTTTATATTCTGATAAATCAAATTCAGGGTTTGTTGTTTTACCATATGCAGTGTATTTAATTTTTGTTTAGATGAAATAAAAAGTTGGTAATTTATACTAGTTGCTCTTTCACTTTACACGTGCCATCATGATGTGTTCACGTGGAAATTATGGGAAAAAGTAGTTTTGATGCAGATGTCCTTACAGTGACAAAAGATGTTCATTGCATGAAAAGCAAACATACCATTTAGAAGACAATGCTTAATCTGTTCAGGAGCCTGAACCTATTGTTGTTTTGCAATGGAATAAAGGAGAGGGATTAATTTGAAGATGCTTGTGCATGACATATGGTAATATCTCTGTAGGAAGGAAGTGTCACATAGTGACCTCTAAATCCTAACATTGACCTCTGCTTGTACAATATGTGTGCCATAAGGTTTGCCTATCTTTTCATATGATAATTTGAGTCATGGAACATTAGTGGGACTATACTGTTTATTACTAGTTTTGGGCTGCCTTTGCACGAAGAAATTAAGTTTACAAAATGGTATTTCGAAGACTGAGTTACTTTAACTTATCAATTACAGTTTTGTACAATGTTACATGAAAAGTGACATCTAAAGGAGTAGTTCTAGTTAATTATAAAGTATACATTTAATATGTTCACGTGGAGGTTTATGCTACAGTTTATTTATATAGGGCTTTATTTAGCCTATTTTTAAAATGGCTTTAATAGTTTCAGACATTTAAAACTAGTCTAAGAACTAAAATTGTAGGAAGCACTCTTTCAGTGGTAATGACTTATTAGATAGAACACCATGTTATAGGAGTATTTATTTCTAGTTTTTGTAACTAGAACTTTAATAGGAAATATCAGATCCCTTAGTTTTGGGAATAAACTTCTTTTTAAAGTGGCATATGTGGTGTTTTTAATTTCATAGTTATGATTTGAGTTTTGGGTGCATTTAGTTGATGTGCTGTGTAAAACTTAATTAATGCTATATTTTAAAACACATTTGAAATCCCTTAATTTACAATGACACTTGTCAATTCCAAATGTGCAAGTCTATGATAGTATCTTTGAATTTTCTGCAACTGCATGTCTTTCTGTCATTGATGTTACACTTCTGATAAAACCTAGAATATTTTTATTTTATAGTTGATATAGTCACAGTTTATCTGTGTTTTCTTTTTTTCATTTTTCAGTAATACTAATCAGTTTTTCAGAAATGTCTATCTTCATTTTCCTCTCTCTTTTTTTATTTATTTATTTTTTTAAAATTTCTTCTTCTTTCCTTTGCAAGTTGCTCCTGCTGTTTCTTCTAGTACTGAAGCTGATCGCTCTGGTTCTGACCCTGCTCCTACTTTACATAGCTGTTTCTTAGTAAATGAAGGTATTCTCTCCATTTTCTATCTACTCGTCATTTACTTACATCTAATGATATTAACATAGTTATGACATGACTCTTTAATCTGCATATGTATTTGTTTTGAGAGATACGAAGACAAGTTTCATTTTGCAATTTTGATAACTGATGCTGGGTAAAAATGTTGACAAGGATTAGTTTTAATTCATATTTCCTGAATTTTGTCAGTCATGTTTACTTGAAGTCCATAAGACTTGTTTAAAGACAATATTTCTATCTGAAACATCTTTTAATTAAAAATGAGACTCATTTCAGTGTTTCTCAGGGGGAAAACATACATCTTTAAGGTCAAACAAACTGGGACTGTGTTGCACTGGGAAGGGAAGCAACTTCTAAAGTTGATTGGCCCTCAAAGGATAACTTCATGCTAACCCAACTGCTCCCACTACCTTATATAGGCTTGGAGGCACCTTGGATGGTCCCAACTAAGGATATAAAATCCCAGTTAATCAGTTAACATTTACTGTGTAATAGTTAATTGATTTAAGCAGGATCCCAGGTTGGGGACTGCCTCAGTCCCCAGCTTGCAGGGCTCCAACTCCCAACACGGCACAGGGTAAGGAACTGTTCCAGCCTCCATTGGTTACTGATTAACTGGAACAGGTTAGCATCACCTCTTAGGGGTGATGCTAATCTGTTAACCTTTCACATACCTAGACAACTTTGGCTATATATGGATTTTGCATTCTGAAGCCATGAAACCATTTTAAAATGTTTTTATACCCTTATTATAGGGTTTTGCAATAGATTAGTTTCTCTGTGGATATAATTTCTGTTTTACAGTTTGCAATGATATGAATATCAAATTCATAGTGTAGATTCCTGAGAACAACCATTAGTGTGAGTATATTTAGAGCCCTGCATGGATACAAAATGTATATCTGCATCTGTATATGCAAAAATGAGCCCCAGCTACCCACATCCGTGGATGAGATTACTTGCGGACATAAAGTGGATTTCTGCAGAATTACAGGGCTCTAAGTATGTTTTGTCATTTCCTAAACTTCAGTACTACAGAAGTTCTTTATAATACCAGTGTTACACGGTCTACATTATGAACAGAAGGCTGAAAAATATTATTTAAGAACAAAACAGAAATATTGGAAGTGATAGGAACACAACGATTTTCTACAATGATTTAACTTTTTTGGGTTTTTTGTTTTGTTTTTGTATTCATGTAATTTTAAAATAGCTGGACTTAAATTGTTTGACTGAGGAAAAACCAGTTTTCAAAATGTTGCTTCTGTGTGAAGAACTTTTAAAGGAAGTGTCCACCCAAATGGAATTTTTATGATTAATTTATAAATTACATACAAGCATTTCCTAGCTATGGGGCTAAGTGCTGTTATGCTAGCCACAAAGTCCTTAAGGATGGAGTTTACTTCGGTGCTCCTGTTTTCAAGTTCTAATAACTATTACCTTTATCTATTACCTTTTAAAGATGGAATTTCTTTTGATTTTTCTTTGTGGGAAAGCTTGAAATTGTTTGTGTACATTTTGATGGTATCTATAAAGGAAGAAAGATCATTAACCACTGTAAATGAAAAAAGTTAGATTCCTTTCCATACATAAACAACTCCTAGAGTTTACAAAAAAATAAAATAAAAATCAAACTTGGCATAGGTCAAGACCTTGATCAAAAATTCATTTTTCATGGTGGACTCCTGAACTGCTAGAGAGCCCCATTGTCTTTTTACCCACTTAATCAATTGAGAGAGGATCTTTTTCTATAGTAAAGACTACAATTAAATAAATTGTACGTCAAATAAATTCTAAACATTCTAAAATGCCATATTGTGCAAGTTGGATATGCTTATTTTTACTAACTTTAAAAAAAAAATAGAAGGTATAATGCTTCAGAGTGTTATGGTATGCATATATGTCTGAAATGTTACATGTTGAAATAAGGATGTAAATGAACAAGTCAAGCTTTTATGCAAATACTGAATTGTATGTATATTCTACTTTCATTTGTTGGTAGGTCGCTTTTAACTGGCGCCTTTTCTGTTTGTTTGTTCTTTAAAAAACTAAAAATGATATTCCAAAAACAACATATGCAGTATTACTGCTAAAACTTTACATGATAATTGACTGGAACCTGGACATATTGCATTTGAATATTAAGGCATTAAGCCATGTAAAGTAAAACAAATTATAATGTATATACAATCCAGCTGACTTGCATGGCCTTTGAATTTTGTAGTGCTTCTTAAAATCTCCGCCTCAATGTTGAATAAATTCATGGATTTCATTTTTTTTTTTTTTTGGTTTTGCATGGATTGTTTATATAATCCTTAATTCAGTAATACACTTAAACACTTTCTTATGTCTCAACACATTTTGAAAAATTTTGTGGAATAAAGACTATAATGTAGATTATGGCTGAGACCCTGGTTCTCAGTGTGCACTGGGACACATGCAGGTAGACCTCAACCTAAATCAGTGGGGATCTGAATGGGTGTAGGGATCTGACCTGTTAACTTTTTTTTAAACAAGATCTTAGCCTTAGAGAGCCAGTTCACTTTGTGGAATTGGTAGTAGGGTGTAAAAGGTTAACTGGTGAGCCTCACCCTTAACAGGTGGGGTGTACCAGTTCCAATTAACTGATAGGGGCTGGAACAGTGGGAACCCACTGGAGCAACCCATTTCTGGTGGGTGTGGCTGGTTCCCCTTTACTTCCACCCAGGTTACATTTTTAATCACATTTTTACATCCCTACTTGGTAGTGGAAGCTCAATATGTGCTGTGAAGGCTTGATCCAATGTCCACTGAAAAGTGTGGAAAGATACCCATTAATTTCCATGCCTCTGGGTCAAGTTCTATGTCGGGTTTAACCTTAGATTCCCATGACAGAGGGGAAAAGAATTCTGTTCTGCTTCAGATGACAGTGACAAACAGATGGCATGTTTTTAGCTGACACAGCCCTCTTTTGATCTCAGCAAAGAGATTTAAATATACATGACATCTGTAGTAGTAACTCTTCTGTGGGATTTTTGTTTTGTTTTGTCTTTTTTTTTTTTTTTTTTTTTTTTTTTTTTTTTAAAGCTGGATTTTGTTGTGGCTTCTTACTAGTATATAACATTTTGTGTGCTGTTGCAATTGACAAACTTGTCTGAATTTGACTTAGATCAGAGATTTACTTGTGTATTTGGCAATAGCAATGTTATTCTTTATGTAAAAATATCTGCCTTGCAGGAAAAAAGTATTGCATATTATTTACCAAGACACTGATGTCATCAGTGAGAGGTATGACTGGAGCCTGAATATTATCTAATAAAAGTGCACATCCCAACTCAGTGGCTAGAGTAAACCAAAAATATTTGGAATGCATTTAAATAAAATTCTCATATTTTGATCTTAAAATTGCCTATGTGTATTTATGCTTGTTTTTAACATTTTTTTAACAGGATGGAGTCAACTAGCTGCTATGCATTGTGTTATGCTCCCTGACCTGTTGGGACTGGAGAAATTTAGACCTCCTCTTCTTGAGATGCTAGCTCGCAGGTGGCAAGACCGATGTTTGGAGGTAATACTGAGTTGTAAATTGCAAAATAAAGGGATCTGCATGTGATACAGCATTTAAATTCTAAAAAAGGCATAAGCTTCATTATTGGATAACTAGCCAATTAGCCCGTCGTAAGATGGGATTTTCAGGTCTCTCCTCCACGTCGGTCTTCTCTCCTGAGCCTCTGGGGTGTCTGTCTCTCCCTCTCCCTCTCTTTCTCTTCTCCTCCCCCTTCTGCCTCTCACTGGGGGACCACGGAGCCCAAACAGCCGTTTGGGCTCCGTGCTCCCCGTGCTGCATGGGGAGCGCAGAGCCCAAACAGTCGCTTGCGCCGCTTGCTCCCACGCGGCGGCCCGGCTGAGCAGTGCAGAAGTCATCCAAGCGCCACTGCGGGAGGCAAAGGGGGGCCGGGCGGAGACAATACCAATAATGAGCATCAGGAGGATACAGGATGGGTTAAAGAGGATTACAAGGGAAAACAGGAATGGCAAGGACTTGCAGCTAGAGGAAGCAAGAGATAGACCAGAGAATCGCACTGTCACTAGGAAAAGGCAGGTCTACGTGATTGGGGACTCCTTATTGAGAAGAATAGATAGGCCTGTAACTAGAGCGGATCCAGAGAATAGAAGGGTGTGCTGTCTGCCAGGTGCTAAGATACGGGATGTGGAACTGAGGTTGAAGAGGATTATTAAGGGAGCAGGAAGGAATCCATTGATCATCCTTCATGTAGGAACAAATGATACGGCTAGATTCTCGCTGGAACGAATTAAGGGAGACTATGCTAGGTTGGGGAGGACGCAAGCAAATTGAGGCTCAGGTGATCTTTAGTGGCATTCTGCCTGTTCCTAGAGAAGGGCAACTAAGATGTGACAGGATTATGATGATCAATAGATGGCTTAGGCAGTGGTGCTATAAGGAGGGCTTTGGGATGTATGGTCACTGGGAGGCATTTATGGACAGAGGACTGTTCTCTCGGGATGGACTTCACCTAAGTAGGGAGGGAAATAGACTTCTAGGATGGAGGCTGGCTCAACTGATTAAGAGAGCTTTAAACTAGGAATTTGGGGGAGACGGTTGGGAGATGTTCAGGTAATCTCTACGCCAGATTTTAACACTGAGAGGGAGGAAAACAAGTAAGAAAGGATATAGCTGGGGTAGGAGAATGGACATAAGGAGGAAGGGTAGGGTGGATACTAGTCTAATAGGTCATATTGGAGGTACAACGTCCGTGCCAAATTGGGTAAAGAATGTGAGTGAGGCCAAACAGCAAAACTAAGATGTTTGTACACCAATGCGAGGAGCTTAGGTAACAAAATGGAGGAACTTGAGCTATTGGTCCAGGAAGTGAAACCAGATATTATAGGAATAACAGAAACATGGTGGAATACTAGGCATGATTGGAGTACAGGTATTGAAGGGTATGTGCTGTTTAGGAAAGACAGAAATAAGGGTAAAGGTGGTGGAGTTGCATTGTATATCAAAGATGAGGTAGATTGTAAAGAAATAAAAAGTGATGGAATGGAGAAGACAGAGTCTGTTTGGGCAAAAATCACATTGGGGAAGAAAACTATCAGATCCTCCTGGGATAGTGCTTGGGGTGTGTTATAGACCACCAGGATCCAATTTGGATATGGATAGAGACCTCTTTAATGTTTTTAATGAAGTAAATACTCATGGAAACTGCGTAATCATGGGAGATTTCAACTTTCCAGATATAGACTGGAGAACAAGTGCTAGTAATAATAATAGGGCTCAGATTTTCCTAGATGTGATAGCTGATGAATTCCTTCATCAAGTAGTTGCTGAACCAACAAGGGGGGATGCTATTTTAGATTTGGTTTTGGTGAGTAGCGAGGACCTCATAGATGAAATGGTTGTAGGGGACAATCTTGGCTCGAGTGATCATGAGCTAATACAGTTCAAATTAAATGGAAAGATAAACAAAAATAAATCTGAGACTAGGGTTTTTGATTTCAAAAGGGCTAACTTTAATAAATTAAGGAAATTAGTTAGGAAGTTGATTGACTAAAGAAATTATGGATCTTGAGGTGGAGGAGGCCTGGGATTATTTTAAGTTAAAGTTGCAGAAGCTGTCAGAAGCCTGTATCCCAAGAAAAGGGAAAAAATTATAGGCAGGTGTGTTAGACCAAGCTGATGAGCAAGCATCTCAGAGAGGTGATTAAGAAAAAGCAGAAAGCATATAAGGAGGGAAGACGGAGGGATCAGTAAAGAAAGCTACCTTATTGAGGTTAGAGCATGTAGGGACAAAGTGAGAGAGGCTAAAAGTCAGGTAGAGTTGGACCTTGCAAAGGGAATTAAAACCAATAGTAAAAGGTTTTATAGCCATATAAATAGGAAAAAACAAAAAGAAGTAGGACCGCTAATTACTAAGGATGGAGTGGAGGTTAAGGATAATCTAGGAATGGCCCAATATCTAAACAAATACTTTGCTTCAGTCTTTAATGAGGCTAATGAAGAGCTTAGGGATAATGGTAACATAACAAATGGGACGAAGGATATGGAGGTAGATATTACCATATCCGAGGTAAAGCCAAACTTGAACAGCTTAATGGGAGTAAATCGGGGATAATCTTCATCCAAGAATATTAAAGGAACTGGCACATGAAATTGCAAGTCCATTAGCAAAAATTTTTAATAAAACTCTAAACTCAGGGTTGTACCATTTGACTGGAGAATTGCTAATATAGTTCCTATTTTTAAGAAAGGGAAAAAGCGACCGGGTAATTACAGGCCTGTTAGTTTGACATCTGTAGTATGCAAGATCTTGGAAAAATTTTGAAGGAGAAAGTAGTTAGAGACATTGAGGCTAATGGCAATTGGGATAAATTACAACATGGTTTTACAAAGGTAGATCGTGCCAAACCAACCTGATCTCCTTTTTGAGAAGGTAACAGATTTTTAGATAAAGGAAATGCAGTCGATTTAATCTACCTCGACTTTAGTAAGGCATTTGATACAGTACCACATGGGGAATTATTGGTTAAATTGGAAAAAATAGGGATTAATATGAAAGTTGAGAGGTGGATAAGCAACTGGTTAAAGGAGACTACAGCGGGTCATATTGAAAGGTGAACTGTCAGGTTGGAGGAAGGTTACTAGCGGAGTTCCTCAGGGATCAGTTTTGGGGCCAATTTTATTTAATCTTTTGTTGCTGACCTTGGCACCAAAAGTGGAAGTGTCCTGATAAAATTTGCGGATGACACAAAGTTGGGAGGTATTGCCAATTCAGAAAAGGATCGGGATATTATACAGGAAGATCTGGATGACCTTGTAAATTGGAGTGATAGCAATAGGATGAAATTTAATAGAGAGAAGTGTAAGGTTATGCATTTAGGGATTAATAACAAGAATTTTAGTTATAAGCTGGGGACACATCAGTTGGAAGTAACGGAGGAGGAGAAGGACCTCGGAGTCCTGGTTGATTATAGGATGACTATGAGCCGCCATTGTGACATGGCTGTGAAAAAGGCTAATACGGTCTTGGGATGTATTAGGCGAGGTATTTCCAGTAGGGATAAGGAGGTGTTAGTGCCGTTATACAAGGCATTGGTGAGACCCCATTTGGAATACTGTGTGCAGTTCTGGTCTCCCATGTTTAAGAAGGATGAATTCAAACTAGAACAGGTACAAAGAAGGGCCACTAGGATGATCCGAGGAATGGAAAACCTGTCTTATGAAAGGAGACTCAAGGAGCTTGGCTTGTTTACCTTAACCAAAAGAAGGCTGAGGGGGGACATGATTGCACTCTTTAAATATATTAGAGGGATAAATACCAGGGAGGGAGAGGAATTATTTAAGCTTAATACCAATGTGGACACAAGAACAAATGGATATAAACTGGCTAGTAGGAAGTTTAGACTTGAGATTAGACGAAGGTTTCTAACCATTAGAGGAGTGAGGTTCTGGAGCGGCCTTCCAAGGGAAGTAGTGGGGGCAAAAGATCTATCTGGCTTCAAGATTAAACTAGATGGGTTTATGAAGGGGATGGTTTGATGAGATAACATGATCTTGGTAACTAATTGACCATTCATTATCAGTGGTAAATAGGTCAATGGAGGGATGATAGGAGTTACTATAGAGAACTTTCTGGGTGTCTGGCTGGTGAGTCTTGCCCACATGCTCAGGGTTTAGCTGATCGCCATATTTGGGGTCGGGAAGGAATTTTCCTCCAGGGTAGATTGGCAGAGGCCCTGGAGGTTTTTCGCCTTCCTCTGTAGCATGGGGTACAGATCACAGCTGGAGGATTCTCTGTATCTTGGGGTCTTCGAACTATCTGAAGGCTTCAGTATCTGAGATATAGGTGGGAGAATTATTCTAGGAGAGGGTGGGTGAGATTCTGTGGCCTGCATTGTGCAGGGGGTCAGACTAGATGATCATAATGGTCCCTTCTGACCTTAAAGTCTATGAGTCTATGACATTCACGGCCAGGGGGCGGGGCCTGGAGCTGCTGTCACGCCACACATCACCGCCCTGCCCCCCTTCGCCTCCCGCCGTGGCGCTTGGCTGACTTCTGCGCCGCTCAGCCGGGCCACCGCAGGGGAGGAAGCGGAGCAAGCGGCCGTTTGGGCTCCCCCGCGGCGGCCTGGCTGAGCAGCGCAGAAGTTGGCTGAGTGGCGCAGAAGTCAGCTGAGCGCCACAGCGGGAGGGGAAGGATGTGACTCAGGCAACAGCGCCGCCCAGAGGCAACAGCCAGCATTTCAATGTTAGAGTCACAGACATTGGGCTACTATATATATGATGGTTAGTATATTTTGAAATAGCAGGTCAGCTTTTACACAAATACTTGGCCTCCCTATTTTAAACAGTATTTGGATTCAAATCTGCTTAAAATCTCATTAAATTAAAATGTTCAACTTCATTTCTATTAAGAGTTGCTGAGATATTATAATTTCTGGAGTGCATTTACAATAGTCAGAAAGTGAGTTGGCCCCTACTATTTGAGAAATGACTAGCTGGCATTAACAACAACCTATGCTGTTGTAGAGTCAAGGGGAAGGGAATTGATCGTGCAGCTTTAAACTAAATGAAGACTAGAGCTGGGACACATGTTGTAGAATATAAGCCATCTCCTAGTTTAACTGGTGTATGGTTTGGGCCTGAAGTATACTTTGTGCAAAAGCACTGGCAGATTTCTGTATTTCTGAATAGTTGCCCTATTATTAGATATTATTTAATGTGTTCATGTCCCCTGAAAACACAAACACTTTCAAAAATAACTGAAATTTTCCTCATCTGTAAAGGTTGGGTAGCTAGAACACTTGAGTTGGCTGTCAGGAGGTGAGGGGTGTAGTCACAGTTCTGTCAATGATTTCTTGTTTAATCTTGGACAAGTCAGTTGGACAGATGGTATCTGATACCAGCTGTAAATGTATATGGCAAGCCTTACTTTTATTATTAAATGCTTTGACATCTGTGAATATAACTTCTGAGATTTACATTTTAAAATATTATTTTGTATTTGTTGGTTTTATGGTTTTTTCTTCAAAATGAAAATCTTCCAAAAATGTCCTCCACTCTTATTGCACAGCTGTCCAGATTACATACTAAATGAGCAAAAGCATCATTTTAACATAATGATTTTTTTTTTTTTAAAGGAGTGGTTTTTTTAATTTTTAATTTCAAGCTTGGTTGACATTGGAAAAGTATTTTGGGACAGCATAGAGGAGAATTCTAGAGCAATCTCTCTCTTCTCTCTATTTCTAAGTAGTTGTAACAAGTCCATAATTAATTTTCCTTTTAACATCTTTCAAAAAAAAAAGTCTGATTTCTTAGATCAGTTGCTAAATATCATGCTCTTCAAACTCAGGACTTAGTTATAAGCTCCTTGAAGTTCATACTTCTGCTCGAGAAGGCAAGATGTAAGTAGAGCAGCTATGTGATTTGTGTAGCATACCTTCCTGATCCCAGCTTCAGCTAGGAGAAGCAGGGACTCAACTTTGACTTGGTGGCACAACTATGCGATACCCATGTTGGATTCGTAAATTTTCTTTTTAACTTAGATCTATGGTTGGTATTGTAAGTATGTAATGGCTAGATGATTTTCCAGTTACATTTTAAAAATACTTGTAAATATTATTTGACAGTTGAGTTTTTATGACATTCTGATTGACTTTGTAGGTAAGGGAAGCTGCCCAGGCCTTATTGTTAGCAGAACTGAGAAGAATTGAACAGGTAGGGCGGAAGGAAACAATTGATGCTTGGGCTCCATATTTACCGCAATACATTGACAGTGTTATATCACGTGAGTACTCTCTGTTTATCTTGAAATTAATTTTGTTAAAATATATAATTTAAGGAAAGTGTATAAAAAATATGAATACTGGCACAAACCAGTCTTGTCATATCTGTTTAACGAAATCCCCAAATTTGGGTCATTAGCTGGCTGAGTAATCAAACTTTTCTCTTTATGAATGATCAGTTTCACATTTACAGATGTGTGTTATTAATATTGTCCTTTTGAATTCTGTGGATTTTTTTTTTTGTGTGTGCATGTTGCTTTATAAAGAAGGAGGAAAAAAAGATGGAGGTCCAACCTGTACAGTCTATTCCTAATCTAACATCTCTGTAAAACATCAATGATATTTCTGCAGCAATGTGTTACTGGGGGTAACGGAACCTTCACATTTGATATTATTGTAAGTTTACAGGAATTCCCTTTAGCATCAGTGCTGTTTCATTATAGTATTTTATTAAAGATAATATGAATTTGTGTTATGTCGACTACTGAAAAGGCATTATAATTTTGTGAAAACAGCAATAATTTCCTATAATCAAATAGGTACACAGTTTATGGCACAGGTATAATTTAATTCACTGCTAAAATCTGTAGCAGTAGAGTACACCAGAATTTAGTCTGCATTAATCCTGGAGATTAAAAATATGAACTAAGAAGTCTTTTTCCATTAATAATTTCTGTATCAACATTTCACAAAAGATTAGAACAAGGAATGAAGGAGCGTCTAATTAGAAACTACAGGAAACATGTACATTGGCTATACATCATTTCCTGATTTAGAGTTTAACTAGAGAATTCCAGCATCATATTGTTTCCTAAAACAATGTTAAGGAACTGTTTAAACACTGAAAAAAATTGAATCACTAAAATTACTTCGCATGCTAACACCACATTAATACTGACACTTTTTTTTATTATTTTGCCTTACTTTTTTACTTAATGCCTCTTCAAAACCCCAACAATATTTTGGAGATTATAATAGGTTTTTTAAATTTGAAATATTAAGTGCTGTTTTTGCTGACTATAACTCTTGATATCTTTTTTGAACATACTACTAATAAAAACTGTACTGACTTAGTATTTTTTGTTCTTTTAATGTTTTCTAGTGTAATAAAATAGTGAAAATACACACAGTTCTCTAAATAGATACAGGAACTCAACTAAAATAATGAACTAACGTATACCTTATGAGTTACTTAGCACTATTATTCATGCCTAGCTTCAGCCTTTAGGCCCCATTCTTGCAAACATTCTGTACCTGGTTAACAATTACAGCATAATCCCATTGAAATCAGTAATACTCATGATATTAAAGATAAGCACATGCTTAAGCATTTGCCAGATTCAGGCTCTGAAAGACTTCACTTTACTGCATATCTACTTGTTTAATAAACACCTTCTAAAGGAGCTACTCAGAACATGTCTCATTTACCCAGTTTTCAGAGATAGAGGATCTATTTGAATATAATATAAATATTTATTTCAATATTAATCAGCAGTAACTTCTCATAGTTTATAGTGTGCCATGTGCTCAACAAACAAATAATTGGCCAGTTCAGAAGTGTTTTCCAGTGTTGAGCCTATGACAGTACGTTTTATACAGTAATGCCTAGACATTGGTATTAAGGATAGGATCTACGTTGGCTGGTTGTTTATCTTCCTTCATTTTGAAATTATTCCTTTGCTTTTATCATTTTAAGTAAAAACCCTAAACAGTAGTTATTTAATTTTTGTGTTAAACATATATTAAGACTCTCTTTAAATCTGGGGCGGGGAACCTTTTTTTGGGTTGGGGGTCACAGACACACTGAAAAATCAGCCAGGGCCACACGCATGTTAGAAGCAGAAGAAAAACAACAACCCCAAAACCAAAAAACAACCCTCACTAGCGGCGGCTCCTGATTGAGACAGAGAAAGATACTCCCCCACATTCCTCTCCCACATCAGTGCCTGGGGGGGAGGAGCAGCCTAATAGATTTTGCGTGTTTCAGCCCCTTTGGTAGAGCAGCGTGGGGGTGGGGTGAAACACCATCACAGGCTCCCCAATGCTTGGGACACCCTAAGCCTTGGGGGCCGGCTACAGGCAAACCAGGGGCCGCATCTGGCCCCAGGGCCTGAGGTTCTCCATCCCTGCTTTAAGTTGTTTTAGTACTGGGGGATATCTTTGTTTCACGTCTTTCCTCTGTATGGAAAGGTTACGGTCCCTTTTTAACTTCTGTTCTCTCTTCCCTCACAAAATAATAATTCAAATGTAGTAATAGGTGCCAGGATGGATGCATTGGAAACTCAAGTTCTCTGTCAATAAAATGTACAGCAGTAGCCATGGGAATCTCCTTGTGCTATCATGCTATTATGTGTCAAACATGACCAGAAGGATCTGCTTCTAGAGATGTGAGGATTATTTTACTTTGACCTCTCTGCTGAGTCTGTCTGACAGCTCATGACATTGACAGTTTGTCTGGCTGAGACTGGATTTTGACCACCAATTCATTTCATGCAGGTTACTGAATAGATTCTGTATAGTAACCAATTTTGGTCACTACCAGCCTGGGCTGGATTTTAACCTGTGAACTGAAGGTGAAAGACACTATATCCTATTACCAATTCCCTTGAGCCATCTATTTCTTCTCATTACTTTGAAGCTTCCCCTCCCTTAGGGCACTTCTTGCAAAGGAGAGAAACATTGTATGTGCAATAATCCTTTAACTATTTCCTCTTAACTACTTTCTCTGAAGTTTCACTATATAGTTGACCAGATAGTTTCTTCTTTCTTTACATTTTTGAAATGTGGAAAAGCACGTACTGCAATGGTAATACTTTAAGTGGAATTATTAGATATACAACATTTACCCCTCTGTTGTGCTGAAGTACTCTTATGTTATCTTGCTTTGCATTTGGAGATACAGCTATATTGGGAATGAAGATTGCATTGGTGCAAAAGACAGAGGCATTGTACTCCTGGGTTAATAAAGGTTAAACTGAATTCAAAATTGAGAGAAAATGTCTTTCTCATGATTAATCAACGTTCATAAACTGGTATATTATGTAATATTATATGTTTTTTACTGTATTATGTATTGCAGTAGAGTGTGTTTGTGTGTATATAAATAAATATTTCTTTTCCTCTGCAATCCTGTTAAATAGCTGGCAATTGACCTTACATAAAATAATTTATTTTCTTCAAACATAATCATTTTCTTACCATTAATGTGTACAGCACAATAGGTGGGATAAGCTGTACAACCTTCCTAAAATCTATTTTCTTAGACATTTGAAATGCTTTACGAGATCATCTATATAAGTCATAAAACACGATTTACCCAGAAACAGCCTTTTTTTCTTACTGCAAGTAGTTGCATAATAATATACAAACACTTCTATCTCATATAGAGAATTCTTTATTTGTTTCAGAATTGAAAATGTATTTGCTTTAAAAAATAAAATGTACACTTTGTGAATATTTCATTGTGTGTCCAATGGACAAATTGAATTTCTATTCAGTAGACGGCTGTCTAGGTTAAATGCCAATTAATTTATGTAAGACATATAATATTCTCATTAATTTTAAAGTGGACACACAGATTACATGGAACACACAACTTAAAAATATTACTAACAGTTCTATGCCTTTCAGAAGATCAAGTTTAGATAAGTGTAGCCTTTAGCCAGAGCTATGATATGTGTATTATTGATTATTATTGTTGTTGTTGTTGTTTGTTGTTAAACACCTAAACACAAAATAAGGATTAAATAAGATACTGAGTTATGGCAAACCATATATGGGTGGAAGGGTCTTCATTCATAGTTGTCGATATTAAGCAATTCTGTGTATTTGGATTTAGTTTTGTAATTGACTTTTTTTATGAGGTCACTTGCACTTCGATTGCAGAATACAGCTATAGTAACATTCATTAGGGAGTGGCTACTACTGATTATTACTAGTTTCTTTTCTCTAGAGTGACTGAACAACCTTCTAGGATATAAGGTCATAGACATAATTTTTGTATTGTATGTGTTTTTATATATAAACTCCTATTTACACTACCCAGTTGACTAGGATACTTTTGCCTTTAAAAAGGACCATTTCACCAAAAATGTTAGTTAAAACAAGTGGCAGTAATTATTTTGATTATTTTCCAGTTATGTGCAAATATACTGTTCTACTCATCACTTAAATCCTTATGTCTGAAACATTTATAGAATAATGTGCAGCATCAAGTTGAAGTGTAAGTTGCAAGCATAGCCCGTTGTTCTTGTAGAATTTTTAGTTTGTGTTTGTATTTCAGTTATGGAGGTAAGGATCTGTTTTAGTAGCAGCCAGTCATTTATTTGTTCAAAGAAAAATATTCTGTCAAGTATTTAGTAAGAAAGCATGATATTTTTGAATCTGATATTTTAAAGTCTTTATAATGCGTATTGTTGAATCAGCAGATGAAAGCATTACATCTGTGTTGATGCTAAAGTGGGACATTAGTCAGGACAAAATAATCATATAAAGGAACCTAAAAGTTACTAATAAATGCAGGAAATTATAAAATACAACGTGATAAAAATACAATCTAGCATTGTGGGTAAAATAATTTGAAATGCAGATGTCAGTGGAATGGGCTAACTGTGAAAGCCGTAATACTGGAGGGAAAAAAACTTGAAAGTAATGATGACCAGCAAATTGGATTTAATCTTGCAATGAAATAAAACAATGACAACAGTGCAATTTTGGGCTGTATTAAAAGAGGCATCTCATTATTGCTCAGTAGGTTTGCGTTCCTTTTAAATGACACTGGAGACATTGCAATTTAAAATAGCGGCCCATAGACTGCATTCAGAAAGATGTTGACAAATGGAGAGATTTCGAAGAGGAAAAATAGAATGATTATGGGACTAGAAATACATTGTGCGGGAAGAGTAAAATAAAGGAGTATGCCAGGGATAAATTATGGCTAAAATAGTAAACATTGACATGTATTTTATGACAAACATATCAAGAAGGAAGAGGAATTGTTTAGATTGACCAAACTGAACATAACTAAGAATAAAGGCATGAATTTGTGCACAGGAAAATGTATGCTAAAATATAAGGGTGAGTACTCCTGGCAGGTCTACATATAGTAGTTGGTATTGTTTTATTCAGGAAAGTTGCTTGAGCAAAAAATGTTACCAGAAGACTTTTGCTTGACACAATATGTTATTTCACACTAATTATATATAAACTCTTTATACAAAATGTTCATTCTTCCATTTGTATACAAGCTCCTGTTTAATTGCAACAAGTGACAAACACACAACAATCTGTTGCTAAAATGATATATTCTAGCCATATACATTTAAACAGGATAACTGACTTTTGAATCAATAAAGCCCTTGACATTAGAAACCTGTCTTAACAAAACAAGCAGAAGTAGAGTGAAATTCCTTTTCCCCTGAAGCTAAGGGGAGATTTGGGCCAGGATTTCACATATAAAGTTTAAACTAAATTGTAATTTGTCTGGCTATGCTGGAAGGAGGACAGGAGACACTGGATGCAATTTAATTGGGCCACAATTTTTATTAACTGCCAGGGCATACCCAGTTGATAGGAGTATACAGTGCAGGTAATTCCATGATTGTATCACTGTATCCTGGGGAGTTTGTCAGCCCTTCACCTTCCCCAGCCCTTGTGTTCCTGGGAATTTACCATTCCCTCCTCGAATAAGGATTACGGTGGATTATAAAGCTCGGGGATGCTGTGCCAGACATAGGAGAACTGAAAATTCCCTCCCCTCTGTTTTTGCTCCTTTAACAAATACCTTCTGTACATCCTTTACCAATCCATTTATCTGATTGCTGTATTTCTTTGCTATGGAGTAACTGCACTGGACATCTGCCCTATGTCAGTATAATGACTTGCAACATTATAGCCTAACTTGTATGCTGTGAGTGTACCCACATCTAAGGCCCTTCTGCTGAACTCAATGTGGAGAAGGAAAAAAACCCATTATGCTGATCTCAATATGGTGGGTAGGGAAAAATTCCTCTCCAACCCCCATAAAGGGAGTGACTGGGTTTGTGCCCATAGCAGATCCTGGCCACACCTGATAGTTCTCCATTTCTATGAGTGGGAGAGTGGGAGCTGTTCAGTTTGGTACAGATAAAAGAGGACTTCTCCTACCTAGCATGTACTTACATAGCCCTATTCTATTCTGATCACCTGGGAGGAGGATGGGACAGCTTTCCTACAACTTGCTCTGTGACTGCTGCAAAATAACTCTATGAAGTGCTTAATTTGTAATGGAAGAGGTGCTGGGACTGAAGCAATTAGAGGCTGGCACCTAAGCAATTTTTTCAATTTCATAAGTGACCCGGTTAGCCCAGAGGTGCTGGGGCCCAATTCTTCTAGACTCCGTGTCTCACTTTCCCTTAAACAGGTACATACCTTCATTCAGCAAACCAAAGAATGTCCCCACTGCTTAATGTGCAGTGCAGTCAGTCTCCACTTATTGAAGTGGGTGGTGCCCATGAAAGCTCATGATACCATCTACATATTTTGTTAGTCTTTACAGTGCTGCCAGACTCTTTGTTGTTTTTTAAAATTTTTCCTGTTAGACTAACTCAGGTACCCCTCTGAAGCTGGTAAAATACGGTTAGGAAACTTGAAATAAGATGTGGTGGCTCTTCTGAGAATCTATAGATAAGCAGATGTAGTGGTTGCCAGAGAAAGTTAGGTGAGCTGAAATAAACTTTGTTTTCTTTTCAAAAAACCCCTTTAGGTTAACTAAATGCTGTCACTTTGTGAAATGATAAAACCCATTTCCAGATTCATGTTTTGTCCCTGAATCCAGGATTTGTGTAGTTGTTTCTCTCAGTTAGCTGGGAGAGTTGTAAAAATAACATCTATCTTGATAAATAACGTTTAGCATATGAGGAACCTTACTTGAGGTGGTTATTACATTATTATGCACAAACACTTAAATGTATTCTTGGTCTAAGCATCAGAGCTAGTAAAATATGAACTGGAGCTTAGGCTTAACGCTTCCCTCTTTTGATCAAACCATGTTCTATTTGAAGTATCTTGAAAAAAGACTTGGAACATATGGAGATACATTATATGTGTATAATATATAGCTGTTGGAGAATGTGTTGTTGCAAATTTGCACAATTCATGAGTTGGGCTGCTTTTACTCTCTTATACACCAATTATTTTTCTTTTTGATGCATATTTTGAAAAATATTTACATGTTTTGGGACAGAACATGGTATGTAACAAATTCCTTCAGCAATTTAATATTTCATATTAGCACAATGTAGTGGGACGTTTAATGACTGGTTCTTTAATACTGTAAACATTTCAAGTTATAAGACATTAGAAAGAATTTTTCAGTAATTATTGAAGTAAATGGTATTGTGTGTGTATGTGTGTCTGAGAGAGAGAGAAAATTAATTTCTTTTTTGCACTCAGGTTCACATATCACTTACAGTGGAGACTTCAGCCTCCTTATGTTTTGGTGGCAGAATCAGACCTGTCAGTCACTGGAAAAGAGGCAATTCTCCCCTGAGGAGTCCTCCAATTTTTTTTCTGTCTCCCCAGTGCCAGGTGGCTCAGCTAAACTTAACTACAGAGTTTTTCTTAGTCAAATTCTGATCTTTATCACATTTCTGGCTAACAGTTTGGCTCAACGGTACGTTCATCTAATTCCCAGCAGTCTCCTAGGGCTGTCTTTTTTTTGGGGGAGACTGAATGCTCATCTTTCCCATCTCCTGCATTGTAGTGGTGGGTGCTCCTGCAGCGTTCAGGGAAGGAACCAGGGAAAGCCAGAAGCAAAAGGAAGATTCTGTGTTGCCATGTTTTACCCTTCTTATCAAATGGGGGAGCTCAGCTGGGTTTATGGGGAGAGTATAGTATATGTCAGTTGCCTTCCTGCAATTGTCATGCTATCTGCATGATTCCAAGCCAGCCCTCTCTGGAATTAGACTCCCAGTTAGTGCTAGTCTCTTTCAATTTGAGAGCCATTGAGTACTGATAGCTATAGTCAAAATGAGATTACTGGATGTTGCCCAAAGGGGATACTCTCTGGAGCTAAACAAGAAACATAGGAACAGATTTGTCCCAGTCCAGTTTCAAGCAACACATGGGAATATCATGGCATGAGTGAAGCCATCCATCATCTGCTTCAGATCAGAGCAACACAATTTGCTCTTCATTCTGTTTCTCATCTCAGAAAATCAGGAACATTCAGAGCAGGACTCCATCTCTTTCAGAATCATGGTAGTATTAATATTGGCTTTAAGGAAGAAGGTTACATTAATTATTTCTTCCTAGAGAGGGTTTTTTGGGGAGGAGGGGGGTCAGATAAACATAGATAATGTTTCCTTGTATATGCATAGAAGTAAAAATTAATTGGCGCACTCTGTATATTCAAGCAAGGAATTTCAGAGTGAGACTTCTCATGCTTTCCTTACTTCTCCGGCTTGTGCCTAATTATTGAAGAAGGTAAGATTGTGTAAAATCCATCTCTCCATTACTCCTTAGAAAAGAAAACCCCATATTTTCTGAAACACCTGACACAAGGCTTTGTGAGTGGCAGGGATAACTGAGATGCAAGTGAGCAGCAGTGAGAGCACTGAGCCTGAGGAAAGGGCAGTGACTTTATCAGGCGGATCTGTCCTACTCAATAAAAGTGGTGGCTAAAAACTCTAAAAAGAAATGATCATATGACGTATGGCCACTTGGTACACCTTTCAGTACTCTCAGAAACACTAATAATACATATAAATTCTATTAAGGCCACTTACTTACATCCACTAAATTATTTTCATTTAGTAAAAATAAAGTTTTGTAAGTACTTCTGAAGCTTACAAACAACTGAATTGAAATCAAGTTCAGAAAAAAATCACTATAGTGCAAAACTGTCAAGCTTCAAGCCACAGCAAATTGGGGGTTCCCTAAAAAGGGGGCTCATTATATAATCACTGATGGACTTATAGCTGTTGTGGTGCTAGCGAGCACAGTATATAATAAATGATCTAATATTAGTTGCTATGAAGAATCTGGTATTGATTTGTGCCATTAGTCTCTTGCTGATTTGCTGAAGACCTGAGTTTTTTAATGCTAATGGAAATAAAGTGCTTTACAAAACACTGCACATGAATACGGGAACATGTCTCTGAAATGGAAAAACTGTCTAGGCAGCTTTTTAAAAATATATTTGTTTTCTTTGTTCTAATACAGATACAACATGCCTTCCATGTGTAGTGTAAGGTTATTTTGGCTAATGACCCAGCATAGTAATCTCAAATTGAGTATCTGTAAAAATGTATGCTTATTTAAATGTTGAAAATATAAGAAACTAGAAATTCTTAACCCCAACTAGGTGACTACTTGCAAATACTGTAAATGAACTGCAGTGAGTACCCCTGAACTTAGTAGGAAACAGAAATATAATAAAATAACTTGTATGGATAAATGGCAAAGTCCAAGACAACATTCAAGCAAAATGGGAATATATAAAATACAAAAAGGGAAATCTGCCCCATCTGAAGTCACAGGAACACAAACTAAGTCTGTTAAAGCATAAGATTAACACCAAAGGGACTTAGAACCTGATCCTGCTTGAGCAGAATCATTTTACCTGTACAGAGTGCCATTGACTTCATGGTTGTTTGCACAGAACTCGTTACAGGATTGGTTCCTAACTAGGAAGCTGAAGATTAAATAGCCAAAGACAGAAAAACATATAGCACAAAATGTGATAAGAACATTATAACCAGGAAGCCTCAGGGAGAATCACTATGTCTACTGGACTTTCAGGAATAGGAGCAATTCAAGAGCATAAGGCCACTTAGTATGCTGAATTATTTGTGGTTCATTCTTCACTAGGGATGTGAATGTTGAAGTGGTTAACTGATAAGCCTCACCCATTAAGGGGGAGTAAATTGATTGAAACTATAACTACCAGATGTTTATATAACACCTGGGTAAACATGATATGAAGCTCTGAACTAGCATGGCTTCTGCAAAAGAAAACATGGAATGCCAGACTGCTATGATTCTCTCCTCAAAATAGTGGGGAAAAAAACACTAAGATATGATTAATTTTCACTATCAAAAATTCTTGTAAGAGGCTTTTAAGAGATCTGGGAAGTTATAGGGATGAGGTAAAGTTTGGTTATGGATTAGGTTCCATCTATGAGACCAAAAGTGATAAGTAGGAATAATTGTCCCAAGAATCTCTACAAAATTGATGTTTAATATATAAATGATCCAAGTGAGATGGAAGAACTTTGCAAATGAGACAGAATCATATAGTTTAATATAGGGTACAGAAGCCTGAGGGTCTTCAGTGTGCTACAAAGATGCTAGATGAATTAGTCAGATGAAATTCAGTGTTACAAACACAAGATGATTTGAACTACTGCTACAACTCAGTGGAGTTGTAAATTAACTGAAGCCACTCAAAAATGTAAGCTTCTTTGTGGACAGCTCAACTAAGTTCTCATCTCTACTTAATGTGCAGTAGTGATAAAAAAGGAAAAAAGTAGGATTTGTGAAGAATGGGATTATAAACAATATTGAAAAAAATATAACAGCATTATTTAAGTGATAGTACACTGTCCTATTGAACACTGAGATGGTCACTCCGTCCAAAAATGAGATACATCTGAAGTAGAATGGGTCCAGAGGCAGAGAAAATCTATGTATAAGGAATGAACGAAAGTTAGACATAAAAGGCACATTTATAAAACAATAAATAGATTGCAATGAGTCAGTTTGTATTGGCAGAAAGGAGTGTACTTCAAGGTTTTTGTGATCTGTTGGTAGGGGTGTGTTAAGTGTTTGACCTGTCACAGTTCTTGCCACCTTCTGTAGTCACCCAGGCCTGTCTTCCATGGCTGTGAATGCAGGGGATTTGAGTAAAGTATTGGTTGTGGATCAAAGATTACTAGTTTTCAGACCTCACTGATGGGGTGTGTGGGTGTTCTTGATTGCTGCTAGAAAAAGCTTCTTCATCAGTCCCCTGTCATCTTTGCAGAACTGGATAGTCTTGGCATTTGAGAAGAATTACTCTCCAACCCCCCTAGCAAGCTAAAAACTATGCAACACTGGAGAGTGGGAGAGAACCTAGTCCCTACAAGGAACATCTCAAATAACAAGGAAGGGTGGGAGAGGTATGACACCAACATCCTTAACAGTGGCGGTCACAAGCAAGAGAATCCACTTTAGATAGGGTGGGCCCCACCATTTCACTCCTAGGGTACATCTGCACTACAGTGCTATTTCGGGATACCGGAGTATCCCGAAAGAGCTATCCCCCGTCTTCACAGCAAGCCCATTATTTCAGGCTCGCTATTCCGACGTTCCTGTAAACCTCATTCTATGAGGAGTAAGGTATATTTCAGAATAGCGCTTTATTTCGAAATTTGGTGCTGTGTAGACAGTGCCAAATGACGAAATAAGCATTGAAATAAGATACGTAATTTGCATAGTTCAAATTGCGTATCTTATTTCGAGTTACGTAGCAGTGTAAACACACCCTTAGAAATCAGGTTTAAATCTTGCACTTCTTTCAAATTGTATGCAATATCAAAGGAAAATCTCACTAGATGTAATTTATTAATTTTGAGCTAAATTGTATTTCCATGAGCCAAAGCTGCAAGTAAATTACTGTAGTTAATACTTTTATGGCCATTGTGATTTGCTGATATGTCAGTAGTATTCTCAGTACATTTAAAGTGAATTTTAACATATACAAACAGTGGGGATCAATATGAATTTTGCCTAGTGAAGGACTACAGAATTTGGTACTCAATGTTTGCATTTTAATTAATAACGGTTCTTTTGCAAAATCAGTTTCTACTATGCATTTTGAAAATAAAGTTTATTTTGTTTAATAAATTTAAGAACTCAAACTGGTCTTAAAAAATTAGATGCATCTATTGCTTTTGCAGTCTTTGAAATGCCAACACATTCAACTTCAGCATTAGCAGGAAAACTCGTACATTGCTGAAGTTGTTTTAAAATAAAACACTCTATTTTCCTTAGTGTACTTATATAATGCTTAAAATGGTCATTGCTGACAACCCCATTTATACTTGAGAGAGCATAGAATAAAAATATAAAAAAACCCTTTAAATTTAAGACCTGTGACCACAGCTTTTATTAATAAAACAATCTACACACATTAGATAATGTTAACTGGTACCCACATCGTAATAAACAATTAGTACTTTTGCCATGTTCCTTTTTAGTTTATTCATATTTTTTCTCTTTTTAAGTCTATATTTATTGAGACAACATAGGTTGAAATTTGTTGTCTTTCCATTGTTTGATATTTTTACTGACCCAGTCTACAGTTTAAAAATACGTGCCCTTTGATTCTTATAGCTTCTGTGTAGCAATTTGAATCACAATGTCCTGTAGTAATTTACAGTAAACTTCCAATTATCCAGCACCTTTAGGACCCAGGGGGTGCCAGATTATCAAATATGCCGGACTATCGGAAGGGAGGGCTATGAGGGGTCTGGGGTGGAGTGGGGGGGATGCGCCCCTCGGCGCTGCGGGACCAACCCGGCAGCACCCCAGCTGCTCTGCCTCAGACTTCCCCAAGTCAGCCGCTGCTGAAACTGACCAGCGGCTGACTCCGGGAAGCCCGAGGCAGAGCTGCTCTGCCCCCGGCTTCCCCGAGTCAGCCGCTGGTCAGTTTCAGCAGTGGCTGAATCGGGGAAGCCGGGGGCAGAGCAGCTCCAATTGTCCGGCTGCCCGGAGCACTTCCGGGTTCCAGATGGTGCCGGACCACTGGAGTTTTACTGTAACAGGCAGGTAAGGATTTTGGTACTGGATACACAAAACATTTATATTATCTGTATGCTTGTCTGTTTCCTTTTCTACAATTTTTCATCTGCACATGTTTTACTCTTTGAACATTTATTTTAGATAGCATTTCTCTTGGTTTCTGTCATACTGTTTCTTATTTTTCATTATTTTTGTTTGTTTATAAGTTAATTCTTTAAAAAGCCCTGCTTTATATTGTGACCAGTGCTTCCTAAGCTAATTCAGCATTTTCCCCCTCTATAGCACTTGTTTGATATGAATAGTCTTTAAAATGAATTGAGATTTAATCAATGTAATGTATTGAAATAACATGCTTCTATAGATGCATTGCAATCTTTTTTCTGTATTAACGTGTATTTCTTCTGCAGTTTAATAGCAGCTTTATCATTTTTAGACTAAAAGCAAGTATGTTACACTAAAAATTATGCAACAGGCTGTGTTGTCTCCCCCAGAAGACTGCATAATTTAAAGACAAGCTGATACATACAATACAGAGAGACAATTATATCCATGCAGCCTCAATGATGTCCTTATACTTGTAATGTGGACAGCATTTTAGCAGTGGGATTGTAGGTTTTCTAAAGCCAGTGAGGATTCACTGGTATAATTGAAGGTAGCTGTTCCAGTGTATTTATGTACCTGACGTTGCTCAGGTCCTTTACTCAATTTTTGTTCTTTGGAAAATGAAATGAAAATGTACCTGCTTCATTTACAATCATTGGTCTAGGGTGGGGATGGGATGAGAGATTCAGTATGCAGGCTGTCCTAGGGAGAGAGAACTATTCCTCACTCTCACCACAGCAGCTTGGGGCCAGATGTGAAGCACCTCTCCATGGCCACTGCAGATGCAGCAGGCACAGGTGGGGAAGGGGTTCATGTCCCCTGGCTGGGGCAGGTCCATGTTCATCTGCCTCCGCTCCCCAGCCAAACTGAGGAATGTAGCAAACTGTGCACTTCCCCCTTGCTTCCTGATGAAGGGGAACAATGTTCCCCTACAAATTGGGGTGGGGGGGAAGAGCTTCAGCTCCCCCCTGCCCTCCGTAAAGGGAGGCTGGGGAGTGGAGGCTCGGGGTGGGGGCAGTTCTGAATTGAGGGGGAAGATGCACCCTTATCCGGCCCCTTTAACCTGCCTGGCAATTCTATCTCTTTTCTATATGGTTTTATGAAAAATAATTCCATTCTAGGCACCTCCCATTTTCCTGACATTATCTTGCTTAGGGTATAAGAGGAAGCTGTATACTCAATTTCATGGTGTGCGCGCTTGTGGCGCGCGCGCGCACACACACACCTCTCTCTCTCTCTCTGCAGGGTTGTGGGAGGAGAATGTGGGGAGCATCTTTCTCCCCAGTTGGGAGTTGCTTCTCACTTCTGTGAGACCCCACGCCCTGCTTCAGGCAAAACAATTCCCTCTATTGGGCAGTGCAAAGATGGATCCAGAGGAAAGGAAAAAAAGTGGCAATTAGAATTGGTTGGGAATCATTTGATTAAGCATTTTGTTAGAAAATGCTGATTTGTTCAAAGTGAAACTTTTTGCAGAAATATATTGGTTTTTACTAAATTTTTGTTTGTAAGGTTGTTGTGTTTTTTTTTTTTTTTTTTTTTTTAAGAGTCCGTGAGTTTCAGATCAAAATGACATGAGTTTCAGATCAAAAATTGACCCCAATTTAGTCAGCCTAGTGATTAGGGAACTCACTTGGGATGTGGGAAACCCAGTGTGAAGTCCTTGCTCTGGCTGATTGAAAACAGCAACTTTACCCTGATTCTTCCACATGCATGGTAAGAGCCTTAGCCACTGGGTTATTGTCTATTCTGGGAGAACTCTCTCTCCCACTCCCTGAAAAAGGTCTTGGCTTCATTGTACAATAGAATAGAAATCAGTATCAAAATTTCAGTCTTCCCGCCCCCTCCAGTATTGGTTTGCACACAAGTATTGAAAATCAAGGTGCATGCCTTGATCCTGCAGTCTGCTCCATGTGGAAAGACTGCTTCAGGGGTGCTCTGAAACAGGGGTTTGCTTTACATATATGGGGCCTCCCATTAGGCCTATATTCAGGAAGGCACTTTAAGCATGCAAGCATGTTAAAATTGGGCATGTGGTTAAGTATCTTACTGAATCGGTGCCTTAAATAGGGAAATATTTGTTGACTTATAAGAGGATGATGGGGCGGGAGTGAACAATGGGAAAGATGTATCCACTGTAACCTTTATGCAAGTGGATCTTTGTCCAGCAGGAAGAAAAGGGGCATTAGCCCTTTAAAGGGTAGGGAACCTTTTGACTCGGGGAGAGGGGTACACACAAGTGAGAAGTAAAAAACAAAACAAAAACCCCTCACTGGTGTGGCCCGTGTCTGAAAAGGAGAAAGATGCTCCCCACATTCTTCTCTCATGCCAGAGCCTGGGGGGGCAGCCTAATAGATTTTTTTTGTGCTCCAGCCCTGCGGTGGGGCTGGGTAGAATGCAAGCGCAGACTTCTCAGTGCTGGGGAGGCTTCTGAGCCTGGGGGGCTGGATCCGGCCCCTGGGCCTGAGGTTCTCCATCCCAGCTTTAAATGGCTGCCTTATAACAGCTGCAGAAAAGTGACAGGTTTGCAGGAATGGACAGGAAAGGCAGGAAGCAGTTGGGCACCATGTCAGGACAAGGTCACTGCATTGTCCTTCCTGTTGACCTGGGGGGCCGGGGAAGGGTGGTGTGTGAGTGTGTGAGAGATTTATACACCCTAAAGCCATGAAGAGGCCCTCCCTCTAAAGCCATGAAGAGGCCCTCTTTACCAAGATTGGAGTGGCAGCATCTATCCATGAACGTGTCAAAAGGACCAGGTTCCATTTTGACATGCTGTGGGCATTACATTATTTGCCATTCTTCCTAAAGAGGCTGGGAATGAATTTCTCTCACTGCCAGATTTTTGCCTTCCCACAGATAGTTGGGAGGAGTAGGGAGTTATACTGTCACAGCTTAATACATAAAATTTGTGGAAGATGTTCAGTGCAGGTACTTTGTATCAAATAGCTATGGTTACCCAAGAAAAAGCATTGGAAAAGGATTTGAAGGAAAGCATCTCTTAATGGAGCTGAATAAGAGGTTTTTTTTTTTTTTTGAGGGGGCGGCTGATCCCCTCCTTCCTTCACTGCACAATATGTTGCCAGGTACTCCCAGATAAGTGAATAATGTTTCAGCCTAATTAAACCATATCCATGCCCTCCTGTCTTTCTTCTATCTCGGACAGACAAAAGGTAGAGCAGGGGAGCATTGTTTTATAAAGAAAGCAGATCTTTAAAATTGTTTGCTTTTGTTTGTTTGCTGTAATGTTTTAACAAGTTTTGTTAGGTGCTTTTGGAATGATTAGAGTAGGCATGGGAAATACTAAATCAGAGGTTTGTGGTAGAAAATTAGAAGAAAAGAGCTTAGAAAGCTGCCTTACATATAAGGTCCAAATTGTTAAATATAGAGCTGATTACTTCATTTACTTAGACATTGTTAATTAAAATAGATTATGAAATGTTAGCTAATATAACTCTTTAATTTTCATGGATTAGAAATAAAACTCTTACATAGCAAATCTATGCGAAGCCACTAAGTGGCTTGTACATGTTCAGCTGTAACAACTTAACGCTATCACGTATATTTATGCTGTACTGTGACTTCTAATTTATTTTACCTTTTACATTCTGTTTTGATTATTATAAATTCTTTGGGTAAGGGATTGTCATGCAGTAACTATACTAATAAACCCTGTTATCTTTAGCATCTGGTGGTATTAGTATAGTTGGAAAGTAATTAACTGAAGATTTTATCAGTCTCTAGTGTGGTATAAATTGTGATTAAACTGTTTGGACTGTGGATTAATCAGTGAGGAAGAAGCACCACCAAAAGCAAATTTGTTAGACACTGCTACATTGAGCGGAAAGAGATAAATAATACGTGTAAATCCAAGCAGCTGAGTAATAGATTTGTACAGACAAATACCATAAACCCTTATAGTCATTAATGTGTAAGACCTGTGTACCCTACAATTTCAGAAACATAATAAGGTGATAATAGTGTTTTTAAAATACGGTCCATGGTTTTCACCACCATTCTCATCTAGAAAATAATAAATAAATTAATAAAGCCCTGCTAGATTCTTGAGGTGGAGCATAAAGTTTTGCTAAATAAAGATTGTTTCAGGGTTTGCTGGAAAAGAATGTTTTCTATTTTTCAGCAACACTAGTGCATTATCTTTGTGGGTGATCATGTATCACCTTATATTAATCAAGCCAGAAATGTAAATATTATCATCTCATACTGGATGCCTGATTATTTAACATGAGAACCTTAAAAATATGCAGTTATAAGCCTACTCTGACAGCGATAAATCAATGTGTGGAATAAGTATTCAATGTGGAAGTGGAAGGGAAAAAGGCATCCTTTGCAGACACTTAAAATGCATAACCAATTTATGGAATTTCATTTTTAGTTACAATGAGTTTGGGTAAGAATATTGAACACATACTAATAAGGCATTAGTCAAAACTGTTTCATAAACTGTAATTATTAGAAAATGTTTTCATAGATATTTTAAAGAATATCTCTGTATCATTCTATTTAGGAAAAATTAAGAGTGATTGTAATATATACTGTACTTTTCCTCTTTAATTTTTAAAATAACCAATAGTGATGTCACGTAGGGATGTTTGACTTGGATAGCAGAAGCAGATGAGCAGTTTTAGAAACTAAGATCTTGTTTCATGCAAATATTCTTGGTAATAAACCAGAAGGAAAACTTTGTCATTCGTGAGCCAAATTGTTTTTAATAAAATGCATTTTAATGGTGATCTGATTTCTCTCCTCACTTAAGCTGTGGACTTTACAGAGCAATAAATTATTTACATTTAATATATACTGTTCTAAAATGTAGGTTTTTTTAGTTACTGGTGATACATTAAACTCGCTCAGGATTAGTAGAAGCCATTTTTTGTTTATGAATTTAAAATAATGGTATTTAAAAGGAGCAATGGATTTGTCATTCATTAAGTCTCATTTGACAGATTCCAACTTAAGTTATAGTCATGCACTCAGAAGCCATTTAAAACAGTAAGATCTGCAAGCAGGACATTTATCCCTCTGTGTGTACCACTGTTCCCTCTGATGTTTTCCATGCAGGTGTGGATTTTTTTTATCCTTGTGCAGAAAACATTTTTATGTGCATTGAGGCATGTGCCAATGTGCACCACCAATGGAAACAAAGAATCTATCTGTGGGCACTCTGGTAATCAGCTGGGCGACTGCACAAGTGCACAGCATACAAGGAATACAGGAGTACAATGTATTTTTTCATTAAAGGTTCATTAATTTCAAAGTTGAAATAGGTATAAAAATCGCAAACATATTTTGAAATTAGTCAGGGTTTATGGTAGCTACTATTTGTTGTTGTCAAAGGAGTCTGGTGTTGAGATAAAAAATTAAAACTTGTAATGAAGCCTGTGCCTTCATGGGAATATAAAGTAATTCATGTCTTGTAGCAATATAAAGTTTGTCACTAACATGAGTAATATTCAATAGATTCCAAAAAGAGTGGAGTAAACTTGAACTTTCTTGGCTTCTTACATGTAGAATTGAATAATTGAGAAATAATGCTGGTTATTTTTAATATACATTTAAAATATTGAAGTTGGATGTATTATGTTTTTCTCCTAATAATCAAGTAACATTTTGCTGAATTTCCCTTACACCTTTAGAGAATACATTTATTGTGTTTCCTTCCCCCTACCAATAGAACTTTTTCATATAGCAGGTAATATGAGTAATAATGGAAACTTTTTAGGCATCTCTTTTTGCCTAGAAGGAAAAAGTTCCACACATTTTGGAAAGAGGCTGGCTGGGAGGGGATAAACAGGAAGACAAGAAATATAGTGGGGACACTTAGTGGAAGCAGCTAGAGGAGATGGGGAGCAGAGAGGCAGGAGGGACAGATGTGTAGAGAGACTGAGTGAATAAACTGTAAAGCAGGGCATAGGGAAGGGATTGGGGATTGGAACAAACTGTAAATGAGCAGAGGAGAGAGAATGTCTAGTTAACAGTGGGGAAAAAAAATACATTAGACGCGTCAGGGTCCCTGCTTGAGCTGATACTGCTGATTTCAGGCTCTGGCTGGCTCTTCCCTACTGGTTCTTCACAAGATGGAGAAGAAGGAAGGATGATCGCAGGACTACCTGCACAGTTTTGTGGGATGAGGGTTAGGAGGGGTGCTGGGAAATGGGTAACACAGGCTGGCTCCCATTTTATCTCCTGCATCGCCCAACTTGTGTATTGGCATCTGCTCACACTGCTTCTGCAGCTACTTAATTTTATAACACATTGTAGACTGTACAATTAATCTTTGTTTTATTTGGGTCTTCTGGACCTAAAATTGGTGTGGTCAGCCTGTTGATTGCAAATAAAAAAAGTAATCTGTAAGGCTACGTCTAGACTGCAAGCCTCTTTCGAAAGAGGCTTTTTCGAAAGATACTTTCGAAAAAGCTTCGTTCGAAAAAGAGCATCTAGACTACAATCAGTACTTTCGAAAAAGCAAGCTGCTTTTTCGAAAGAGAGCACCCAGGCAGTCTGGATGCTCTCTTTCGAAAAAGCACACTTTGCATTACATAGCGCCTTTTTTCAAAAGTACACTTTCGAAAAAAGGCGTTATTCCTCGTGAAATGAGGAGTACTGCCGTCGAAAGAAAAGCTGTGTTCTTTCGATTTAATTTTGAAAGAACGCAGCTGTAGTCTAGACGCAGGTGAAGTTTTTTCGGAAAAAGGCTACTTTTTTCGAAAAAACCCTGCAGTCTAGGCACAGCCTAAGAGTGCATGTCATAAGTTAAAAGTAGTAGAGATAGTTTCAGCCAGTTATCTCCATATTGGGGAAAATATTTGAACTTTACCGGTCTTCTTTCCCTGCCCCTCCCACTATCAGAAAGTGTATCTATAAAGCATTCAGTAACTTCATTTGCTATTCCTTATGTTCACTTCTTAAAATTACACTCAGATATTGTATTCGCTAGTGTCTATAACGTATGCTGTCCAGAAAGGGGTTTTGTGAACAAGTATAGATTTTTTTTAAAAAAGAGAATGCTGTTTTCCTTTATGTTTAAAAATAAAGGTATGTTGAAGGTCAACTTTAGTCTTCAGTATGATATGGGTTCTTAAAATTAAATTCTACTTTTGAGGGATTCTCTAGTTGTATGTTGTATGCATATCTTCTATCCCATTTTTTTCCATTTTCTCTTTGGCCAACATAACTTTTCTTAAAATATTTAAATGATAATTTCCTCGACTACACAGTGGCATACTGTCCAACTAGATTTGTTTACTTGGCAGCAGAGACGCTGGTATATTTTAAATCTCTGATGTTATTGTAGCTAGAAAAATGGATACTGTGTCTTTAATGGAAGCAAAAGGTTATCTTTCCATGGCCTTTGTGTGTATGTGCTGATGTGGATGTAGGCAGCCAGACAGGCAGTATGTGCAAAGAGACTAGGGAACCGGCTGTGGATCGATAGAAATAGTGTGAAGTGAATTAATGTGAGGCAGGCAGTCTGTCTGTCATAAGGATTGCAGGGAATGTGGGGCAGCGCTGGTCAGCCACTGCAGAAATCTGTTTCCAATAAATTTAAACCCTGTGTCTGAAAATAAACTGCAGACATTCTCATGCTCCTATATTGTTAAACCCAATTAATTGTTATGTATATGTGTGTGTGTGTGTGTGTGTGTGTGTGTGTACTGTATAGATATTAGATATATACAAATTAATTGCCCCATTGTTTTAATTAGATGTTTTGACTGATGCAATTTTATGAAACTGAAGAAATAAAAATGTAAAATTAATTTCTTCAAATATGAATTATCCATATTATCTATACAAAATAAAAGATCAGTGATTTAAAATGAATATATTTCTAACAGATTATATGACTCTTATGAAGTTTAATTTAAAGCCTGATGCTTTGCATTGATTTCAGTCTGAGTTTTGATTCAGCTCACTCCCAACCTTGATAAAATGGGAAGGTTCTGTAGTTGGATTTGTAATCACTGAATTACAAGCTTCCTGGAACAAATTCAGTTTAGTTAAATCAGAACTTAAGGATGACAGGTGCAGATAGAGCTCAAAATCCAAATGTGACTGATCTCAGTAAAAGCAGAAAGGAAGCAGAGATCTGGAGACACTGAACCCTGACTATCAACTCAGTAACAAGAAGTAGGAAAGCTGAATGAGTGTATATATCGTACAGAAAAGCTGGCACAGGTTACATGAAAAGTGGGGAAAAAATACCATCTGAGCATACTTGGCATCAGTCAGATGAGATGGGAAGAGAGTGGCAGGATGATCTGAGGTGTGGAACTTCACATTCCATTTGGTGACCTACAGATAGATATCATGGCTGCCACAATACTTATTCAAATCAGTATTCACTAAGGGCATATCTACACTATAGAGATGATCGACCCTCCTGAGGACGATCTTTTAGCATTTGATTTAGCGGGTCTAGTGTACACTCCCAAATTGAACGCTGAGAGCAGCTGCTCCTCCCCAACGACCTGTACTTCTCATTCTGCATGGGGTAAGAGAAGAAGACGGGAGCATGTGCTCCCGTTGGCCTCCCACAGCGTAGACACTTCGGCAGCTTGGCTTAAGGTAAGCTGAATCCAGGTATGCATTTTGCCTCAAGCCAACCTGCCTAGCCTAGTGTAGACCTAGGCTTAAGGGTGCTATCCAATACAAAGTTATCTTTTTGGGGCTGCTGTACTGGGAGCGTCTGATAACTTATCCAGGTATATACCAATGGAGACTGTACCTTATTTGAGGAGGAGGAACTTCCATCTCAGAAGAGGCTTCCTAAAGAATTTTCAGGATTAAGCAGCCATTCATATCTACCCTCTTTGTGGGATAGGGAAAGAAATGGAAGAATTTCAGACACTTCTTAGCCCTGGGGTCAAACCAATCATGTTGGGGGACACATCATGTGTTCACTGTGTTTGCTGACATCCTGATGTAGGGGAGTGGGCTCTTCATAGAGTATTTAGGTATAAATGGGCTATATTGTAGGATGCTGCATGCATAAAAGATAGAATTTATGAAGCTTCTTGTTGCCTTTATGCAGAGGACCAATGTGTTCTCTGGCTCGTGTATTTATGCATAATTTTTATTGTTTGTTGCATACTTTTTTAATGATAATTTATATCACCTTATAGATGTGGGATGGTGTTCTATTATGGAGGATTTGATAGTTAAGGTTGCTTTCTTAAAAAGGCTTAATTTACGGCATGCATAACGGGGAGGGAAGTTTGTTTCCTGCATGTTGATCTTTCTGTTAACTTCTATTCAAAGTTTATTATGTTTGAGTTTTCTGTGTGGTTTTTGTTTAGCTTTGTGTAATAGATTATTAACAGGTAATGTAATCTTTGACGCTCTATTTTTTGTAGATGTGTATCATTAAAATATGATGTATCTACATAAAATGATCTTGAATAGATATTGCAAAATAGGTAGAAAGGAAAATTTATTCTTCATCAGAGACTAACATATGCAGTCACTGTCTTTGGATATACTGATGAAGAATTGCTTGTGCTAAACAGTTGCTTCCTCACATTCACAAATGGAAGCTACATGCTGATGTTAGTTAATTTGGTTACAATTTCCCTTCAACCTGTTTGCAGAAGTGGTTTTAGAGTACAGGGAATAGGAGAGGCAAGAGGGAGAATGTTATAGGGTAAAATAGTGTGGGGAAAAGGCAAGTTTGGAGGAGGCACATTATGGAAGAATAGAAAGAGAATGCAAATGGAGCAGAAGACTTCCTAGACATCAGGGAAAATTTTGGAAGACACCGGATAGTGATGGGTAAGTGGAATGGCTGCCCATTCCCCACAAGGCTAAAGTAGAGTAATTTTCCACCAGCCAATGGAGAGGCTCAAATATTTGCATTTCAAATGTGAAATGATCACTCACAAATTGGGCAGTCTCCCTTTAATGGCTCAGAATTTTCAGGAAGATAGTTTTTTGCAGTAAACTCTCATGTTTAAGCCCATTTCATGATTCGAGGAAGCCAATTCCTGGCTTTTGAATACATGTATTTGGCAATAAATTGCATAGGGAGGCTGTGGAATCTCCATCACTGGAGCTATTTAAGAGCAGTTTGGATAGACATCTATCAGGGATGATCTAGATCAGTGTTTCTCAACCAGTGGTACGAATACCCTTGGGGGTACTGAGAGAAGTCTGGGGGGTATGTCAACACAACTGAAAGTTGGAGAAAAGTGAATTTTTGTTTTAAGTTTTACAGTGCTTTATTATACTTTCTACACCCAAAAATTTCATTGCCTGCCCTGCTACAAGTAAGTTGTTTAAACAAATGTGTTGCAATGGTAGAACAAGATTGTGTGTCTGAAAACTGTAGGTACTGAGGGTACTTTTTTTTTTTTTTTTTTTAAAGGGGGTACTTTATGGGAAAAAAAAAAAAAAAAGGTTGAGAAACACTGATCTAGATGGTGCTTGGTCCGGCTGTGAGGGCAGGGTACTGGTCGATGATCTCTACAGGTCCTTTCCAATTCTAGTATTGTATGATTCTATGAATACAGCTTCCATTTTTCTCAGTGCAGTCATAACTTCTTTCTAGTACCAGCCTTCCTTCATGTTCTAGCCATTAAAAAATGTAGAGGTAGGCACAATCTGGTGGGCAGAGAGCACTTAAACGGTGCTCCAAATTCTGGTACAGAGTAAGCATCTGTCTGACAAACTCCTAGTGATTCCTCACAGAGGGAATGTCTTGGTGGCTGTCCCAAGATCCCATCTTGTGACTGGGAGAGGGGATGGAAGGGATCATTGGTGTAAAGAGAAAAATGGAATGTGTAGATTTGCCTGGGGATGAAATCTGGTGTTAACTCTTTTATAAAAAAAAAAAAGGGGGGAGGTCACCAGCATTAGTGTTAAATAATTAAAAGTGCTTCACACAAACCCACAAAAGCACAAGAAACGTAAAGTTGAGTTTCCTTGTGCCTTGTAATCTTCTACTCAGTTATACACCTTACTGCTTCCCCAGTTACTATACATCACAAATAACATTAATTTTGTCCCATTAGAAATGCCTGCCTTCTAGCACCTCTTTACCAGACTAACCCCTTGTAACACACTAAACCATTACATTAAACCTGCACAACTAATAATAGTTGGGAAGAAAGGGGATATTATGATGAAGAGCATGTGCCAGAGAGAAGGTTGAAGGACAGTCAGGTGAGCTTGGAGGTGGGTAGTCTGGAATGCTTGCAACAATGGATAGAAGTGGTCGTCTTTACTAAAGGTAGCCTGGTAAAGGGAGTAGAGTTAAGGTTATAACAGTAGGTTATAACTGTTGTGTACGCTAGTTGTGATAATAGTAAGAAATGTATTAACTTTATTTTTTAATAAAGTACTGTATTCAAAAGCTATTAAATTACATGATCTTAATACTAGCAGGTTTAGTGAAGTGATACTAATGACTGTTACTGATTTAGTTTAGCATTCTGTCCTGTCTTTTCATTGCCTTCTTTATTACTCTATTATTTCAATTTAAGGGCAACCCGTTAGGGCGCTTCTACACAGCAGGACTCAACTCGAAATAAGCTATGCAAATTGATCTACATCAATTGCATAGCTTATTTAGAAATAGCTTATTTTGAGTTTGGGTGCTGTCTACACAGCACTTATTTCGAAATAGAGCACTCTTCTTCTAACTTCCCTTACTCCTTGTAAAATGAGGGTTACAGGAGTCGTCGTAAGAAGTCTTCCAGCTTGACAGTATTTCAACATTTAGTTGAAATAACTGCCGTCTGTGTAGATGCAGACTGTTATTTTGAAATAACGCTAGTTATTTCGAAATAATGTTGCTGTGTAGACATAGCCTTAGAGAGAGTTCTTTTTTTTTTGTCTTTGGATTTAGAAATTCACTCTTTCGGTGCCTCCAATCTTCTTATAAGGACAGATGAACTAGTATTATGACCCAAATTTTTGTTTTGATGCGCGCACACACACAGTAGTTGTTAGTTGTATTTTAAATGGTTGCATAACAATACATTTTCATTATAAAATGTTTTTTATGCAAGAACCCACGGTAGGACTATCCTGTTTTGTTTTTCATTAGAGACATAAGAATTACTGTATAAGACCAGATCAGTGGTCAGTCTTGTCAGGTATCCTACCTTTGGCAATGGCTTTAGATGCTAGTCCAAAAATTCCCCCTGCAACTTTCCAAGAAATCCTGAAGCTGACAATTACTAAATAATTTGTCCATAAGGGATATTTCTTTGAAACTGTATTAGCCAGAAGTTATTGTGGACTGAAGAATGAAATTTTACACTTCTCAATATTCTCATTATCCATATAAATGTCCAATCCTTTTCATAATCAGATTCCATCAGATGTAAAGAAATATATAAATGCTTTAGGAATCATTCCTATATTTATAATTACAGAAAATTATATATATTTTTTTCAATTTTGTCATACTTAGAAAAAAAAATGATACTAATTCATTTTACAGGAGAGTAACTGTGTGGCTATATTTTGCCTTCAAATCTCAATATTAAATTCTGCTTCTGTATGTTGATAGAAAAGGAAGGAAAATTTGAATGGAAAGAAACTTTCCGTAATAGTTGAACAGAAAAAGTTATATTATTTTAAAGCATTGGCAGTTTGTAGTAGGAGAAATCTAAGATTGCTTGCTGTTATAAATTCAAAGTAAAGATCAGCTGAAAACAAAATAATAATTTTTTTATGTGACTGAATTTGTTTCAGCTGGAGTGACAGCAGAAACCATTCAAACTGGTAGTGCAAGTCCAGATTCATCAGGGTCAGAAGTCAAAGTTCAGGAAGAAGAGCATGATCTTGTTGATGATGACATCACAGCAGGTGAGCATGAATATATTTAATGACACTACTACATTCCTATTGTTATTGCTTCTATTCCTTTTAAATCCTTCCAGTTAATAAGCCTATATTAGAACTGGCTGGAGGGATTTGACACACACCAATATCTTGTGTCTCTATACCAAAAAAAGCCAAAAAATATTATTTGCTTTCTGGCAAAAAAGCTGACTTTTTCCCCATCCTGCCCCAAATTGTTGGCCATATAGGCAGCAGTGAAAAGAGCATTGGCTGCACTACCAGAAATTTAAAATTCCTTCCCATAATTGCTTTTGTGTTCCACATCAATCTATATACTTAACTGTATTTTTCCTGAAACCCCATGATTCTTCTGAAGACAGGAGACTTCACTCCTTCAGTATCAGGCACGTCCTGGCACTTTACCTGCAAGGAACCAAAGTCATTGGAAAATTTCCAAGGCTTTGTTGTCCTAGCAGAAAGATTGTATAGGTGGCCCTTATCTTCACAGAGGATTTGGGTTTCTGATACATCTAAGAATGCTACAGAAGAACTAAAACTACCTCGTGTTGAGATCCTTATAGCTCATGCCACATGATTGCAGGTTGCCTTATCAGACATTTCACTGCAGGATTTTTGCAGAGTGGCAAGCTGGAGCTTACTCAACATATTCACCATACACTACACTCTAACTCAAGCTGTAACTGCAGGTATAGCTGTAGGATTGGCAAGTACTACAAACATCTCTGCTACTAGCTTTCTCACACCACCTACCCCTTTCATCTAAACATTGTCTGTGGAGTAGACATAGGGACCATCACTTGAAGAATAAATGGAGGTTACTTACTGTACCTGTAATCTACCTATATGTTGCAGTCTTCCCGTCTGCTTTGGATCTGGTTGGATTGTGGTAAGAGGAGGAACTGGAGAGGCATTGGCCCACACTGCCTCTTATACCTTCAGACGGGAGTATGAGGGAAACTACTGCTCATGTATGGGTCTGTGGACACTGGTCTGAAAAATTTCCAGACTCAGACACATAGCACACATTTACATATGTGTGGAATACAGATAAGGACGACACTTCACAAAGAGCCTCCACTTCCACTAAGTAATCTCCATTTCTAATCTGACTGCCAAATATGAAGCAAGAAATGCCCTCTGTTAATATATGAAATCACTGATTGTAAAATTGCAACCTGTTGATATAATCAGCCAGTGTTCCTTCTAAGATTTTCTATCCATGAGCAGAGTGAGTTTTGTCTTGTGCACCAATACTGAGGTCATGTGTACTTGCTTGGATGTGTGCAACCGTGGCACTCAAGTTATATATCTTATTATAGAAATAAATAAATGTTATGGAAGAAAGAATACCAAAACAAGGGGCATGACTTTAAATGTTTATTTAATATGAAGTCAATTAAAAAGAAAATTAATAATGCAAAGTTTCAGTATGTTAGATTAGCCTCAAGGCTGCCCTAAATCTGCACTGTCCATAGTTCCATAGAAGTCATAGGAGGCCAGAAAGAAGCACACTGCAGCACTGCTTGTACTGTGGCAGCAGTGGCCAGAGCCACAGGCCCTTTAGAATCACTGAGTCCCAGGGAAACTGCCTCTTTGCTCCCCACTTCCCGTTGACGGTCCTGGCGGGGCACCAGCTCCTGGGATTGGTGGCAACACATGCATGCTGCTAAAAGTCAGGCAGCGTATCTGCTGTTTGTCAGCTCTTTTGCTGACAAAATACTTCCACCCCCAACGAGCGGCATTCACATTGTCATCGGGAGAGCGCTCCTGCCCACCACACACTGATCAAACTGGTACTTGCCCCTGCAAAACTTTTACCTTTGGAGGTGAGGGGTAACACCGCTGAAGGACTAAAGCTTTGTTGTTCAGTGGTCAGTGTAGACGTAGCCAAGCCAGCTGACAGACAACTGAGCTGCAGCAGTATGAAAACTGCAGCTTTTCAGAACCCTGTGCGCGCACACTGACAGTAAGAGAATCACATGTACCTGAGCCATCACCGGCCCATACATGCACAATACTTAGACAAATGTCTTCAGCGTACAGTTAAAGACACTACTACAGTATCCTAGCCAAATAAATCACCAGCCGAGGAGAGCTGTTTATTATCAGTGTGCATCTACAGTTAATTCATTGGGTCTTCCAAAGAAACATGCAGACTCAAAATTACACTAATGTAATACAGGACTTTTTACTTACTATAGCTTTAGAGGAAAGTGGAATATGTCTTCTGGGCTGTATTGGGAAGAGTAACCGGAAATGGATACTATTAATTGCACTCATGTAATTCATGGCAAAAGCAAAGAAGCTTATGATAAGCTGGTAAATAATGTTTGTGCCAGTACTGGGAGGTGAAGAATGCATTTGACACCAGCTTTATTTGCATTTAGTAGTAAAAATTTCACTGTCAGTAGTTTCACAGAGAGCACCAAGCAAGTAGTAATTTCAGATTAATGTTTTGAGGAAGAATACTAAGGAAGAGTTGCACAGCATTCCTCCTGCCTGCGCTGTTATTGTTACTATTAGAAGCACAACCAGCAGCTTCTGATTCAAAATCAGACAACCTTTACCTTTACCTTCACCCCAGCACTCTTTTTAAAGCTAAGAGTAATACAGAGATGTATATTTTAGATCGACTGTGACTTTGCAATACCGAAGAATGTTTAGATTTTCCATATTCCACTGCTTATGATTACTACAGAAAATCTTTTTCCTTCCATTTTTAAAGCTTCTTTTATTTCAGTAAAAGTATATAAGAATGAAGTCTAATATCAAGTACATTAAGCATACCACCACCAACTGTAAAAATCCTACATTTTAATCTTTAAGGACAGTGCAAAACAGAGTAATTCCATTTCTAATGCATCAGAATATAAATTGACACAATAAGCTCCAAAACTAGTGCAGTAGTAAAACAGCTCCCAAAATGTTATTTCATGTTCATCTGTTCTTTTTTTTTAAAAAAAGTGTAAACATTTATTTGCATACATGTTTTATCACTATTGCTGATGTACAGCTGTTTGAGAGCAGAATCAGTCCCACTCAACACTGAAGAAATGCTGATTTTGCTCTCCCTGTCTTTCCCTCCTCTTCCCTGCCCCCCCAGTGTTTGAGCCACACAGCCCTGACCCCAGAGCAGCCAACTGTCCACCACGTAGCTGCTGCCTCAATCCCCGGACAGCAGCCCTCCCGTGGCCCGAAATCCTGGCTGCCCATCCACCCGCAGGCCCAAACCCTGGCAGCAGCCACCCGCCCACAGCCCAAAACCCAATGGCAGCCTCCTGCCCTGCATGTGGCTGCAAACCCCTGTGGCAGTAACCTGCCTGCCATGTGGCTTCTGCCCCGGTGGCCCCCGGCACAGCTGGCACCCAACATAGCCCCAGCTGCTGGAACAGTGGGAGCAGCTATGCCACTCACCTTCCAAATCCAGCAGGGAGGGGGGCGGACGGAGAATTTTTTGTGCACAGCTGTGCAGGTGCGCACCTTAAAGGGAACACTGCAGTCAGCCTCTGTTGCTATAACAATGCATTATTTTAATTCTTCTCGTTTCCATCTAACACCTCATTCTGTTGAAAGCATTTAAGCCTTTCCACTGGGGGGGGGAAAGCTATAGATCTCTTTAGACAACTGTAGGACTGTCATTAGATGTGGAGTTGATCCATCAGTAGCAAACATAGTTAACTAACATGGGGTCTCCTATTTTGTTCCTATTTATTTCCTGTTATGTTAGAATATTTACGTGTTGAGAGAATGAGTTTTGTCTTATTAATAGGTTATCTGACAAGAGGAGCTCTCCCATGTAGTCAGGGCTATATGAAGAAGTGTAGTTTGAAAAGTAATTAGAAATTGTTCAGAAAACTTTGCAGAACTGAAATCATGTCAGTGATTTGCAAGCAGAAAAATAGTATGATAGTAGTTGCAGAAGGAAACGAAATAGCTGTGTCTAATGTCATTATTTTTGTTAGAAACTTCTCATTACTGAATAAGTTTTCTCTGTTTGTTTTATGTTATATATATTTTCAGCTAATGTCTTAAATCTGGCAAGATGGTATGTTCTGCCCTTGACATGAAGTAGCTTATTTCTTAGCAATTATGGTTAATTAATGAATTGTCTTTTGTGATGTTTAGGTCTTCCTGACTTGTAGATAATAGAGATTTTGAGCAAGTAAACACTATTTGAATCAGTGCACGATACCATCGTAACTTGTTAATTTTAATGTAGGCAAAGTTGATGAAGTCTAAAGAGATCTGGTTTATTTAGTTCAAAATGTATTATAACTTTTGAAAATGTATGTTTCCTACTCCATAAAAATATGCTAAATATAGAGTATTTCTCTCCTGAATTGAATTTTTCTTTTCACGCCACCTTACCTGCTATGTATTAAAAGGGAAGAGTATTCACTATGCTCAGAATTTAAATAGCTAAAAGATTTTCTTAACGCACTATCAAAGCAACTAGCATACCACAGTTTATAGATTGTGCGAGTTGCCTTTAGTTTGTATGACTTGATTGAGCTGTGTATGGATTTTGTGAGGGTTTAAAAGAAAACTATATTTATTTCCATTGACTAGAAGACTATATAAATTACATTATGAAAAATCTGGTAGGCATACTGACAGAAACCCATATAAAAAACACCACATTCATTTTGGGGGTATCCAATGGTTAGCGCATTTGTTCTTTATGGGCAATATAGCTAGTACATTTCTTGCTGGTCTGATTTTCACAGTAACTAAGGAATAAGCTTATTCATTTTTCTTCCTTTCTAAAAGAAATCATTACTGCATAATTAATTTTTTCCAGATTGTATGAATTATAAGTTGTAAATGTATTATGTAATATGCAGACTTTCTAGTCTATAGTAATTTATTAGCATTGTTTAATGGCAGTATAATTAATTACCATCAAAATGCTGTCCTATGTTGAAGGCATATCTACATGTAATTAAATCCACATGTAATAGAAAGTTGACTACAACTTCAACTTCCCTAAACCAGTACTCCTTGCTCTGATAACATGCGTGGTCTTGCAGGACCAAGGATGTTCCTGGGACCAGAGAGCTTTGGGCTGAGCCTATGGGCTGGGCATCAGCAGTAGCCCCAGTCAGGGTGCCAGGAGCTCACCTGTGGCAGCAGGGGTAGGGCTCCACAGTAGCCCTGGCTGGGGTGATGGGAGCCAGTCCACAGCAGCAGACCCAGGCTTCTGTGGCAGCTCTGGTGGAGGCACTAGGGCTGTGTAGACTACATTCCTCTTTCGACAGGGATGTAAATTAGACAATTTGAAACTGCAAATGAAGCAGGGATTTAAATATCCCATGCTTCATTTACATAATCACATCATGGCACTCTTTCAAACAAGCAGTTTTACTTTTGAAATGGCACTTGTTCAAAAGAACTCCATGACGCGATTATGCAAATGAAGCACAGGATATTTAAATCCCCGCTTCATTTGCAGTTTCAAAGTGTCTAATTTACATCCCGCTGTCGAAAGAGGGATGTAGTCTAGACACAGCCTTGCAGTCCATCCTCAGGAGCGGTCTGGACGTCTGCAACAGCCCTGGCCTGGGCTCTAGGAGACAGATGGCGGAAGCTAGGCCGGGCATCAGCAGTAGCCCCGGCAGAGGGTAGCAGTAGGGCACTTGAGCCTGGCCTGGCCGGCCACCTAGCTGTGCCAGAGACAGGAGTGCCTGGCCTGAGGCAGAGCTGGCACTGGGTAGGGGTAGCAGGCTTGGGGGCTGGTGTCAGGGGACCTTCTTTGGTCTGGCAAATCCCCTTGTTCAGGACTGTTGAGGCGCCGGACCAGGGAGGTACAAGCTGTATTATGAAAATGAAAACAAATTAATGAAAGTCAGAAGTACTAAAATAAGGATTCACAAGAAAATAGAGTTGAGACCTTTTTCTTCATGTCAGCATTCCCTTTGCCAGACTACTATTTTCCTACTCCTTGATTGTCCCATCCTTAGTGTTTCTCTTCTTCCTTTCTTCTCTGAATTTATTACCATGATGTCAGATAGCACAAATGTGAGCATCTAGTGCAGCAGCTGGCAAAAGGTTTTGAAAGGACAGGGTAGAGACAGAAAATGGGTCTTCCTATCAGAGAAATTCTAAGACATGAGCATGCTTTTTCTTTGAGTGGCACTCAGCATTTTGAAATCAGGAAACCGTAGTATGTTGTTGGAGTCTGCCTGCAGTGATGGGTCTTGGTTCAAGGTAGTGAACATTTCTTGTTAGTTCACTTCACAATTTTATGAAGTGTGCTAGATAATTAGAATACTTGTAGCATAACTTTATAATTTACAGATAAAAATTGATCCAAAAAATCTTTTACGTACTGAAAGTTGACGACTTACTAAGGTGGGAAAAGATAGGTAAAAGCTGTATAAATTAGGCTTATGATCACTTCAGTATAATTTTTTTTTCAGAAGGATAGTTCTAACTGGAATGGAAGAAAGAAAAAAATAAAATTGAATCTTGAATGAAACAATTTAAATCTCACCTTGTCATCTTAAAAATATGATGCAGCTTCGTTTCCTGCTTATATTTTTAAAGCTAATATTTATTGATCAGCTGCCCAAAGTAATGCTAGTATGCAGTGGTCAACAGGAATTTCTTCAGTCCAACTTGACATTCACCAAACACTTCCATTTATCCATCTAATTTTTTAAAAGGATCACTTTCCCATCAATCCTTTTAGAGATTAGGACATTCTAGGTTAGGCAGTTTAAAAAAATTGCTGAAGCCTATTTCAGGAAAAATACTTTTACTAATACACTAGACTGTGTGTTAAGCATTTTTTTAAAAATCACTTACAGTAGTCCTCAGGGAAAATGGATCTGTTCTTAAATATACTGAACATATATATTTTAAGCAATTTTCTTTCAAAACAGTAGTATATGTCCATTATCTTTCATGGCTGGAATAAAAAATTCAGTAAAATGTTTTACTTGTGCATGAATTGAACATACATTTTAGTCAAATTATAAGCATTATCATTTTACAATTTACTACAATTCCTTCTTGGGCAAAAAGCCCACTGGCTTCAGTGGTCAGGACTTCAGGATGTAGAATAGAAGTCAGGTGACTTTTTGAAAACACTGTATTCTAAATATATTGTATATTTCAAGGTGTGGTGATTTGAAAGAAAACATATCACTTAACACTTCCCTATGTCCCACGCCTGAGATCTTAATTCTGCAAAGCAAAATGAGTTTATCTAGAATGTTAGAAAGCTTGAAGGAATAACACTTTTACAGATAAATGATATAACCAGCTGTAATGGTTTTGGCTTTTTTGTGAAAGAGACAAGAGCTTTGTTGATAAATCAAATATCTACTTGTCAAAATACATTTGCCACTAACCAGAAAGTTCTGTCAATATAAAAAACAGGACTATGTAGCACTTTAAAGACTAACAAGATGGTTTATTAGGTGATGAGCTTTCGTGGGCCAGACCCACTTCCTCAGATCAAATAGTGGAAGAAAATTGTCACAACCATATATACCAAAGGATACAATTAAAAAAAATGAACACATATGAAAAGGACAAATCAAATTTCAGAACAGAAGGGGATGGGGAGTAAATGTCTGTGAGCTAATGATATTAGAGGTGATAATTGGGGAAGCTATCTTTGTAATGGGTAAGATAATTAGAGTCTTTATTCAAATTTGAGTGTAAAGTGTCGAATTTAAGCATGAATGATAGTTCAGAGGATTCCCTTTCAAGTGTAGTCTTAAAAGGCCTTTGAAGCAGGATGCAGGTAATCAAGTCGTTGAGACAATGTCCTTGCTGGTTGAAATGGCAAGAAACTGTTTTTTCTTTGTGATCCTGTCTAATATCTGTTTTGTGGGCATTGATCCTTTGGCGAAGTGTCTGAGATTTGCCCAATGTATGTGATGTTTAACTGGTTAACCAATTAAATGGGATTTTACTTTCTCAGTTGCTACTGAATTTTGAGGGTCAGTACTTCCTTGTCTGCAAAAAAAGATTTTACTCCACTCCTTGTTCAATATAGTAAGGAAATGGCTGATCATATAATAAGGGTCAAGAGTCAAATATCACTGACATTGTCAAAAACATATAGCATGATACTACATCAGTACCTCCGTTTACAGATTTGCCTGCTTACTACGAGAACAGTATAGAGATCTGTGGAATGTAGAGATAACTATGACAACTTTCTTAAACTTACTGTAGTGAAAATTGTCTTGAAAAGAAATTCTCAAGTAAAACTGCAATAAGAATTAAGAATCTTTGATGAAACATGCGCATCATAAACAGAAAATGATTAACATGTTTTGTTTTTTAATTGTGATCTGTAAGCTTCATTAATTAGTCTTTATGCTCTTTAGCAGACTTAAAAATTATACATGCAGAATCTATCATTAGAGCCACCTGCTGCTGTCCAATGTAATTTGATTAATATAAATCTATACAGAAGGTAGAGTTCACAGATAGGTAGATCTTCCTGGGCTTGAAAAATGTGCTGAACGTGCAATTGAGGATTACATTTGCTTGCCAGAGGCTGATGTGACAGATGGTGGAGAGACCATTCTAAATGTCTAATGGCTTCAATCTTTCTGGAATTCCACCCTACACTTCAGTAGCTATTCCCTTTTGTGCCTGGAATTCCCACCACGAACACTGCTCATTTGGACACTTGTCATTTGGTGGATACAAGATGGGCTCTCCCTGCTATTCTGTCCCTGCACTTAGTTCTTCCCTGCAGCAGGAAGTGATTGGTGGTGGGAGTTCTTGGTCCCCTTCTCCCTCCATTAGCATCTGTTTTGGTCTCTCCTTGAGTCACACACTTCACTGGTCATAGATCTTGGAGAGAGAGAGAGAGAGAGAGCAAAGCAAAGCACAATTCAGCTGCAGGGAGCTGCAAACCAAAAACTAGTCTGGAGAGATAAGTGATGTGTGTCCTTGCTCAAAAAGAGGTGTTGGTTAAAGGTCTGAGACCTGAGAAGCCATTTTTTGAGCACACCATGCAGAGAGTCAGAGGTGACACTCTTCCCCACTGAATAACTCCTGAGTCTGATTCTGCTGTTGGTCAGAGCTTTTCCCAGCAGCTATGTAGCTGTAGCTGGGCAAATCTATGATTATGAACAGACGCACAGTCTAGCTGCAGAGTCAGGAAAATAGCTGTGCATCTGTTCACATTCTGTTCATATGTGATGTCTTTTTTTTTTTTTTTTTTTTGCTACCAGAAAAGAGCTACACACATACATATGTATTGTGTGTGCGTATATTTTTAATTCAAGTTTAGCTTCTGAAAATGTGAAGGACTCCCATTTACCAAGGATATGTCTATGCTGTATGCTTATTTTGAAATAATCTATTCTGGAAGAAATACTCCAAAATATTTTGAAATAGCATGTTTACAGGGAAGCCTCAAAATTAGTCTAAGGCAGAATTTCCTAATGTGGAAGTGCTACCTCGATTTAGAGTCCCGGGAGGCACTGGGGAGTAATTACTTTGAATGGCTATTAGAAGGGAGGAGCTATTTTGAAATAGCAGCAGTGGAGCATCCACACTACTGCTATTCTGAAATAGCTATTTTGGAATAGGCGTTATTCCTCGTGGAATGAGGTTTACAGAAGTCGGAATAAGCTGTCCGTTATTTTGAATTTATTTTGAAATAATGGAATTGCTGTGTAGACGCTCACATTGTTATTTCAGAATATTGCTGTATAGATGCACCCCAAGGGAAGTTTCCTGTTTAGTAGGAGTATGTAAATGTGTGGATTTTTCAGCCATATGAGCTCTATTTTACTACTTACGTGTACTCAACTGATTCACAATACCTCTTCTGAGCTTTTATAGAAGTGTTTTAAAAGCATTTTTCAAAGAGCTATAGTCCTGTAGTGAATAGATGTAGTTTGCAAAATTTGCTTTAATGCTATTCATATTCTGTTTCTTTTTTGCTCCAAGTAGTAGATACAGAGATGCGACAACCATGCACAAGTTAACCTAAAATAATTTCTCACTTCAGCCATTTGCCCATCTTTAAGCAATTAACGTCCATTCTCCAAAAATGTCCTGTTTTGAGAATCTCTATTACATTTGTAAACTGCCTGCTGGATTTTTGAAATACAAAGCTGTTAGACAACATCTAGAAATGTAAATAATAAATAAATGAATGAAGCAGTTTTTGCATGATTATGTATATTTAATATAGAAAATAACCATATCCAGTGTATTTCAGTGTAAAAGAAGGAAGACTGTTAGTCTGAGACTGAATATTGATTTTTGCACATCACTGCTTTTGAGGTCCGTACTTATAGAACATTGATATGTCCATCCTAGTTGAAAGATTATAGGAACTGGCACCATATTGAAGTGCAAATTGAATCTAGAATGCAAAAATTCAGTACTGTGTACATGACCTACCGTAAAATGCCTAATCTGTGGATCAGTCAATGATTCTTATCTCTTTTACATGGTCTAGATATTATTTTCACTTATAAACTATACATTTTCATCAGATTTTCCACTCAGGAATTTGTAAAATATTTGCATATTATTCTATTTTATCTTGTGTTTACTATTTTTATATACAGTTCTCTCTGATGATGTTGCCTTCACAAATTCCAGTAACTGGAGTTTGTATATTGTTCCTTGCAAACTGCAAAATTTTTTACTCTAGCTAGCCCTTGGAGAGGGCCACATACCACGAAAGAATCATAGGATTGACAGGAACCTTGAGAAGTCATCTAGTCCAGTCCCCTATACTCATGGCAAAATTTAGTATTGTGTAGACCACACGTGACAGGTGTTTACCTAACCTGCTCTTAAAAATGTCTTATGAGGGAGATTCCACAAATTTCCCGGACAATTTATTCCAGCTCTTACCCTCCCTGAAAGGTGAAAAGTTTTTCCTAAATCACTCTTGCTACAATTTAAATGCCTTGTTTTGCTCCTATTCTCAGAGATTTGAGAGAATACTTTTTCTTCCTCCTTCTTTTAACAACCTTTTATATACTTGAAAACTGTGATTGTCATCTCTCAGTCTTTTTTTCTCCAGATTAAACAAACCTAGGGGGTTTTTTTCAGTCTTTCCTTATCAGTCTTATTTTCTAGATCTTTAATCATTATTGTACCATTTCTCTGGACTTTTTCCCATTTGTCCAAATCTTTCCTGAAATGTGGTGCCCAAAACTGGACACAGTGCTCCAGTTGAGGCCTAATCAGTGTAGAGCAGAAGAATTACTTTTCTGTGCCTTGCTTACAGCACTCCTGCTAGTATATTCCAAAATGCTTGTTGTTGTTGTTGTTGTTGTTTTGTTTTTCAGCAGTGTTACACTGTTGACTCCTACTTAGCTTGTGATCCACTATGACCCCAAAATCCTTTTCTGCTGTACTTGCTAGGCAGTTATTACTAGGGGCTCCAGGTGACTTGAAGACATCTAACTTGTTTAGATAATTTTTAACTTGTTCTTTCCCTATTTTAACCTCTGATCCCATCTCATTTTCACCAACATTTAGTATGCTTGTTGTCTAATTGCTACTTATCTTTTCTGATGAAAACTGAAACAAAAAAGGTCATTTAGTACTTCTGCTATTTCCACTTGTTCTGTTATTGTCCCCCCCACCCACATTGAGTAACGGGCGTACCCAATCCTTGGCATACCCGGTCCTTGTTCTTCCTCTTCTTTCTAATATATTTGTAGACTGTTTTCTTGTCACAGTAATGTCTCTAACCTTTTGGCTGTGTCTACATTGGCACCCTTTTTTGAAAAAGGGATGCTAATGAGACCAGTCGCAATTGCAAATCTGGGGATTTAAATATCCCCAGCGGTATTTGCATTTACATAACTGCCGCTTTTTCGGCTGGGGCTTTGCCGAAAAAGCGCCAGTCAAACGAGGATCTTGCGGAAAATAAACCCTTTTCCGCAAGATCTCTTATGCCTACTTGCAAGTAGGAATAAGAGATCTTGCGGAAAAGGGTTTATTTTCCGCAAGATCCTCGTTTAGACTGGCGCTTTTTCCGGCAAAGCCTGAGCCGAAAAGCGCAGTTATGTAATCAAATACCGCAGGGGATATTTAAATCCCCATGATTTGTAATTGCGACTGGTCTCATTAGCATCCCTTTTCAAAAAGGGTGCCAATGTAGACACAGCCTCCGTGTCTTAGCCTTTTTTTATTTTTGTCACTATATACTTGTGTTATTTGTTTATTTTCATCCTCTGTTATTTGGCCTGTTTTCCCTCCTTCCCATTTTCTGTAGGACTCTTTTTTGAAATTCAGATAATTGAAAATCTCCTAGTTAAGCCAGAGTGGTCTCTTGCCATATTTAATATTTTTTTCTTTGCTGTGGGTTAGTTTGCCTTGGTGTCCTTAATAATGTCTCTTTGAAAAACTGTCAACTGTCTTGAACTATTTTTCACCAAAGACTTGCTTTTTATGGATTTTGCTTACCCACTCCCTGAGTTGGCTAAAGTCTGCCTTCTTGAAATGCATTACTTTTATTGTGCTGTTTTCCCTCCTGCCATTCCTTAGAATTGAGAACTCTACCATTTCATGTTCACTTTCACCTAAGCTACCTTCCATTTTCAAATTCTCAACTAGGTCTCCCTTTTTGTCAAAATTAGATCTAGAACAGCCTCTCCCCTAGTAGGTGTCTGTACCTTCTAAAATAAAAAAATTGCGTCCAATACAGTCTAAGAATTTATTGGATAATTGGTGCTCTGATCTATTATTTTCCCAATAGATCTCTGTGGAGTTGAGTTCCCCATCACCACCAAAGTCATAAGCTCTGGATGATTTTGTGTGTGTGTGTGTGTGTGTGTGTGTGTGTTTTAAAGCCTCATCCAACTCTCCTTCCTGGTTAGGTGGGTTATAGGCCCCTGCCCATACATCACCACCTTTCTAACTCTATTTGTCCTTCCCAGAGGTTTTCAAGAAGTTTATCTCTTAGGGTATGTCTAGACTGCATCCCTCTGTTGGCAGAGGGATGCAGATTAGGCAGGTCGACATTGCAAAGGAGGCAGGGATTTAAGTATCCTGTGCCTAATTTGCATAAAAATGACTGTCACGTTTTGCCAACTCAGCACTTTGTCGGCAAAAAGCGGCAGTCTATAGGGGGATCTGTCGATAAAGAAAGCCTTTTTCGACAGATCCTGTAAACCTCCTTGCAGGAGGCATAAGGGATCTGTCAAGAAAGGCTTTCTTTCTCAACAGATCCCTCTACACTGCCGCTTTTTGCAGACAAACTGCTGAGTCGGCAAAACGTGACGGTCATTTTTATGCAAATTAGGCACAGGATATTTAAATCCCTGCCTCGTTTGCAATGTTGACCTGCCTAATCTGTATCCCTCTGCCGACAGAGGGATGCAGTCTAGATATACCCTTATTTCTATCTCAAGCACAGTCTAGGTATATACATCTTTAATATATGAAAACACCTCCTCCCTTTTTTGCTTGTCTGTCCTTCCTGAGCAAGCTAGTACCCTTTCATATCAATATTCCAGTTGTGTATATTAGCCACTAAGTCTCTGTGATCCCAACTATGTCAGAGTTGTGTTGATTAAATAGCATTTCAAGTTCTTCATGCTTATTCCCCATGGTTCTGTCATGAATATACAAATACATTTAAGATACAGATTGGATTCCCCTATGTTCTCTCTTATCTCTCCTTTATCCCTGCTATAATGTCCCATGCTCCCTTTCCCCAGGATTCTGACCCTTTTCCCCAGATCTCTGTTTTTTACTTACCTGTGTGCTTTTGTCACCTGCCTCCATTGAATCTATTTTAAAGTCCTTCTCACTAGTTTAGCCAGTCTGTGTCCAATTGTATTCCCCTTCCTCACTAGGTAGGTCCTATATCTGCTTCGCACCCTTTTTTCCTGGAACAGATTCCTGTGATCTAGTAAGCTGAAGCCCTCCTGATGACAACATCCTCACAGTGTGGCGCGCTCTCTCTCTCTCTCTCTCTCATATATCCAAAAAGGGATGGGCGGAAGAGAATGTAAATCTATGCATGAAGTATAGTCAGAAAACTCAAATGATCAATTAATCTACTTTACTACCTCCATATATTGCAATCTTAAGCTCCGTCTGTACTAGGCTTGAAAGTATGTTAAACTCTGTTATTTAGACTAAAAGCTGGTTGTATACAATAACTTAACACATGGATTACATATGTTGCTTGTATAATTAGCTTGTTAGCAATTCCTGGGACAAGAGTTCTTTTTTAGCTCTGACTGTGATCCATTTCAATCTGCCATACCATTTACTCAGCATATATGGGAAGCTGGAGATAATCAGAAATAGTAATCTATTTGAGGAAGAAGGTGTTGCTTTAAATTTAAGAAGGGAGTCTAAGAAAATTCATGCAAATTTAGTCATAATTTTAAGAGAATGATGGAGAATAAAAATAAGTCTGATGCCTACTATAAATCTCAAGAATAGAAATATTTGTATAGGCAGGATGTGGAACTTGCCATAGTTGTAGATGTGAATTGGTTTAAGGCTCTTTCATACTGGAAAAGCTGCTTATAAATTATAGGCATGAATTCAAAGGACAGTGTTTGGCCAGACTCTAGGGATGCTGTAATTTTTCCAACATTTACAAGTTTTTACAAAATTTTCCCAAAATTACAAGTTTCTTAAAGTGCAATAAGCAGTCCTGGATGGCTTCTAGAAAGATCTTATCAAAACCCCATCAAACTCATGTTTTCAGCCTGTCCCCAAATTTTCATAAATAAATTATCTTTTTGTTATGCTCCAAGACTCACTATATTTAGTCTGTTTCAGACTAAGGAGGGGAGCCAAAGATCACACTGCACTAGACTGATTTAACCTGGATTGAAGTAGCTGCATCTGAAACAAAAGGTGGCATTCTCCTGTCTATTTTCAGATGGGTAGGGCATAGGCATCCCGGATATTTCTGTAGTCTTGTTTAAAAGCAACTGGGCATCCAAACATTATTTCTAAATTGCTAACACAATTAATAAACTTCCTCAATCAAAGGAATAGATCATTTCTCCTCCAGGTTCTTCCTTTACTATTACCATAATTTTTACTCAATGTCTTACAGGAAATAATTTTCCTGAGAGAGTAATTAAAAAAAAAAAGAAAAGAAAAAGGTAACTGCATCAGCAGCATGGAATAGCTTTGTTGTTGGGAGCTCATCTGCAACAGTACTTAAAAAGGAACTAGGGATTCTGGATTATTCCCTTTCAGGTTGGAATATAAATTATCACCTTTCTTAGCCAGGATTAACATCAAACAGAACTCTAGTAATGTGCTGGTGGCCTGAGTCCAAGAATGTGACAATTACAGCTGTATCTTTAGTAAAGAATTGCAGATAAGTAAATCTTACTATATATTTTACAAACGTGTATCTGTCTGTCCGTCCGTTTGTGAGTCTGTTTGTTCAAGAACTTCTCCTAAATGGTAAGAGCTGGAACCACCAAATTTGGTATGCAGCTTCCTTTTATTATAACTTAAAGCAAGGGCAGGGTTTGGTTGAGTGTGGAATTTGATTGTTTCTCATAAAATAGAAAGGGAAGCATCTGGCTGGAGGAAGTTGTACTACAGAATGACCACAGGGGTGCAGCAAGAGACCAGAGATGGTGATCGGGACAGTTATAACCCCATTGGGCCACCAGGGGACAAAGTTGGAGAAAGGGACAGCAATATACTCTATATTTCAGAGAGTTTCTCTGTTTGTGTGTCTGTGTCTATTTGTCCCCCAGCCATGAGACGTACTCTCCTTCCCCAGCTATGCCTGGCCCCAAGCTGCCACGGTGAATGAGGGCTGGAGTTGCTCTCTCTCCTCTGGGCAGCATGCATACTGAATACTTCATCTCTGGCCCTACCCCTCAGCAATGATTTAAAAGAAGAAAAACAAAGTTTATTTGAGTTAAGGACCCAAACAATGCAAGGTAAATCTTCTGAGTGCACCGATATTTTCCAACTGAGGAGTCTATACATAAGCATCTGAAACCAAACTTCGGCATTTTAATAAGAGATCCAATTTTCAGATGTACTGAGTACTTGCACAGAATCTGTAAGTTCCTAATGCTTCTGAAAATGAAGATGGTTTTTAGTTTCCTAAATATGGCTTTAGGAGTGAAATAGTAGACAACTATTCTTGAAAACGTGATCCTTAACTACTCTCTAGCATGTGAACCTAGCATTGTGATTTAATTCACAAATTTAAATTTGATAGTAATATTATTAATACCTCAAAGTATTAGAATGAATTGTATTTAGTTTCAGAAAACTATAATGCTAATTTTAGAATACCAATACTTGCGCTATACCAAGGTGAAGTACAGTAAGTAACATTTTTACTGCAATGCTGATAACTAATATCAAAATGCCATCTCTCTTGGTTTCTTCTATATTCCCACAGCTGTGTAACCCAGCATGCTGCAGCTACACAATGGTGTTATGGCCTTAGGGACTTTTCTGCAGTAACATCCCCATCACTTTATGGTCAGCATGTTTACAGCCTTTCAATCTAGCAGATACTCACTGTATTTCATTTTCCTTTTTTTTTTCTCTCTTGTTTTGAGATTTGGAATGTTAATTAATCCACTTTAAGATGCTCTTTTGTTAATCCAGATATTTCTGTGATTTTTTTTAAAAAGTGCTTTCTGCTCTGGTCTCTATTAATTTGCTTTTCATGGTTTAATAAACTCTGCATATTTAGAATTTTTTGTTATACTATCCTAAGATTCTTTATAAAGATAATAGAATCCTAAAGATCTCCTTCTCAGTGTCCTTAACGACATGATATATGGAAAATAAATACATTCAAATGCTATAGTAACATTTTGGGTTTGCCATTCACATTTATTCCTCTTTTTTATTTGAACTTGGAAGTGTTCAGCAGTGATATACTGTATTAAACTTGGTAATCTTCTTTCTGAATTTAGTGGCAATAAATACGACATAAAATAAACCTTTACTAGTCTGAGCAAACCAGTATTCATGCAGCATCTCAAAAAGTACCTTTGGGTTCTCTGACACTAAAAAACCTAAGTTATCATATAGAAAATGACCCTATAGCCCCCTCCCTCTCGCGCAATTTCCTAATATCTCACCATCCAGATGATGAAGTTAAAAATAACTCAAAATACACATTAGTAAAATGGAGAAAACTGTATATGTAGTAAATATTCCCAGCCCCGTCACCGGTATGGCATCGTAGAGCGTACTGGCCCATTTGCACCACTGAGTGTAGCTGTAACATTCTAATTAGATCAGCATAGTTCTACAGGTAAATTTCCCTGTGTATAAGTCATAAAATAGCAAAAGAAAAATGCCTAACTTTTAGATGAAAAAAGAGGCTCTTCACAACATGTTACAGACTCTGATCAGGAGTAGCAAACCTGGTAGTGCAGGCATAGCACAGAAAATTAAATTGCTTTTAAATTCATATATATCTGATATAAAAATTAAGAGTGGATAACAAACTTATGATTGTCAAAAATGTGCTAGCATGACTTTTGGATAGCTATATTACTAATTACTTCCAAAAACGATGTAATAATGGTGGACAGGTCCACCACATGTTTATTATATATTATACAGATTTCTTTTTACAGAGACCCTATTTTCATGGAGTTTAAAAACATTATTGGGACACACCCTTTTTCCCCCCTGTTATTCCTCTACCTGTGTTTAATTCTTATCAAGCCAATTGGACAGACCTTAGAAGGCAAAAATCAGTTAAGAATAAAAAAAAGTACCATATCCATACATAACCATGCATCTTAAAGGTCTTTTGTTTCCAACACTCTAGAAATTTGGGACCCACCTTTACTATTACTATAAATTTGTATACATCTTTTATTTTAGAAAATCTGACTATAGGACCTTAGGCTTGTCACTGTGCCAAAGCTGCATATTGCCTATCTTGTACAATAAACCAGTGTAATTACAGATGAGGAAAGAATTCCAAATTAGGAAGAGAATGTTAGATGGTTTTTCTGCCCAAATAAATGCGTAAAATAGAAGACATGTTTCCAGTGTTGATAGAACTACAAGACATGATGATGACTAGAAGAGTGATACAGATTTTATTGAAGAAATAGGAAGTTTTACATTGACTTCATTGGGCTTTGAATAAGACTCTGAATTAGCAAAATTTAGGTGAGCTACACTAAATGGCATATTTGACTGTCATTACCCTTTAGCATACTGCATTTGTGGCATACGTGCACACACACACACACACACACACACACACACACACACACACACAGATATAAATATATAATGATATTATGGAGGTATGTGTTATGGAGTTTTGTGTGAGATGGAAGGGAGATTTAGGTTTGAGCTTGAATTCAAACCTATGGACTCTGTGCGTACATTATAGTGTACATGTACTAAGATACATTGTGACTTGGAAACTGAGCTTTCCTTGCTCCTGTTTCACATTGTGCTGGTCCCACTAACTCAGTTTTTAAATTCATTAATCAATTGTCAATTAAGAGCTAGATTAGGGAAGAAATGTATAGTTAAAGCACATGAACAACCTTAACATTGGCCTATAGATTCCACAAGGGGGAAAATCTGACATATCTTTGAAAAATCTGTAAAAATTAATATTGGGTCACAAATACTAAAAAGTCTGAATCATCATAATATAGTTATTCCATGACATCACTTATGGGGAGAATGAAATTTGTGTGGGTGCCTAACCATAACTTTCTCTCAATTTTCTGGATTGTATAATGTTTGGTTTGGGGATAATTGGAGGGTCTGAGTAACATTTTTTTATCTCTCTGTTACTGGTACTTACTCTCAACTTTAATTTAATCTAAATGTAGTTTTTTGTCTGGAAATTAATTTTTTAGGTAAGTTGGAGCCTGAGATTTGTAAATGTTTGCCTTTTCATATTAACCCACAGAAAAGGTTCTGTCTTCAAATAGTGATAAACGAGCACTCTAAATGAGCTGTCTAAAACAAACTTTAAAAGTGGCCTATTCCTGTGTATGTATAGGAATTTTAATTTGATCTTCTTTTTTCTTTTTTTCTTCTTTTCCATATTTTTCAAATATTTTATTTAGTTAAACAAAAGTGGTATTTGGAACCATGACAGTAAGTGTTTGTTTCTGATGCATTGAAGCCTCTCTCAGAATAATAGAAGATTAAAGATTTGGAATTTGCAGCAATATAAATTAGTTTGATATATAAATAAGTTTGAATCCATTTAATAAGATATCTGATTTAAGCTTATCTTTTGAGGCGTCTTCAGGTGTTATGAAAGGGTCATATAGATTCTGGTAAATTTTTGGTGCTGGCTATGAAAGGTCAGGCTGCTAGAGTCAAGGATGTCTGACTATGCATTTTGTGGTAGGGATGAACTCTGGGACTAGCAGGTAATGACTACTGCAAGAACAACCTGAAGGGGCTTTCAAAAATATCTCTAATTTTTATTAAACTAAGCTTCCCCGCAGCATCTCAGTTTAGTTGGGTGCATTTGATTTTGAGGGCTCCATCTTGCATAGTTTGGCATACTCCATGGTTCATTGTATGTTAGCAGTAGCTTCTGCAAGCTGAAGAGGTGAGGCTATGGGATGGAAAGGGAAATTCATGAAGCAGGGTCACCAACCCCTTGTCTCAGAGTAATACCTTCAGAATTATTGTCTGTCTGTATTATGTTGTGGATTGAATTAGACTAATTTTCTTTGTAGGAAAGAGTGGGGGAGGAATGTGTTTCAAACATATCTAATATTTTCAGGTGAATGTTCTCCTCTCTTTCCCTTTCCCCCAGGTTATTCCTTTGAGGTCTGTATACTAGGCAATATGCCTGTGCCTGCAGAGATGGATTAGTAGTTGTTGTAATCCCATTTGTGAATAAATATAGGACCAGTTCTACAGATTGCAGTGGCTTTGTCTCCATACCCTCAGTTCATTTTCAACTGTTCAGTGCAACTGTATGCTGAAAAATTGTTTGAATCCCACATAGAAAATTCTCTATCTACTGCCATGTAAACATTCTTGATAAAATCAAGGGAAACCTATGGATTATGAAGCTTTACTTTTTTTATTGAGCCTAGAAGGGTTTTCATATAATTTCTATGGTTTTCATAGAGTGTTTTCTATCTCTGTAAACTTAAGCTAGGACAAATATATCACCCAACTCGCTCATGTAAAATGGACCCAAGTTGGCTATTTTATGGTCCTTGGAGGTCAGAGTTCACTGCTGCTGTCAAAAAACACAGGCTTTTCCTTTCATCAGCATTTCCGTTGTGTGTAACAGCTTGTGTTGCTGTAGAAAGGGAGTTGCAAAGATGGAAAACTAAACAAGATCTTAAATAATTAAAGATATTTACAGTATTAAATGGCTATTGCAGTTTATTCTTTTAAAATAAGTATGAATAAGAAGTAAAGAAACCAGAATCTGTTGTCTTCCATGTATGCTGACAACAATGGAAATATTGGTTAATGTTTTCATGCATGAAAGGGGCTGGAGACTGAGTTGCTTGTAGGTAAATTTTATTACGTGTTCAACATATTTTTCATGCTGTGTTTATAATATAATGTATTATAAAATAGTGAAAATCTTTAGCCTCTCCTATACATTCAGATGTTTAGTAAAAATTATGGACTTGTACTCTCAGGCATTACTCATGTAAGTAATCCTTGCTTAAAGAAGTAGCTCTATTGAAGTGGATAGGGCTTGGAGTATTGGACACAATCTCAGTAGACTTGATTTCTTCTGGGAAGTACTAGTAAAATGGCAACAGCTGAGATATCTTAGAATCATTTATTTATAGAATTAGCCAAAAAACTCTGTGGGTGTGCCTATACTGCACTGTAGCTCAAAATAAGTTACGCAATTTGAGCTACACTTAGGGTACGTCTAAACTAAATCCCTCTTTCGAAAGAGGGATGTAAATTAGACATTGAAATTGCAAATTAAGCTGGGATTTGAATTTCCAGTGCTTCAATTGCATAATCACGTCATGGTGTTTTTTTGAAAAAACGCTATTTTGAAAGTGAAACCGCGGTCTAGACGCAGTTCTTTCAAAAAGAAAAGCCTGTTTCGAAAGATCCTGTACTCCTCAAAAAAATGAGGTTTACAGGATCTTTCAAAAAAGGCTTTTCTTTTTGAAAGAACCGCGTCTAAACCACGGTTTCACTTTCAAAATAGCATTTTTTCCAAACAACGCCGTGATGCGATTATGCAAATGAAGCGCAGGAAATTCAAATCCCTCTTCACTTGCAATTTTGATATGTCTAATTTACATCCTTCTTTCGAAAGAAGGATGTAGTCTAGATATAGCTTAATTGTGTATCTTATTTCAATCTTATTTTGAAATAGCCCGCTATTCCAAAACATCCCTTACTCCTCATGGAATGAAGTTTACAGGGATGTTGGAATAGCGAATCCCATTATATTTAGAAATAACGGACGTGCTCTGAAGATGCAGGGTAGCTATTTTGGGATACTCTGGTATCCCAAAATAGCATTGCAGTGTAGATGTAGCCTCAGACACAAGGTGGGTGAGGTAATACCTTTTATTGCACCAACTTCTGTTGGTAGTTGGTTGATGAAACCAGATAGGGAGGGTTCTCCGACATCTGGGAAGATGCATGTTTTCCATGTGCATCAGGAAGAAGAGCCAGGTAGTAAAGAACAGAGAAACTGGTTAGGGGGAGGGGTAGGATGATGCGAGCAGCCTCGTAACCCTCACAGTCCAGGAAAGGACCAGGACAACCCTGTTTTGCCTTTTCTCTGGCCCTGCTATGCCCCTTCCTGCCCTTGCTCTGCTCCTGCTCCACCGTCTTCCCTCCCTTACTGTGCCCCTGCTCTTCCTCGCCTTTGCTATACCTCCACCCCAGCTGAGGCAGCCCACCAACAATGCCCCACCGCACTCACTTGCTCCATTTCTCTGCTTCCCCTTGTAGACTGTGGAGACCGTTCTGCCCCCACCCCTGAGAGTGGTATGGTGGGGAAAGCAAAGTAATAAGTCTGTCTTGTACTGCTTCCCACCGCTGCTGCTTGAGTGGGGGCGGACCAAGACTCTCCTGCAGGCACCAGGTCTCACCCCTGCTAATTCCCCAGCAGCTGCTGCCCAGCCCCTCCCTCCCACAGCATTTGAAGATGTGACCCCACATGTCCCCCATGAGTCACCCCTGGTAAAGAATGCCTTTTTTGTAAGTATTCATTTTGTAAGTATTCATAGTTGTAGCTGTGTCGGTCGCAATTCTCTCTCATCAGCATAGGGTGATTACCAGGGGTGCCATTTGGGGGGACTGGGGAGGCTGTAGCCCCACCATTGTTTGAACCCTTCCGTTTCATACTTGAAGTCTGCTTAAAGCGCATGCCCTAGCCCCAGATCCCTCTCTTAACTTCAACAGAGCTTGTGCTGCTCTTCAGCTTTGCCTTTGGGGCAGGGATGATTAGATGATCATGAAAACATTGGATGATCATGAAAACATTGTCAGGCGTTCCTCTTAAAAGATATGAATCAAAGGGTAGCAATTGAAGTGGTGTGCTGCATGGATCTGTACTGGGACCTGTGCTGTTCAACTTATTCATAAATGATCTTGAAAAAGGTCTAAATAGTGAGGTAGCAAAATTTGCAGATGATACAAAATTACTCAAAACAGTTAAGTACAAAGCTGACTGCAAAAAGTTACAAAGGGTGATCGGGCAACACAATGGCAGAGGGAATGAAATGTTGATAAATGCTGTTGGTGAGACAGACAAGCACATGGAAAAATATAATTCCACTATGCATACAAAATGATGGGGTTCTAAATTAGCTGTTACTATCCAAAAAAGAGATCTTGGAATCATTGTGGATAGTCCCTGAAAACATCTGTTCAATGTGCAGTGGCAATCTAAAAAGCTAACAGAATTTGGGGAATCATTAGGAATAGACTAGATAATAAGACAGAAGAATATCATATTGCCTCTATATAAATTCGTGGTAGGTCCACATCTTGAATATAGGCATGTATATCTAGTCATACTTTCTAAAAAAGATATATTGGATTTGGAAATGGTACAAAGAAGAGCAACATAAATGATAGGAGTAAGGAACAGCTTCCGTATTAGGAGAGATTTAAAAGACTGGGATTTTTCAACTTGGAAAAGAAATGACTAAATGGTGGGGAGCTATGTTAGAGGGCTATGACATCATGAATGGTGTGGAAAAATCAAATAATGAAATGTTATTTACTCCTTCACTAACATTAACACAAGAAGTAATCCCGTTTATCTGCCAAAAAAAAGTTTTAAAGTGCTTCAGTAGTCCCTACAAAGAGGTGATGTGCATGGGGAGGAGGGTGCGTAGGATGGGTTCTCCCCCCCCGCCGCCCCCCTCCCATTTGCTGCTTGACTTGTACTGAGCATACTCAGTAACACTGCTGAAGCTGCTTTCCTCAGTCTGCCTCCCTACTACAGTGGCATGCATAGGTCACCCCTCCCCCATCTGAAATGGCGCTCTTGATGGGCATAAGAGCCATCTTATAGCCATCATAGCTGATTTGGTGGTATAGCTGTGCTACTGTATGCTCACTATTAAATATATGGCCTTATATTATCTCACCCATCTTGTCTCTTTGGATCAACTCCTGCTGGTGAGACAGACAAGCTTTCTAACCACACAGACCTCTTCTTCTGGTCTGGGAAAGTTACTCCAAGCATCACAGCTAAATGCAAGGTGGAACACGCTTTAGAATAAGTCATTGTTAGTATGCATTGTAAGGCACTATTTAAGGTAGAGTGGCCCATTAACACCTCTGCAAACTGCTGTGGCAGTCAATCTTCCAGAGTTCAATTTAGCAGGTCTAGAAAAGACCCACTAAATCAAATGCGGAGGGTGCCCCTATTGATTCCGGTACCCTTCAATTCGTGAGGTGTAAGGGAAGTCGACAGAAGTGTTTGCTCCCATTGACCTCCTGCTGTGGAGATGGCATTGAAGGTTGAATTAAGGTACATCGACTCTAGCTACAGAATTAATATAGCTGGAGTTGCGTATCTTAATTTGACCATCCAGGTAAGTATTGACAAAGGCTTGAGTGGGATGAAGGCATGTTAGAGCAGGCAGGAGAATTTCCCTTTCCCAAAAGGAGAGAGAACTCATAGGAGTGATTTTCTCTGTTCCTTAATAGCACTCAGTCCTAGACAGGATGATGGACAATGGTGCTAGTATTGGGAGGTGGAATCATTCACACCATGATAGAAGATGCTCTGGTCATTACCTTTAAAAAAGAGCTATGTAGAATAGAAAGTAAATGTGTTGTGACTGAATGATAACTTTTGCTAACCGTTAATTTTTTTGTTATATTGTATTAACCAAACCCCAGCAGAAAGTGAGTGTTTTATAGGATGAGATTTTTGATTTTTAAAAAAGTCTACAAAATGTGTTTTAGAAAAAAAATGTTTTAAAAGAAAGGAGTGAATAAGAGAGGGCCCTGGGACAGCAGTCTTTTCTGCTTATTGGTCTATAAATGATTCTCATTTGTATATTAATGGAACTTACTGTTTGCACTATATATATATATAATTGTATATAAAATTATTTTGTGAATTCAAGTACTCAAAATTAAGATTTATAATTGCTTGCACATTATTAATTCTGCATCCTTAAACATCCATCCTGTGCACTGAATGGGACTGGGTTTTTGTGTGAAAAAGAATTAAAGAATGGTAAAATATTAAGGTTGCACAAGCAATTATAAATTTGGAATTTCCTAATTTTTGCATGCTTGATTTTGCAAAATAACTTTTAAAACTTAAATATTTTTAACACTCCAGAGTGTCAGTATTGCATTAGGCAATACTGCTGGCCCAGGGCACCCAGCCAACTCCCAACAGGGTGACCACTTGGAAAAACAGAAATGTATGAGATCTACGAATTCTGAGTTATACTTGCATATGGCACCAGATATAGATTTTACTGAAGAGACCAGACGAAAAAGAATGCCAACTCAACATCAAAAGCCTGAGGACACTGTGATGGGCTGGATCACAGAGATCCCTCTAAAGACTGTCACCTGATAGGCTAATCATACCACTGAGCCTGCCTCCCTGCTTTCTGGGGTATCCTACCATCCATTCATCAACAAGAATCTCTTATCTTCCCCATCAGCGGCACAGAGTTGAGGTATAACAGCCCCCAACAGAGTAACACAGAAACAGGGAAGAGCTCGGCTTGTGGAAGTCACAGGGATTTGACACAGCACCCTGATTCAAAGCCCCAATGGGGCCAAAACCCCCAATAAATCCATCTCATGCTGGATATAAAGTTTATACAGAGTGAGCTCATAAGATGTTTTTCCCCCTTTGTCAATGAAAGAGAGAGATCGACAACTGTTTAGGCTTACAGGAAAAATACTACTAATCACACATCATGGCCTTGAGCACTGCTAATGGCCTTCATTAACACATCTATATATATAAATAGGCATATACTTCATAATTCTAACTTTATATACAAGAATAATACATCCACACAAATAGAATATACATGTTCAGGGGCAGCGGATTACTAGGTCTCCGATGATGGGACATATGCCCCATTTTGCATAACGCATATTTGAGTAATGTGTATTCATATTCAAAAACACTTCCATAAAAATATGGGTGTACAGTGTCACAGACACTTAAAAAAATGAACACAGGATATGCTAGATTAAAAGTTCACATAGAGATTTGAATGTGTTTTCTAAACCAGACTTGGCTTTTAAATCATGTTCAGCGTTGCGCCTTACAGGCATAGTCTCCTGATTGCTTGGTTTTAATCTTTGAACAAGTTTCTTGCTGAGATTCAGTTAAAAATAAACAATGTAGAAAAGTGTTTTTGAAAAGTGTCATCATGTAGCAAATAGTTGAAGTTGGTAAAATGTGCAAGTTGAGCAGTGGTACAAAATATACCTACAGGAGGGAATAACCTTCAGAATGAACTTTCAAATTTGGTCTCTGGTGAGCTGTGTGGTATTACTTCAGTGATGGAAATAAATTACATTATACTGTGGCATACTATTATATATATTCTATATCTTACATGGATTGCCCTTATAATTGATCACAAGCCTGTATGAAAAAAGTTGTAACTCACAAGAGTAATGACAGCAATGTCTCATATTTCAGAAGTTTTTACATCACACTTTTGAATTATGTCTTTTGGCGTGCAAACCCTGTTAAAGGGGGAAAAAGGGATTTTAAAAACCAGGCTGTTGGCCAGCTGTGACTTTCTATAGGCCTTATGCAATGTGCGCCACCTTTAAAGATAAAGTAAGTGTGTGTGTGTGTGTGTGTGTGTGTGTGTTGTGCATGCATTTGTGTGCGTGTACAGACAAATGCTTAAAAATATATTAAAAAGCTAATTCTTTCGTACTCCTCATTTAGCCTTTTCTTTAACAAGTCAGTAATAACTACCATAGCTAAGTGCTTTTAGGTAACATAGTTGACTATTCTTAGGGGTTTTTGTTTTGTCTTTGTAAGATTGTAAAGAAAAACAGCAGCATATGCCCAAAAGTGAGGAGAGGAGAAGTCTCTTACAACATTCAGTTCCTCTTATGCAGAAGGTGTGTTCTGAAGTATGCATTCAAATTAGACACATTTATAGTTTGGTTTTATATAAGCTAAAAGCACTTTATATGTCAATTAAGATCCAACCCACCAGTTCTTACTACTTCCTTAACTTGTTGTTCTGTATCTTTCCTTATCTCTTACTTTGGATTCCACATTCCAAGTACTAGGGACCATAAAGATACCCTACAAGTTTGAATCATGACAGAACATTCAGGTGCCTTCTTTCTGACAAGTTCCATCTTTACACATACCAAATGCTAAGCTGTGTTGGGTGTTGTGGGATCTATACCTTGACATGAATAAACAGAGCATGGTGAGACAAGCATAATATATTCAGTTAACATAACCTCCTCAGTTCTGGATAGTATAACATGGAGTGCCTTATACCTAATAGTCGCCAATGTACTGTATTGGCATGTCTGTGGTAGCACTGTACTGTATTGTGACAGTCACCAATGTACTGTATTGGCTAAGAGAAGGGATGACACACAAGTAGATAGTGAAAACAGTTGTACGACATGTTTGTGATGTCATTTCCAAACAGTTAACACTGGTGTCTGACAGCACAAAACCCTGTAGTGGATCTAGGTTGAAAAAAGCCCCTTAATACACATATTAGTATTGTATTTTCAGAAGAGACTATTCAAGATCTCTCCAGATGTGCAGTCAGATCAGCAGCAAAGGCTGTAGAAACAATAAACTGTCCACTAGCAAATGAACCAAGAACACAAAAGCTGTGGCCACAGTTTTCAGAACTAGTTGCCTCCATCTAGTTTTCCAAGTCTATATTTGGACTTATACAACTAATCTGCTTTTCAAAAGTACTGAGAACCCACGATCTCATATTGGGCTACATTTTCAGGGCTAGCTTCTATAATAAACTAAAATCAACATAGCTTTTAGAATATTTTACTGTAAATGTCTATTTGTTGTACATGTCATCTGACTTAATTTGCATCTTGTTTTTTCTGTTTGCCACTAAATGTTAAAAGTGGTAATGTGTGGGGGTTTTGAGGGGAGAAGGGGAGGAAGAGGAGAGAAGAATTCCAAAACTGTGAGGTAAGAATTTTGGTTGATTTAGATATTTTACATGTGCCTTTAAGAGAGATTTCAGTTTTACTGGGCTGCTAATCTTGTTGTGTATGCTAGAATTACAAGCAATCACTTTAAACTTAAAGGGGTTTCCTGTTGCACTTGTGGGCTAGAGAGCTCTGTGTGGAAGTGCAGCATGTTTTTTCAGGGTCTATCTACAAAAAAAAAAAGCCATCTAAGAACAAAGTAGGCCTCAGAGAGCAGCCTGCTTTCTCTGTTTTTGGTTCTTGTCTGTTAAGGTTCTGTATTCTAACAATAAATAAAGTACTGCTGCAGCTTTCCAATGCTTTAAACTCTGGATTTTCAGATTGTGATAAAACAAATATCTAAAAAAGAAAAATCCTGTCTTTGGGATTTCTGTGTTCATTGAGAGAAGATGCTATCATTGAACTATTTATATTCTGCCCATCACTGTGGTCTCTGAGCTCCTGTTATTGCTGCCAGACACGTTATAGAAATGTAATTAGCATCCATAAAGATCAGTCAAATGCCATGCTCTTGATGTCAACATCTATGCTCCATTCATAGGCTTCTTATGATCACACTTCCAACTTTATAAAAATGAACTGTACTTTAGCTTGGTTCTGCAGATTAATATGTCGAGACCTACGAAAATAATTTTGCTTGTGATATGGGTTCTCAACAAGGGGTACACATACCTCTGTGGGCTACACAGAGATATTCCAGGGGATACATCATTATAGCTAGATATTTGCCCACTTTTACAACAGGCTACACAGAAAGCACTAGCCAAATCAGTACACCAAAAATTTCATACTGACAATGATTTGTTTATACTATTCTATATACTAAGTACAATATTTATAGTCTAATTGATTTATTTTTTAATTATTTGATGCAATTAGGAAAATAAGTAAATTTTTAGTAAGTGTGCTATAACACACTTCTATTTTTATAAAAACTTTAAAAACAACAAATAGTTTTGCAGACTCTTAAAGACTAACAAAACATGAGCATTCATGGGCACATCCCACTTCAGATGAATGGAGTTATTAAAGGTCCTGTTTCGAAATAAATAAGGGATGGGGAGGGGGAAGAAGGAGGAAAAAAAGGGAAAGGAATAGTCAGTTAGATTCTTCATGCTACATAAAGCTGATAGAGAAGTTGCAAATTGTTCTTAAGTACCCATTGTTTGGTTTTTTTAATGTCATTAGGATGTGGAATATAGCGGGCTATCCAGCCAATGTCTTTATTCATACCTTTGTGATAGAAATCAAACCTGTAAATGAAGTTAAGTTCCAGTGCTTCCTTGTGTATTTGGCTTGTGAACTGGCCTGAAACAATATGGTGACTTTGAGATCCATTAATGAGGTTTCTGTGTATTACCTTTTTGGATATCTGATTTTTGCCCATTAATTCTTTCCCGTAGAGCAGGGGTAGTCAACCTGCGGCTAGCGAGCCGCATGCAGTTCTTCAAAGAAAAAATTGCGGCACCCGCACCTGCGGCTCGCAGCTCTTAAAGGGGCAGTATGTTTCTGTCTGAAAGAGACAGAGTTGCAGCAACCTGTGCAGACTTCAAAATGGCCACCTTAAAAGAGCAATGTCTGCTCTGCTCTTAAAATGGGCAAACTGTTTTTTCTTTTTTTTTCTCTTCTTCTTGCTCAACAACTTTTTTTCACTCGGCTCTTTGCGCTGTATCCACCACTATTTTGGCTCTTCGTCTGTAATGGGTTGGCCACTCCTGCCGTAGAGACTGTCCAGTTTGCAGAGGGGCATTGCTGGCATTTGATGGCATAGATCATACTAGAGAATGTGCAGTAAAATGTGCCTCTGATGTGGTGACTGATGTGGTTAGGTCCTGTGATGATATCATTTGTATGGGTGTGTGGACAGAGTTGGCATTGTGGTTGATTGCAGGGGTGAGTTCCTGGATGATTATGATGCAAGTGTGCTGCGTGGTTCCTTGAAAGAATTTTGAGGTTAGGGGATGCTCTGTAGGCAGACCCGGCCTTTGGGCAAGACAAGCGAGGCGGTCGCTGTGGGCCCCGTGCATTAAGGGCCCCGCGCTGCCCTGCCCATCTGGCCGGGAGCCATGTAGCCGTGCGGCTCAGCATGCTGCCTTGGGTCCCACACATTCTTTGGCTGGGCCTGTCTGTAGTTCTTTGCTTATCCCCAAGGACGGTGAGAGTGAGGAGTCATTTTCCAGGATAGGTTGTAGATTGTTGATAATGTGGTGGAGGAGTTTAAGTTGTGGACTGTAGATGATAAGTGGAATTCTGTTGTTTTCTCTTCTTGGCCTGTCTTGAAGTAGTTCATGTCTGAGTACTCTTCTGGCTCTGTCGATCTGTTTTTTTTCACTTCTCCAGGTGGGTATTTCAGTTTTAAGAATGCTGTATATCAGGGGTTCCCAAACTTTTTGAGACAGGGACCAGTAAATCCATTCACGAGCTTTTGGAGGACCGGTAACATTCATTTGCATATTTGCATATTCATTAAGCAAATGATGAATATGCAAATACGTTTCTGGTCCTCCCAAAGCCATCAGTGTCAGCTTTAGCAAAACTTTTGATACAGTCACCCACAATATTCTTGCCAGAAAGTTAAGGGAATATGGATTGGATAAGTGGACTGTAAGATGGATAGAAAGCTGGCTAGACCAGGGTTTCCCAAACTTTTTACTTTAGTTGGAACCCATTTTTTTAGTACTGTTTTTTGCAGCCCAAAAATATAAATGCATATTAAGAAAGAATGAAAAATGAATACATTTTCACTGTGTATTATTTATTCACAATAATAACAGTACATAACACAAATCTTAATTACAATTTAACCAGTAGAATTTTAACAGTTGTAAAGTTTGTTTATTTATAATTGAATGGGTTGAATATAAGTTATTTGTGTGCACTTTATAACTTTTAAATAACTAAAAAGAGAACTAATGGGAAGGGTGATGTTGTTTTGCATCACATAGCAACTTTGTCAGGAGCAAAAGAAGAAAGTTTTATCCTCAAATCTGGTTCAACATTCAGTCTATTTCTATATTTATTTTTGAAGAAAACCAAAGATGAGAAACTAGTTTCACACTTATATGTTGTGACGAAAGGCATTAAGAATTTGACTGCTTTCTCAGATAAATGTGAATATTCATTTCTACAGCTCAACCAAAAATCAATCAAGGAGGGTTTATCAAAGTTCTCTTTTAAGGCAGAGTCACAGAAAAGTTGAATTAATGAATCCACTTCTGATGCACTCAATTGTAGTATTTCTTCATTTTCGGTGTCAACAGTAAACTGGTTCTTAATCCACATTTTACTGGCATCAATTGGAGGAAAATATTCATTTAAACTTGATGTTAGCCCCAAGAGGTGTTCTTGGATTGCTGCAGAAATCGCATCTGAGATATTAGTTTCAGCATATTTTTCTTGTAATTCAGTTAAAGTACAAAAAGACTTAGTTTCTCTTGTTAACTCGGTGTGCCCATAAACGAAGTTTTTTAATTGTTGCCTCAACTTTTTCATGAACTTTGAAAATATTAATTTTAGTGCCTTGTAAATTCAAACTTAAATCATTTAAAAGACAAAATATGTCACATAAGTACGCCACCATTGTTAACCAATCAAATTCATGAAACCTATCTTTAAATGTAAATATAATATCTTTTGCCGATGGAGGGTGTCGCTCCAAGAACAATAAAACTTCATCCTTCATTTCAAAGAGTCATTTCAAAATGTTTCCTTTCGACAGTCATCGAACCTCACAGTGTAGTAAGAGATGCTCATGTTCACTTCCTAATTCGTTGCACAAAGCAGTAAAGATTCTGGAATTCAAAGAACGAGATTTTATATAATTTATAAACTTCACACATTCTTAAAGAGTGGAACTCAAAAATGATGGCATAGTTTTCACAGCTAGTGCCTCTCTGTGAATACTGCAGTGCACCCATACACAGTCAGGCGCTACAGCTCGAATCCACGGGACAAGCCCAGTGCGAGACCCTACCATTGCTCGAGACCCATCACTGCTCAGTCCAACACACTTTTTCCAGTCAATATCGCTTTGAATAATACAATCATTGATTAGCTTAAAAATTTCGGCAGCCATTGTTCTTGTTGGAAGTGGTTTACAAAATAAGAGACCTTCTTGAATGGAGCTTTCATAATCATATCTAACAAAACACATCAAATTGGCAGTGTCAGCTATATCAGTGCTTTCATCCACTTGTAATGCAAAAAACTGACTATTCTGTAGTCGATGAATGAGCGTTTCTTCAATATTTTTCACTATTTCTTCAATTCTACGTTTTACTGTATTGTTGGATAAAGACAGAGAACCCAACTGATTTCCCTTTTTTTCTCCATAAATACGGGATGTAATAATATTCAATGCAGGAAGTATTAACCTTTCACCAACAGTATGCGGGTAACCTGTCTTGGCTATTAGTTTTGAAACTTCATATGAAGCCAACACAACGTTTTCATTTGAAGAGCCCATTGAAAATGCACTTTTCATGCTTTTTTTTAGCAAAAGCTAATTCATTTCTCTTATTTGTGGAAAAAAATCGATGGGCTTACTCGCGTATTCTGGATGTTTGCATTCCAAATGGCGTTTCAGTTTTGATGGTTTCATGCACTTGTTGGATAGTTCTGTGAGACAGATTAGGCATAATGGCAAGTGATTATCACTACCAACACTTATAAAACCAAATTTCAAATACTCATCAGAATAATTGCGGGTCCAAGGAGTTTTTATCTTCTTATTCTCACTTGTACTAGGCTGCACACTGGTACTAGGCTGCACATCATTCAAACATTTTTTAGTTGTATTTACAGTCACATTCTTCAGCCATTTATCCATATTGAAGATGAAAATGAGAGGGTATGTTATTGAAAATAAATGAAGAAAGCTTAAGCAGTTAACCTAAGAGGACATGCACGTTGTCCCACTGTGCAGAAACAAGCTGAGGCTGCTGTATCACGTGACAGGAAAACCAATGACACAAGCTTGGCTGCATGAAAATACACGTGCTTCCGGGGAGACGAGGCCCTTTCCCTGCCCTTGCCAGGTGGCCTGCGCTCCCCGGCACTGCCAAAGCACTGTGCTGCCCCTACAGAGAGCCCGCCCCCTGGAGGAGCCACTGAAATCCCATAAGAAGTAATCCGCCACTCACCCATGGAGACCTCCGCCGTCCAGCAATCCCGGCTGCATCCTCCGTCCAGCCCGGCCCAGGGTTTGGGGACGCGGCGCCGCATGGGCAGTCCAGGAGCCCAGAACTCCCGGCTGCATCCTCCGTCCAGCCCGGGCCAGGGCTCGGGGCCGCGGCACCGCACAGGCCAGCTGGGAGGTGGGAACTCTAGCTGCATCCTCCGTCCAGCCAGGGCTTGGGGACGCGGCGCCACACGGGCATGCTTGGAGCCCAGAACACCCCGGCAGCCACGCTGAGGCCCGGTATATTTTTGCCGCGCCCATAGTTTGGGAAATGCTGCTCTATATAGATTCTGTAGATGTTTGTCTCTGAGGGATTGGAGCAAATCTGGATGGAAGCTAGAGGCATGAAGGTAAGTGTAATGGTCGGTAGGTTTCCAGTGTAAGGTGCTGGAAATGTGTCTGTGAGGTAATTGTACTGTAGTGTCAAGGAGGTGGATCTCTCATGTAGATTGGTCCAGGCTGAGGTTGATGGTGGGGTGGAAGTAGTTGAAATCCCTGTGAAATTCTTTAAGGGTCTCTTTCCCATGGGTCCATATGATGAAGATGTCATCAATGTAGCGTAAGTAGAGTAAAGGTGCTAGGGGGCGAGAGCTGAGGAAACATTGTTCAAGGTCAACCATAAAAATGTTGGCATATTGAGGGGCTGTGCAGCTGCCCATGGTTGCGTCACGGTCTTGAAGATATAAATTGTCTCCAAATCAGAAATAGTTCTGGGTGAGGATAAAGTCACAGAGCTCTGTAACCAGGTGTGCAGTGGTGTCATCGGGGATAGTGTTCCTGACAGCCTGTAATCCAACTTTGTGTGGAATGTTGGTGTAAAGAATTTCTTTGTCCATGGTGGTCAGGATGGTGTTTTCAGGAAGATTACTGATGTTCTGTAGTTTCCTCAGGAAGTTGGTGGTGTCTCGAAGATAGCTAGGAGTGCTGGTAGCATAGGGTCTGAGGAGAGAATCAGTATAACCAGATAATCCTGTTGTAAGTGTGCCAGTGCTGGATATGATGGTTCGTCCAGGATTTCCAGGGTTGCGTATCTTGGGTAGTAGATAGAAAACTTCTGGTTGAGGATTGGGGGAGTGTTTGTGCAAACCTGGAAATCCCAGATGACCCATCTTCCTGTGGGTTGTGCCCACGAAAGCTCATGATACCATCTACATGTTTTGTTGGTCTTTAAGGTTCTGCAAGACTATTTGTTGTTGTTTTCTTAAAAGTTTTTCCAGTTACAAACTAACTCAGCTATGCCTCTGAAGCTATTTTTATGTTTGATTTTGCAAGCAAGTAGTGTTTATGTAAGGTGCAACTTGAGGGTATATAAGATATATCAGACTTCTGAAAGGGGTACAGTAGAAAGATTGAGACCCTCTGTACCATGTAGATGGTGTAACCTGTGATTCAAGAAATATTAGGCTCAGTCATTAAGACTTACCACCCTTAATCAAATGTACTGCATTTTGTGACATGACAAGGGTCACCGACGCAGGACCTGGCAATTCTCTCAGCAGCCCTGGACCTGAAGTTTTGTTTTTAGTAAGTAATCAATACTAATGCTGTTATTCATCTATTAGTCGTGTACCTTACAATTTTACTTGCCAATGTAAAACATATCACAGAATACAATTAGACTGTTGTACTAATTCTCAGTATCATTTCAGTTGCTTTAAACTATGCAGGCTTAGATTGCAAATGATTAAATTGTGAAAATGCTTTTCTTTTTAAAAAAAAAGAAAAACAATTTCAGCCCATTCAAAATAATTTTTCAAGATTGCTTTTAGCCCTCTGAGGTCACTAGAGAATCTTAAAATACGCATGGTTTTATCTGTGAAAAGAAACTAGAACCGAGACCACATAAAATTTGGAAGTGGAACCTTCATAGAAGAGATTTATTTAAAAGTTGTCCTTCTTTATTTCTTTTTTAAAATATAGCTCTAACACTTTTTTTTACCTTCCAATTCTGTTTATATTCATTTAAAGAACAATAGGGCAGGGAGCAGTAACACCATTGACATACGTGGCCAGGTTTCAGCTGCTTCTTCTAAAATGTCTGCTTTTGCCAGTTCTGGATTTATGCCTTTGTGCAACAGGGATTTGCTCTTGAAAAATCAAGAATCTGGCGCCAAATTACCTGATGTGTGCATATAAATATAGGTTTTAGGAGCAATTTTTAGAGGCTGGTTTGGTGGCAACTAGAAATTTGGATTTACCAAAATATTCAAGGTCTGAATGTGCATATGAGATACATGGTGCAGAATATATTTCATTAGCAAGTGGAAGCTAAAAAGTTGGAAAAGAAAGTCATGGTCTTCCAGGCAGGATAATGAAAGTGAAAACATTTTTTGAAAATGAGTGATGCTGAGATAATATAAATTTGTTCAAAGAGGTAACAAAATACTGACCCTAGAAAAAGCTTTTCATACCTAAATAAAGTAATGTATACATTTGGGCAAAAAAGATAAATACCAAAAACTAACCTGGTGATGGCAGCACTCATCTATTTACAATCTCCCTTTCTTAAGTGCATTTTGATCAGCTCTCTAAACTTAAGTAAAAAATAAAGAAATATATAATCGTTAGATGTATTTGTTTTTAGATCCTGAAGTAGTTTTCAGTCTCAAAAACCAACAAACAAAAACAAAAAAAGTGGGAAAATAAGAAGTAAATTAGAATGGCTAAATGGCAAGCTTCAAGAGGTTATTTGAGTCAAACAGATACCCTTTGGAGAATGGAAACCTAATGTTCATAAAGCCATTTAAAAATAGTATAAACTCCAGCTGACAACTTGTAAAAAGAAATTAGAAGAGCTGAGTTAGTTTGAAGAGACATTTAAAAATAAGTAAGAAATTTTGAAATGCATCAGAAGTAAAAAGCCTGTAGAATATTGATGAGTTTGCTAGACCACCATGGGATAAGGGAGCAATTAAGGAGGATAAAAGTTCTTTAGAAAAGCTAAATATTTTATCTCTGTTCTTTTTCAATAAAGAGGAGGTATTCCTGGAATGAGGTGACGTTGTTGTTGGAATAAACTGATAAACTTGAAATTCAGCAAGGCACTAAGATCACATGGTACACATCACTGTTGGGAGTAACTTAAAAATGATGTGGCTAAACTATTATCAATCTTATGTAATTACTCTCTCTAATAAGCTACCGTAGCAGGGGATTTAAAAGGTAGAAAATTCTGTGCTATATTTTTAATAAAGGGGATCTGGGGAATTACAAACCAGTAAGTCTTGCTTCCATAGCTGGTAAATTGCCTTAAACAGTATTTTTAAATTAACTTAAAAAAACAACAAATAGTCTGGTAGCACTTTAAAGACTAACAAAACATGTAGATGGTATCATGAGCTTTCGTGGGCACAGCCCACTTCTTCAGATGTGGAGAAGTGGGCTGTGCCCACAAAAGCTCATGATATCATCTACATGTTTTGTTAGTCTGGTAGCACTTTAAAGACTATTTGCTGTTGTTTTTTTTTTTTTTAAAGTTTATCCTGGACAGATTAACTTGGCTATCCCCTGAAGCTTCTGAATATTTTTAAAGTACACTTTTATAAAACATCTTATTGGTCATTACATAAGAGCTAACCAACATATTTCCTCCAAAAGAATTTCTTTGAATTTCTTAGTAAAATAGTGAACAAAGCACTAATTAATAAAATTCCTGAAGCAAATGAAGGGTACAGACAAGGCCAGTACCACCCATAAACAAAAAGATGCCAAGAGACTAGACCTTTTCAGAAGATAACTGTATTCCATAAATAGCCTTCACTTAACATATCTCCAACCGACAAGATCTGCTGAGGAGATATGATTTTAATCTGTGGGACTCCTTGACTAAATTTAAAGATGCTCTGCCCCGAGATTCAATGCAGGAGTTTGCTGCCGTCTTGGAGGAGGTGAAGAATGTGACCAGGACCTTTCTCTAGGCAGCTATGGCTGCTGCCAACTTGGCAACCAGGATGTGGCCTTCACTGTCACCATGAGCCATTGTTCTTGGCTCCAGTCATCCGCTCTTCCTCATGAGGTCTAGCAATCTATCCAAGACCTCCCTTTTGAAGACTTGGAGCAGATGGATATGAGATGTTTATGGACTGGAGGATTTGACGGCCACCCTATGATCCTTACGCTTCTGGAAGGCACTTCAAGCCCCACCTGCGTACCCTACAAAAGGAAAAGAGAGTCTGAAGAATATTCTGGCAGGCCTAAGCAAACCTTTTGAAGGTGTACTTGAGGGTATTGTACCACCGTTTCAGATTCACTGTCCCTTTTAGTTTTGGACCATCTGTCGATTTTCAGTTTACCATGGTCATACCTAAACATCTGACCACTCCGTCTGAATACAGTGATAGTCAGATATACTCTTCACAATCCATCCTAACTAGCAAGAAGGATCTGATAGGGTGTGTGGCCAGTGGCTCTCCTTATACAATGCATTTGCACAACACTCCAGAGGGAGTTAAGAGTTAGCCCAACAGATACAAGTTAGAGATAAATCTCCAGCAGTGGTGCAGTTAGCATGAACACATGTAACATGGAATGGACATGAGGAACTCATCTCAAAGAACAACAGTTACAAAAGGTTAGTAACCATTTTATTTTAACTTTATATGGCAGGGGGACATGTGAGGACTAATCAGGTGATGATTTAATGTATGAATTGGTTCCTATAAAATTAATGCTAGAGCCATGTATAATGTAGTATCCAGACCAAGTGATTATCTTTAATTATAGATTGCAAATTGTACGGAAGTTGTGCTCTATGATATGAATAAGCTCTCAGTTCATTACAACAGCATATACAATATATACCATAAAATATAGACATATAAGTATATTATATTTATATGAGTAAACATATCAAGAAAATATAGTCCAATGATAATATCTTTAAAGTATTGTAAATTAAAATAGAGGTTTAAATAAAAACTTGTGATCTTTTCCTTCAGTTTTTTTATGTATTTGTATGAGTATGGGTACAATAAATGGTATGTCTATCATAACTACATACCAAATGTTGCAAATCCTTAACCTCTTAACTCCATTACTAGGCATGCTTAGTCTTTATTCCGGGGAATTTTGTGTCATGAATAAAGACCTCAGACTTGATCCATATTGCAGTTGTTTTCTTCTTTTGATACAGTGGAAAATGTTCTGTGTCTACATTATTTTCAATATTACTTAGATTATAAGTGTAAGCGTGTAATGGTAGAGACTATATCTCATATGTTTTGTATCATGCCTTACACAATGAGGCTGCAATCAAGATTAAGGCTTTCAGGCACTGAATCTGCATAAATATTATTAATAGTGCATTAACACTTTTCATGAGGTACAAATCAGATTCTATTCAGGTTAATTTTTTCATCTATTTTATTTATTTCTTCATTTAATTTCCCCTTCTCCTCTAGCTACAGTTAAAAATTAACATTTAGTTTCTTATGACTCAATATCTCTCCCTAAAACATGACAAGTGTTTGTCTAATAATTGTATTTGAACCTTTTAATAAAAGAAAACATTAAAAAGAACAGAAAGAACTACTAATTTAATGCTGTATAGAGTGTAAGGCCACCTACTTGTTTGATTTATTGAGCTTCTGAAGCCAGTCTTAACGGTTTTTCTCTACTGTCTTTTACTATCGGAGCTGGACTCTTTTTGAAGTGAAAGCGACAGGTGCAACCAGGCATTACTTCTCTCCCATCACTGGCCAAGCTACTACCTAAAATTTGGTGATGAGTGGAAGTACACAACAAATGAAACCATCTGCCATGCCCAACAAACAAGCCAATGACCCACTGTTCAGGACAATAAGGGTGCCAAAAGAGTCAGCCTCTTGACAAAGTTCCTGCTGGGTTTCATTTAAGTAGGTTAGACCAAACCTGAGAACCTTCCACAGACGCTGTCAACACACATTTTGGTATGTGGTCTCTCACAAGCCTGTCATACAGAGATCAAAGCAGCTTTTAATTTGTGTTTAATCACTCCTTGAAAAACCATCCACCATATCCTGCATTGGCTATTGTATAGAACACCAGATAAGCAAGGTTTTCTCATCTGAAGCAAATTTCAACTCTTTCAGATGCTAAATAAGAAAATGTATGTATATAGTTTTTTGTATATAATTTTTATCTTTTAAGCATTGCAATTAAAAATAGTGTGATAACTAAGATTTCAGGTTACTTAGAAATTAAATACTTGTTTTGGCTTATGTTGATTTCATTTGCAGTAGCAGGGGTTTAAAAGGTGTTTTGACAAATGTTTGCTAAAGTTCATTTAGTCTAATTATCCATTTAATCTAAAATCTAGTATTTCACAATTTGTAGTAGTTTGTCTGCACAGAACAGTCCTAGACTGGATTTTTTTTTAAAGAATAATGTCCCAAAATGACACATTCAGTTGCTTAATTTAACAATACATTAATGCACAGATCTGAAAATATGGGCACCTTTCATTCAAACAGATGTCACCCAATAAACTTGCTTTAACAATTTTGAGGTTTATAGGCTGACATCTGTTTGAGTGACAGATGTCAGTGCAGCAATGGTGATGTATGTATTTATTTTTGAAGTGCTAATATAAGAAAATATTATTTAAAAAATCATTTTAAAAGTGCACACTGTAGAACACTTTGGAAGAATTCCAAGTTTTTAAAATTCTCAGTTGTAATAAATTAGGCTAATGAAGAAACATTTTGGCAGTCTTGGCAATGTGACCAGATAAAAGGATTATAAAATTGCCGCTGTGACCAGTTTGTGAGCCACCGTGTCTAGTCATAACATATTCATATTGATTAGCAATGGCTGACATTTCAAAATGGTTGCAGAGAAAAATGATGTTTTTGTTTTTTTGCCAGCTTGGAATAGCTAGCAAATTTGGTAAAAATGTCAAAACAGAATCTGTTCTGTAATAGATGATGTATCTTTCATATCATACACCAATCACGATTACAGCCTTTAAAAAGGTTTTGTAAAATGTGCGTTATATTATCAATAAAAAGAAGTGCTTGCAGTTCTTCAGCAAGTAAGCTAGAAAACTGAAAAGAGATCCACCAAAGATGAGGTACACCCTCAGACATGAATACATACCAATCTTATTTTATTCAGCAGCTGCCTGACTTGAAAGCAGAATTTGCTCCTCTGGCACCAGTGAACATGTATCCAACTTCACTCAAACAGCTAAAGTTATACATATGTTCAAGTGTTTGCAAGATTGGAGATTAGATACTGGGTCTTTTTTACATTTGGAGCAGAACAGAAGAAACAGTAGCCCTCCCGAGCTGTAAATCATGCTGTTACATGCCAAGGATAAAATCCATGTTCGTATCCAAGTAAAACATCTAGATTCTAGAATACAGAAAATATTATAATTTTCCAACTGCAGTAAGACCTTGTAAACACGTAATTTATCAATCACAAACTTCCATACAGTGTGTATATTAATCTCAAGGTTCTGACTGAAGGTACAAAAGCAAGGAAATTAAAGTTTAAAACTATTGCTCCTTACTTTATTATGCAGTGCAAGCTTTGTTATCCGGCACTTTAGTATCTGGAAAACTTGGTTAACCAGCATCTGTCATAGATGGCAATACAGTTCCTCCTTTAGTTAACTGGAAAAATTCCAATAGCCATCTGGCATAATTTTTAGACACTTTAGACACTTTCCTGTACTTGCAGAAGTCAAATTTGTAAACTTGCGGCAGTAAAGTTTGTTCGTGTCATGCTTTTGCATATAATACCATTATCAGATATTACCTAACCCATCTGGCAACTATGGCTAGCGTATGGAGAGAAATTCATGAATTTATTGGTGTAAAGCTTGAAAACTTGGCACATGTGATTAACCGGCAACCCCCATTCCGCATGAATGCTGGATAACAAAGCTTGGAGTATTTGAGACAGGAGGCAACAAATGCTTTCACCATTACAAGTATTCTTTGTTTAGAATACACATAATTTTATTGCTCCTTAAAAATAAACACTGGTGTTAAATTGGTTTGTACATTAATGTCATTTTTGTCATTCTCTGCATCTGACAAAACTCTTCTGAAACCATGTTAGGAAACTGGATCTGGAAAATGATTTTCCAACATTGTTTTTAAAATTAATTGCTTGGCCCACAGTGAGACGCAAACAGTGTTTAATTGGTATTCCCCAAAACTGTTTTTACATTAGTGTTTGGGTAAAACTTCAGGTTGGACTGAGGTTATATTGTCATCTGCAGTGAAATACCTGCATTGTTGGCATACTTGATACAAAAATTGTGTTTGTGTACAGCATTTTTCAGCAGTTGTGGTTATGACACGATTTGGCCACTTGGTACTAACATCCACAGTTGTGATCTTTGATGTAGGACACTGGCCGGTTAATCAATCAAAAGGTTCTAAAATAACAAAGTTCTATTTTGTGCAGCTACTGTTCAGTTGGAGAAAGAAAAAATGTTTAGTAGGTTGAATAGATTGTGCCCAGGTAAGGCTTTTGGTACTTTGATTAACATTGTATTTCCTAAGGATGTTAAATTGCCGTTATCTGGCTAATCGTGTAGTCGATACAAATTGCCACTCTGCAGAGCCACAGTGGCTCATGCCAGCTCCAGAAGCCACCCATGCTAAGGCTCTTCATTTTAAATCTAGTAAGTATCTCTGGTCTCTTACTAAAATGTAGAGGCACATGTCCTGGACCAGTGCAAGCCAGGACTGCCTGGTCCCAGCTCACACTGAGTCCAGCAGCCCTTGTTCATGGCAGCCAGCCCTTTCCACTGTGATCAGGGGCTGCTTGGCAGTAGCAGCCCCTGTCTGGGGGGAGAGACAGCTCCCCACTGGGACCCCCACAGACGGGCTGCTGCCAGAGCAGCCATTGCTCATTGCGAGCCTTGGCCCACCGTGGACAGAGGCTGCTTTGCAGCCTATCTCCCCACCCCCGCTGCCTCTCATAGAGGAAGCGGGGCGGGGGAGGGAGAGAGAGGTAGGTGGCACTGCAGAGACGGTGCTGAGGGGAGCCAACACCGACTCTTGTTTTCTCCCCCCCCTTCCTTCTTGCTTCCTCTTAGAAAGGCAGCGAGGGGGGAGCCGGGGAAGCAAGTAGTCGATACTCCAGTCAACTACCTGATAAGCTTATGCATATCCGATAGTTGACTAGTTGTCTACTCACTAACATCCTTAGTATTTTCTTCCGTCCCTTAAACTGAATTGGTTTGGTACAAAGTTGATTAGGTGCTTTTGCACAATAGATAGCATTCCTTAAACACATACTAAAATATTAAGTAGTTTCAGTAACACTTAAAAAAATCAATTTTATATATCTATATTTACACACACACACACACACACGCGCGCACACACCTCTCAGCTGAATTAGTGCTAGGAAGCCATTTAAGAAACTTTGTTCATTTGAAACTAAATTTGACATTTACATATGCAAAATTTAATTACCCAGATTGGAAATTGGCAAGGAAACAAGGGTTAAATACCCTTACTAATGGAAAAAAAATGTCAATTTTTACCATTCTAATACCTGAGTGCTTTACATATTTGATAGACTTGAAGTTTAGTTTAATTAATGTTGATTAATACTTTGATAGTTATCTCCTTTTTTCCTCTCAGATAGCAGAGGGAAGGTTGTAAAATACTTGTTCTTAACATTACTATTCTGAGAGAGCTTCAAAGAGATTATTCTTGTGTTTTGTCCATAAGGCAGAGAGAGTTCCAAAGCTGTGAGTCAGCTGCAGGAAAAGCTGCTTCTTGCAAATCTTTATCCTTGTTGTTGATAAATCCATTGTTCCTGAGGAGTGCATCTGCCATGGAAGGTCATGGTTGCCGAGTGAAATAGTCCCTGAGGTAGCCTCATCCCCAGCCTGCTTAAAACCTTGAAAATCAGGATCAGGACTTAGAAGCTGATCTGGTGTTCATTCATTGGAAAGCCCTTGTAGCATCCAGAACACTGGGGCGATGTGATCTTGTAGCCATGTGTTGGTTGGTGGGCAGGCAGATGCATTTTGCAACAGTTGGAGCTCTTTCGGGGCTGTTTTCATTCTCTGGGTATGCTACATTGCAACAGACTGACCTGAGCAGATTTTCATGACACACTTGAGTGTGCTCTGTACTACCACTTACACTGTTGCTGGTGCATATGTTCTGTTGCTAGAAAACCAGGTAAAGGTGCTTTTTAGCATGGACAAGGCCTGTTGAGTCACCACTAAAGCAATACACTGGAATGGTATTTAGGGTGGTGTGCTGGTAAAGGTTTCCCTCTTACATGAAACACAAGACAGAGACGCTGGTTACTTTGGATTTTTAAAGAACCCATTTGGTGAGTCTTCACTAAGAAGGAAAAAGTGTGTTTGTTTGGTTTTTTGTTTGTTTACCACAGGTTAGCTAAGGCCTGGTAACTAACATGAGTTAAAATCCTAGCGAACATAAGGCAGTTGGTAGTTTTTATGAGTTACCAAGTTAAGGTAAATCCTGGTAAGAACAAACAATTTTTCTTAGTTAAGACAGGGCCCCAGTTTGTTTTGCAACAGAAATGTTATCTTCTGCATTTTGGACAAATACCCATCTGAGCAATTACATGCTGTTTACCTGAGTCATACTTTCTCTGCAATTATCTATATAAATACTTTTATTATACTTAGTTATCTTGTTCTGAGTGTTCAGTGTGTACACTTGTATGGTAGCTTGTATGTGTGTGTCATGGTCATTTTGTAGTTTCATTTGGTTTGGGTATGGACTTTTAGAGCAACTACATGGAGCACATAGTTTGGCTGGGAAGGCATTTTGAATATAAGCAAAGGTTACTGTTTTGATTCCTATTCTTAGATACATCTGATCACAAATTTGTGGAGTGTCTCCTTTCAGCACAGCCGAATGCTACACACCAGTAGATGGCATAACTAGAACTAGCCAGTACCAGCAGGGGCTTGTCCTTTGGGGGTACCCTAGTATTAGACATAAGGTTTAAAATTCTCCATGTGCAGTCATTGTTCAGAATCGTAGATTGCTTTCGGCTTTGTTATTAGATGCAATGTATTAATCCAAGATTAAGACAGGGCACTCAGAACTCTGTGTGAAGGGAGATGGTGACAGGGTGATATAAGTGAAGTGAGTTGAGTGGCTGCTGTTGCCTCCCCATCTTCTTTCAGCCAGTACCAGCACCTTGTTGCCATTAGGGGTTATACTTATCATGTTAAATTTCGATAAAGTAAAATTCTGGCTTTGGCCCTATTTTAAATTAATGTTTGCCTGTTCTCATTGATTCCTGATTCACAAACTATTGTTATTTTAATCATAGTAACCAAGTTGTAATTAAAAATTAAAAATTTTTGAGCAAAATCAGCAATTACTGATTTTAGGATTGGTTTATTAGGTAGTAAAAGGCAATAAAGTTGTTCACTTAATATTTTAAAATATTTGAAAGCCTACATAGAGCTGCTTATTTATTTTGTGTGAAAATTTCAAGTGTCTGTGTATGCGCACACCTCCATGTGTGCATGCAGATGCACAAGTGATAGTTACCAGCCCTCTTGGATTGTCATGGAGTCTCCAAGAATTAAAGAGTAATCTTTAATTAAAGACTGTCCTGTTGAAACCTCCAAGAAAATATCCAATCAAAATTCACAATCCTAGGAGGGTGTGTGCGTTTGTGAGTAAGTGATAGAGCGAGCATGGTACAGGGCTCTGCCTTTCCCTATACATTTAAAATAGTTAAAAGGAGCTGTATACTCTTACAAATATTACTATTAAATGATCATTGCATGTATAGTTATCTACACTTATTTCTTAACACAACCAAACTGAAATGAGTAGTTGATTACATTTATTTTTGACATTTTACGCATTTAGATTTGAACATTAGAGCATCTTAAATTGGTAGTTTTGTAGGGTTAGCTTTCTATGTTATTTTAAATTGTGCAAATTTATCTTTGACTTTATTAAAAAAAAAAAAAAAAAGCATCATTGTCTCTTTCTATATTCACCAAGCTGTAATAGTAGCAGTGGGTTATTGAGAATGATAATAGAACAGAGCATTTAATTGGTGTGCTTTCAACCAGAATATAATTTGTCACACTCCTTAATTAATACTGTTTTAAATACCTTATGCATTTTGAACTGTGAAGTAGAAATATGTGTATACAGTACTTAATTTTGAACTAGCTTTTAAGAAACCAAATGCTAAATCCAGCATGTTTTTTTGTTTGTTTAGTTTAGAAATGTCACTTATTGTAAATGTGGAATTGATATTTTCTTCTTTTTAGAGGGGAAAATAGCTTTTTATTTCAGTGTATGGAAAATAATATTTTTAATTAAATAAACATTTAATACAATAATTTGTTTAGTGGCAGACCTGACCTAATCAATTCTAAAATCCATTTTGTGGGTGTGAAGATTTAGAGAGATACTAGAGCTGACTTTCTGTTTAAAATGTTCAGTGAGATGTTAAATCCATTTATATATATTTTTTATAAAAGTTTACAGGAACTTTCTCTCTCAAAAATTGTGGAACTTCATTTGGCTATTTTTAAATAAGCACATTTATACACATGGTAGCATCTCAACTCCATGATGATTGATTAAATAGGATCAGAACTCCCTAATACTCCCCCTACATTGCAGGGCACATTGAAATAAGCTATGCAAATTGAGCTATGTCAATTGCCTATCTTATTTTGAAATAGGGAGCGTGTACACAGCACTTATTTTGAAATAGAGCACTCTTCCTCCGACTTCCCTTATTCCTCATACAATGAGGGTTACAGGAGTTGGGGTAAGAAGTCCTCCAGCTTGACAGTATTTTGACACTATTTCGAAATAACTGCCAGCTGTATAGATACGGACTAAGTTATTTAGGAATAACACTAGTTATTTCAGAATAGTATTGCAGTGTAGACGTACCCTAAGTTTAAAGCAGAGATGGGGAACCTCAAGCCCATGGGACGGATGTAGCCGCTGGCTTGCCTGGATCTAGCCCCCGAGGTTCAAGCACCCGCCCTCCCCCAGCATTGGGGAGCCTGTACTGGTGCTCCAAACCCCCCGCAGCCCCACTGTGGGGCTGGAGCACACAAAATGTACTAGGCTGCCCCCCTAGGTTCTGGTGTGGAAAAGGAATATAGGAAGTGTCTTTCTGCTTCTCAGTTGGGGGCCACGTCATTGAGGGTTGTTTTATTTTTGGCTTCTCATTTGTGTGCGACCCCCGACTGATTTTTCTGTGGGTCAGCGGCCCCCTACCCAAAAAAGGTTCCCCAGCCCTGGTTTAAAATCTAGCAGGATAGCTCGAGTACTTCTCTTCTCTCCCTGTCCTTTTTTTGATATTATAGTTCATTTCTGTTAACAGGTGTCCAGGGCACAATATAAGAAAGGAGGCTGTAGGGTAACAGGATGAGGGCAACAGGAATCAAACTTTTACGCCTTACTAAGAATGTCTTTTTGATTTCTTAATTTTACAATTAGGAGTTTTTAAAAGTAAAAGGAGGAATTGTGTATCCCTCTGCCTGCAGCCACAGCTGAATCCTGCAAAAGTTTCAACTCCTCCACTGAAGCTGCTGTTTCCATGGAAATGGATGTCAGAGCAGCAAAAATGGGGGAGGGGTGGGAAAGGAGGGTTTTAAATGACCATCTCCCAAAATGGTGACGTTAAAGATCCTTTCTCCAATATTTCTCCCTTTGCATAGGTGGTGTGGGTTTAGGGAGGGTAAAGTGGCTTGACAAATCTTCGCTGTATATTAGATGCCTGCACAATTAAGCCTTTGTCAGCTAATTAGATTAATCTTTATAATGCCATTTTTAATTTATAGGCATACGCATAGAAAATGCATAGCTGTGAAATTTCTGGTTATGCACACAGCAGGATATCTTGATGACGTAGCTTGAAAATCAAAGCATATAAGTTATTTCCTATGCCATTAGAACATAGAAATATATTTATCAGTTTCCATATGCATTTGTATCACACCATTTCAGGAAAAAATAAACAAATATTCTAAACAAAATGTTTGTCTGCCCTTCTTAATGAATAAACATTTTAAAGTTAATTTTGTGCTTGAAATCTGAAGGCTTGTTTCCCCATGTTATACTTACCATATAGGCAACAATAATAGTACAGTTTTACTTCCAAAGCTCTCAAAATAGTCTTTGAGGCTTATTTGGAGACAATCCACTTCAGGAAGCGATAGGCTAGTAAAATGTCTTTGCGCACTCCCTCCCTGGCCTCTCTGCTGAGACTGCCAAGGGCCAACTGTGATTGATGATTTTTGTGGTAGGAAATCTTGTCCATAAGAACTAGAATTGGACTTTCACATCACTTAAAAAGGTCAATGAACAGCTATCAGACAAGTTCTGACTTGTGGCAGGAAGGAAGGAAGATTTTTGTCTTTTGGGGGGGAAGGATGTTTTTAAAGCGAAGTTTGATTTCAAAAGCATCATGAGCAAATCATTGTTGGGAGGTAGATTAGGGATGTGATGATGTGTGTTACCAAAGTACAAGTAAGTTAGGTAATTTACATTCTGCAATACTATTGGTTAAAATATGGTTGAATTTGCCTGAGTTTTTTCTCACATTTTAAAGAGAAGTTATATTTCACAGCTGGGGTGCCCACGCTGTGAAATACAGCATTCGGACAACACAAGCCATGAAATAAGAGGTTTCGCTATTTGGCAATGAAAGTTCTGCTTTTTCTTTTCTGCGTGGAAGTCCCGTAGGTAGGTGTCATAGAATCTATTAACATGTACTATATAAATTGGCAGTGAAATGCAGAAGTATCCCAGAAGTAGTTCTTATAACACAAAGTTAAAATCCGATTTATGTGCAGTAGATGTGGCATTAAGATTCTCCCCTTCTGATGTATAGCAGCCTTTTTTAGCTTTGAGCTACCTGGATTAAATCCCGTTAAAGTCAGTTTAAAGATTCACATTGACTTCCATGGAGCTTGGATCAGAGCCTGTATAAGCAGGTGACAAGTGAAGAGAATTATTGATTTGAAATATGGAGTATTTAATTCTCATAACCATTTTGCTGCTCTTCTTGCTAATGAAACTGGAGAATTGTTATATGCAGGAGTTGCAGTGAAGCAGATGTGATCTTCTGCCATATTTTTCATCTATAGAAATGGCAAATTCTTGGGTCACAACAAGAGTAGGATGAATCATTTTCTGTTATTGCACATCCAGTGTAAATGGAGTATATGAGTAGGGTTAAATCGGAGTCAGTAAGATCACCTGTGCTGGTTAGAATTAGAGCAATAGGGCAGAAGCTCTTGGGACAAGTAAGTGTAATGGTAGGCCAAAGACTCTGAGAAGCTACTTTCCCATCAATGTGCATGTTATCCATTAATTTTAATGGTATTAATGTACATAAATTGCTTACATGTCCAAGACAAACACTTCACTAAACCTTTAAAAACTACAGATTTGCATTTGGAAAAGCTTCCTGCCATGAGTGCTTCTAAAAGTTCTGAAGGAAATTTTGGATCATCAGTTGTTTCATTACATATCAAATCGTTTACATGGACCTGATGCCCAACATATTATATCATCAGTGTCCCCTCTAAGCTGTGTGTCAACACAGCCCCGCAGCTGCTTAATGAGCCCTGCCCAGCCAGGGGCTCAGGACTCATGCATTGAGGTGCTTGGAGGAGGGAAGGGACACTTCTTCCTTAGCGACAGCAGCAGCTCCCTGCCGAGGACAAAGCAGTGAATCTCCCAGCCGGTGCTCCTCTCACCTCTAGGAAGTTCCGTGTGCAAGTCCCTAGCCCCTGGCTGGGCAGGGCTCATTAAGAAGCTCTGGGGCTGTGCTGCCGTGCAGCTTAGAGGGGAACTCTGTAGATCATACACCTTTTTGTTGAATAATATATGCTATTTGTTAAAGTGACACTGGTTTTATTTATTTATTTTTTTAAAGCATTCTTGGGTTGTGTATTTGTATGTCCGGGAATATCAGGTCACAGTTGCACAGTTTGTAAGTGAAGGGTTTTTTCCTCTTCACATTGCAGTGCTGTAAACCAGGGGTGGGGAACCTCAAGCCTGGGGGCTGGATGTGGCCCCCATCTTGACTGGATTTGGCTCCCAAGGCTCATGGGCCATCCCCCCAAGCTCTGGGGAGCCCGTGCTGGCATTCCAGCCTCTCTGCTGCCCAACAGTAGGGATGGAGCACACAAAATCTACTAGCCTGGCCCTTCCTAGGCTCTGCTGTGCAAGGGGAATGTGGGGTGTCTGTTTCTCCTCAGTCAGGGGCCACGTCAGCAAGGGTTTTTTGGTTCTCTCTTGGCCCCCGACTGATTTTTCTGTGGGTCAGTGGCCCCTGACCCAAAAAAGTTTCCAGACCCCTGCTGTATTAAGCTTTGTCCTTGGTCACATATCACCAATTATGAAAAATGATTAACGTCAAATGAGTAACGTTAGTTCGAACCAAGGGGTTTGGTTCGAACTAACGCGTCCCGGCGCGCACTTCCTGGTTCGAATCAGCTATTGCGCGGAGTAACGCACCGGCGAGATCATGTTAATGAAGCGCAGGATATTTAAATCCCCGCTTTATTAGCAATTTCGGTCGCCTACATTTGCATCCCTAGCTCGAACTAGGGAGCAACTGTAGACGTACCCTAGTGAATTAGTCACACTCAACCGGTTCTATAGCAACAAGGATAGCATGCTTCTGTGTAATACAGATAGAATTTGATTCCATGCCCTATAGCGTTTACAATCTAATGCCTCAATCTTTGCCAAAGATATATGTTGTTGTAACTTTGCTTGGTTATGTGCTCATTTAAAATTAGTGTTCTAGGTCTTGAGACATTATTTGGGGTTCTCTGATGCCCGTACTCCAAATGAGCAACCTCAAAAACCCATATATGTTCTAAAAGCTTGTTTCTGATTCTTTTAGAACATACCAGGTATTCATGAAATACTGAGCTGCCCATTAATATAGTACCTAGTCAACTCCTGGCACCATCCTGCACTAGAAAAATCTGTTGTATGCATTGAGTGTTTAAAAAAAAAAAACCTATGTTTATGGAAAAAATGTTCATTTTTTCTTTGTAAACTAGTTTAATTGTGCCTGAATCTTCCAGTCCAAATACTTCAAATATATTTCTTCCTATTAAAAATAGTTTTCATAGATAGCTTAGTTCTCATGTAACTGTCAAATAGAGCATTATGCATGTATAATGCAAAAGGAGAAAATTAGGCCCTGATCCAGCAAAGCATTTAGGTATATACATACGTTTAAGCGTATGATTAGTCCAGTGCAATCAAGGGGACGCTTTAGTGCTTAACGTTTAGCACATTCTGAAGTGCTTTGAAATAATCTAGCAAACTCCAAAAAGCTACTATTAAAGAATGAAAAGAATGTATCAATTACAAAAAATATTTATAATGCTGATTCCTTTGGCATAAATTTAAACTAGTCAATCTTTTTACTCCGACATGAAGAAAAATAATGATCTGATGCCAAGTTTATAGCTGTAACTTGAGAAGTCTAATCTTAGATTTTTCATGATTATACTTTTTGCTGTTTCGTTATTCTACAAAGTTAAATAAAATCTATTTTCAAAGCTGAGGTCATTTAAAGCGATCATACAGAGGCCGTTTGACTCAAGTCAAGAAAAAGATATGTATTGTATTGGAATTATTATATTTGTTTCATAATTTCAGATATCTGTAATTTAAATTGGCAGTACCTTCTTTTAAATAAGCAATGTCACTTCATGTAAGTTAAATAAAACATGTTGAATATAAAAAAATCTAGTATTTTATCTGTTATATTGTACACACAATGGTGTAATATAACCTACTTATGCAAAACATTAAAAGCTTAACTCATAAATTTAATTTTTACTTTGCAATTTGATAAATAAATAGATCATCTAAGATTCAGTAAGCCAATAGCACCATAATAATAGCTATTCAGAAGCAATTAAACTGCCTTTTTTCATGCTGGCATGTGAGCGCGCCCTTTCACAACCTTCAACTTGATTCGCGGTGATTCAAAATTAACTTAAAAGTCTTGTTTGCTGACAGCTTAAAGCTTAATTGACTGAAAGCCAAATAGAGTGTGTTCTGTATTCAGCACTAGGACTATTGATAAAGCCATGTGTAAATTGTGCATGTTGAAAGACACCGATTGGGCCCCTGTTCTCGTATTAGCCCTCAACTTAGCATTGCTGCACAGTCAGAATTGCTTTGTCAAGCCTTTTATCACATCAGGTTAACTCTCTCTGGAGTTCCTTCAGCAGCTGCAGTCTAGTATTGAGCTTCTGCAGTACAGTAGGGCCTGTTATAATTTTGATGCTGATTTCTGTCTTGATGGCTTTCTTTTGCTTTTACTAAACAAATGTATGGGTGACTCTAAAATTATATGTTCTTCTACATTTTTCCAAGTAAGGATGTATTTACTAGTTTCTCATAATATGAAAATGCAGATTTAAACCAGGGAAAAAAGCATATCCTATTGATTGTACTGTTTGAAAGTGAAACTTAATTGGAGATTCAGTGCATTGTAATAATATAAAAATATACATGCATGTTAAAGAATCAAGAAAATGCTAAAAATATTCCTATTACTACTTGTGAATTTTAAAATATTTGTGCTGACATACTATGTAAAGTTTTTCTTTGTTTTTTTTCCTGAATCAGTCAGTATTTGCCCATAAAAGATTCCATGCTTTAATATAACAGGTTAAATAATACAGAAATTATACATTATTATACAGAAATATGTATAGTCACATGCAACAGTGACATGTTTATAGTATTTAAAATAAGTATGCCTAATAGACAACAATATTTGCTTGAGTATTTACAATAGATGTTTGCAGAGGATAAATAAATTCCAGGCCCTACCCTATATTTGTTACATATCCACAACTGCCATTGATATCACTGTGGATGTTGGGTATTCAAGGAATACAGAATAAGCTTTAAGTAAATGCAGAAAATCTATCACTAAATGTAACAGTTCTTTATTAGTTTGAATTTCCCTCTTTTATTTATTTACTAATTTATACTACTACATAATTCTAAATATATTTATGCTATTCTTCCTCATGGTGCTAGTCACCTTTCCCTTTTTATACCCAATTTTAGCACCAGATTTTGCTTTATAATTTTACCTTTTAAGTTTTCATTTGTGTAGAGGTTAAAACTTTTTTCAAATTAACTTTCAGATACTTTGATGACAATCACCATAAAAATAAATGTGTGCTATTATTCATGTGTAGTAATAGTTGGATCATTTCACTGTCAAATGGATTTAATTAAGCATTTACAGTTATTTAATTGGAAGTACAGTAAAACAAGTCAGTGAGAGATATATTTTAATATTAAAACATATTAAAAAATAAAATTTTAGAAAGCATTTTGGGGAGTTGAATGTGTCAAAATTATATAACGTTTACAATGTTGTTGTTGCTGTCGCTGTATTGACCCCAGGATACTAGAGACACCTTGTCGCTAAAGTCACCCACCTTGTCTTTCAAACTATATCATGACATTTGAAAGTATATTACCTTACATAACATTTCTGGTTGGAGGAAAAATTAATTTTAGTTTGTAAAAAACATAGGGCTTAGATTCTGATATTGCTGTATCTCTTATTGATTTCCTGGCAAATCATGACTTTCTAATTTTACCTGCCTTCTTATTGATTTCCAGTAAGAACTTGGTCTATTCATAAAGAATCAGGATAGGTTTCAACTCATTTTTCAAAATGACTATAATTTAAAATAGTTTTACTCTTAAATTCCTTTTCAATAAAGTAATAATCAGATTTAAATAAACCCACTATGAATATGAATTTTACATTTTGATGTTTTACCTATGTTCAGAGAAATTTTTGTTAACCGTTAATCTAAAATCTTTTAACAGAATTTGGGAAAACAAAATTATTTTTTATTGTCCAACTATTAACTAAATGCAACCTTACTACTTTATTTTAAACACAGAACTTGTTGGCAATGACCTTTAACTATTATTGTATAATGTTTTGTTTCCTTATTAGAATTATAGATATTGATATTTTGAGCTGGTTTTAAATCAGTGAGAACTGATGCACTGGCATGCCAAAAATATTATTGTGAAATTCTAGTATCAATGTAGGATTCTTCATTATTCATTTGTCAATATTAATATCAATTTAAATACTGTGACATTGTAAGAATGTAATTTTATTACTCTACTAATTTCAAAAGAAAACAAGACAAGGTATTCAAGCTTTTGTTACTCAAATATTTAACTCTGCCATTTGTTGTTTAATATATGCTTAAATATACTGTTAACTCTAAGACACAAGATACTGTTTATTTCTATTTATTAATCCTATAATATATAGAAAATACATTTGTGTATATATATATATTTTATGTACTGTATTTTATATAGTATTTTGCTAGTCATTAGACTATCATTCTGAATGGTAGATTTTTTTTTTGACTAAATATTTCACTCGAATTTCAAGGAGCATAAAATGGATGAAGATGTTTCTTTCTCTCTCAGAGCTGAGAGCAGTGAAAAATAGTCATAGACAAAATGGATTCTTTACAGCTTATGTTGGGAAAGTAGGCCAGATTCTTTTTACTTTAATAGATACAGAATAGAATTATGTTATATTTACAGTAGTGCCTTACACTCAGACTATCCCAATATATTAGTAATTTAAAATATTATTTTTATTGTTATGGAATTCTGTGAGGCATATATTTTAGTCATAAGTTTTTGAGATTTTCAGTATGTTAATTTACATTTATGCAGATTATATTTATGAAATCTATAGATTTCTAACATTAGAGCACAATACTGAGAAATGTATGGAATTTTAAATTCTGAATACACATGCAAAATTTTATGTGGTAACTGAAATTACAAGATCAGCGTACAATAAATATTTGTATAATTTATGAATTTGTATAATTTATAAATGTATGGTGAAATAAATACATGCACTTAAATTAATTTTCAACTCATTAAATAAATATTATATGGCTTTTAACAGAATTACATTAACTAATGTAATGATCAGATAGTCAGTTACTGATCTCACACACACACACACACACACACATACACACATATTGCACGGCATAATAACTAATTTGTGATCTTGGATTTTAAAAGTGAGTAGATACTTTCCATGCAGAAATCTTTCTTTCAACTAGAAAGAAAACGATCAGCTGTTTTAGTACATACCAAAAAAACCCATTCTTTATCCTTTTTTGATGAAGTTTGTTAGGGATAGCCAGCGTCTGACAGAAACAACCTAAGTTAGTTTATGATTAACATAGCACATCCTCATAAATTAACAGTTAAACTCCAAGTGCACCTTATCTGTAACAAACCAGGCACAGAATGAATCTCAGTAGACATTCATGGACAGATTAATGCAATTATTAAAATCTCATCTGTCACTAAATCTTAAGTTTAAAGCAAAGTCAGTTACAAAATGCTAAGACACACTGACAATGTGCAATAAGATTTGACAGAGTTTCAACAAACCATAAATGAGTAAATACAAGATTACAAGTAGTATTATAATTTGACTAGACAGTATACAAATAATTTCAGCTTCATGGGTACCTGGAAGCTATAAATACACTGTGTATTCAGTGAAGCCACATTATTCCAAGGTATGTTGTAACAAGGCTGTGTGTTGTTAAACAGAAAAAAATCACTAAGTGCTAATTAGTACGTGGTAGTCTATACTAATACTTTAGTGAATGCTGAACAAGTTTAGATGTTAAGCTTTTTACGAAGAATGAATGATGGCTAATGATTATTTAATGACAGATCTCTGACTGAAAGGCACTTAGGACTCAAAGAGTACTGCAAAGCCTATTTCTCAAGGCTTCAGACAGGTTTATTTGGTCTCACCTTGAATAAAACACTGTTGTATTGGTTTCATTGGTGTAGATTTAAACACATTATCAGCTTAGAATAGCAGTAGCTACACAGCAGAAAATCAGTATCTTAATCCTTATGGTTGCTGTTAGCTACTCTTAAAATATTCTGGTTATGGACTCATTAAATTGCTAACAGATTTCAACTTGAATATTTCAATATTATCTCATTAATAAATCGAATTTTTCAGTCACATAGTTGAAGGTGTCCATAATGAATAAGATGAAATGAGCTCACTAGAATCATAAGGATATATAGATGGATTCTAATCCCATACTAAGATTTCCGATCATACTTTTTATTAGTGGATGTCTGTGCTATTAGAGACAAAACCCTTGGAAGGAGAGACTTAAATTAAGGTGCCTTCTGTCCATTTCTCAGGTTCTCTTGCTGTATGTAAATGATGGCATGATTGTTTTTTTAAAAGAATACACACTATTGTACTAGTCAGCATTTCATTTTACATTAAGAGGTTTTAACATTCTGTGCTGAATTTAAGATGCTTTATTATGCAGTCCTATTTTACCACTGTCCAAATCATGGAACCTTCAAAAAAGCAAGTCATCTCGTTTAAAAAATTATCTTGTAAATGATACCAAAATATTTTTAGTATAAATTGCTATTCTTGTTAACCATAGCGTGTTTCTTGCAAAAGAAAGAGATTTCAATTTTCAGTACATTTTATATTATGAATATAAAAGAATTCTACATGATTTGAAAGGAAAATGAAATAGAAAAAATATTGATCTTTACAATATTATATTATATTGTAATATAATAATATTGACACTCCATTACTCTTCTTTTTTGGGGAAAAAATACCACTGCCCTGATTTCATAACTAATATTTCATAAACCGAATTTTTAATTTTTTTGAGTGCTCTTAAGATATCCAAATCTGCATATCTCCTGTCTGGAAACTGTACATTTTACCAAGAGAAAAAATAGAAATCTGCAGAAAATCTTGGTGAAATGTGCAATGAGAGCTTTTTCTCTGAATACATGACTTTTTGCTTTTTCCCTTTTATTTCTACTCAGGCCTAATATGCAGTATTGTAGTAACCTCTATATATCAAACAAAGAGAATCATTAAAACCACTAGATGTTTAAACTGAAGTGCCTGTATTTCTGCTGGGTAAGGTGTGATACAGGAGCCCAGCACATTATAATGACAACATAGTAAACTACTCTTTCACTTTAATAGTTCAGGTCAGTAGGTAGTATCTCAATTATATGAATAATTAAAAGACTGTTTAATAACTAGACTGGTAGCCTTGTAGTTAGTGCATTAAACTACCACATGAGACCAATGTTTAATTCATAGTCTCGATCTCCAGGCCAGCTTAATATGGGAGGGCTATGAAGGTATCAGATTAAGGTGTTTCTGAGGAGATAGCACCTTAAATTGACCCAAATTTTAAAGGGCTGGCATTGATTTTCTCCAGGGAGAATCCAGTCCAGTCTCTTAATGTTGGGAAAGGACATTGAGTGGCTGTAGAGGAGGAGAGCTCTCCACTGACAATCACTGGAGGTGAAGGGATAGTTTACCTATTGAAACCTTTAACCTTTTTTCCCTTTTCCTACAGCATGAGCTTTTGGATTTGTTTGGATGTGTTGTCAGGATATGAGAGATGTGTACACACACATTAGATATATGTTTACTATAGTTAGCCATGACATGCATAACAGTGATAGTATATATCATCATTGTTGGTCTTCAAATTAACAGTCACTGAGACGTTCTTCCCTCTTTTCTTGTGAATTGTCAGGCATCCAGATTCAAGATAGCTTTTTATTGGTTTGCATTCTAAAGGTTATGGTGGTACTCAATCTACAAATTATTTAAAACAAAATTTGAAATTAAAAAAAAAAGAAATCATAAGTTGTATGGAAAACCAGTTCTGGAGAGATCTCTGTGGACACACGAATGGTCTTATTCCTCTATTAATTGTACTGATATTTATATCAGTAAATCCAAGAATACCACATAATTTACCACAGGATAAAATAGTTGTAGGGGAGAGAAGATTTTTAAATCATCAGTATGTGTTGGAATTTCCATCTCCACAGAAGTTTTTGCCCTATTTAAGAGGCATTTGCTCTCTTAAATAGGTGCTCAAAGCTGAAAGAAGAGAGAAATTGGTTGAAAGGTTAAAACCATTGAACTGGTTCCTTCCCTCCCTCCCTCTTCGCCCCCACCACCCAAAAAAGGGTGCATAAATTAAAATTGCACAAAGGCAGCTTAACTTTCATAACCAGCATTTGGTCAGCAGATCAGCACACTGAGTTTCACCGATCTTGGCAGCAGTGCAAGGATATTTTTGTCTGACTGACAGTCCTTTTACAATTTTTCTAGTTTGACACTGAGAGGTTTTGGATTATCATTAAGCATGTACATCTTCTGTTAGCATCTACATTATTTTTTCTTCCAAAAACCTTGTTCTGTTCTCATAATGCTGCAAGTAGTACATAAATGTGGTAAAGGAATTTGAGAACTTGTTCCAGAGATGTATTTGGGGGTAAAATATATGATTGAGAAGAAATCACTGAATATTCTTGACACATTTCCTTAGAATGACCTTTGGCATAATTGTAAGGTGACACTTTTCCAGCATTTAGAGAGACAGAATCTGAATTAATATGCATAGAACCTCATTCTCAATCTTAGCAGGTTTTTGGTGTCAGAATTCTATCCAGCAGTGAAAGTTTACTGTACATTTTATCTAAATCTATAGATATACCATACTTTACATTCACAGGCCAATATATTATTAGCTTTATTTCCTCCCAGAAGCTGGTGCACAACATGAAAGATTCATTGAAATAGGCACGTTAAACAGATTTTATGGGATCAAATTTATCCCTGATGAAACTCCATTGAGGCGCTAAAACTAGGATCAATAGACAATTGTAATATAAATGTAAAGGACTTTAAAAAGTAGAAGTTTATCTGTATAATTACAACAGTGGTGGTGTAGAATCTATAACATCTCTTAGCAGTAAGTGACATCTAAAAAAATGTGACAGTGTATTTATTCTGACATCCATATGTAAGCGACCCATATAACTTAGGACATACGTAAGTGTTGACAAAGTGATGTAAAATCTTGTGACAGTGATTGTGTTGATTCTTTTAAAGTTTGAGCTAGTTTTGATTTATAATTGGGCAATCTGATATAATTAGTTTAGAAAAGAAATGCACAGGATATTCAGATCCAGCATTAGAGAACTTGATCTTGTTAGCTGAACTGCTCACCTTTATTATATAAAATTATTATACATGGGCAGGACATTTATAGTCCAGCAGGGGTCATAATACACATCTGTAATCTTCTCTGGTTCAGAAATAAACAACATACTAAAATATTACAGGGTGAGTTTGTGGAGGAATTTTGTTTCACTCAGTGGAAGAAAACTAACAACATAATGAATACCTAAAATTTCAAGCCCTCAAAATATTTGTATATAGTTGTAAGGGTTACTTTATTCATTTCAGTGAAAGAAGGAATCATAACTCTTCGGAGGCTATGAAGTGAACTTCTAGTTTTATTTGATAGAAAGTATTGTATATGTGCATTATACATACTCATGCTTGAAATGTCTCTTAGAAATGACAAGGGATGCCATGGAAAACAGAGGCTGAAAGCTCAATTTTCGTTTTCTCCATTGAGGAATATTATGATACAGTTGTTCATGGATAATGATTAATTCGTCTTGATTACATTCACATGTGTAGAATTTAGTACAAATAGCTAAAATATGCAAGTTTATAGTCCATGGTGTCTTTATATAAAAGCTTTGTATAATCATAGCACTTGATGGGGCCACAGCTGAAAAACATCCTGGGTAAATTCAAACCAAAAGAGGCATCCACTCTGTGATCGGAATCCACTACGTTAGCAACATATGTTTTCATGGTTTATCCTTATAGTAATACATTGGCCTGGCATCTAGTTCTGAGATTTTAATACCGAATACAATATCAGAGTACCATCAATATGTTCCTGAGAGCAGATATAAAGTATCTGGTAGTAGTCCATCTCTCATAAAACTGCCTTTAGCCTTAATTCAAATCCATTGATTCCTATTCCAGTTAAACCTGAAGAACTTAATATGTCTTTTAATCCTTTTATTGTAAGCTAAAATAAAATTAATTTTACCCTAGCACTGTGCAAAGCCAATTAACATGATCTTTAGAGTTATTTAGTAAAGTGCTTCAAACTGTTAAATTTATCCTGACCTCATGGTTGCACTCTGACTGCTTTTTAAATGAAGTAATCAATATCTTACAGCCCTTTAAACAATTTTAACTTCTCAAATATTTTATTCATAATTTTATTGAAACAGTTTAGAAAAATATTTACTCATATTTACTTGCATTGGTAGAGACAATTGTTATCTATTCGTTTTGTTGCAATATTAGAGATTTTATGTTTTGAAATAAATTGTAATGTATGTGCTCATTTTGCTAAATCTGAGCAAATGAAGAAATCTGTCACTTTCTATATTACACATAAATAGAAGTATGTTCTCTTTATGGCTTAAAATGTAGAACATTTTCTCCTTTCACTAGGGTAGCATCTTTTTTCCACATAGAGCTATTTGAGGTTATTAATTTTCTTACTCTGATAGGGTGATCAACCGTCCTGTCAAGAAAATGGATCTCTGTGTCACCCTTTAGCATGATTAAATGGAGGCATGTCATTGTGAGAAAATACCAAATTTTCATGAGACAAATGCAACTGTAGAAAGGACTTCTTTTATAGACATTTCATTTTAAAATCTCCCATTTGGCTGTCAGTTTATTTGTAGGAAATCATTACAATTAATTGTGTGTTCCTACTAATAATTCAAATAAAGTAAGGGCAAAAGCAAGTTCTCACTCAGTGTTTTTTTTTCCATTTGAAGGAGAAAAACAATACAGTGGTGACAGAGAAGGCGCAATTTATTTTGGAACGATGAGTTGCTAATGAGACTGTCAGAACTATAGTACCTCCACCCTGTTTTGGTCTCGGCATTTACTGCTTTGTTAACAAAGAGTCATATGCTTACCATCTAGAGACTTTTGAGAAGTGCAGTTGTAAGAGAGGCTGAGATTTAAACTCCTATATTCTTAATATAGTGGCAATGTCATCCCGTGAATTTTCATCTATAAAGGGTGAGATAAATGCATAATAACCTATTTCTTAGAATATAGTTAAAATATATGGCATTAAGGTGATTCATAGTTTAACTTGAATTTCAGAATTCTGGCATTATGGGACAGGCACCTGTTGATGGATTACTTGTTAGTTTAGGGGTGAAATTTGACAGGTTTATTGGACTTGGCTTATGACTTTAAGTATATTGTTTTAAAATATATTGTTCATGATGCAATCGAGGGTTAATTCAATATTTCTGTAATCAAACAGAAGGAAGAACAACAAGGTGGGGGCAGGAATTCACCAAGTGCCTCTGTTGTTTAATTTCCTACTGGAAGCAGCACATGTGTTTTTTCTTTTCTTTCTTTTCTTTTCTTTAAGCAGTGGCCATTGCAGAGGCTGTGGCTGGGGTCAATGCCTTGCCTATTGATCAGTATCCCTGCAGTCCCCTGCTCCAGCATCTGCTTCATTGGCTTCTTTCAGTGCCTGCTTCAGTACATTAGAATAGAAATCCATAACCAGAGCTGTGCTCATCCAAGCAGGGGAAGAAACTAAATTAAATGGTATAAAACAATCTTGGATCAGGAGTTTGTGCCAATTCATCTTGATCTAAGATGTCACACCGGGCTCTCTGTCTGAGCACCTGGGCTAGAGGCGGCCATAGTGAAAATAGATGGAGCTGCGATCATTCATTTGTCAGCTAAGGAGCTCGGCAGCGGTTAGCAATTCCCTTCTGCAGAGGTCAGCTGACAGAACAATCAGTGCAACTGCAGAATAGAGCTTTCCTTTGAACTATTGTTATGGAGCATGCTTCTTGCTGGGGCTGGGGGGAGGGGAGCATGGTTTGCTTCCTCTTCCAAGTATGCTATATAAAACATATACAAGGATAATATGTTTAGATATAGAAAGCTCAGGTACTATTTGTATTTTGCATAGCATAGTTATGTATATGTGAAATCAGTTATACACAATTACAATGTTTAAGTATATCTTTGTCTGTTTATAGTTGATTTTCATCATTCTTTCTGGGAAGGCAGTGACTATTGATTTTTTTTTTTCCCCCCTTAGCAATGTTAAGGTTTTAGATTTTTTTTTTTTCCTCCCTTTGGCTGGCATATCATGATCATAGCTACAGCATCGTTACCTGTATTGGGAATATATTCTAATATGGATTGTTGTACTTGTTTAAATTTAAGTAATAATTTACTTTTGTCAGTACAGTCGTTTGAAATTCACTGGAAAAGCTAAACATACAGTAGACTCTCACTGATTCACATTTCATTATTCAAACCCAATAATTCCCATGGTAAACCAGGTGGTTACTTCTAACTTCTCAACAAAGATTTAACAGAGTGCTGTGGAAAGCTAAGAATTCATTCCTTTTGCAAAATATATACCAGTCAATTTACTAGTATACTATGAGTTGATATTATTATTATTATTAGTGTCCCTGGACAAGTGTATATTGTCAAAATATATGAAGGAGGTACATTTTATGATGAAGTATCTTTTGGGGTTTTTAATTGTGTGTTACTCACTAAATCAAAAAATTTGGTAATCCTGTGGTACTTGAAGAAAATAAAAAAGTTGTGTGATGTTATTAATAACTATATTCAGATTTTTTCAGCGAAACTTTCCCACTTGTTTTAGGCAGCGTATACTGTAACTAGCATAACATTACTGTATATTGTAACTAGCACTGACATTATTGTACAGTGCCATGTACTGTTGCAATTGGTTAAAAATAATTATCAACAAAGAAGAGGATCACTTAAATAATTGGCAATTTTTAATGACATGAAAAAATATGTATTTTTAAAAGTCTGTTTCTTGGCTGTTTCTGTGATGATAATCTGTTTGTCTTCAATAAGATTATACATATGTAAATAAGAATCAAATCCAGGATTCATCTTCCAGAAAATACTGATTTAATAACTGTAGAATCCCAGAAGTCGCTCATTCTTTTCCGATGAACAATCGTGGAAGAACTATGATATTAAAACAGCTTTTCTAAGCTCATGATATCATCTACATGTTTTGTTAGTCTATAAAGTGCTACCAGACCATTTGTTGTTTTTTAAGTTTATCCTGTACACATTAACTCGGCTACCCCCTGAGGCTACTTTTCTGTGGGTAGCCCTAAAGATTGAGGAAGGGGCAAGTCATTCTTAAACTTTTAACCTGGATTCGGGCTTTGAGAGGCAAAATGGAACCAAGAATAGTCACCAATGTTCTCTCTAATCTTTTCTATCCATGTGCGGTTGTGGGTGGTGTGTGTTTTTTTTGTTTGTTTGTTTGTTTGTTTGTTTTTTGCAACCACGCATGGAATACATTTTATGTGTACTGAGGCATGTCCAAATGTGCACCACCAATAGAAACACAAAACCTATCTTTTGTGGGTGCTCTGCTAATCAGCTGAGTGGCATTTGAATTTCTTCTGAGCAGCCGCAAAAGCGCACAGCTTATAGGGAACACTGCCAGTCACTAAAAATTTGTCTGTCTCCACATCTTCCTGTAGGGCAGGGTTGGGCAAAATGGCCCAGGGACTGGATCCGGCCCATGTACCACCCTGCCGGCACCCTCAGGCACACAGCTGCTGCAGTTTAAAGCACAGTCCGTGCAGCTCTCTGCTCTTCAGGGAGGCGAAGGCTTCATGTGATCTCCACGCCCCCAGCCCAATCCTCAGCTCCTATAGGGTGGAAACAACCAGCTAATACAGTGGATCTCAACTCGTTTCAGGTCCACAGACCACCAGGCCAATCAAAAAATTTTCATGGACCACTTCCAGCACATGTAGCACAGGATGAACGACACAGCAACCGCTCAGCACGACGGCGGCAGCTACACTGACGCTCAGAGCCTCAGACGGAAGTTACTGGCAACACAATGCGGTTGCGTCCTAGGTGACGCTATGGATGATGCGCCACGTGCTTGTGAACACGGTGTAAAACAGCCTAACGGCGGCGCCTGCTCACGCCGTGTGACTTTGGACGATGTTCCTGTGGACCACCGAAAAAGTCACCATGGACCACCAGTGGTCCATGGACCACCAGTTGAGAACCACAGGGCTAATAGGAGCTGAGAGATTGGCCTGGGGAATGGGAGCAGCATGAGCCTCTTTCCCTTCCCCGGAGCTGAGAGCCACGTGGAGGGAACAAGCCTGCAGTTTGAAGTGATCTGGGGCCCAGCCTGCCTTGGGGGTGCTGCAGGGCTGCTGCCTTAGGTAAGCGCTTCCCAGTTAGAACCTGCCTGTGGCACCCCTGCCCCTCCCGCATCCCAACTCCCTCCCCCAGGTCACCATCCAAACCCTCTGCACCTTCCTGCCCCAGGTCACAACTCCCTCCCAGAGCCTGTACCCCCACCTATACTCCTCCCCCAGGCCAGGATCCTCTCCTGCACCCAGTCACCCTCCCAGACCCTGCACCCCAATCCTGTACCCCAGGTCACCACCCAAACCCTCTGCAGTCTTCATCCCCTTTCCCCCTTCTCCCAGGTCACAATTCCCTCCCAGACTTTGCACCTCCTTATAGTGCCCCTACCCCAGGCCAGAATCCTCTCCTGTACCCACTTCCTCCCTGACCCTACACCCCAATCTCCTGACCCAGTTCACAACCCCCTCCTTCACCAGAACTCCCTCTCAGACCTCACACTGTCTGCTGCACCCCAGTCTCTTACCCTGTGCACCCTTCTGCACCCAACCTCCACCCTAGACCCTGCATCTCCTCTTCAAAAAAGCGTGGCTCTTGACTAGGTTTGCCAGATGGTTTCAACAAAAATACTGGACACACTTGACATTACATCACAATCTACATTACATCTTATTTAGAAAATACCGGACATTTATATTTTCTCAATTTGTTTCCCAAACAGAAAGCTCAGATACCGGACTGTCCGGTTCAAAACCGGACACCTGGCAACCCTACCCTTGACCACTTTCTAAAATCTTGGAGTAGCCCCTCACCAAAAATTATTGCCCATCCCTGCTGTAGGGGGAAGTGAGCAGAGCAAATAAGTGCCTTGAGTTGAGTGAGTTTTGAAGTGAGTTTTGTCCACCTATTTGATATAGTTGATGTTTTCTGACCACTCTCAGCATTTTCCTAATAATATATGTTCAGTTACAGTTTTGTAATAAATATGAAAAATTATCGTAAATGTGTAAAGTTTGATTGGGATGGACTTCCTCTTCTGATATTGCTGACCAGTCATTCTAATATTCTTTATTTTTCATTGCAGGTTGTCTGTCTGTTCTCCCACAAATGAAAAAAATATCTACATCGTATGAAGAGAGACGAAAGCAAGCCACTGCTATTGTCTTGTTAGGAGTGATTGGAGCAGAATTTGGAGCTGAAATTGAACCTCCAAAACTGTTGACAAGACCACGCAGTTCCAGTCAAATTCCTGAGGGGTTTGGTTTAACTAGTGGTGGATCAAACTATTCCTTGGCAAGACATACTTGTAAGTATTCTGTGTTGTGTCCTCTGTTGTTCTGTTTACCACATTGTAACTATTCAATAGTTTTTGTTTCAATGCCTTTTGTTCACTAGTAGGGATGTAAAATCCCGTTTAATTGATTAACTGGTTAAATGTAGTCTTTAACTGATTAAAGGGGGGTCGGCGGGCTGGAGTGGTCCCTGTCTGCCGTGCACCAGGACCCATCACGGATAGGGGTTGTTCCGATCCCCACCAATTAACTGGAAACATAAGCATCACCCTTAAAGGGTGATGCTTACCAGTTAACTGATTAACCTGTCCTATACCTATTCCCCAGTAACTTTATTTTCACAGAGTAAGAAACCTTTGCACAGTGGCAGTATCGTAGCCAATGAGTTTAGTCTGAGGACTGATTATTGCTAATTGAAAACTATTCCTTAGTAAGTTTATTTTTACAGATCAAGAAAAAGAACACATTTTGAGCACTTAGTCAATGTACTAATAGAAATAATTTCCTGATAATATCATGATATATATAGCTGAATAGATGGGATATTCAGAAGCACATAAAGAATTAGGTTCCTACCCCCCATTAAAGTAAATTAAATTCCTTCAAGATTGGACTTGTAATGAGATTTATTTATTTATTGCCTAACTCCCATACGTGCTTTTGAAAATCCTACCTCTCAAGTAGATAGTGTAGATTTATAAGCACCCAAGAATGCAGGTGTGTTTGCCACTGCTTCTGCTTTCCCCTCAAAATTACCTTTTTGGCCTATTGGAAAAAGTACTAAATTCAGAACCACCTTTTCTACTGAATGGCCTTAATTCTCACAACTCTGTTTGATCAAGGCCTCCTACATCTACTCAAGGGGTGGCAAATATAATTTATCTTCTTCCTTGATGCTTTAGGAATGAGGAACAGTTAAGTTGCCCATGATTGTATCTGACAAGCTGAAAATAGGCCTTAGGTCCCTGATATTATAGGACAAAGAGTTTGACAAGATTACTGAAAATGTGATGCGTCCAAGGCCCAATAACATCTGTGTTGTTTGAACATACTAAACCCTTCACAATTGGGTTCAGAATAGGACATGACTCTGCTGGTGCTGATGGACCTATCCTGACTATGGACTGGAAACAAGCATCAATATTTATATTGCTGTCTGCAGCTATCAGTGCCAGTGACTAATCATTTGATGTTAACACTTATGAGAACCTAATAGGAGCAAATATAACAGCAGTACATTGGGTGCATTTGCTTATCTTGGATAGGTTCTGAGGGTTCTGGTACCTCTGACCAAAACCTTATCATGTGAAGTCTCACCCCTCTTCAACGTCTCGGCACCATGATGTTACCAGCATGTGGATAATAAGAATAATTTATAGTAATTCTCATTTATAGAGCATCTGTAAGATGATGACTTAAATCATGGAAAATGAACAAACAAAAAGCATTCTAGTGCTTTGACTCAAACACAGTCCAGTAGAGAGATAAGTGGTGATGGTAGCAAAGGTGAAAACATTATACTGAAGTTGCTAGTGCTTTAACCACAGTGTTAGCTCAGGATATCAAAGTACAGTCAGTCAAAGTGGTGCACAGCCTCAAGCTCATGTAAGATTTCCCATTCTTCTGGATGTATGGCATAACTATAGTGCTGAGCAATGTTTTCTTTGGAGTTCAGCTATCCAGGAAACTGTCCTCAAAGTGGGATTCTAGTTGCAATGATCCATGCATTTGTGACCTTGAGGTTGTACTTCTGCTATGCTTTGCACCCAAAAATGAAAATGCTGACCCTGGACAAGCTCCAATCAGTTCATAATGCAGCATCCTGCCTACTTAACAGCAGAGGTCGCCACGGCTTTGTCTACTGTAGCATGTCTGAAGATGTGCTGTTTTTGCTTCATTTCTCACACTCCTGGTTGTTCTCCTTTAGAGGCTAAAGTATCAGGTGCATACATGAGGTTAAACAGAGAAATCCTGTATAAGAGAAAATGTGTATAAGAGTTTTCCTCCCCTCTAAAACCTAATTCTAATTTCTGCCTAGGTAGTTTTGCAGCAAGCTTTTTTACCAAAAAAAATATATAATTGAGCCATTTTCTTTATTGATACTATGAATTCTTCTAAGATCAGGAAAATTATCTTACTTTTAGTAACCAAAAGCCAGTAGTTCTAGGTTCTCTGCAAGTCAAAGGCATGTAAGGAAAAGCCACCATGTTGGCTGTTGAAAAGGAAGAGGAATGCCTATTGAGAGAGCATATGCACTCAGCAAAGTATAAAACCCCGAAAAACTTAGATGATTTATTTGGTAGTTACGTTGCAGTTCTAAATCAAGCTCTGTTTTTTAGAACTGTGGAAAAAAAATCTATCAATTTTCTTTGAAACTCTCATTTGTGGATTGCAACCTCTCTAGCACTGCTAGGCTACAGGAACCTTCTAGAAAAGCAGTAAGTAAGTGCCTTCTCACAGCCTCCAATGTTCAAACTGAGGGTATGGCTAGACTGCGGGGGGGTAGGAGGATTGGGATACCTCCGATTTCCCGAAAAAACTCTGCCGCATCCAGGGAACATGTTTGCTCTTCTGCTTTTTTTGCAGAAGAGCAAACTCAATCTTTTGGAAGCCCCTGTATTTCTCATTCTACAAGTAAGAAGGGGGCTTTCGAAAGAGGGTTTTTTTTGACATTTGGCCTAGTCTAGATGGGCCAAATGTTGGAAAAGTCTCTTCCAACAAAAGTATCAGAAAAAGCTGTAGTGTACCCATACCTTGAGATTATAAGATCATGTGTTCCTCAGCTGTCTCATTCCTTTCTATGGTTACCTGCAGATGTGTGTACCTTTGTTTTTTGGATAAAATCTTTCATCGTGGAACAATCTCCCTTCCCATTTAACTATTAGTTTAGATAAGTCATTTATGATAGTTTCTGCAGTTGCTGCATAGTTTAGAATCCAGGGCTATTAGAATTACCAGATGGTTTCAACAAAAATACCGGACACACTTGACATTACATCACAATCTACATTACATCTTATTTAGAAAATACCGGACATTTATATTTTCTCATTTATATTTTCTCAATATGTTTCCCAAACAGAGAGGTCAAATACTGGACTGTCTGGTTCAAAACTGGACACCTGGCAACCCTATGGGCTATCTCCATATTAGTTCCGAGACATTATGTCTACTTGAAAAGACCTGGGGGAAAAAGATTTAAATGGAATGGTTCATAGTACTCAGTCTTCCTGGAAATGATAACATGATGATTGTTTGGCATACTGAGCTGTTACACATTGATGCCAAAAGTCATGCTCACATGCAGCTCTAGACTTTCTTCAACATAAGACTGAGTCTGTGACTCTTGGATTCATCCCTTGCTTCATTTGTGTGCAGAGACCCCAAAAGTGGGAAAAGAATCTTTCAGAACTGAGGCTGGCACCATTTATTAGGATTCAAGTAGGTAGAACACTTTATGGCCAGTTTGGGGACTAAACTGGTGCTGCACAGATGACCTCTATCTTTTGTGTTATCAGTATTTCAATCTAGTCCTGGTACTACTTTTACAGGAGCCTACTTGCACTGAGAAAACCTCTTTAAGTGAACTTGTTAATGCTGAACTTTCACCCTGTTTAGTATTCCTGATTTGTTTATGGCAACTTCAGTTTTCATCTCCTCTGCTTTCAAGTATAAGGGTAAAATGAGGTAGAGGATAGAGACAGTCTGCATAATGATCATTTGGTGACTTTCTCTATTGTGAAGAGAATTCTTAAAACACTATTAAGCTCCCCTTCCAAATTCCATTTCTTTAAGGACAGTGCCTATTCCTGGGTGCAAGCACACTTCCATTTTCTACAGGGAGCTTACAATTATGAGGAAAGTTTTTTCAGAAGAGAAAACTTTTGCAAAATTTCCTTAAGACGATGAGACTGGATTTGCTCAGTCTCCTTTGAAAATCTGTTCCATAGATGAATCCCCTCAATTCAAATAAGAATGCTCTCACACTTTGTCCTGAGTTTTATCTGCATTGTCCAGGAGGAGAGCAGCTGTCCTGCCAATTCCTTGATTGAATCTTGGCCTTTATTATACCTGAGGTTGTGCAATCAGACACTGTTATGCTGTAGCCAGAACCTGAGAATACTCTGTAACATTTTCATAGTAAAAAGCCATATGGAATAGGTTACACAGCTGCTTTGGTAGGGAGGCCTATAGACTCTCAATGTGCCAGCATCTTTAGAAGCTGCACTTCTTGTGATTTCCTCTTTTAATATGACTGTCATATTTGTTATTTAATACCCATTTTGCAGTCTGGTTCATCCCACTCAGCCGTTGCCTGTGATAGACCAACAAAATGCACCCCAACACACACGGGCTCAGCTTTGACTATGGTGGAGCAGCTACCTTCCCTTTCTACTACCCCCTTCCCCATCTTATCTACAAGGGATAGTTATTAGACTCGGCTGGTTAGTTATTAGACTCGGCTGGGAAGGGGGTTTTAGGATGCCTACAAAGGGCTCTGAGAGCTTAATTGGGAGAGGGGAGCTGCAGGAAGGTAGTTGGCTCCTATAATAGGCCCTGGTGAAGGTTAACTTCCAAAGACAGCCTGGAGGCAGTGCCAGACTGAGCCATACTTGTGCTCCGGGCAGTGGGCGCGTGGTGCATGTGCGGCTCCACCCCTGGGCGCATGGTGTCCCTTACCACTTCAATCAGGCTCCCCCCATAGGTTGGCGTCCCGGGCAGCTGCTCGGCTAGCCCCCGCCCTTAATCTGGCCCTGCCTGGGGGATGATTGAGGAGGGTTGCAAGAGCAAGGCTGGCTGCTGAGACTAACATTTGATAGTGTAGTCTATAGTAGAGTGGGATGGAACCATGCCCAGGATGGGTAGAAGACCCTCTTCTTCAGATTGCACTTGGGACTGTTTCCTAAGTTTGCACTAGTTGGTTCTCTCTTTCTCTCTGTCTCTCTGTCAATATTACTGCCTAGGAGAGTTTCCTCATGAGTGTTGGGGAGGAGGGAAAGGAGAGGGGAGAATGAACTGAGGCAGGGTGAATAGTACCACAGAGGGCCAGATGGGGGAACTGCAGAGGCCAACCTTATCATGGCCTGGCTAATCTGTATGTTTTATATATCATGCTATATTTCTAGAGAAATTATATATTGTGAATTTTTCCAGAGGTAAAGGAATGAGGAAAAACAATATGTAGCCAAAATATACAATATTTCTCCCCCATAAGAATTCAGAATTGCACATTAAAAAGTAATTACTTTATTGTGGCAACCTGTTAACTTAATATTGTAGACTCTTTAAAATTATATGAAATACATGCATCATCCTATACTGTATTTTAGAAAATGCCCATTCATTACAAATTTCTACTCTGTCCATATGGAATTCTTTAGAAATTCACACACTGACCTTGCCTGACATCTCACATTAATCTCTGTTGACCTTACAAATGGTTCATGAGATATTTAATTATAAAATGCCACCCAAAGAATTTCTCATTACAGATTCACCACATCACACCTAAACTGCAGCTAATGCTATGTTTATAAAGTTAATGGGCTGATAAATCTGGATGACTGTTCTGTCCTGAATATGAAAATACTCTGCTTCATTGTTAATATAGTATATTTTTCAAAGCACTGCCAGCAATGTAGTTATTAACGATAAGCGTTTTGCACTTTGACTCAGTCAGTGTCATGAATGACAACATATTTGAGGTTTTTGAGATTTTTGTTTTGTGTTTACAGATTATCCACTATCTTTCATAGGATAACTTTGGGTTTCCCTTACTAACCTATGCAGTCTGACAGTCATATCAACTAATGTTCTAGGCTGGCCCCAAACACTTCAACTAATCCTGAGTGCGGGGTCCTAATTTATAAACTTCTTGGAGCTATCATTTTCCTTCTTACACTTCTCTGCCTGTTTTCTGGTGAGGAAATTAAGCAAGTGAATATTTTGGCAGGACATGTGTATGTGTGAATGCACACATGTGCAAAAAAAAAAGTACATTAAAAGAGTATTAAGCATACAAAGTTAAACACTACAAAAGTTAGGAAAGGCTAGTGTTAGGTTGTCCATGTAACTTTAATTTGGTTCCTTCTGCATTTATATGAGGGTACAGTCTAATTACAAGGTCATATAGTATTTTTTCTTCACATGACTGTTTCCTCATTCAATGCTCAAGATAGACAGTGCTCAGCAAGTGGGTAGATATGAAATATTTTGTTTTATTTTCATCATTCATCATGTAGCCCTATATCTTATTTACTGCACACCCTTCTGTCTTTTAAAGATTTTCTCATTGATGCCTACCATGGTAGAGCCTTGCATAGATACAAAATTTGTATCTGCATCTCTAGTAATGATCTATGGATATCCACATCCATTTCCACAAATGCAGATATCTGTGGATATAAAGCAGATATCCACAGATTTGGAGGGTTCTAGATACAAAATTTGTATCTCGATCTGCACCCATATCCGCAAAAATGAGCTGCAGATATTGCATTCACATCCGTGGATGTGGATACCTGTGGATATATCATGGATTTGTACGGCTCTTCCCCACAGTAATATCTGAGTGCTTTACAAACATTAATGAACTGATCTTTATAACATCCTCTCAGGTCAGGTCATTTTACAGATGAGGAATGGAGGCACAGAAATATTAAGGTTCAAAATATCCACTAATTATTGCATGCCCAGTGTATGATATCTAGGACCTGATGTTTTGTAGTATATAGCATCTGACATCTTCAAAATATAGCTCACTTGCAGCACTTCTGAAGATCAGAAACCAGTTGTTAAGTAGGGCTGAAAATGAGGATTGCCCACTTAAGGTATGTTTGCATTGAAGGCTGGCTGTGTGGTGGAATGCCTGCTATTGCCTAACACCCTCATTAAATCATTAAATGTATGTGTATTTTGAATTTAAACTCACCTGTCCAGCTTGGGCTACGAGGTAAGTGGTGACATGAGAAAAGTTTGGTTTAAGTGACTTGCCCCACATCATGTGGGAACTCTATGATAGAGGAAGGAATGGAAGCCAGTTCTTCAGGGTGACATTCAGGAGCTTTAATCATAAGATCATTCTTCCTCTTCCTGCAGTCCCCTGTCTCGTTCACTACACACATTTCAACTACTGCAACAAATGAGGTGGGGAGGTCCAATAGACAACAGCCTATACGACTCTGTTTCCCCATATGCTGCCCATCCTGTGGAAAAGATAATTTGTGACCTTGTATTTTAGATTGTGTCATAATGTAAATTTGCACAGAGGCCAAATTAAGGTTGCAACAACCCACATTTTGCCATTTCCACATTTGGGTTTCTCAGATACTTGGTAACAATAAAAGAATAAGATTGAGAATCCAGCATGGTAGATTTTGGAGAGAAGTGTATTCTAGCGGTTACAAGTCTCAGAGAGGTAGCCATGTCTGTGTCTGCAAAAGCAACAAGGAGTAACCCTAGTGGTTACAGACATTTCTACCCTTACCCACACCTCAGTCAGCCTGACCCCTTCTATACATGTCCCCTCTTTCCTGTCTCTGTCTTTTGTCCCCAATACTTCTTTTTCTCATGTCTCTGAATTCCAGTCACACCACTTCCTTCTTGTCCAAGTTGCCTGGGTACCTGCACCTGAGACATTGAGAGCACAGGAGAAAAGGTATCCCTGCTCAGTTCGTGTCTGGTGCTATAGCAGCCCATAGCAGCTAGGAAGACCGATTTCTGGGAAACTTTTCAAATCTGGAGCTGTGAGAAGGAACATGCTCAGCCTATCTGTGGGAAAGCCACATGCATAGTCTGACTGAAAAATAGGAATATTGTGTGGGTGGAGTCTGCTCAGTATAAACAGTTTAGGAGCTAAAATCTACAAAATGGTTTGTAAACATAACTGAGAATGTGCAAACTGCAGTTTTGGAGAGGCTTATGATCAGTCTAAATTTGGGCAGATTGTAGCGGGGGGGAGTAAAAAAGCACATCCTAAAAACTAGGGCATCCTCCTGTCAAATTTCCAGTTGCCGCTTCAAAGCCCGAAGGTGCTAGAGCTGATCAGTGAAACAGTTGTAAGAATTTTTTAACTTGGGGGAAAATAAAGTATGTTATACTATCCTTGTTCTTGGAATTAGTTAACCCATTTTGGCTGAAACATTCCGAACGAATACATTCAGAAGCAGACACCTAGCATGGAAAATTGCAGAGCAAACAGGTTATTTGCAAAGTTATAAGTAACAGAAAACAGGGTTTTAAAATGGGAAGGGTTAAGCATCCTGAACTGTGAGCTTCATTATCAGCTTTCCCTATGATAAACATAAATTAACAAACTTAAAAAGGGACAGACAAGATGAGGGGAGGAAATAAATTGTTTTGCCCATATTAAAAACAAACAAACAAAGTCTTACAATAGTTTACTTGAGAGTTCTAGCACTCGTGCTTTGAAGCAGGAAGTTAATATTGACAGTGATATCAGAGATGAACCTTTTGTTATCCCTTTGAAAAAATTGGTCAAAGTATAAACCTCTTGAAAATCATAGTTTGCTCATGCTCAGTTGAGACATGTTAGAGTTTCATAGCTAAATTCTCCACAAATGCCATCTGCACTGGGCTTGCTCCAGTTCAGCACCACAGGAGCTGAACAGGATTGTATCTTCAGTTGCTCTTCCTGACTGCTGAGGGCCACTGTAGGTCCAGATAAAGGAACTTAGGGTACAGCTACACAGCAGCGTTATTCCGGAATAACATAGTCGTGTCTACACTACAAGCAATTATTTCCACATAATGTCAAAATAATGTTGAACTGAAGGACTTCTTACTCTGATGCCTGTAACCCTCATTTTACGAGGAGTAAGGGAAGTCGGAGAAAGAGTGCTCTTCCTCAGATTTCCTGCTGTGTAGACAGCACCAAAAGCTGAAATAAGCTATTTCTACTTGAGCTACATCAATTGTGTAGCTTAAGTTGCATAGCTTATTTTGGCTTTAGCCCTGCTGTGTAGACATGCCCTTAGAGAAAGAAGACTCTCTTGTGCTCCCAGTGCTCTCTCTGCTGGCCCCCAGACAATATAGAGGAGGAGAAGGACACCTCATGGACAAATCTTGAGTGGAAGAATGAAAGGAAGACTGATACTGGGTGATGGGGAAAAGAGGTAGAAGAATGAATTGAGAGTAAGTGTGGGGAATCTAGAGGGAAGAGATTGGGACTGGCTAAGCAGTGAGACTGGGTCTGGGATGAAGAGGAGAAACTGGCTCTGATTAAGTGAGGAGTCCATGGTGAGGAGCTTGGAGGAGGATGAGAGAGTTAAATGATGAGCTTTGCGTGGGGGAGAAATAGAACTAGCATAGAGACACACTGGAGGGTACAAGGTGGATTGAAGGGACAGGGCTTGTGGGGAACAGGGACAGAAAGGTGTGTGGCCACTAGTGCACACTCTAATCTATCACAAGTGGAAATAAGTCTTGGAGCACTGGGGACATTCCAGAACACTAGATGAAAGTTAATGTGTCAATTTCTAAAAAGAGTAAACAGGCTAATCTGTGTAATTCTAGGCCTGTCGAAAACAATGGAGTCGATGATAGGGGATTTGATTGATAGAAAATGAAAAAGTAGTAATGTAATTAATGGAAATCAACATGGGTTTATAGAAAATAGAACCTGTCAAACTAACTTGATGTGTTTTTTAATGAGATCAAGTTTGGTTAATGAAGGTAATAGGGATAATGTAATATACTTAACTTGTGTAAGACATTTGATGTGGTACTACACAACACGTTGATAAAAAACTAAGAACATTTACATAGCACACATTAAATGGATTAAAACACGGGTAACTGATAGGCCTTAAAATGTAGTTATGAACCAGGAATTGTAATTAAGTAGGTGTGTTTCTAGTGGTTTTCCTGAAGGATTGGTTATTAGCCATGCACTATATAACACCATTATCAAAGACCAGAAAACATAAAATTGCCCCTGATAAACTTTTCAGATGATAGAAAGATTGAGAGAGTGGTAAATAAGAAAAAGAACAGGTTCTGAATTCAGAGCCCTCTAGCTTGCTTGGTAAACTGGGAATAAGCAAACAATGTGTTTTAATACAGTTAAATTTCAGAGAACAAATAATGGAGGCCATACTTATGGTATGGGGAACTTTATCTTGAGAAGCAGGGATTCTGAAAAAAGATTTGGAGGTCATAGTAGATAATTAGCTGAAAATAAGCTTCCTCTATGATTCTGTGTCTAGAAGATATAATGAGATCCTGAGTTGCATAAACAGGGGACTCTCAAGTAGGAGTAGAAAGGTTATTTAACCTCTGTGTTTGGCACTGGTGTGACTGCTGGAAGAATACTGTTTCATGTTCTGATGCCCACAATTCAAGGAAAATGGTGATAATTTAGGGATGGTTCAGAGAAGAGCATTGAGAATTATTAAAGGATTAGAAAACCTTCCTGCTAGTGATAGACTCAAGGAGCTCAATCTGTTTAGCTTAACAAAGAGGAGTTTTAAAGAGTGACTTGATTACAATCTATAGGTACCTACAAGAGGAACAAATATTTAATAATGGTTTCTTCAGTCTAACAGAGAAAGTTATTATATGATTCAGTGGCTGGAAGTTGAAGTTAGACAAATTCATATTGCACATAAGGCATAAATTTTTAACAGTGAGAGTAATTAACCACTGGGAACAGTTTATCAAAAGTCATGTTAGAGTCTCTATCATTGACAATTTTATATCAAACCTGGATTTTTTTAATTTTTTATTTTTGGTAAAAGATGCACTTTAGGGATTATTATGGGAAAGTTTTATGGCCTGTACTATTCAGGAGGTCAGACTAGATCATCACAATGGTCCCTTTTGGGCTTATACTCTGTGAATCTATGAATATATATTATAGACATCTTTAATTGCATGATCATGGGATTCCTGCCTTATTCTGTGCACAGGTTGCTCACTGAATGCAGCTGTTCAATATTTAGTTTTCGCCTCATTTCTGTGTGTGGCCTCAGGCCTTATTTACTGCACACTCTTCAAACCCTGCTCTGAATACAGAATTATTAATTTCCTCATGGGCTTTTTTATGACACTTATTACTAGATTGAATGGCTGCATGCTTCACAAATATCCTTGAATTATTTTCATATCTCTCTATGATATGGCATTTTTAATGGTAATATATGTATATAAGTTTATATATAAATAAAAATAATGCTTTTATTGCTGTGTACTATGGTTCTCATACAATAGAGGACTTAAGGGTTTAACTTCATCCCATCCCTATCCAGCAAAGCACTTATATGCACAGTTAACTTGAAAAGTGAGTAGTCCCATTGGAGTAAATAGACTTGTGATTACTTGTGCTTTAAAAAGTCTTGCACGTACTTAAGTGCTTTGTTGAACTGGGGTCTAAACATTATACATTTTTACACTATATCCATTTTTTTTTAAATGTAGTCTCATACCAAACTTGAGACCCATAGAGATCATAAGCACTATTTGCTACATTTGTTAGCAAGCGGAAGCCGTTCTTAATGTGTTTTGATTCATTAACTCTGCTGTGCGGTGCCAGTATTTTAATCACCATTAAAAACAATTAATATCTAGAAAAAGAGTCTTTCTAAGAAGAATGTATGTCCCTACTAACGGTCTGCAGCTATTACATATAAAGATATCTGCTAGCCAATATTCTGAGCTACACCAAAGCAATTAATACAAAGGACGCAGTTCAAGATCACGAGTTACAAAGGCAATAAATCAATTGTTGAACACCTGAACAGCAGCCTTTCAGAGCAAATTTAGCGAACTGGCTGAATAACTTAATTCAAAAACTTGGCATATTTATCACAAGCAAGTTGATGTTATTATTTGGGCATATATAAGAGATTGCTAATGTCATCATTATTTATACTTTTATTGGCTTTTGGATATCAGCTTTGCAAGGAAGTTTTGCTAACCTTCAAGGAATCTAGGCCTACCTATTATTGTACTGATTCTTTTGGATCAGTTGATTTTACTCTCCACCTTGCTCTTAAATTTTGCATACCAGTACATCAGCAACATTTTTTATCCCAGTTGCTATGATTAGATCAGTGACTCAAAGCAGAATTTTGTCCCTGAAAAAGAAAACCATGTGCTTTATTAAAAAAAAAAATACCCGTATCTTTGTCTTAGATACAATATTTAGAAAAAACAGCGAATCTATGTGGTAGAAATCAGTCAGTCGTTACAGAAGATACACACCCTCATTTAAGTCTGTGTATCTGCTCAATGATGTCAGCAACAAAATCTAAGAATGAAATCCACCTTCTTCCCCCAGACATATGAGAGAGAAAAATATGTGGCATATATTTGTTGTCTTCAGGGATTTCTTTTTAACTATCTCAATATCTGAATATTGTAGTGACTTGTTTAAAAATAGTAAACTAAAAGTATTGTTTTCTGAATATGGAACAACTCCATAAGTTATTTTAGATTGATACATCAAGTTTATGATCTATAAGCTTAATAAATAACCCTAAAACCTCATATTGCCAATGGCACTCTGTCAGGGATAATATCAAGGCAGTTTTTCGGTAAACTTTTCCAGACCTTATAAGGGATGTGAACAAGTAACCGCTTAATCAAGTACCCTTCAGCAGCCCCCCTGCTCGTGCACTGTCACAGGTGAAGGGCTGCTCCAGCCCTGCTGGGCCCACACACAGCATGGGTTAGGAGGTGACAGCCAGCCCTGTGTGGGGCTAGAGCTGGAGCTCCAGCCAGTCTGGAGTTGTCCCCCGGCCGGGATCCCACTTAGTTAACTGTTAAATGTTAAATTAATCTAATGTTTAATTGGTTAACTGATTAATCAGGATTTTATATCCCTAGACCCTAGTATATTTTTTTCAGGTCTAGCCTATCTAACAAAATCATCCAAAGCCCAAGATTTGGTGGTGATGGGGGACTTCAACTATCCAGATATATGTTGGGAAAATAACACTGCAGGGCACAGACTATCCAATAAGTTCTTGGACTGCATTGGAGACAACTTTTTATTTCAGAAGGTTGAAAAAGCTACCAGGGGGGAAGCTGTTCTAGATTTGATCCTAACAAATAGGGAGGAACTGGTTGAGAATTTGAAAGTGGAAGGCAGCTTGGGTGAAAGTGATCATGAAATCATAGAGTTCACAATTCTAAGGAAGGGTAGAAGGGAGAACAGCAAAATAGAGACAATGGATTTCAGGAAGGTGGATTTTGGTAAGCTCAGAGAGCTGATAGGTAAGGTCCCATGGGAATCGAGACTGAGGGGAAAAACAACTGAGGAGAGTTGGCAGTTTTTCAAAGGGACATTGTTAAGGGCCCAAAAGCAAGCTATTCCGATGTGTTGAAAAGATATAGACCGCCTTGGCTTAACCACGAGATCTTGCATGATCTAAAAATATTAAAGGAGTCATATAAAAAATGGAAAGTAGGAAAAATTACAAAGGATGAATATAGGCAAACAGCACAGGAATGCAGGGGCAAGATTAGAAAGGCAAAGGCACAGAATGAGCTCAAACTAGCTACGGGGAATAAAGGGAAACAAGAAGACTTTTTATAAATACATTAGAAGCAAGAGGAAGACCAAGGAGAGAGTAGGCCCACTGGTCAGTGAGGAGGGAGAAACAGTAACAGGAAACTTAGAAATGGCAGAGATGTTATATGACTTCTTTGTTTCGGTCTTCACCGAGAAGTCTGTAGGAGTGCCTAACATAGTGAATGCTAGTGGGAAGGGGGTAGTTTTAGAAGGTAAAATAAAAAAAAAGAACAAGTTAAAAATCACCTAGAAAAGTTAGATGCCTGCAAGTCACCAGGGCCTGATGAAATGCATCCTAGAATACTCAAGGAGCTGATAGAGGAGGTATCTGAGCCTCTAGCTATCATCTTTGGAAAATCATGGGAGACAGGAGAGATTCCAGAAGACTGGAAAAGGGCAAATATAGTGCCCATTTATAAAAAGGGAAATAAGAACAACCCAGGAAACTACAGATCAGTTAGTTTAACTTCTGTGCCAGGGAAGATAATGGAGCAAGTAATTAAGGAAATCATCTGTAAACACTTGGAATGTGGCAAGGTGATAGGGAACAGCCAGCATGGATTTGTAAAGAACAAATCTCGTCAAACCAATCTGATAGCTTTCTTTAATAGGATGACGAGTCTTGTGGATAAAGGGAGAAGCAGTGGATGTGGTATACCTAGACTTTAGTAAGGTATTTGATACGGTCTCTCGTATGATATTCTTATCAATAAACTAGGTAAATACAACTTAGATGGGGCTACTATAATGTGGGTGCATAACTGGCTGGATAACCATACTCAGAGAGTAGTTATTAATGGTTCACAATCCTGCTGGAAAGGCATAACAAGTGGAGTTCCACAGGGGTCTGTTTTGGGACCGGCTCTGTTCAATATCTTCATCAACGATTTAGATATTGGTATAGAAAGTACGCTTATTAAGTTTGCAGATGATACCAAGCTGGAAGGGGTTGCGACTAATCTGGAGGATAGGGTAATAATTCAAAATGATCTGGACAAATTGGAGAAATGGTCTGAGGTAAATAGGATGAAGTTTAATAAAGACAAATGCAAAATGCTCCACTTAGGAAGGAACAATCAGTTTCATACATACAGAATGGGAAGCGACTGTCTGGGAAGGAGTATGGCAGAAAGGGATCTAGGGGTTATAGTGGACCACAAGTTGAATATGAGTCAGCAGTGTGATGCTGTTGCAAAGAAAGCAAACATGATTCTGGGATGCATTAACAGGTGTGTTGTGAGCAAGACACGAGAAGTCATTCTTCCGCTCTACTCTGCGCTGGTTAGGCCTCAGTTGGAGTATTGTGTCCAGTTCTGGGTACCGCATTTCAAGAAAGATGTGGAGAAATTGGAGAGGGTCCAGAGAAGGGCAACGAGAATGATTAAAGGTCTAGAGAACATGACCTATGAGGGAAGACTGAGGGAATTGGGTTTGTTTAGTTTAGAAAAGAGAAGATTGAGGGGGGACATGATAGCAGTTTTCAGATATCTAAAAGGGTGTCATAAGGAGGAGGGAGAAAACTTGTTCATCTTGGCCTCTGAGGATAGAACAAGAAGCAATGGGCTTAAACTGCAGCAAGGAGGTTTAGGTTGGACATTAGGAAAAAGTTCCTAACTGTCAGGGTAGTCAGACACTGGAATAAATTGCCCAGGGAGGTTGTGGAATCTCCATCTGTGGAGATATTTAAGAGTAGGTTAGATAAATGTCTATCAGGGATGGTCTAGACAGTATTTGGTCCTGCCATGAGGGCACGGGACTGGACTCGATGACCTCTCGAGGTCCCTTCCAGTCCTAGTATTCTATGATTCTATGATCTTTATGCCAATGATCTTCAGTAAAGCCTATCTCTATTCAGGAAGTAAAAATTAGCTCTTTGGGCATGTCTACACTAGGAATTTATTTTGAAATAACTAAATTCAACTTAACTCCTGATTTTACAAAATCAAAATACCATGTCCCCACAACAGAGGAGCCTCAAAATTAGTCCAAAGCAGGCTCTGTTAATGTGGATGACTCTATCTTGACTTAGAGTCCCAGGAACTACTGGGGAATAATTTAGTTCAAATTACTCTGGAGAGTAGTTATTTTGAAATAGTGACACCAGAGCATCGACACTAATGCTATTTTGAAACAACTATTTTGAAATTAGCGTTATTCATCAAGGAAAGCAGGAGTACAGATTTCTAAATAAGCAGCCTGTTATTTCAAAATAACGGGCTTGGTAGTGTGGAGACACTGCTTATAAATTCAACCTAAGAGGGGTTATTTTGAAATAACCCCCTAGTGTAGACCAGGGCCTTGTTCAAAAGCTTCTCTAGTTTCGGGTCTCTTATAAAACACCTGATAGGATATCAACACTTCTATTGCAATGGATTCTTACCAACACATTGACATGAAATCTCAGACCAAATATTTTTTATTTCTACATGACTATGCTGCTATAGCTATATCTTTTACTGACTCCTCTTGTGCAAACCTGGGAAAAGGCAAAACTAATTAAAGCCAAGTAAGCCTTATAAGATGTTCCAGAGAAAAATGAACAGGGTTCTAATCCTGGACCAGGCGATCAGTATAACCCTGTGCATATAAGCAAGGACTGGCACAGGCTTTCAAAACCACAGAATATGTTGAATATCTAATTACAGTTTAGAAAGAAAAACTGTTAAAAAGAGCACTCTTAAGGTTACAAGGTTCAGGAACTTGAAAGTTAGGAAATGTGAGAATTTAAGGTTGCCAGTGCAGCCTTAATTCAGTCTCCTTGAGCATATGGTACATGGTCACATTATGTTTTTTCATGGGACCTTTGCTTCATTCAGTGAACAGGATGGACCATTGCCTCATTTTCTGCAGAAGTTGAAGGGTGTGTAATGAATGAGACAAAAAGAGAAGGATGGTTTCCTGGTTAAGGCAGTCAAATGCTGGATTCTACCCATGCTTCTGTCATAGACTTCTTACATACTTTTCATAAGTAGTTGTTAGTTGTGTATTCCTCATTTTCTGTGTGTCTGACTAAAGACCCTGGGGTTAGACTTGAAGTGCTGAACACTCACAGCTGAATCCGAAGCCAATGAGAGCTGTATTTGAGGTGTATAAAGTAGTATCTAAAATATAATGCTAATTACTGCTGCCCCAAGTGTCTGAAGTTGGCAACCAGAATTAGTGGAGGCTTGTGACCTTAATTTCAGTGCTTTAGTTTGTCATCTGTAAAATGGGAATAATAGTGCCCCTTTACTTTATAGAGTTGTGAAAATAAATTGTTTATGAAGCATTTGAATACTATAGCGAGGAACACCACAGTAAAGCTCATGAGGAAATTAGTAATCCTGTCTTCAGAGCAGGGTTTAAATAGTGCACAGTAAATAATGAATGGGGTAATCATCTGCAGGTTCTGTGTCTGAACTCGTTTTAGATTCAAGGGGTCTCCGGGGACGCTGCTTTTCCCAGCATTGCCTTTTATATTGGATCCATCAGAGTCGTGGTTCACTATGGAACCCAGAAAGGAATGACTGAATCCCAGCAGTTCTCTCTCTGGGGATCATTTTGTAGTGTGACTGCCCAGCATAGGGATTTCGTTTTCCATACCAGACTCCTTCCTTTGAACTGTCTATGGTGTTTTGGCTTATTGCCACCCAACCTCTTATTATTTAGAGAAACAAGAAGCCTGGCTCCTTTTAACAGTCAGCGTCTTACCTTGGCCTTGTCTAGACTAGAAAATGTTTGCCAGTATAGCTATGCCTTCTTAGTGTAGTTATAGCTTATGCCAGCAAATGAATGTCTTTGCTGTTACAAGAATATGATAAAACTCACAACAAGCAACATTTAATAGACCAGCAAAAGTTGCTAGTGTAGAGTAGCCTTAGGCTCTTGGCTGGTGTCAGCAGCATCTTAAAGCTTCCCATTTGGAAGGAATATGTACTCTTTATGTCCCTTATTTTAAGGAATCTTGATCACAGGCATCATGAGGTTGCTGTTTTCTCTAGAATAAAAAATATATTAGATTGGAAATTTGGAACATATCTCAAATGGTAAACAGAGTTTCTTGACACTATCTGAAAAAGTTCAGGAGGTTGTAACTCCTGGTGGAGATGGTACAATAGTGCATTTGATTTTGTTGAGACTTCTCTGACCAAATCCATTGTTGTCCACTTGTACTGCTGACTATGGTGTTTTATGATCAGATTAACAGTTGCGTCCCTGAAGTGGGAGACCATCTTTTGTATAAGGAAACAAAAGCCCACGTAGAAATCAATCCTTTATACTCTTTTTTTAAGAAGCTTCCAGATTTAGCACAGGTCTTGAACTTGTCAGTCAGGAAAATGTCTGATTTAAAAAAAAAAAAAAAAAAAAAAAGTAGATTGTCTTGTTGTTTATCCATCTTGGGTTCATTGGTCTAGCAAAACTGTAGTTTACTTTGATGACCTAGATAAAATTTAACTTAATTTAATTTCCCAATTGTTTAAATATTTTCCGGCAAAGCAAGGTATCTGGTATTTATTAAAGTGGAATAACACGTCCTTCAGTTTGAAGTCATGTAAAGACCGAACTTCACTTTCCATTCTTCTTCAGAATTCGTCATTCGGCATCTAAGGGGTGATGTTCATTGTCTTCAGGAAACGGAAGGTATAAAATTGGTCTTAAAGTCTTACCGTTTCTCTGGGAAGCATAATCCCTAGCTCAAATTGTCATGGTTGGTCAGGATACTCAGTCTTCAGGATATGTACTTTCCTATCTTAAAAAAGAAACATAAGACAAGAAGCACCTGTGAATCAGTGGAAAGACTACCTCAGTAAATAAAGGTAACTTTGGACAAGTAGCAGCTATCAGGTTTTCTTGTTTGTTGAATGTGTGTCAGTATAGGGATCCCAATCTTCATTGCTTGGGCCTACACATATATACATACTTTAATTTCTTCTATACAAAATTTATCAGGGTACCACCAGACTAGCCCAGTCCTGAGATTTGTTCAATATAGGGTATGGGGCATGGTAACCCATGTATTAAGGAGCCAGCTGTATATTTAAAAATCTTGGTTTTGTTTGGTGTCATAAGACAGCCATATGGGGATGCTTGAAGATATCTTCTTACTTGTTTTAAATGCTGTAATTATGGAATAGCAGTAATGTATAATCCTTATTGAATGGTCAACTGTTATATATATTTTTTTAAATTAATAGGCAGCAGGTTTAAAACAAACAAAAGGAAGTTTTTCTTCTCGCAACCCACAGTCAACCTGGGGAATTCCATGCCAGAGGATGTTGTGAAGACTAGACTTTAACAGGTTTCAAAAAAAGAGCTAGATAAATTCATGGAAGTTAGGTCCATCAATGGCTGTTAGCCAGGATGGTGTGCCTAGCCTCTGTTTGTCTGGAAATGGATGACAGGAAAGGGATCATGGTGATGATTACCTGTTGTGTTTACTCCCACTAGGGCATCTGGTATTGGTCACTGTTGGCAGACAGGATACTGGGCTAGATGGACCTTTGGTCTGACCCAGTATGGCCATTCTTATGTTCTTAACTGATATTCATATTCCAGAACTTAAAATTTTGAAATACATTTCATAATATAATTTTTCCCATTATTTTGTTTCGGTGATTCAGAAACAAGATATCTGTAGTTCGTTCAGTTCTTTACTTATTGCTTCTTCTTATTTAAATAATGATATGAATTTTATTTGCGTATTTCAGTAGTGTTTAGAGGATTAAACACATAATCAGGACAAGCTAATAATATGCGTATATATATGAAAAGGGAAATACTTAAGAATTAATTAGTGATTTCTTTTAACCATTGGTATGTATGGATTGAAAATTTTAGCCAATTATAAATTTGATGAAATGAACTGAAAGTTTTGTTGCCATAATCAACAGCCACCATTGTTGAAAAAGGCAGACTATATGTGTAGGAACAAAAAGTTGTAGGGAAAATTTGCGTGGCTCTTTAAAATAACAGATTTTTCAAGCATTAATTTGCACTTCTGGATTATAATCATATTCACATTTCAACAAAAAAGATAATCTTTGAATGTTGTATTGAGCTAAGAAAATCAGTAAACAAAAAGTAATATGGGGTCTTATTTACATTATTTATATATGTCTGTTCATGTAACAAATTTAGCAATCATGGGGTAAACACTTCTTTTTAATATTGCTCAGTGCCTATGTCTAATGAATAGGTTTGTGCATCTATCTTGTTGTGCATATTTATGCAACCAATAGCTTGCATGTTTTTAAAATAAAGTTTTAAAGGAATTTTAATTCTTTAATGAAGGCCACTGCTTAACATGCAGCAAAAGTAAAAAAAAAAAAAAAAAAAAAAATCAAACAATGCTAGGATGCATAAAGAATGAATGGAAGAAAATACAGGCACTATTAAAATGCATTTATATAAATCAATGTTATACCTTCACCAAGAATATGGTGTTCAGCACAGGTCATTCTATCTCAGAAGAGAATTGGAGAGACTTCAGAATGGTAGCCTGTAGAGAGCTGACTGATAAAACTGATTAGGTACGAGAGAAAAAATTCAAATGAAAATACTTAGATCGTCTTAGAGAGAAAACAAATAAGGGCATGATAAAAACATTAATAGTATTTTAGAGAGAGTTAGTAGTGACCTTTTAATTTAAATTAATATTTTCCATTATAAAAGATGTTTGTGACTTTTTTTCTGAGAAACTTCAACATCTGCAGTCTTTGCAGCATGCCTTTAAAATCCAGCAATAAGCAAAAGCATATTGCATTGGGAATCCTGACCGTAGTCATCCTGTCCATCAGGGGTCAAAGCTAGGTTGGGCCAGGATTCCCCTGACCAACCCTTTCCCCCAGATTCAGCATGTGGCCCCAAGAAGTTATTTGGCTTTTGGGTTCATTGCTACAATATATCATTTTAGGCAAGATTCAGAAAGGGATTAGATATATATGTGAATAACAAGAATACAGAAAGTTTCAATAGAAAATGTTAAGCCAAAAAACCTTGGAAGAGTGAGAAACTTTCTTTCTTCATGGTGTGAGACAGCATCTAAATATTGAGGGTTTGAAGGACATTTTCTTGGGGATAGATTATCCCACCACTGCCTACAGCAGTTTCTTGTAGCTTCCGTTGTAGCCTCTAGTACAGATTGCTGTCAGTGAGAAGATACTGGAATAGATGGGCTATCAATCTGACTCAGAATGGGCATTTCTTCATGGACATCAGTCATTGCTATCATCTAGTACTGCAAAAATACTGTTAAACACACACACACAGTCTCTTTGCTTGCATTTAACTGTATGTATTATGAACATCCCATTGACCTCAGCAAACATATCAGATACATGAAATTCCAATGTCACTCTTATCGATTGTCCTCCGTACGTTGTCTCAGAATGACTGGCTTCTTGCTCTGGACTTTCAGAACACCTTCGTTCATGTGGAGATTTTGCCAAGTCACAGAAAATTCATTCAGTTCATCATAGCACTGCATCACTTTCAGTGTGTGGTGCTTCCCTTCTGCCCCCCTCAGGTGTTTCCCAAATGCAAGGTCAGGCTGACGGCACACTTCAGGAAGAAAAGTTCCACATCTGACCATGCTTAGACAACTGGTTATTGAGAGTCTGGTCCAAAGAGGAGGAAGTCTTTTTCTACGTCAACATACACTCTGCTTTCTCAGCTGTGTGGGTGTCATCCTAAACATTGAAAGATCAACTTTGGTTCCAACTCAGAAAATTGAGAGCATTGGGATTGTAATAGACTATGAATTCGAATTTTTTTTTTTTTTTTTTTTTTTTTGTCAACCAACATTTTCAGGAGATTTGCCACTTTCCTTCAGTCTGCAGTGTCAACCTTCCACAACAATTCAGAGTGCAAGGCTCTTGGACCACATGTCTGCTTGCACGGAGATGGTCACATTTGCACATTTATGTCTTTAAACTGTTCTGAATCTCATCTGTGGGGAGTACTGTCCAGCTCCTCACTTTGTGGACAGATTGGTCCATCTCCCTCCAGTGATCCTGGACTCCTTGTAGTGATCAAATCTTCCAGAGAATTTTTGTGAAGACATTCCCTTCATCCAGCCCTTCCTAGAGCAGGAAGTCACCGATGGTTTCCTGATGGGTTAGGGAGCACATTTAGGATTGTTGAATTTTCAGGGTCTGTGGTCTGAAAAGGAGTCCTCACTGCATATCAATGTATGTAGCTTTGAATCATCAACAATGCATATCACATTTTCCAGACAATATCAGGGCTCAGTAATTCATATAATTACCAACATGATCACCACAATGCATTATGTGAACAGTCAGTGTTCCTCCTGATTGTTCTACCAAGAAGCAATCAAGTTGTGGCTATTCTGCATCAAGGAGGCTAACTTTCTGAGGTTTCAAACCACCTTCCTGAGGTTTCAAATCAGGAATTTTTCCCTTGTATCAAAAGTGGTCACAGAAAATGAATTTCCTCGGAGTTTGCTACAAAGGATATCTGTTCTGCTCTTGAATCTAGATACCTGCCCAATGCTTTCCATCTCATTTGGCATTTGGCCCTCATGTACACTTTTCCCTCAGTCCCAATTGTCCCTCAAGCAGATTGGGTCAAACTCATTCTCATTGCCCTGGTGTGCTGAGGCAGTGCTTGTTCTTCAACCTACTCTCACTGTCAATTGAGTCTTTCATATCCTTCATCTCTGTCCTGACCTACTCACACAGAATCACAGTTGCACTTTACATCCCATGCATAGCTCCTTGCATCTCACAATCGACTGCTTTATGGTTGAATAAGGAGGAAGAACGATGTTCAGCGGCTGTTCAGCATGTCCCACTCAACATTAGAAGAAACAAAAAACAGGACAAGTTTTCACTGTGGTTGTTGGCCCACAGAATTCAACGAATGCTGACTTCTACTCAGGACATCTTGGATTGCTTTCTGCATGTTCATTCATTGGGCCATGCACTTAGTACATTTGGTGGTGATACTGGTGTTTCATCCCCTTGTGCCCACTCAGGGAAAATCAGTCTTCTCCAAGGCCAGAATAGCAAGATTCTTAAAAAGGCTTCTTTTTTTCCTTCCTTTGGTCTGAGAGCCAGTTTCTCTGTGGGATCTTAACACAATACCTCCATTTAAGCCCCTGGCATCTTTCTCCATTTCTGATTTTATGTTAGAAGATTGCCTCTCTGATAGGAATAACATCCACAAGGAGAGCTTGTCTGTTGCAAGTACTGATGACAGCGCTTCCTCATAGACAATTCTCTAAGGAGAAAGTAACTTAACGACCACATCCAGAATTTGGTATTTCGGTTTCATTCAAAGCAGATGGTATATTTACTTGTCTTCTTTTAGAAGCTGTATTTATCTCCTGAGGAGCAGCATCTCCATATATTAGATGTTAGGCAATGTCTAGTTGCCTATCTGGGCAGGACTAAATGATTCTGTGCTTCACCTCACCTGTTTTTGTCATTCGCAGACCATATGAAGGCACAGGCAAATGATCTCTTTGCAGACTATATCTAAATAGATAATATGCTATATCAAGACTTCATATGAAATTGCTTTAGCTATGCTTCCTTAGAAGGTGCAAACTTGTTCTATGAGAACACTAGCAACATCAATATCCTCAGCGATGTCTCAATATTGGACATTTACAGGACAGCTATTTGGTTGTTCATACAGACATTTTTGAACCATTATGCCATTACTGCTTCTTCCAGGGCAGATGCAACGTTGGTAGGGCCATCCTTCAGTCCTTGTTTAGGTATTCTATACATTCCACCTCCTACGGCAGTGATGGGCAACTTGCAGCCCACAGGCCACTTGCAGCCCTTTGGGGTTCTAATATAGTCCGCAAAATATTTTGTTTACCATTGCCCACGTGCAGGCTTGCCAAATTCCACTAATTTCCATCCACATAGGGGTTTTTTCCTACCAGTATTAAAAAAGTGACATACATGTAAAGCCAGGGCACGTGAAGTGAGGAGCATGCTGATTGCACAACATTGACTGTGAGAGCTGTGCACTCCCCCTGCATTCAGTCAAAGTGTTGATACTGTTCGTTTGGCACACCCTGCAAATTCTAGGCACTCAGCTCAGTTAGCAAAACTACCCTATCCATGGAGACCACCTCAGTTACAGCAATCTTGTGACCCACCGAGATGGAGGGCCACTCACTAGCTTCAGTTGCCCATCACTGTTCTATGGGGTACTGCTTGTCAGTCAGCAAAATAGAATACATGGAAGCATTGCCTTGAGAAAGCAGAAATGGTTACTAACTATAACTGTGGTTCTTCAAGAGGTGATGCAGATGTGTATTCCATCCCCTCTGTATCCTAGTCTAGTCTTTGGGCATTCAGTCCAAAGGACAAAAGCGGTATTGGGGAGGTGCTGCTTTATATAGCCAAGGGGAAGGGCTATGGCCACAAAGTACAAGTGCTGCCCTTCCAGGGATACTGCTAAGCAAAATTCTCCAGCTCACATCTAAGTGGAATGCACATCTGTATCACATCTCAAAAAACACAGTTACAGTACATTCTTAATCTATGGACCTATATTACTTGATTTTTATGCAAATAGAGTGACTTCCATTGTTCAGGAATTACTTCAGATTTCCCTGTTCAGTACTGCTGCTTTTAAGTGTCAGACATACATATGCTGTAGAACATTCCAAGTTGTAAACCAGTTATTCGCATTCCTTGTAATGATGCTACTCGTGAGTAACTCCCAGTGATATGAAGAAGGGGTTCTCAGTCTGGTTCTAAGAGTTTTAAAACCTTTTTAGCAGATGATATTTGTAACGTTTGAGAGACTGACCCATTAAAGCAGCTTGATCAAATATTTAATATAAAGAACAGCCAACTTCCATTGAATAAACTTTATATATGATGCTTATTGTTACAAAAACTAACAAGTTTTAAAGTAATACCATTTAAGTAGCACTTTAAAAATTAAAGTAAATGATATAGTTGAATAGTGTTCTAAATTTATTTTTCACAATTGTGAGTGAAAGAGTAAAATTTGAGGCATGATTGAGAACAGACATACTGATTTTTTTTCTCCTTGCTGGATTATAAACAAATTTGAGAAAAAAAAACGATTGTTTTACTGTTTCCATAGCATTATAATATAGTTTCATAATCAGAGTAAGAATGCACTTAAGATGGTATATTTGGGTTCTTTCCATAAATTGAAACCAGTCTGATCTAAAGCTCATTTACTGTCTTGGAATGGAATTGATCTTGCTTTCACATTTGATTCACCCACTGCAGATTCTGAGAGGAAGAAAAATAGCATTGTTAGGTCATTTTAACTAGGCCAGAGTTAGACAGAAGAGACTGGGAAAACAGCTTTCTTTCTTTCCCTCTTTCTTTCCCATTTTAGCTGATTTTCATATAATTTGTGAAGTCATACATACAGAGCCTCACCACTTATAGATTTAATTTACAAAGCAGTACATCAGTTTACTTCATAGAAAATACTGTAAATGTTACCCCCTAAGATTTGCTGCTTTGTACTGAGATGCTGTTGTTTAACCTGCAGGGTTTGATATATAGTAGACTTCCGATAATCCGGAACCTATGGGATTTAGGTGGTGCTGGATTATCAAATATGCCGGACTATCAGGAGGTACTATAAGCAGGTTATATATATACTGTATACATTATATACTGTATATAAAGTGTTCTTAACCCTTTTTATTGTACATACTGTATACAGTATACTGTAATGTTTTAGTTTTTTTAAGCCTTTTTTACCCTTTCTGCGCAGTTCAGCTGCTGCCGCTGTTACCTTGTGACTCATTTTTTGGCGAAGCTCACTCACTAGGCTCTTGCCATTTTGATGCCGGACTGTCAGGAGTGCCGGACTATTGGATGCCGGACTATTGGAGTTTTACTGTAACAATTTATAGGGGGGAAGATCTTTGCTGAGATCAAACAATATTTCTCTGTTTTCTTAACTCTTCAGAATGGATTGTCACACTTTCTATGCAAATACATATGTTCTGCTAAGACACATGTTTAAAACATAGGTGTGGATTTTGTCAACAGATAAACTAAAGATTAAATTTTCAGCTTTTCACCTTCAAATAGTTACAACTTTTAGCAATCCTGCAATGAAAGATCAAATTGTATATTTGATAGGGGAAAGTATTTATTAAAGAAACTTTTTAATTTTCAAGCTCATGAGAGGTTGCTATTACCTTGAAGGCAAATCCTGTGTTCACTTGCACCCAGAAAAGCCAGTTGAAACGGGTAATTTTGTATAGGATATGAAGGCAGAATAAATGTAATAGGATGTTATCAATATATTTTTCATAATAGTTAATCTTTATTGCTCCCAAACCATCAGAGTCTTAAGATTTTGACAGTTTTAAAAAAAAAAACCTTAGTCCTTAAAATTGCACAGAAATTAAAAATAAAGAATTATGAAAGCCTTCTTTAAAATACACATTTCTGCTCATTTTAATCTTTTGCAGCTAGACTAGATACACTGAATACTTTTAAATCAGTCTTTAATCACATAATACAATGTAAAACAAATCAAAATATACAGAAAATAAGAGTCTACATTTTTATCAATTTTGTTATATGAGCATTTTCCCTCAATTCGATATTATATTTATATGTAAAATATTAGATGATAATGACAAAATAAGCAAAGAGTGTTTTATATACATAGTTTTCTAAAGATGCATTAAACCTTCTGTGCCATCTGAGGTAAAGGACTATATTTGAGTATTCATAAGTGAAAGAAGAGCAGAAGTCAAAAATATTACAACTGTGGTCTGACCAATAAGACATGAGTCTGCTAATTGTTTCCTATCCTTTTTGAAATTACTCAGACTGAGCTAGATAGTAGTTATTGATTTACTGTACAGTAAATGTCCTATTGTTCCCCACACATCAGTGTGGCAGGTAGGTGCAGATCTGGCCCTTACTGAGACCAAATTTAATTTATCTGAAACATTAAGAGGAATGAATTTTGAATCGCCCTATAGTGAATGAAACATGGCACAAAATGATTCAGCAAAGATGTGACAATGCAGTAAAATTCTTTACACACTTGGCCTGTTCATTGCGCACATGAACCCAGCAGATACAGATATAGCTGCACAGTAATTCAGGCTTTTTGAAGTCATTTATTCATTTGTTTTTCTGAGCATCTTCCAAATGAGAGTTTGTTAATCACATTGCATATTTTGATTGATTTTGTTAAATGCTTTCTGTCTACAGACCAACCTTGGTGATGCGTTTTATCATGTGAGGTGAAGTTCAAATATAGCAGGAGTGGGGAACCTTTTTTCTATTGGGAGCCACTGACCCACAGAAAAAACAGTCACAAGCCACACATAACCCTGCAGGAGGGCACAGAGGCTTGGGGCTTCCCCAGCGTGCTGGGATGGGGCCAGAAATGAGCAATTCAGAGTGTGGGTCGGGGCTCTGGAGTGGGGTTTGGAGTGTAAGCACAGGATCAGGGTAGGGATGTGGGTGCGGGCTCTGGGACGAAGTTTGGCTCAAGAGAAGGCTCATAGTTGGGGCAGGTGGTTGAGGGTGGGTGTGGACATCCATTTGGTTTTGCAGCACATGAGGAGTGAATTTCACACAGAGATTAGGTCGTGTGTTCTAATTGCTGCTTATCATTCTCCCATAAAACTATAAAATATATACAGAAACCTAGAGGTAAATGGGGAATGGGCAGGTCATTTAATGTGTTTTCCCCATCTGCACAATGGGAATAACAGTAGTTACCATCCAAAGTTGTGTGTAAAGCACGCTGAGGTCCTCAAAATGAAACACATTAGTGAAATTCCAAGTATTATAATCACACCACTGAAATATTTGTGTATATTTTAGTGATGTAAGTTAGTTTCCCTGTCACAAAATGTACTTAAATTGACTGTCTATCCCATGTATTTTAAAACACTCTTAAATGTTAAGTTCAACCATCTTCCCTCCCTCTTTCCCTCCCCCCACAGTTCCCCCTTTACCCTACTAGACCTTTCAATAGGAAGGGGAACAAATCCAAATTGAAGATGGAGAAACATAATTAATTAAACATTTTCTCCTAAACTAAAGGTTTAGTTACCTACTTCTAGTCACAAAATTACTGATACCTACTTAATGGATTAGTTTCTATATCACCTATATTTGCAGCTTTTAAATATCAAGCACAAAATCACATTTTTTTGTAAATTGTATAGAAGTCATTTACTGAATCACATTCTAAATTACTACTGAAATACTTTATTCAATAAAAGTACCTTCAGTATTTTTATTGATAGCTTTGTTCATGAAATGTATTTCTTAATGACTTTTTGTAATCACTAACATATGTTGGTCATTATTATTCCCATCTTGCCAGGACAGATTGTTTTTTTTTTTTTAAGTGTGTGTTAATTACCAGGAAAAGAGGGGGGAACTGCATGATACGTTGCAGCATCAATTTATAGTTAAGTATATTATCCTTTCTAGAATGAAGAGCCAAAACACTAGTCAATTCCAAAACTTAATTGCAACCTGTCTAATTTTATAACACCCTCAAGTTAATGTGATTACATTTAAATATGTTTTAATACTTTTTAGATTGCATATTTGTTCCTCCAGCTAGGTTTGTATCATTTTTGGAGTTAGCATATTTGTTAATAGACATTTTATAAATAGCAAGACACTAGCATCAGCACAGACTTGCTAATGCAGTCTTTGGCTACTGTAGCAAGGCTGATGTGTATTGGCGAATTCACATTAGCATAGCCACTACTTGTCCTGCACTAGATAATGGACTCAAAGGTTAAGAGCAAAGGATCTCAACAGATCCAATCAGCGGAGCTTTTCCAGGGCTAATTACCTCTTTACTGCGCTGACTCTAATGTGACATGTTTATTGCCTTAACTAACAACTCATTAGCTTAGTTGATGTTTTTGTCAATATTAATTCGTTCATTTAAGCCAAGTCAAACCTTAAACAAAGATGTCCAGACTGAGAAACTGGCAACAGAGTGACTTTTGTTTAGTTCTTCTTGTTTTCAGTAGCTCAATTTAAACAAGGTAAATGTGGACAAGAGAAGTATTTACAGTATTTTTCTAAAAGAAGCATGTATTTATCAATATACGAATGTTTGTTGTATGCAATGTCTTTTTATAGAACTCAATGTTTAGGAAATAAAATTAAAGTAAACTAAAGCACATTCTTCATAGCTTATTGTGTGTATGATGAAGCAACAGTTACTATTCTTTCTTTGATTGCATATTTACGGAGTAACATGAATTTTTTGGGAAGGCATGCCAGTTGTTAGCTGCTCTAAACTGCTAAATACAGCGAGCAGTTTGTTCAATAAATAAAAATAAACAATTTGAAGAAGTCTAGTTGGAGAACTGCCTAGAGAAAAAACCCCATAAAAATCAATACTTTATATCTACCACTATAAGTATCTAAATTAATGTTATTAAAAGAGGTAATATATAATTGCACAGCAATAATGATAAATTACATTTCTCCAGGAATTTTACTTTTTTTAGCTGTCATTCACATTTCATAAACAGTTACTTGTTAATTGTTATTTTAATAGAGACTTTACAAATAAATTCATAATTACAATTACTGAACATGTAGAATCTGGACTTAGATGGGATCTTCGCTGCAGTATCATCTCTTCTAGTTATTGTCATATAAATAAAGTCAGAAAAAAGAGGTGAAAAGTTACTTTTCATTAAAAAGAGTAGAAGTTAATGATGGTATAGTATTATTCTTTGCTCAGAAGAATTTATAGTCGGGCAGTCACTACTAATAGTTGCATTTAGCTGTTATCTCCAATGCAGCAAATCTCAAAGAAAATTGTGTTATCTGTAGTGTTTAAATGTACTTGGTACTTTACAAAACATAAAATTGCAAGGATTCGGCTGCAAATAAATGCAGTACATTGGGGTCTAAAGTCACACTCCCATTTCTGCATCCCTTCTTTTTTTGGTTTTGTTTTTGTTTGTTTTCTTTTCAGCATCTGAGGAAGTGAGTTGAAAGCTTATGCCCTAATGCCCTCATAAATTTGCAAGTCTTTAAAGTGCCACTGGACTCCTTGTTGTTTTTGTAAGGACATTGCCAATGAAGAGATCAGTGTAAGATGGGTTCACAAAAGTGGGGTTAAGTAAAACTGCACAATTTTCTTCTTTTATACTGATTCTCAGTTTAAAATGTCTTTCATTAATGTGCCATAAACAACTATTCAGTTACTGAGAGTTGCTAGTGGGGGTATGAAATTTTATAGCAACACCTTTAAGCACATAGCTTGCTTTTGGGCTGTGCACTGAAGAGTATCTTGGGGCAAAGAATGCTCTTCCTAAGCTATAGAAAAATTCGTGCCTGACCCCAATCAGCTGACTTGATAAGCTCAGGCTAAAAGGTAGATATTTGTACTTGGGCTAGTGCCCTTCTCTGTTGTGGTGTCTCCAAGCCCAGGTTCCAGTCTCAACCTGAACTTCTACAATGCAATGAAACAGCCCCTAGCCTGAGTCCCATGAGTCCGTGTCAGCTGGTATGGGCCAGCTGTGAGTGTTTAACTGCAGTGTAGATATACTCTCTGCACTTGCTGCTAAGGTTCTGTGGCTATGATGTCTCCAATCGCTCTAACATCCATGTTTTCTAGGAGCAATGACCTCTACCCCAAAGCTCTGCTCTTTCTTTTCCACCTTCCTGTTCCTGTTCTTCTCCAGATTTTCCCTGTGCAATCACATATTAGAGTCCAACATGGTTGAATTCCATAACCAGCAGGGCATTTATCCCCTTTGGGCAAACTCCTCAGGATAGTTATATATGTCTTTGTGGAGTGACAGATGCACTGAAATGAGACCCCTTCTAGGCCCTACCCTTGCACTGCCTTCTGACTGCTGCTGTCATATAGAATCCTGGGAATGCTGTGTTGGTTGGTTTTATGGTGACATGGAATTGGGTTGGAAAATGTTTACCCAATTCTTTTTTACCACAGTCTTTTCTTACATGCACCTGTGTTCTTATGGCAGCCAGAATTTGGCCCTTGATGTAACTTTTTGCTTCTTCATTCTTTAACAAAATGTAACCCAAGGTACAAATTTAAAAACAAAAAAACCCCCTCCAAAATACATGTGCAGATTTGTATTAACAGCAAGTGACAGCCTGTGCAAATAGTTATTTTTCTTTGCCTTTCAAATAGGATATTTTATTATACTTGAATTCCTTTTTATTAAAGTATCAGAGGGGTAGCCATGTTAGTCTGGATCTGCAAAAGCGACAAGGAGTCCTGTGGCACCTTATAGACTAACAGATGTTTTGGAGCATAAGCTTTCGTGGGCAAAGACCCACTTCGTCAGATGCATCTGACAAAGTGGGTCTTTGCCCACGCAAGCTTATGCTCCAATACATCTGTCTATAAGGTGCCACAGGACTCCTTGTTGCTTTTTATTAAAGTTCATCACTTGAAGCAGAGAGAGAAGAATACCATATGGCACTATGCCACCTGTGTTCTGTGACCTGCATGGCTGGGGGAAGGGCTTCATTCACTTGCTAACACATTATTAATTCATTTGGCATTCATTGTAATAACATAAATCATCAGAAATTCATTTGGTTTTAAAGTGCATATAATATGTAATCTCAAAGGGTTGTCACTGTAATTGAGCTATTAATTAATGTAGCATTATTTCAATGTGGCCTTCTTTTCCTCTGTCTGCTATTCAATCTCTGATATTGATAGGTAATTGGTAGCTGTTTCTTTATTTGAATTCAGGACATTCCTGTTTTGTGAAATATTACAAATATTTCAAGATAAGACAACATTCACATTATACCTAAATGTTCCTCAGTCTATAGTTGGAGCTTTCATTTAGTACATTAGACTGATTCAGCATTTTGGAAGTGAGTGTTACCCACTGCCAGGTTGCAAGTGCAGAAAAAGAATGCTATGGATGGATCATAAGTAATTTTCCTTTACTGGCTATTCAGTGTGGTGTTTGTTTTCATGTGCATTGCACTGGGGAAGTTTCATTATGAGAAGTTTGCACAGGGTGTCTGTCCATTCCTGAGATCTACTTTTTCTGTAAAGCTATTTGTTACGTACATGGTTCCTAAATCACTTGCTAACAGCGGCAGCAGCCACTACGTGTGCGGCTCAGTGCAAGCAAAGAATTTTCATTTGACTATTACTGGTTTTTCTTTTCTGTCATTTCTCTTTCTAACACACTTCTGTGACATGTTTAGGGGCGCATTTCCTGAGCTCACTGCCTCCGTTTATCAGGCTGTCTAGAAATTTCCCACTTGCATGTTTCTCTTTTTTTGCTTTATGTGAGGAAGCTGCCTATGGAAGTCTCTCAGTGTGGAGAGAGAGTCAGTGTGGCTCTCTGACATCACCTGAGGAGCTGACAGCAGCAGCTTTTAATCAAAGTAAATCAAGCACTGCCTGTGAGTAATAGTCATGATGGGATTAAGTTTAAGGGAAATGCTGGTGAAATACACCATTACACTTAGGAAACTACTCCACTTTTGCAATGTTACTCACTAAAGTTACATCCCCAGACAGCACAGTTCACTTAGATTGAAAGCCTTCCTCTACTGAGTCTTCAGATGATGTCATAAGGGATGTTTTAAGTAAAGGATAGAACTTATATCCTGATGAGACAGACACAATTAAAGCTGGTTGGAAAATGTTGACTTTTTTTTTTTTTTTTTTTTTTTGCCCAGAAATGCTTCAGCCAGTTCTGTCAGCTGGTTGAAAAATAGTAAAAATAAGTGTAAAAAAATCATAAAAAATGCTACCAATTCTAGCCACAATTCTGACCAAAAATCAGTATGCAGTTTTGACTTACAGTAGGTTGTGGTTAGGCTGCAAAAGTGTTCCACTGGAATATTAACAGCTACAACCTCTACTAGCTAGGCATAATGTGCTTTCCTTAGTGTTGTGATCATTTTAAAAAGATGCTGTCAGCTTTAATTTTTTAAAATGTCTAATTAAAATTTTGCTTCTAATAAAGCACCCTTCCAAAATTATTTACAGGCTTTTTCTCTTTCCTATTGAAGTCTATAAGACCTTTTAAGTTATCTTTCCCTTGCTTACTGACTACACAGGAAAATGGAATAATTGACTATGAACAAAGTGCTATGAAATCCAGCTTCTTAAAAAAATTCTATAATCACATTTAGTCCTAGTAATTGTAAGTGCTTTTTAAAAAAACAATAGTTACAAATTTGTCACACAGAAATACGCTTTTTAATCGATGATCTTGTGGCCCAGTAAAATCATATTTTCAGGACTATTTGGTTTGAAAATTAACAGTATTCACTATTGAAAATGTTATATTCAGAATGCAAAATGAACATAGAAATTGCCCAGTGATTCAGATCAATGGATCATCTAGTTCAGAATACGCATATTCTTCACACAAACAAGTCATTACTGTCATTCAGGCTATTTCAACAATCAACGGATAGAGATGGGATGGATTATGGTATTGTTAATGGAATATAAAACCTTTTAGCCTCTTGTCACATTGTTTCAAATTCGTTCAGGTTTTGTGGTACCTTAAGGCCATTACCATCAGAGCTGTTCAGTGTCTGTTTTAACATGCAGTATTAGTGTCACTCCAGTTATTAGTGGACAGATATCCACACTAGGAATGTTAAAATGCATGTAATTGTGTAACCATGTAATGGCTGGGAGCTAGCTATATCAGAAGCAGCAGTGCAGGGCAGCAGCCAGCTTCCTGAGCGCCGGTCTATGCTGGAAGTCTGCTTTTAAGCCAGCTCTGATACAGAGGTAGCAGCGCAGGGTGGCAGCTGGCTCCACAGGAGCCAAATTGGGAGTCGCACATAACCTTTTGGAAAACTTACACTTATTGATTACCCATTTAAATGGGTACATTCTTACATCCCTAATCCACACAAAAAATATATTCACAACTAGTATCCTTTTTAGTAGACTTGCAGAGAGGTTCAAGTATAAATGGGAACAGAGAGGTATTTTATCCCAGCACAAGATTAAGGGACGTTCGTAATGTGAGGTGATGTGGGAAAACTTGTGCCTCCAGTGATGCTATTTTTACTGTGAGGACAGAATGCTATTCCATTGCCATTCACGAGTACTAAATATATCCAAACACTCTTAAGAAGAATTGGAGGGGGGCGGAGGGAGGAGTGATGTGCATATATTCACATGGTCTGAGTAAACAGGAGGTGAGAAAAAAATATATATTGATGTGCCTGCTTTAAGGTTGCATCTGTTTTTTTAATTGAGCCACAATTAGGGATGTAAGCAACTAGTCAACTATCCGATAAGCAGAAGATTATCAGATAGTCGACTAGAGACGTGACTAGTCGCTTTCCCCGCTCCCCCGCTGGCACTGCACACCCTGCGTGGCTTCCTTTTGAAATGTACAAGAGCCCCACTGGGGGTCTTGTACATTTCAAAGCCTCAGGTGCCCGATGGCCCCACACTCCCTGCCCAACAGGGCTCTTGCTACAGTTCAAAGGCAGAGGCGCCCTTATAGACTAATCGAATAGTTGATGGAAATCCCATCAACTATTCAATTTGTTAATTAATCTAAATTTAACAACTCTAGCCACAATACTGTTGGGATACATTTTGTAAAATAACATTCTTTAGGCCAAATAAACTTGGTGATGTCCCTGTTAAAGTCATTTGGCTATCTTCGGGCCAGGTTGTGCACTTTAGTACATATAAGGTATAAAGAAAGAAGAGAAATATTTTTAACTGATAACTAGATTAGCCCTATAAATTTATCAAATTGTGTCAACAGTGCCATGACATTATTATGATTTAATTTATTTCCCAACAATGAGTAATAATAGTAGCTTTTGATAAACCTGACTAACCTCATTACTGCTAACCTTCTATGTTGTATAAATCCAAATCCTTACTTTATTTGAAGGAAGGAATACTTGCAGTCCATACTACATTTGAACCTTACTTACAGTAGTATATTTTAGATGAGTGCCACCTATATCTAAATACTCATAATACATTATTTCGTTTTATTTCAGTGCAGTAATAGCGCATACAGACTTCTAGCTGGAAAATAAAATCATTCTGTAAATTGGTTTCTGTAAATGTTAAACTTCTTTCCATAAAATGACTGCAGTTTCTTGAGATAGATACATACATATTCCCCTAAGTTTAGGAAGGATAAGAAGTAACTGCAAAGACCTTGAAAAACAATAATGGTCCTGTAGCACCTTAAAGGCTAACAAAAATTATAAATAGTATTATGAGCTTTCGTGGGCACAAATCACTTTTTCAGATGACAAATATGGAGCAAAAGATATAGAAGTTGAATTATAAAGCAGAAAAAGAGGGGAGAGGCAGAGGAGAAAGAAAGGAAAAAATACTGTCAATTAAAATGTCCATGCTAAATGAGGCTAATAGAGTAGGCTGATAGCCTCATTTAGCATGGACACTTTAATTGACAGGGTTTCCCCTTCTTTCTCCTTCCCCTCTTCCCTCTTTTTCTGCTTTATAATTCATCTTCTGTGCATATTTGTCATCTGAAGAAGTGGGTTGTACCCATGAAAGCTCATGATACTATTTATATATATATATATTTTTATCCTGTAAGGTGCTACAGGACCATTGTTGTGTTTTAAGGTTTTTTTAATTACAGACTGACACAGCTACCCCTCTGAGGTTTGCAAAGACCTTGACATGGTTAAATTACCAGTGGTTTGCTGTCAGGTTTGCATGAAATCAAATTAATGGAAATTTAATACACCATCTTCTTACTTTCTACCACCACCGACATCATCCTACGGATGTGAAAAGTTAACTGGTTAAATGCTAGGTAAACCTATTGATTTACTCGTTAACTGATTAACTGGAATTTACCATCCCTACAGCATCCGCCCCTCAAGAAACAACTAAACTAAAACTAAAAACTTGCCCAAACAGTAGCTGAAATCTTTCTCTTGTTTAGTTATATTACATCTGTGGCATTTAGCACATTTATTGTAAAGGTTTCTGTTCTAAAACACTTCTTTTCAGGTTTTTTTTCTTTTGGGCAGACACTTAGGCAGACCCTAGACCTGGATGAGAGGAAAGGAATATTTACCTTTCTGCCTCATAGAGGTTCTGGGGGGGGAGAGAGGGGGGTTCATGTGTATAAAGTATTTTGAAAATGTAAAGCACTCATTCAATAATATTTTCAAGTTTAATGTGTTTTGTGTTTCAAAAAATATAATTGGACTTACCACTGTCTCAGAAATTTCTCCCTTTATGGAATAATGTCACAGGGCACCATTGGCCCTTTAGGATGGAACAGAGCCAGTGCACACGTTTCTCTCTGCTGTCTTCCAATTAGGCTTAAAACAGGGCATGTAGGCTAGGGGTGCGCAATAATTTTTTGCCGGGGGCAACTTCGGAAATTTTTGAAGGGGCCATGGGCTGCACAGGAAGGGGCAGGGCATTGAGCAGAAGGGGCGTGGCCAAGCTATTTTCAGGTTCCCCACCCCCAGACAATGATTGGGGGTGAGGGAGTACCTTTGCCCCCACCCCACGTTCCCCCAAGGTGCCCATACCCCTGGCGTGGGAGGAGACTTCACTTGCTCACCTGCCCCCAGGCCAATTAGGTCCTGGGGCAGGGGAGTGCGCAAAGCCTCCTCCACTCTCCCCCTGTCCCTTGCGAGCAGCGCACAGTGCTTCAAAGTGCCACATGCTCCTGGCAGGGTGGGAGGAGGCTTTGCACACTCCCCCTTCCCCAGGCCAATTAGATCGAGTAAGTCAGTGCTGCTTGAAAGGAAGATATGAGAAGTGAAAGCTTCCAGAGACTGTATGTGATTCTGGGGAGAAGGCTTGAAGGCAGGAGAACAGCAAGAGGGGTTTTCTGGCTGGTGCCCAAGCTGGAGAGGTAGGGCCGGAGGGCTGAAAGCCAAGGAGCTGCAGAGGAATTACCTGCTGACTCCAAGCCAGAGCAAATGTCTAGACACCACTGAAAGCATGAGAGCAGCAGAGGAACTTACCACTAACATCTCTATGGCTGGAGAGCTGGACACAGAGGAATAGCAAGAGGCCAGGAGTGAAAGATTCTCACAGCAGAGAAGCTTTGTAAGAGCAGGGTTGCACTCCAGCTAGGGGCAGCTGTTTAGGAACAAAGGAGTCGAAGAGATTTACCAGAGGGTTCCAGAGTAGTCAGAGGCATTGGTGTGAGGCATATGTGCAGTATCAAGGGACAATATATAGGGTGATATTAATAGCTATTTACACTGCGATTGCTAAATGGTTTTTAGGTTGGAATTTTCTATGCGCTATTTTTGCACTAGGTTTTAATCATAAACTAGCTCCAAAGAGACGTGTTCTTGAGAGCACGCTTGCATGAAGTTATTTGGTTACCAGAGAGGCGAAACTGAGGCAGGGTGCTGCAGCATGACCCAGGCCACAAGGGGACACGTAGGAGGCAGCTGGACTGGCTACTAATAATTCAACAGAAAAAAATTGATTCAATAGTCTATACACATAGATTCTAATAGAGAATTCTTGCCTTTCTATACTTTTATCCATCCTAAAGAGTTTTTTATTAGACACATAATCTTTATTAAATTCTACAGGATGATACAAAAATCCTGTAGAAGTGTTATCACTTTTTCTGTGGGACTTTTTTGTCTTCTATGAGCTCCTACTCACAGAAGTGCTGGTGGAAAAGCCTTCACCACTGCCATTCCTTTTAGCTAGAAAAATTTTCCTGAATCTTTGTCTCATTTAGAGCACATTTTTCCTTTGGTATCATTTTTTCTCTCATTTTCTCACCTGCTATTTATTTAAATAGAATCATAGGGTTTGAAGAGCCCTCAGGAGGTCATCAAGTCCAGTCCCCTGCCCAAAGCAGGACCAATCCCAACTAAATCAGTGATCGTAATTTTAATTTACTAGATGGTTGACATAACATTTACTGGAAAAGTAGTATATTAAATAAGGCCCTGATGCTGCTTAAGATTTGATATGATATTTAGTATTTGTAATATTTGTAATATTTTTATATCATAGTCAGGGTCTGATTGTGTTAGGGTCTGTACAAATACAATGGCCACCGCACCACAGAAACTATGGTCATTTAATATAGTTGATATATGCAGCACTATGCATTTCTCCTTTCACTGACTTCACTGAGACTCTGTTCAGGTTCCACTGGACTCTTTTACAGCATATGTGTAAGGTTGTTTTGGACTCTGAGTAGATTTCCATGCTATACTCTTATTAGTGACAGCTTTTTAAAAATAGCAAAGCAGACTCAATTCACTACTTTTCTTTTTATTATACTAATTTTTTAACCTGTTTTGTATGGCAGGTAAAGCTTTGACATTCCTTCTGCTGCAACCACCAAGCCCCAAACTTCCTCCACATAGTACTATCCGCAGAACTGCCATTGACCTGATTGGGCGAGGTTTTACAGTATGGGAGCCTTACATGGATGTCTCCGCTGTATTAATGGGCCTTTTGGAGCTCTGTGCTGATGCTGAGAAGCAACTTGCAAAGTATGTATTTAATCCAATACTTTTTTGGAGGGGTAAGGGACTTTTATGTTCTGCTTTGTTGAACCTGTTAACACACATGAAAATACAAATATGACCACTATATTTAACTAGGAAGAAGGAGCGAGCCCCCTCCCAGCAACACTAAAATTATAATTACTAATATACAAGAGTTGTCTTATTTTGGTAGTCTGCTGGCTCTGGTGTGCAGTCTCAATCCTAGACTACATTTAAAATGTAGGTTGACGTAGTTACAACATTCATGAGTGTAAAAAAGGACATCCCTGGGCACTATAGATATACCAACATAATAACTGCTGTAGATGTAGCTAGGTCGATAGAAAAATGCTTCTGTTGATATGGCTGCCATTACTTGAGGGAATTCCTATGGCAATGGATAATCCCCTTCCATCACCATAATCTTCTCAACACTATGGTTTTATAGGAGAATTATTTGCTATCATGTCTGCAATGTATAATGTATGACCTCAAAATGGGAACATCTTAGTCTTATGGGGTATATCTACACCACAGTTAGATACCTGCTGACTCGTATTCACAGGGCTGAGGCTGGATGGATGATTAACTGCTGTGTAGACTTCCTGACTTGGGTTGAAGCCTGGGCTCTAGGATCCTGCAAGATGGGAAGGACCTATTGCCCAGGCTGCAGACAGAGCTTGGAAGACTACATCACAATTAAATAGTGCCTTCGCCAAAGCTGGATTCAGCTGACACAGACCGGCCACAGTTGTCTAATTGTACTGTAGACACACCATAGACTAGAAGGATCTCATTAGTGACAATGTTTATGGTTTTATAGTCAGTAGTTTGTTACCAACTTGGGCATAAAACCTGTCCAGAAGTCTGTAGTTGTCAACATTTTTCAGGATGTGCTTTGGGGTACAAAGTTTTTAAACCAAAGACATTCTCATCAAAATTTGGGGGGGGGGGAAATCAGTTATATATTATTTGTTACAAAAACAGATATTTTTCTAAACTCCTTTTATTTTCTTGTACTACAAATGATAGTATTTTTCAGAAGCTTTTTGATTTTGCTCCTTTTTTTCAAAAATGTATTTGTTATGCAGCATTACATTTATAATGAGGGCTAATAATTATTAGTTATAACTTTTGGTTGTTTTGGATAAAAACATTTTACAAAAAGCTGTTTATTTAATTTAGAAGTCCTGCTTATTATACACAGGCACAATTATTTTCTGTAACAATCTAGATTTTTATGCTTTTCTCAATTAAACTTGGTGTGCATGGGTAGCATATCGATAAATCATCGATTTAAACCTCCCTCTGAAATCATGAACTCAGTATACTATAAATTGCTTCTGGGGGTCAAAAACCATCTTGTTAAATTAAACTAAATAAGGATTTATACTATAGACTGTCTTTTATAGTATAAATCTTTTGGTCTTAAAAAGTCCATTTTTAAGTACAGTAAAACTCCATTGGTCCGGCATCCAATGCTCCGGCACTCCTGATGGTCCGGCACCATCAGGAACCCGGAAGTGCTCCGGCTGCCGGACAATTGGAGCTGCTCTGCGCCCGGCTTCCCGATTCAGCCACTGCTGAAACTGACCAGCAGCTGAATCGGGAAGCCGGGGCAGAGCAGCTGGTGCTGCGGGTTGGTCCCGTGGCGCTGCCCCTCGGGGCTGCGGGACCAACCAGGCAGCACCCAGCTGCTCTTGGGGACGCCTGGGGAAGAGCAGCTGGAGTGCTGCCGGGTTGGTGCCGCGGCGCGAGGCGGCGCTACAGGACCAACCCGGCAGCACCAGCTGCTCTGCCCCAGGCATCCCAAGTCGCTGTTGAAACTGACCAGCGGCTGATTCCAGGAAGCCCGGGGCAGAGCAGCTCTCCCGGGCTTCCTGGAGTCAGCCACTGATCAGTTTCAGCAGTGGATGACTTGGGGACGCCTGGGACAGAGCAGCTGGGGTGCTGCCGGGTTGGTCCCGCAGCGCCGAGGGGCGGGCGCTACGGGACCAACCCGGCAGCACCCAGCTGCTCTGCAGGCGTCCCTTCAGCCGCTGCTGAAACTGACCAGCAGCGGCTGAATCGGGGACGCCTGGGGAAGAGCCGGACTATCAGAAGGGGGGGGGCTATGAGGGGTCTGGTGTGGCATCCCCCCCACCCCACCCCAGACCCCTTATAGCCCCCCCTTCCGATAGTCCGGCATATCTGATAATCTGGCACCCCCTGGGTCCTAAAGGTGCCGGATTATCGGAAGTTTACTGTATGTTCATGCAATCAAATTGTAAGTGATCAAAATGAGATTTCTCTTGTAAAACTGCCAGTTTGAAGTAAAATTCAAAATAAATATCAGAAAAACCATTAAAAAAAAATTATGTAAAAAAATCGCTAAATTTACATCTATACAACAACCCATGTTTAAAACATTCTCAAAATGTCTTCAAAACTGATTTTTAAAATACTGCAAGAATTGCTTTTAAAACTGTATTAGTTTTTCTTTATTATAAGTAAATCCCACTGAAAATACTTTCATTCAATCCAATCATTGGAACTTTATTTTGGAACTTTATTTTAAACTCACAAAAATAATGAAACGGAGGCTCCTCTATCCTTCTCTAATTTTCTGGTGTTTATTTATTGCAGGTACTGTGATGTATGGTGAATTAAATTACTAAATGTTGTTTCCATAGTTTGAAATCCTGTTGATATCTGATAGATTTTTAAAATAATTTTATAGGTATTATAGGGATTGAGCTATAACTGATATAGGAGTGGCAATTAGTTATCCGATCCCTTTATCTCTGGTCTGTCCTGGTCAGGACACTTCTCAGGATCAGACTGATGAAGGCTTGGGGTCCCAGGAAATGGTCAGAGTAACAGCCATGACAGAAAAGTTTACTCTAATAGCCTCTGTCTGGTTTTTTGTCCTGTTACTTTTGTTGTTGCTGCTATTTTTCTTTTGTACTTTCCCATAAAATCTTTCTGGTGGGTGGAATAGTCTATCCCCTCATTATTTTGTCCACTAATTAGGCATAATATCCGGTATGACAGTTTTGGGTAATTAACTTCTGACTCCGCATCTCCTGTTGTTTAACAAGTGTAACCCCCAAGGAGATTACTTAGATTCCCGGGGCTCTGTCTGCTGGCAGCTCAGGGAGAGGGGCACTGAGTTTGCCTTTGCTCCTCCTTCCCTTCCTGAACTCCCTGGGAGGGGCATCTCACTCCCTATGGGTTGCCGGGCAAATTCTGTCCCTGGTAGGGAGGGGGAGCCAAGGCAAATTCCGTGTGCCTCTCCCTGAGCTGCCAGCAGACAGAACCCTGGGAATCTAAGTAATCTCCTTGAGGGTTACACAAGGATAATTTTGATGCAGTCTTTGAATCATATCAAATTGGCTTTTTTTGTTTAGCCTAATTCAATTTCCCATTTGTACCTTTCCCATCTACATTAGTTATAGTAGGTTACTGTATCAACTTTTACCTATTTTTACAGTCGGGCTCATGAGTCAGATAAATGTAGAGGCTTGATTGTCATGATAGGTCCCCCAGTGGAGAACTGAAAGACCACTGTGATCAGAAGCCAAAGAGCTGGACCTCTCGCACGCAGGTGAGGTATAGGAGTGGTGTGGGAAGCAGATCAATCCTTTGTATTTGAGATCCCAACTGCTGTTTTTCCTCATGCATGCCTGGAGCCTACAGAGAGGAGGTTTTGGCTGGGCAGATTATGGGGGAAGGGAACCTGAACTCATTGGGTAGGATCTGTGGCAGCTGCCAATACATTAAAGTGACCCAAAGTATTCCTATCATTGACTATTCAAAGAATGAAGGGCAGGATCATGTCATACTCTACTGTAATATTTCTAGCAACTCAGACAAACAGCCCGTTTTCTTCCAGGATGTATATGCTAGATGAATGAAAGGCTAGTGGAAGAGAGTGTGAAAGGACAACATCAATGTGGTAAGCTAAGGCAAGCCCCAGGAGAGTGTTTATAAACAGGGAGGCCATTTTGAACTGAATCTTGAATGAATTATAAGCCAGTTGAGCTGTTTGAAGATGGAGGTATGCAGCAGGGCATGTCTGCATGTGAGAATGCAGGCAGTGCATTGTGCATATGTTAGATTTAAGATATAGTGGGATAGATTTTAGGGAAGCTATATAAAAAGTAATTGAGAGAAGCCATAGGGAAGCCATCGTAAAAAGTAGTTGAAAGAAGGGATGAGGATGTCAGTGGAGGTAGTTGTGATGCTTCCTGGGATACTCAAGACTGTGACTCACATCCTTAATCCTCTACCTCCAGTGTGAGGAAATCTTGCTTATGGTAACTGGGTGCTAGTTCCCTAACACCAGCAGCTTTCAGCTACTCAGTCTCTCCCCTGCAGACTGAGCCAGCCATGTGTTTGCTTCAAAATTTAGCAAGAACTGCACCTCAGTTCCCGAGTTCTCTTGAACCATTCCCTGTGACATCCAACCTCTGACCATAGCTATTCACAGAAATCCCAGATCCTCCTACCAGTTTTACCTTAAACCAATGGTTTGTAAATGCACTTGTAATGAAACAATGGAAAGTTTATTTAAGGAAAAATAGAGATTACACTAGAAGCAAGAGAGTGAAGGGAAAAAATGGTTACAGAATAAAATAAAATACCAGCTTGGGCCTACACTTTATCTTCTTATCTTATAAAAGTAAGTTTTCCCTCTGACGTTCAGTCTGTTGCAGAGATGGCTGGCTTCACAGGAACCAAGATCTAATTGTTCATGAAAAACACTTCTGCTCAATAAGATGTCTTTGTGAATGGATTTAGAGTGCTTCCCTCCCCTCCCCCCCCACACACACACACTCTGGTTATATTGAAATAGTCTTTTTGTCTTTATTCATATATAGGGCAATCCCTGTCTGTTATGATGTTCCTTTTGTATCTCTAAGTGGTTTAGATTGTTTGAACTTGTCTTTCATAGTTTTCCATTGACTGTTCTGTTATGGGGCAATAGTAGACTGTTGAGCCTTGCATTACATCACTGGCTAACCAAGGATAGGTAGCTACTTCCTCCTGTAGGATTAGGCGGTCACTGAGTAATATCACTCCCTGGTGATTCCTTATAACTAAAAAACCATACATATATAAACTTCAACATAATTACATTATTCCTTTAATATCACCCAAACACACATCATGCCATGATTATAAGCACTGGGAACTTACAGCTTCCAATAGAGATGTTATATGTTAACCTTAATTGACAAGTACCCTGTAAGCAATTTATTTGATCTACTGAGTTGTTTGCAAAGCATTGTTTGCTAAGGGGCCTATGTGTCACACTAGCAATAAATGAATGCAGCAATGTGGGAAATGTGTGAGGAGGTGCAAGATTCTGAATCTAAGATAAAAACAAAGTTATGGAAGGTGAAGGCAAATCGAAGGTCTGTATCAAGTAGAAAATTTTGGGATGGAGCTATTATAATTTGTTTGCAGTCGTACTCACAATACATTGGATGCTAGAAAAAGATAAAATAATGGATGCTGAAAAGTAAAAGCAGTGAACATGAGTAGAGGAAAGAGTTACAACCAACAAAGAAGATAGTATTTGCTTAGATCCCGATATTAAGTTTTAATAACGCAGTGTGTGTGTGTTACAAAAAAATGCAAAGATTTTCCCAAATTATGCTACAGCCTTTCATCATCATCCAGCTAATCTTCTGTAGCAATGAGTTTAAATCCCTTTGGATGACTCACTTCTAAAGAAGGGAGAGGATCACCTAAGGAAGATGGACTAAATATAGAGACGCTACAGTAGCGATCATGGAGATGTTTATAGGAGAAGTGAGCATCATGTGTAACAAGGCTAGAGTAACTGGCAGAATAGAGAGGACACAATTGTTGTGAAAAGAGAAAAGGGCAAAAATTGAGGAGGGGAAGATATATCCAGGGTCTTAAAGTCAAGGACAAAAATATTCATGCAATGGGGAAAGTGAAGAGTACAGAGGCATTCAGAGAGGGAGTGGGATCTTGGTCTTGATGACTGGCAAGCAAGATGAGTTTGATGACATTTTATGAGCAGATGGGGTACTGGTTCATACAATTCTATGTCTTCTCCAGTAAAACTAAAATTTCAGTTCCTTGAAATAGACATAAAGACATGAAAGTACTGTTATGGTAAAAGATTCAAATATTTCACCTCTCAAACTATAGTTTATAGAATTTCTCTGTGACCTGAAACTGCTGCTGCTTATCCATTAAGTGCATCTCTAGATCTTCTTATTAGCATGCAGATATTTAAATGCTACAAAATTTGTCAATTTGATATGCCACCTTTTACCCTATTTCTTGTTAGGTAACTTTAATTAACTAGAATTGGAATTCCTGACTTCCTCAGATTAACACATAGGATTCTTTCCAGCCACATGTTTTTAAGTAACATCACTCACATGGCTTGCAGCATTCACCCGTAAAAAGCTTGTGGCATCTGCCCACACGTAATGTCTCTTCTATCTCCACCCTCCTCTCCCATATATTATTTTTAGTTACACTGAATAGTCCCTTAGTGTTTGAATCTTCCAACTGAAATAATCATAATAAAATATATAACTGAAATGAATGACGTTACTCTGATATTAGGGTGGCCAAACCTGAACCTCTATACTTGGGGGATGAGAAATTAGGTCTTGTAATTTGATGTGCCTTTTTAATATTTATTGTTATGGCATGGTTGCAATAATATTTTGTTACCCAGAGGCCTTCCTTTCTCATATCACAAATATCAATTCTCATATGAGTAATCGTTCTTCTGTCTAGTAATCTGATACCAGTGTGACTACTTGCACAATTAAGGTTTTGCAGAACTGGTCTCCTGTTTTTTTTAATTACTGTTTGTGTTTATTGTTATAAAATTAATTATTTTGCCTGAGATTTATCCTTTAATCTCTTTCCAAATAGATTTTTATATAAAAAGTTTGTGTATCTCCTATATTTTTCTTTATTTAGTTAAGTTTTATCTAATAATGCAAACTGTTACACAAAACAAACATGGAAATAGAGAAACACTATTATATATTTATAATTAATTAAATAAATTATAGTTGATACAATAGGCAGCCAAAGTGGTTTGTTTGTGTATTAGAGAAAACAAAATTGTTGCATTTCATATGTCTGTGCTCTTTCCTATTTAAAAACAAAATAATACCTAATAATGCTGGACAATACATCATGTGTCCGTTGAGATAAGATTAGTTTCCATTCATAGCTACATGAATCCTGTGAAATAAATAAACCCCTAACTGTAGCACACAAAACATTAGCTTCCTGCTCTGGGAGAACTATGTAAATATTTATTTTATTATCCTCTAAATGGAATCTAGAACATTTTAAAAGCTGTGTGTATTATGGTTCTTGTGCAACTACAAATTAAGTCTTTTGGTATTTATTTGATACAAAAATCAGTGTTAAAGGAAATATAACTGCAAATTACAGTTAAATATAATTGACACAGAAATGAGATATAATTAGGTACCTTTTATCACTTAGAATAAAAACATGGAAACTATTTTTTAATTTTTATATTTTCAAATATATTGAAAGTTTAAACTTGCACAGTTCAGTACTTTAAATTTCTACTTATTAAGTGCATTGCAGTCAATTGTGAGGACCATCTACAGCGGGCATATACTATATAGCTCCATTTACTTCAATGATGCTTTATATATTTGCACCAAATGAGGATCTGCTCCTTCAGACCTATTATCAATTTTTAGGATACACGTTATAAATACTAACTTGTATTTTTAATATACATTTTATATTGAATGTAATAATTTTTCCACATAAAAATATAGTTTTTTAGCCATGCAAATACTTGTAACATTCAGCCTGAAGTGCTAAATGGCAAACTAGACTAACAATTAGAGGGGAAAAAATCACTACTAAAAGAAGAATGTACAGTATTTTGAGCTTTGCACTTTGACTAGGTAAGAATTTAAACTGAAAGGAATATTCAGAAATTAAAAATAGAAAAGTCATACATGAGTCAGCATGGTGTTAACATGGTGATTTAAAAATTAATATGACCATATTGTTGCTCATAAGAAATGCAAGTACACGTCTTCTCTTCAGTAATTTGTTTTTTTTTATCAGTGTATGGCTGATATCCATGGTATTCTGCTGTGCCATACAGCTGCATGCCTTGTCTTCGATAATTGTCTTTCTATCATATTGGGGATTTCATGAAGATTTCTGGACATGTTTTAAAGCATGTGAGAGATGAGTACTGAAAAAACATTAATAAATGATTTAATGCATGCATCATGTATGCAGTGCCTTGAAATTGGGGTGTACTGTTGAACTTATGAATTGGTATTTATATATTTATTGTGAGATTATAAATGTTTGAGCATCATGAATAATAGTGTAGTAATATCTTCAGATAACTCTACTAAGTGTTAACAGAAAATAAAACTATAAACAGATCTGTCACAATATTTAAAAATGATTAGTTGGTTTCATATTTAATTCTAATAAGTCCGTTATTTGCAAAAACCTTAATGTCAGCTGATCTCTAGCTGTATAGTGCATTATATCTAGTAAACTTGTAGTTTACCCAAAAAAAATTATTTAAAAAAAATCTTGATGATAATATACACCCTATAAAATTAAAAATGCATAATATTTCAGTGTAGATATTTTAAAGGTGCTCTGAATCTGTTTTTGTTAAATAATTGATTATTTAACTGGTAGATACAACATTCCTAGAATATTAAACACTGCCATATACTTTCACAAGCCATGCTTTTAGTGCTAAAGTTTAATTCATTCTTGTGTTACATTTGATATTTCACTTGCATTTCTGCAAGATTGCTGCAGTATCAGTGGCTTATAATCATTGTGAACCATTTAAGAACACATGGACAATAATTAACTCTGCAGGTTGCCTTGCTTCTGTAAATGCAACTAATCACCATTCTCTATCAGTCTTCAGATGACTAATTCCATTTTACATTGTTTATAGATAAATATTGATAGCTTACCATATAGCATATTTTTAGACATTGGCAAAATAAAATTTCAAGAATGACTGGGTTTGTGCTATTTAATGTGGAAAAATGTAAGTAGATGAATAATTTTTGTCTGAATTTAGTTTGATTTTTAAAAAGTAAAGGTAAAATATCTTATGTCCTTTGGTCTGGGCTCAAAAAATATTCATCAACAATATACTGTATTTAAATGTAGGCTTTATATAAACTGAGCAAGTACAGTTATTCAGAAAGTAATTTTAAGTCTTGCTATTACATCCTTAGCTGTCATAAAGATTAGTATGGCTCTCTATACACAGAGCACAGAATAAATGAATGTATCAGCATGTAGCCTTGAGGAGCCCAATACAATTTTCATCATGATAAATTGCATAATAAGCGAGAAAGTGTTTGCTTATTAATCCATAACAAGATTTAGATTGAAAATGGCCTGTTACATCCATGACAGGTACAGTACTGACTTGAGAAGGACTAAGATGGAAAGAAATGGAGCAACAATGTGTGCAGGGGGTTAAGTATGCATCTTACCCTCCCGGTGCCCTGCTGAGCTGCCCCTTTTTGTGCCTGATTTACCGTGTACACAATAACAGCGCACAGCTGCCTTGCTTCTGTCTGTGATGTTAAGCACGCTTTTTGAAGGAGCTTTTATGTCAAGCTTGTGCTTTTTAAGAAATTTCACTTCACATTTATTGACAAAGAAAAAACACATGCCGTGTTTATCTTCTTTTCTTCACTGAATAAAATACATTTCTGAGCTGAGATGTGCTGCAGAGCTTTGGATAACTCTTCCACCCTTCTAGTCCAACTCCTCCCCTCTCCTGAACACACACGCACACACATGCACACTAAAGATTGCACTATCCTAGCCATGCTGACTGGAACTGTTCACTCATGAGGATTAAGAGTATTTTTCTAGCATTAATTAGGCTTTGATTTCTAGGCAGAGAGGACTATGGGGATCATTGTTGTCCATAATTTTTCTTCTTTGAATTAAAAACTAGTTTGGTTTGAATTACTTTATAATGTGTTATCAACATTTAAGAACAAATTGTATTCAACGTGTGTTGAATGTTGTTCTTAAACAACATTTAAGAACAAATTACATTCAACGTGTGTATATAAATGGAACAAATAATTAAGTAGTACCCTTTTAGTTTTAGTTGTACATGAGTAAAGGATTTTTTTTGTTCTATGGTAAAAATGCAGCATAAATTAAAGGGCTTGAATAGTTTGCAGATATAGGGCAATGGTTTTAGAGTGTAACCTTTGTAGCTGATAGTTGGGGATTAAAAAAAGGAAAAACATGAGCTGGAGAATAGAAAAAGCTTTTAAGGATGATTGGGTTACTTTCCATATATTTGGGCTACAAAAATACCTAAATCTGGAAGTGGCAAGGGATCTGTCACCATTTCAATTATAAGCTTAATTTTTTTTATACCTTTTAGATTCACATTAAGCTGAAATTGTCTAAAGTTAGAGACATAGAATTACTAAATAGGCAGAACTGAGTAAGGATGTTAGATAGCGGGTAAACAGTCGACTAATCTCATGAATTCTTAGTGGTTAGTCGACTATTCTATAGTCCCCAGGAAGGCAAAACAGTCCCAAGTTCTATGCTGTTATATATCATGTGGGAATGCTCATTCCTGACCCTTTATTTTGCGTCAATTCAAACCTGTTCATGTCAGCGAGAGAATGCTTTTAAAAAGTAAATTAGACTTTCTTTATAATGTTGCACAAATATAGTGTCCTCCCTTCTCCATTTTCTCCCACTGTCTTGCTTTGTGTTGTCAGTCTAATTGTGTAAGCCACAATGAGAGAAAATTGCTGGGTTTTGGCTTTTCCCTCAATTCCTTTTGTACAGCAGCATTTCATCATCTGGAAAGTATCTGTCTGACCTAACAGCCACAGGAAGAAAGGGACACAAAAGAAGCCACGTTTCATCCTTAGAACAGAAAGATCCAGAACAAAATCTCGTCCTTGTAATTTCTCTTGCAGAAGGTTACTAGACTGGTCATGGTTGCATGGCTGATAAAGAATTGGTGGAGAACATGGCTTAAGTTGGGGATGGGGAACCTTTTTTGAGTCAGGGGCTGCTGACCCCAGGCAAATAGATTTTGTGTGCTCCAGCACCATGTTGGGATAGCGGGAGGGCTGGAGTGCCAGTGCAGGTTCCCCAGTGCTCGGGGGGGACGCTGAGTCGCGGGGGCTGGGTCCAGGTAAGCCAGGGGATGCATGTTCCCCACCCATGGCTTAAGTATTCCACTGCATGACTGGAATCCATACGTTTGGTTTCTCTCTTGATTACTCTTTATAAAACACAAATACGGAATAAAACACACACTCTTCTTGTATTCAAATTTCATGTTTTTAATCCTGTGCCATTTACTAGGCTGCTTTATAATTAACAATGGTAAGTGACTGTTCTGTTGAAGTTTGATTGCTGGCTATTAGATAGGGTAATCTTCCGTGGGCTTGCATCAGTCTTAAAGAACTCAAGCAAATGGAGCAAAATAGGACTTACCAGTGGTCTCTGACAAAATAAGCATGTGAAGGTTTTAGAGGGATGCACAAAATCCTTTCCATTCCACACACAAAGCCATCACAGAGCTGCATCATCTGACATCATAGATACTGACTTCTCATGCCCTTAGTGTTGCTGACTCTGTGCATCAGGGTTTGGACTTCAGTTATATGCGTAGCCATAAGTGAGAGTTGCGACAATATCATTGTCAGCAGCAGCAGCAGCAATGGACTACCAACATTAGATAGCGGCCAAACTAATTATTTATGCTGACATAAAAATGCAGTAATCAGACTTTGCACCTGACTTCACCTTACAAAATCCAAGAAATTCGGAGTTCTGGTTCTCATCTACTAATTCCCTTTCCCCTAACCTATCTGCCTCCTCTGTGTTAGCCTAAATTCTTTTTCTCCCTCTCATTCTCTCTCTCTCTCTTTCTGTTGCCTCCAAGTGCACTGTAGTCCTGAACATCTGTATTATGACATAGCTGATAGTTCTTTGCTTCTTTTCTTTTGGAGAGCTTAGCTCCCCAAAGCTGCAAAAAGTTAACTTGAGTTTAAAGTAAATTATAGCTCCCAATAGCTGTATAATTGTTCATTTTTTTTTAATGTAAATCTCATCCTTTCAGATAGAGGAAATTCACTTTCAGAATCTGCCCCTTTTACCTCTCTCTGCTACCCTCTGAGCTGGGGCTTGTTGCCGTTTAGGAGTGGGACCCCAGGCCTGGTAGCCAGGACCCCAGACACGGAGGGGCCAACAGCCAGGATCCAGCTAAAACCTGAGGGGGCTGCAGCACCCCCTACACCTCTAATCCCATGCCTATGGTGTCTGGTTGATAGCAGCACACTCCTATGATTGGCATTTCACTCGTTCATGTTTAAGACAAAGCAAAGTGCTGACCTATAGCACCCGATAGTGCATCACCAGGAAAAAAGTGCCACCCTTATAACCCCACAGAAACCTGACAGCAACAACCTTCAAGATTGCAACCCACAGGTTAAGATCCACTCTTCCCCAGTAACCCAACAGAGGGGTGTTTTTTTTCCCCCAGCAGTGCTACTTAATTATTACAACTATCTAAGGAATCATGTTCTTGTACTTTCTCTCAGAAAGTTGTTTCCTAGACAAATAATGCCATCACAGCAACATTTATTAATTTAAAGTCTGAATATTTAAATTGGAGATCCCTCTGATTACATAGTAATATTTTTATTAAGAGAAAAATGCCACCTTTCTACTAGAAACAGGAAAGTTAAGGTTTTTCTCTGATGAGAGGATGTGAAGGTTTTATTAATTGAAAGAATATTAGATGGAAGCCCCTTTTAGGTGCAAGGAGCTGAAAGAGAGCCTTTATTCTTATTGAGAAGATTATTCAAACTGTATGGCATTCTGGAAGGGAGAATTACATGGTGGGGATTTGGAGCATTTGGGCATGTAAGGACAGCAGTGGCACATTAATCTCTTACACAGGGGATGGAATGCTTACTGCAGCTGCTTGGTCACATTTAGCCACAAAAATCAGTTATCTAAGGTAGGACTAATTGGTTTTATGTATCTAAACATGGGAATATGAATATTGTGTGTGGCTACGAGTCCTGGAGGCAGATTTGGGATACTACTTCTATAGGTCTCTTCATCCGACAATCCCCAAAGTCCTTAAAATATAGGTATTATTATACCCATTTTATAGATAGAGAAACTGAAGCACAGTTGCAGTTTGTGGCCTTTTTCAACACCACACAGCAAGCCTGTGCCATAGCTGTGCATAGAAATGAGTTCTGCTTCCAAAGTCTATGGTCTATCTTTAGATTCCTTTGCTTCCACATCAAAGTAGGATTGTCAGACTAGGATAAGAGTGTACCTACAATCACAATACTGAAACAGACTGTTGATTGGTAAGAGCATGCATTTGTGTCCTAAATCCCTACTGAAATAAATTTTGGACTGATTTTTTGAAAATATGTTTTTTATTAGTGTATATCTGTGTATGAGGAGGCGGAGTCTTAATCTGAATTCAGGATAGTAACCCATAGACTCTGACACAGCTCTGATACCGGCTTCCTTTGTGGCCTTGACACAATCACTTAACTGCTCTGCCTCTGTTTCCACATCTATGAAATAAGAACAATAATGAAGTCCCCTGGTTACAGGAGTGTGTGAAGAATACATTATGTTGATAAAGACCTTAGAAAATGCAAGTGCCTGTGACAGGATCAGGCTAGTGGGCTAGATTAGAAGGGCGGGGGGGAGAGAGGCAGCTCTAAAAAGCAGAAAACCCTCCCCTAGTTAGCCAGCGCCTACTTCAGGGCAGCCAGCAACAGCTCCAGGGGTGGAGTAAGAGTGTCCCAGGCAGGCTGCTATAAATTAATTAAGGGCCAACCGATTTCACTTGAGGCTGCCATGGGGCCTTGTTTTAAAAAGCCTTCCGTGCTGGGGAAGGGAGGAGAGTGGATGAGGAATCTGGAGGAGGCAGACGGGAAGTGAGAGCTGATGAGGAAAGAGACAGAGAAGGTGATAAACAGAATGTGGCACTGCCAGAGAACTCGGGGAAGGTGAAAGTGAGGGGCTCCAACAGGAAGTATTTGGGCTCCCTTCCCCAAGTGGCCTGAGAGCCTAGCCAGTGGCTGAGGAGAACTGGTTACCCACCCCAGGCTGACCGGGGCATCTGCCCCAATACCCATTTAGTCAAGGGACAGAAGCCCAAAACACTGGAAAGGGCAAGTGTGACCTCTGCTGCAGTACATAGACTGCTGGGTTATAAACAAAGCAGGGGTCTGGGACCCAGTAGTGGGTCTGATCTTGCCACAGCACTTATGTATTTACACTCAGTCACTTTGCACGTTTGCATTGCCAACATGAACAGGAGAAACAGTCATGCCCAATCTACCTTCTCCAGAATCCTGAGGGTCGGAGACCCCCTTAAGCAGTATCAGCTAGTCTCAGCTCTGACTAGTTTCTACTACCACCATCACTGTGTCAGCATTGGCCCAGGATTGTCCCAGGCAAATCGCTGCTTGGCATCTTTTGTTAAGAATTATGGTACTGGAGTAAATTCAATAAAAAATACTTAGTGATCCACCTTTGAAATGTAACCTGCACCCCCGCAATGCTGTCCTGCTGCAGCTTGCTGTAGCAATGGTTATTCTGGGGGCAGGGTGCTAGTCCCTTACATTCCCTAATGCTTGCAGCAAAATTCTAGCAATTCCCTGCTTGGGAACATGAGGCCAAGGGAATCTGTAATTTCTTCCTCCCCACTAGCATACCCACAGTGAGCAATCTGAACTCCAGCCCACATACAGTTATTTTTATTTTGGGTTATGGTGTAATTTTTTCCCCAAGCTTGGGTTTGATTAGGTCCCACCATATTCAATGGTTATGTCCATAGACCCAGTTTTCCCAGAGTTGGGAAGCCTCCCTTATGTGAAAACAGCTTTAAATTCCAACCAGAACTACACTAGTCCCGTCAGTGGCAGCTGTAAAAGAGATGTGCTTCCCACCCATTTGTGGTCTGTATGAGCCAGCATCTGGCCACAAGGGGTATGTCTAGACTGCATACCTCTGTTAGCAGAGGGATGCAGATTAGGCAGGTCGACATTGCAAACGAGGCAGGGATTTAAGTATCCCGTGCCTAATTTGCGTAAAAATGGCCGCCGTGTTTTGCCGACTCAGCACTTTGTTGGCAAAAAGTGGCAGTCTAGAGAGGGATCTGTCGAGAAAGAAAGCCTTTTTCGACAGATCCCTTATGCCTCGTGCAAGGAGGTCTGCCTCATTTGCAATGTCGACCTGCCTAATCTGCATCCCTCTGCCGACAGAGGGATGCAGTCTAGACATACCTTAGCTTAGAATGTGACGTTTGCAGCTAAACCTCATTTCCAGACTGACTTTTTGCCAGTGGAGCCCAGCCAATGAATCTTGACCCACCATATTAATGTATACATTGGGGCTGTCAAGTGATTAAAAAAATTAATCACAATTAATTGTGAGGTTAAATAATAACAGACTACTATTTATTTAAATAATTGTGGGTGTTTTCTACATTTTCATACATATTTTCTGTTTGTCTAGATGTTTCCCATTGGGGCGCGGCTGTTGGATTTATTCCTGCTTATACAAATTTGACTGAATTTTTAACATATGCCAAAAATGCTGGCAGCCTTGAACAAGTGGCTTTTTTATTCATTGCATACATTTAAATAAATTAAATAATTACTATTCTGAATCAAATTTCCTGAAAGGGTTAAAATAGAGTATTTTGGGCTTCTGTAATGCCACTGGCAGTAAGTGGGGGGGGGGAGAGCATATGTTGTGGTAGGATGCGGGGTAACATCAGTTTTGTAAAAGTCCATTAATAACATGCAGATGCTATACGTTATGCAAATGACTGTTTAAAGTGTGATAGGAATCCGGATCTGGCTGGGACAATACATGTGTTATGCCAATCTTTTAAGGATGTGGAAAGAATGAAATTCCCCTATAAAGGAATATATTTGGCTTTAAGAGACCTGTGCTTCCCTGCAAATGCTAGCTTTGCATCTTCCTTTGTTTTGGCTTGTGTTCTGGGGGCAATGTGGTTGTTCCATCACACACAGCTTTAGCTCTGAAAGAAGACATACAGACCAGCTGCTGGAGGGGGTTAATCTCTGGCCACATACTACCACTGAGTGTTGTAAATGAATTAACGAGAAACCTGTTGCTTTTCAGAAAAATGCATGTCTTACGAAATACCAGGAGGAAAAATACTCCTGACAGAAATATATGAATTCTGGCTTATGGGTAGAAATACTGCCTGACATGTGCTTCTGAATTTTTCAATGAATACACATGGGAATCAGAGCAGTGCTACTAGATAACAACATTAGGATAAGATTGTTAATCTAGTTTTTCATATGCTTTCATCACTCCAGAGTCTGCAGAAATGCCTAAATGATTTTTTTTATTCAAAGAACTGTAACAAATAAAAGATCAGGAACATCTATTTAGTGCTATTCTGAGAAATACATTCATTGTTATATTCTTTATATTGCACATATTGATGAAGTTATGAGATGAATAAAAATGATAAGCAAGCTCTTATGTATTTTTGTTGAATCTAGTATTTATCCCTTATCCATGTATTGCTGCTACATAGTTTGACAGTGGCTCAAATAGCTCGCTTGCCAGAGAAAGCTTTAACCAGTTCTTGGCTGGGCTTGGCATAATTTTTCATATGTAAGCTACAAGAGTGTGCAGTCCTGTTATATTGTAGACTTTCAACACAAACAAAAATCTAAAATGAAAAAACTTCATTATGTCACAATCAAAGTTGCTAAGTAAAGTTCAAGAGGAGCTTTGTACTACTGGGACACATCTTTCCCCTCAAAAATAAAAAAAAGAAAGAACTGAAACAATAATATGAAACCATTTTGACAGGAGTCTGGGCACCCACTTCCTACTCAAAACATGAGAGAGAACTCTCATTAAGTAACTAAAGCACCTACTTTTACAGATGGAAAATTAGTTCCAATAATTTTTTAAACCCACTAAAATAGTTAGGGCATATGCAGTATACTTAGTGGTCTGGAATAAAGGCACTCACATGGATTTGTGGCTTTGTCACTTATAAGTAATTGGCCATCCCAGAATCATGCCAATAGACTTTATACCAGACTTCATTAGTATATATTCCGTATAAAACATGAGCACAGAATTAAACAGGATAGATTTTTTTCAAAAAAGCTTACTTTTATTGGAAATATTTGATCTAAACATAGTTCAAAAAGAAATATAATCTCTTTATAGAGAAAATAGCATTTCACATTTTTTTTTATCCTTTTTTTTCCCCTTGTGCTCACACCTCCTCTTGTTAGGCTGTTGAGAGGTATACTTCATCTCTTTCCTCCCTGTTTCTGAAAATGTGCATTTGCTCCAAGCCACTTTCCCAGTTATACTGATTTAAATAATGCAATTGAGAAACATCTCATCTGACCTAAGAACATTTTTAACTACCCCTGTGGAGAATTAGAAATAGTTCCATCTTTTTGCCTAGCATATCCGACGATATCAAACATTTACATAATGACTCAGACATTATTGGTATGGGCCCTTACAAGTTGATGGAGTGTTATATATTTTTTTAGAGCTTGAACAAAGGTATTGATGCTTGCTTTCTTGTCATTTTGAGGATTGTGAAGTTGAACTCTGCCTCAGCTTTGTAGTAGAACAATACAAAACATGGTATACTACAGTTTTTGTTGGTTTTTTTTTTTAAAGCAAGTCTTAAAATTCTTAACTTCTCTAAATGTGTGTGTTTTGTAAGATGTGCCATGAACAAAATACAAGATTATGTGAGAGTTAATGGAATTGTTTGGGATAATCTTCAGTATTCTCTCATTTGCCGTCAGAGCAAATAGTAATAATGAGCCAATAAAGCAGCTTTGTGCACTCCAGCAGCATATAGGATAAAAGGGGCATGGCTGAGATGTAACTTTGCTGAAAGATTCTCTGCTATGAAACAGCTCCACAGAGGACAGTTGTGGCTCCATATAGTTTAGAGTAGTCTTGAGGCTGCTCTAACTTACCCTGGAGACTGAATTGGCCCCCAAGCAACCCCAGAGATCAGAGAAGTGCAAAGGTGGATGTCGGTTACCTTTACCATCTTGCCACTCAGCTGCACTGAGCAGAGTTCTGGCAGATACAATCCAACCCAGAGTGAATGTGTGTGTGTGTTGTGCCTAGGGATTTAGAAAGAAGGTTGATTGGTTTTTGTTTTGTTTGTTTTTTGTTAATCAGTTACAACATTAGTTGTGTAAAATGTTTGCAATCATAACTCACCTGCAGACTTTATTAATGGGAGTAATCTGATTGAAAACAATGTGACTACTCACATGAGTAAGGGCTGCAGGCTTAGGCCTCTGGTTGTGTTTCCAAAGAGATACTGTGATCATTTTGTATTGCTTTGTAATAAGTTAATTAAATATTTTAATGAGACATAAACTTACAGATTTGGAATGGCCTCAGTGCTGACTGTTTAGCATTAATTTGTGTACAATTTAAATTAAAGATGAAGCTTGATAAATTTACGTAATTGGGCCTGGACAGTCTTAAATGAAGATATTTTTATCTCCTGTGCATCTTTTAAAGTACTAATGCATCTGAAATCACATTACTAGAGGAAAAAGCTGCAGATGTTACTACTTATGTAACAAAAATCATCTATTCTCAATGTGCACTTAAATGATGTAGTTACTTTAATAAAAAAATCATAGTTTTATGAACGTTAGCATTCCTGTATGTATAAATGTAAACTGGGAAAACAGCTAAGACAGTGAAGTTGTGCTAAAAATCAGGGCCTCATCACCAGCCAATCAGTGTTGCTTATTTGCACATGCTCTGAAAAAGCAATCTTCCCTTAATGTGTATGAACTTCTGCCACACCCTATGTTCATGAACAGGGATTGCTGATAGATGAGTCTACCTTGGTTTTAGTAGCACTTGGATTATTTTAAAACAAAGTAATTCTTTCAACAGGAAACCAAATTGAATGAATTTGATATTTTCAGTGTCTCAAGAAACTCTTCCTTCTCTCCGCCCCGCTTCAGTTAAAAGTGCTTGGCTATATTGAATAGTAATACCACAAAAGCTGTTTGCGCAAGCTGCTTCTAAACTTTTCCTAAAGAATAAAATATAAAAAATACTTTCTATGACATTCTGTATTTGCTTTGTCCAAGGTTTAGTGATATGTATTCAGTACTACAGCTAGATAATTTGTTAACAAGGCCTTTTTAACACTTTGGACAGATGCACATACTGTTTTCAATCTTCATGGTTAATTATTCGATTTTGTATTTGATGCCAGAACACCCTGACTCCTAATCACTGCTCATTGTTGGAAGTCCATTATATTCTAACTGTTTGAGTGCTCCCGTTGACCTTGAACTGACATTATAAGCTGTGTCTAATCTTTTCACTCTATATTTCTAATGCCTCTTTTCTTTTTTCTCCTCTTTGTCTGATCCCTGTTTAGCATCACAATGGGGCTGCCTCTGAGTCCAGCAGCTGACTCCGCCCGCTCTGCACGACATGCTCTCTCACTCATTGCCACTGCCAGACCACCCGCCTTCATAACAACTATTGCCAAGGAGGTGAGAAAAACTTCAGTGTTCCCTGAGCTACATTTTCAAAAGAATGATGGTCTCAGTGTGTAACAATTTTTTTGATTGTTTTTATATTAATACTTTTCAGCTCCAGTATTATCAGACAGAAACAAAAAATAGATAAATCTCTGTAATACCAACCCCAAATTTCAGCTTTTTGGGGGAAATAAAATGGGCCATCATTTTTAAATATTTGAATGAATGCAAACACACACATTATGCAACAATATCTTGATAACTAATACACCAGGTCACCTGATGAGTTGAAACTGACTTAACCTCATGTGTTCTGGTTGTAGAACCTTCCAATTCACATATAGAGCAAAGGGGAAAACCCCAAGGGACTTACCAGGATTTTTTCTTAGCCTTTACCTAGGCAATGCAAATACTGCATAATTAGAGACTGAATGGAAATTGAGCATTGCCTTTGGGATTTGATCCAGCAGACATATATGAATGGATGAAACATTTAACTGGTTAAGGAGCAAAATCTGCTCTGTTTTCTCTTTCTATACTCAGGCAATCCAGGTACAGAGATTTTTTTTTTTCATTTCACTGTTGGGGAAGGGAGTCTCACAAGTGTTCCTTCTCAGGAAGTAGGAGAGTGTCTTGGGAGGAGCATCACAGATTTCCTTCCCAGATTATCATCCCATTTTTCATGATGGGTGTTTCTTCCAGGTCCTTTCCAATCCAGTCCTAGATTCTTTGGGCATACCATGAAAGCTCGGATCCCTTTCTACCCACGTCATCTTCCCACCTCCTTAATGCATTGGATTTTAGAAGCAGCTGTAGCCTCTGCAGGTCTTGCCCCATGCTGGTTTGTGAGTGTATCTAAATATGAGATTAGCGAAACACAGCAGTAAAGGAAGTGGTCAGTTCAGAGCCCCCAAATAGGCAAAATAAAATTTGGTATTATACATCATTTTCTGTGTCAAAGACTGGCCATTTACTCAGCATGATCTCCCTTGTTATGAAAGTGATCAGTAAAGAAAGTAGATCAACACTTTAAAGACTGTATGAAGAAGAATAATTAAAACACATTCAGAGGCCACAGTCAAGTTGGAAGGGCATAGCAGGTGGGATCCCACAAGGATTAGTTTTGGATCTGGTTCTGTTCAATAGCTTCATCAATGAGTTAGATAAGGGTATACCAAGTATGCTCCCAGTAATAAAGCAATGAGTTCTGCAAAATACAAATGTTCTTAAGGTAATATTGTAATCCAAATGTTGAACATTTGTCCTTTAAATCTCAAACAAAAACAATTGCTATTCAGTATCTTTCATAAATTATATTTCTGGATTGGTCATCAGCTGTCTAGAGGTGATCCTGGCAATTGCAAACCGATAAGTCTAACGTCAATACCGGGCAAATTAATTGAAACTATAGTTAAGAATAGAATTGTCAGACACATAGATGAACATAATTTGCTGGGGAAAAGTCAACATGGATTCTGTAAAGGGAAATCATGCCTTACTAATCTACTAGAGTTCTTTGAGGAGGTCAACAAGCATGTGGACAAGGAGGATCCAGTGGATATAGTGAATTTCCAGAAAGCCTTTGACAATGTCCCTCACCAAAGGCTGTTAAGTAAAGTTAGTTGTCATGAGACAAGCAGGAAAGTCTTCTCATGGATTGATAACTGGTTAAAAGACAGGAAACAAAAGGTTGGAATAAATGGTCAGTTTTCAGAATGGAGAGGTAACTGGTGGTGTCCCCCAAGGGCCCATACTGGGACTAATCCTGTTTAACCTGTGTATAAATGATCTGGAGAAAGGGGTAAACAGTAAGGTGGCAAAATTTGCAGATGATATTAAACTGCTCAAGATAGTTAAGAACAAAGCAGACTTTGAAGAGCTTCAAAGGGATCTCACAAAATGAGGTGATTGGGCAACAAAATGGCAAATTAATTTTAATGTTGATAAATGCAAAGTAATGCATACTGGAAAAAATAATCTCAACTACATGTATAAAATGATGGGAACTAAATTAGCTATTTCCACTCGAGATAGAGATCTTGGAGTTATTGGAGATAGTTCTCTGAAAATATCCACTCAATTGGCAGCAGCAGTTAAAAAAGCAAACAATGGTAAAAATCATTAAAAAAGAGAGAGAGAATAAGACAGAGAATATCTTATTGTGGCTGTATAAATCCATGGTACACCCACGTCTTGCATACTGCGTACAGATGTGGTCACCTCATCTCAGAAAAGATACGTTGGCATTGGAAAAGGTTCAGAAAAGGGCAACAAAAATGATTAGGGGTTTGGAACAGCTGCCGTATGAAGAGAGATTAAAAAGACTGGGTCTTTTCATCTTAGAAAAGCGGAGACTAATGAGGGATATAATAGAGGTCTGTAAAATCATGACAGGTTTGGAGAAAGTGGATAAGGAAAAATTATTTACTAGTTCCCACAACATAAGAATTAGGGGGTCACCAAATGAAATTTAATAGGTAACACATTTAAAAAACAAACAAGAGGAAGTTTTTCTTCATGCAGCACAGAGTCAGCCCGTGGAACTCCTTGCCAGATGATGTTGTGAAGACCAGGACTTAAACAGGGTTCAAAAAAGAACTAGATAAATTCATGGAGGTTAGGTGCATCAATACTTATTATCCAGAATGGGTAGGAATGGTTTCCCTAGCCTCTGTTTGTCAGGGGCTGTAATTGGATGACAGGAGAGGGATCACTTGATGATTACCTGCTTCTGTTCACTCCCTCTGGGGCATCCATCTGGCACTGGCCAATGTCAGAAGACAAGACACTGAGCCAGATGGACCTTTGGTCTGAACCAGTATGGCCATTCTAATGTTCTTAAGTCTTAATTCTAGTGTATGACACGGGGAAAATGTAATTTTGAATAATTAATGTGCACTTTGTAATTCCTCTGATTCCTTCTGTCAATCCACTAACACTACCTCAGTCTTCATCCATGCTTCAATTTTAGACAGTGGGCTAATCGTTCCACTGTGCCAGCTATGTTAAAGGTGCAGTCTCACAGTTAGGTGTGATTGGCAAACACAAATAATCACACCTATGCCCCTTCTTTTAATCTCCTTATTCGCTTTATATACATACTGATAAAAAGTTGTGACAAAGTAGAACTGCTGTAACCGACATGAACTCTTAGACTTCTCTCATTGCTGCTATACACTGTCAGCATGTTGGAATCTGACCTGGTATTAAAAAGCTAACATAGAAAGCTCATGGTAAGTATAGTTGAAACATGTGGATAGCAGTAAGTAAATATATAATCCTACTCCTTTTTTAGGTGCATAGACACACTGCGCTGGCAGCAAACACTCAGTCTCAACAGAATATTCACACCTCAACCCTTGCTCGGGCTAAAGGAGAGATCCTAAGAGTCATCGAAATATTAATAGATAAAATGCCCACAGATGTTGTAGATCTTCTTGTAGAGGTAAGAATGCATTGTAATATCTGTATATTGTAGTTTTTAATTAATCATCGAGTAATACATTGTATGGAAACTCAATTGTAAAAGTGCTGTATACCTTTTCAGCACCATGGAACGTATATTATTTTTTAAAATAACACATCCGAAGCCATAAGGCTCTGTCCCTGTCCCAAAGGGCTTAAAAACTGAGCAGAAAACAGGTATACAAAGGATTGGTTGTGATATAGCAAAAGCAAGATCAGTGAGCAATTTTGTTTAGCATACCTTGTTCTAATTTTTTCCTTTATCTGATTACTTAAAACCTCCTTTTTAAGAGGAGGACTTGGGCTGGGAAGTAATATATTTTCAGGAGGCCTGCGAAAAGAGTTAAGTGGGTACATGGAAGAATGTGTTGCAGAGAAGGTTTCAGGCATGGGGCCTACATAAATGATACATGGAGATGGAGTAGGATGAAGTACTTAATTCTTGATCTTGGGCAGGTGAAGCTTCCAAGGGTTGAAGAGACCAGAGCAGAGAGTTGAGTAGCACTTAATTGGTAAGGCCAAGCTAGTAAAAGAAGTTGGCAATTTGGACATGGTTGTACCAGCTGCATTTTGAATGGACTGAAGGAGGGAATGTTGAAAATTTTATCTTGAAGATGCATATTCATTAAGGTTCAAGAATCCACCGTACCGTATGATTTGGTAACTCATTCAGGGCCAAAACTAACTCTTCTGGGGACCCAGGACTATTAGATGTTGTGTGGCCCCTAGGCTCCAGTGTGGGGACAAAAATAAAGGCTTTAGAATACAGGAAGGGGCTCCAGACAGGGGCAGAAGGTTGGGATGCAAGAGAAGGTGAGGGCTCAGCTGCGGGATGCAGGCTCTGGGGTGGGACTAGGGATGAGGACTTTGGGGGTGCAAGAGGGGACTCCATGCTGGGATCCAGGGATTTGGAGTGTAGGAGGGGGCTCAGGGCAGGAGCTGGAGGTTCAGGGTCTTGGCAGGAGTTAGGGTGTGGGAAGGAGCTCAGGAGTGGGGCACTGATGCAAGGCGCTCACCTGGAGCAGCTTCCCTTCAACAGCACACACACTGCACTGCAGGGCAAATGGCTCTGCGCACTGCAGGGCAAATGGCTCTGCACACTGCCCTGCGCTCTCCTGCAGGCACCATTCCCTGCAGCTCCCGTTAGCCTCCATTCCCCACCAGTGGGAGCTGCTGGGATGCAGCTGCAGGAGAGGGAATCATGTTGACAAAGTTCCAGCTGTTGCAGCTCCAGTCCAGTTTGGGTGAGTGCCAGCAAATGCAGCCGTGTCCTTCCTCCCATCAGGCTGTGCTGGACACAGAAGCTTTAATGGCTTCCAGCCCCAGACTAAGGGAGTCCTGCAAAAAAATCCTCACTTTTGGTGGCCTGGAGATCTTTTTATGGGGCTCCCCTTAACCCAGGGTCCTGGGCTCCAGACCCAAAGCCTCTTTCTTAATCCATCCCTGAATATATTATACTTAGGTACCAAAAATATATTTAAGCACAGGATCTAGAAAATACTGTAACTGTAACTTTTCTTATGAATAATACAATCAGATATTGTTAAACAATTGCAACTTTTGTTTCCAAGGTTATGGACATCCTCATGTACTGCCTTGAAGGATCCTTAGTCAAAAAAAAGGGACTCCAGGAATGCTTCCCAGCCATTTGCAGGTAAATGCCTTTTTAGGAAGAAAATGATTTGTGCTATATCTTACTATCTAGCCATAATATTTACATCTTAAAACTTCACATTTACAGATTATTTTTAGTACAGTAAAATCTAGCTCATGGTAGCTCATGATGCCATCTACATGTTTTGTTAGTCTATAAAGTGCTACCAGACCATTTGTTGTTTTTTAAATTTATGGTAAATATGGGCAGGTGGTCTATATTTGGCCAACCTGAGAATATTTAGTCAGTCTGTTGGAATTCTGAGGTCATACAACAGGCAGCATTGTCACAGTTGAGGTTTTTGTCTTATGACCGGAATCATCACTTATCAGTGCACCTGCTTACCTATGTCCCTTTCATGATATAATCATAGTCAGCACCATAGTGCCGTCCATAGCAAAGTATATTCTCGTGACAGAATTTGGCCATATTTTAGGTGTTCTTCTTTTTAAGGAAGTTTGAGCTTTACTCTTTGAGTGCTGAAAAAAACTTAAACAACACCACCACCACTTTCGAGACTAACAAAAAATGTAGATGATATCATGGGCTTTTGTGGACACAAGCCACTTCTTCAGCTCTTGTTCCCCAACAAATCAGCACCAAGTACATGATTTTGAAAACAAATGTCCTTTCTTTTTTGTCGAAAGAACTAGCTACTTTGATAAATCTAATAGCTAAAAATAAATCATCATTACAAAGAGCCCAGCGTGGGAATGCATCAATTTTATAAATGCATATGGTGTCCATAGACCAAGCTGTAGAGATCATAAAACAGTGTTCTACAGAATATGCATTTTAAAGCCTTCCATCCTAGTCTCTAGGGGTACGTCTACACTGCACGCTTATTTCAAAATAAGCTATTCCAGAATAGTTATTCTGAAATAGTTTATTTTGAAATAGCATGTCTACACTGCAGGGAAGCCTCAAAATTAGTTGAAGGCAGGCTTCCCTAATGTAGATGGGCTATCTTGATGTAGAGCCCCAGGAGGCACTGGGGAGGAGTAACTTAGAATCGCCCTGGTGATGGGCTATTTCAAAATAGCAGCATTAGAGAGTCTACACACGTCTTATTTTGAAATAGGCATTATTCCTTGTAGAATGAGTTTTACAGATTTTGGAATAAGTCATCCATTATTTCAAAATAACACTAGTTATCTCGAAACAACGGTGTAGTGTAGATGCACCCTAGAGGCATAATATGGATGTCCAGTTGGAACAAGCCATATAACTCAGCTATCACAAAACAGTCACTGGAAAATGACTGGGTTTGATATAGCCTGAGTTTCTGGCAATTGCTTCCCACTCTTCATCTCTTTGAGGACAGTAAGTGAGTGAAAAGGGATCTCTTTCTACTGCGTAGGTATTGTATGCATTTTTGCCAGGTGAGTAGACTCTGTTCCTCACTTTTGACCTGCCAAATTGCTACCATCTTCTTGATTGTATTATTGCTAAAGAAGAAGTGATCACCTGGCTCCAAATGCCTATCCTCTCCTGTTCCTGTCTATGAGTATGTCTAGACTACATCCCTTTTTTCGATAAAGGCATGTAAATTAGACATATCGAAATTGTAAATGAAGCCGTAAATGAGGTTTACAGGATCTTTCAAAACGGGACATTTCTGTTGAAAGATCCCCATCTTGACCGCGTTATTTTTCCGGAAAGCAGCTTTTCGAAAAGATGCCGGGGCTGCCATTATGTAAATGAAGTGCAGGAAATTCAAATCCCGGCTTCATTTACAATTTTGATATGTCTAATTTACATCCCTTTATCGAAAAACGGGTGTAGTTTAGACATACCATATGTGACCAGTCCCACCAACCCCACCTTCGCATATACTTGGAAATTGTGCTGTAAAGTGCCAGTTTTATCCTTTTTCTCAGTCGTTTTTAGCAACTGCTCCCCTGACTGGCATCTTTGGAAGAGGAACTGAATTTGTAAGCACAGACCAAAAGCTGACATCAGAAGATGCTTACTATGTGACAGGCCTGCACTTGTCTTGTTGCTAATTCATGTGTCACGTAATAGAAAAACCAAAAGGTTTTATCGGATTGGGGTTTTTTTAAACATTTTTAAGACTCTGTTCACAGTAGGCATATAGGATTCAGTTAAAATCAAATACAAAAATCGACAGAGCTGCGTTGCTGGTTGTAAAGCTATCTTGGAATCTGTGGTGTGTAAGCTGCAGCGAGAGTATTAAAATATTTCTGCCATCAGAGATTGTTTTTCTGTTCCTTTGATTTTATAGAATTATCATGTTATTTTAACTAGTCAAAAACATAGTGGGTTTCTTTTTCTGTTCATGTTCATATTGATGGTGGTTTGGCATTCTCAGGGTATTGAAAAGAAACAAATGGCAGGTAGGTACCTAATTCCCACTAACTTTCAGTTGAAAATAAGTGCCTGCCATTTGTGTTTCTGAAAAGCTCCCCTTTTGTTCTTAGAGTTTAATACTCACAGATAATAAAATGGGATTTATAATGTGTATTTATATCTTAGGTTATTATAAATATTCATATTATAACACATTAACCATGTAAATTAAAATATTTAATATGTCAGGGGGTTGTATTTTAATGTAACAAGCTATAAAAAGAACAACACTTGTAAGAAAGGAACTATTATATCCTTGACAGGTATGTCGTTAATAAAGATAATCTTCCTTCCCTCAGATCTTTTAAAAACTGTAGCTTGAAATGTAAATGCAAAGACAAGTGGGAATTAATGCAAGATATTCCCCCATCCTTCTTGCATTTTTATAGTGTCACATTGTCTTTACATTCTGCTAAATTGCTAGCAATATCTCCTACTGTACATAGTTATGGCTATTGTAAAAATGATACAGCACACTGCTGAAGTCATCTTGTAACAGACCAATGGAAATTTTCGTATGATTTTAGCAAATCATTGAATCTCTGGAGAGAATCCAAGTGGTAGCACTTTGGCTTAATCCTATTACTAATTCTTTTAATCTCCTAATGATCTCCCTCCTATACTGTATTAAATGTGCACACCTGTTGTGACTGAGTCTGTTACTTCAGCAGACAAAACAATATTTTTAGGCATTTTTTGGCTTTCCCTTCTTATATGGTAGTCTTTAAATACCATACATGTCTGTAAAAACCAACCTCTGCTTGAAGGTGTGGGTTGTTGTTTTCAAGTAAAGTCCTAGCTTGAGTAATTTTATAAAACCCATGGCTTTGAACAATAGTGTGCTGGTTCAAATACTGGGTTATTATCTTTCTTCAGTTCTTCTTCTGTCTTAGTGGCATATAGATTTAGCAGTCATCTTAGTAATTACTGTATTCTGTATCCATCCAAGCTGGCTGTGATGAGGTGAATCTCTTACTGAAAATGTATTTTACAATATTTGATTAAGGTTGAAATCTGTTTTTCCCCTTGCTTCTAGTATGTTTTATATAGACTGATTTTTATCAGTTCTCAGAATAAGAGACAGAAATGGTAGAAATCCAAATAAAATACAGAAGTGCAGTGTGATGGCAGTAACCTATTTTTGAAATTTTGAAAATGCTGAAGATAAAGTTGAAGTGAGAAACGTTTGGTATGGCTCCAAAGATTTTCTGATTCAGGAGCCTGATGCCTGGGAGTAGTCCTATTAAGGTCAGTGGGACTGGGCACATTGCTGAATCGAGCCCTTAGGATGGAATTAACTACATTCAAATGCTGCTGTGTATTTGCAGATAGGTCTGAATTTGAAACAACAAATACATTTTATTTTGCTTTTTACAGTGGAAAAATGTCAGTGGAAGCAAATGTGTTAGAACAAGAAATTTATTTTAAAGACTTAGCAAATCAAGGACTTGACACAAAATTTTAAAACAAATAGTTTCTGAGTTTATTGTAGAATGTCAAGGAGTGAGTTTAATAGGTGAAGGTGCTGTCAGCCATGTTAATTCTTGGTCATCGGATTTCATCGGAACTGATTCTGTAGAAGGAAAGGAACAGAATTTTAAAATATGACTGAAGAATAGCTGAAGTAAAGCCAGACCCCCTTGTGGCTAATTGCAAGACATTAAAATTCTAAATTAAGATCACTCAGATATCCAGTGAACATATGATAATAAAAGGGAAATATATTACCTACACAGTGAATATTTTTATGAATATTTAAGCTTCTATATTTTGCACTATTTGTTACCTACTGAGTCCAAAGAAAGATCTTAAAGTAAAAGCATTGCATTAGCCAAATAGCGTCTTCAGCTCCATAAGATACAGACAATATTTTATTCTAAATGGGTTCTGAAGAAGGTGGGGAGCTGTTATAGACACACACATGCACACGCACAGGCACACACACACGCCCACTGACAGCTGTTCCAGGCCCCAGGCACATCAGTTAATGGTCCCCAACACAGACACAATCTGCCCATGCTGATGCAGTCCACTTGATATTTGGGCAGTGCTGTACCTATACTGGCTGGTGCCCAGACAGCTGCTAGCTGTGCTGCTGGGCGTGCTTTTCTGACACAGTCAGGATTTCCACATCCCCTCCTGGTAGAACTGCCAGCTGTCTAATCACCCAGACTCAGACCCATGTCCTGAAGCCCTATCCCTTTCCTGCCCCTTCTCTAGTTGCCCACCCCCTCTCACTCCATGCACCCTCCCTCTATGTCTTGCTTTCCTCTACGCTTACTCACTTTCACCAGGCTGTTGCAGAGGGTTGAGGTATGGGATACAGTATCTCTGAAGCCTATTTATGCCAGGGCTTAATGTGGCCTTTGGCAAGTACATTTTGAAAGTTCCTGCATATTACGAGAAACATACACCACACTCTTCCATTCTTATTATAATCATCTATCGGGGATGATCTTGGTCCTTCCATGAGGTTCCTTCCAGGTCTAGCACTCTGACTCCATGATTCTATGAAACTCTTGTGCTTTTATAGCAAGACCCATATTATCTAGTTCTTTTCAGAAAACCCCAGCTTCTGGAGTCACTTAAAATCATGTCATTATGTAAAAATCATGTCATTTAAAAAAATTAAAAGCAAGTTTGTAGCCTTCCTGGGTGTGAAGCAGTTTCACAACCAGAGGGCAAATAAAAAATCCCAACTTTTTAAAAATCTCAAGGTTTTTAAAACAATCTTGGGGGGTAGCAGTGTGGGGGGCTTAACTCATAATTTTTGCATGCTTCAGTTTGACAATACTGGGGTTGGATTGAAAGGAGCGGAGGTGGCTCAAGGGCGTTCTGAGCTGGGCAGGATAGAGTTTGAGTTGGCAGGGTTAAATGGAGTCAGTTGGTGAATTAACAGATCAGTGAACTAATAGTGTGAGTAAATTGGAATGGGTGGGGGTTAAACTGAAAACGAGGATGGAGGGGGAGGACACTAAGGAGAGCTACAAACCCTCCAGGACTGGCTTGGAGTCTCCAGGAATTAAAGGTCGTGTAATGTGAAGAAAGCTACAGGAATACATACATCCAAAATTGGCATCCCTAAAAAGGGGTCACACTGCCCAATAACATTTGAGATTTTCATTTTGAAAGGGGGAGAGAGTTGGGAAGGGAGGGAAGTGTGTGTGCAGATTGCTACCTGCAGCCCCACCTCTAAATTTGGAGCGGGTCTGTCACTGCTACTATAACCGCATTAATTTAGTCAGTTTGACCAAAACTCCTGAGGTTATAAAATGAAGGGGATGCTGAGATGGAACTTGTCCTTTTGCTCACCACAGCTTTTTTGTATACAATAATAGCCCAGCACTAAGAGCATAGATTCCACTAAGCTGCCAAGTGTGTGCATGGATACATCAGCTGGATTTGCAGGAGTGGAATTGCTGTAGAATCTAAATTTAGATGTAGATTGGCTGCTTTGAAATCATTATCTGTCAGCTGAACTCTGCTATTTGGAAACTAAGAAAGTGTGATAGGATTAAAATATATAACTAGATATTTTTATAGAAAAATATTCCTCACTTACAAACTTTCAAAATGGGGTTGGAGCATGTTAAACAAATATTGCAGTCAACAGATGAAAACATGATACTATTAAGAAAAAAATTGAGAAGGATGATATGGTATTAAAAACCAAGCAGTTTGAAGACTAAAATAGTCAAGAACTGAATGCAAACAACCTAGAATTGTTGTGGGGAACTTTAAAAAAATGAAAACAAAAATATTTATTCTTCTTCGAGTGATTGCTGGCCTCCCAACAGAAGTCCAATGCACCACCCTTTGATGGCACCATCCAGGACTGGTCTCTTTGCAGAGAAAACAGACTCCTGTTTCCACAATTTGAAGGACTCCAGGGTCATCCTTAAATCCCGGGGGAGCCATGTGCGTGCCCCGCAGTGCATATGCTTTAGGCCACAGCAGCCTGCCTGCATTTTCCCTTTCTTTTTCAAGAAGGTTTTATATTAACAAAATAACAAAAGCAAAATTTTGTTATGTAGACTGGTTCTTCTTTTCAAATAAAAAGCTAACTTTGCTCTCTCTGTCTAAATGGGCACTTAAAATCCAGCAAGGATATTTATATTGTCTGCTTTAGTCCGGTAGTTTGTGATGCTCTCATTTCTTACATCTGCTGCAAACATGTGGATTTCATCCAGGCCGTGATGTAGCCGAACTAATGAGGGATAAAGCAATACTGTATTTACAAAAGTTACAAATTCCACTTAATCCTCACCTAAGACAAATACTCTATTAAATCAGGCAAGTAAAATTTGACATGGCTGATGTAAACTGTGGGTATGAGTTTATCTAAGTGGCTCCCTGCTTTATTTACTGAATATCATTCAAACTACATACCTTATATCAAGTTCATCTTTAGACCTTGAGGACATCTATTTGCCCATAGTATTATCAGTTACCTCACCCCAAATACTCGTTGTTCCCACTGAATATCCCCTGGATTGCAGTCTTTACACATGGCTATGCCAGTGTTTCCAATGTCTTTTTTCTTTTACCCTTAATGAGAAGTGATAAGACAGAATAATTTCAATCCTGGCTTTAACTGATGAATCTAGAAGCCCAGAAATCAAACAAATTGACCAGGCTGATGCCAGGGGAGGAGAATAAGAGGCTTGTTATTGAGGCTGAAAACATTTCCATTTCTCAGGGCAGCCAAGCAGTCGGCGATCTTCCCACCCACATGGATCTGGGAGATGGGGTGTTCTGTACTGACAGAGCACAGAACATAACTTAAAGTATTGGATAACAGTCTTAGCAGCTTTTTATGCTCTAATGTACTGTGTTCTTGACTGTGCATGTCCTTGTAATTGCAGTAGTACATGGATAGAGGAGCTACTGTGGATAGAAGTTGTGGGAAGATAGGGCCTCAGAATTTTATATAAGCCTCAAGGTAGTGTGCCAAAATTTGTTTCCAAGTGGATAATAAGGTAGGGCGGTAGCAGATGTCAGTGATACCACTGGTGGGAGTAGGTATGAAGAACCTTCTCTGTGGGTCACACTTCCTGCCACAGGGACTGACCCTGTGAAGCCATTTGCCTTTGGGGAATTGGGTTCCTGGGGCAATTAGATGATAGCTATATGTGGAGGCAGTTGGAGCCTTGTGGTTTGCATTGGCAGAGCAGAAACCTAGGATGCCAGATAATGTTTTATTTGTCAAGTACATTAGTTAATGCAAGCACATGCTTTTAAATTGTTACTGGCTTTAAGTGAGGTTTTCTGGGCTGACAAATAGGATGAACAACTGTGTTGATTGTTCAGGCAGACAAGGCAAGATTCTGGCCTTCTCTTTCCTGACTCATAACAGATGCTGGGGCCAATTCTGTGAATCTGGCCTTACATTTATATATTTACTCCTTCAAAACACTGACCTAAAAGTATAATCCAGACTCTTTATTCCCTTCAAGCCCTTTATCCCATTTTCCTATATCAAAACTAAACATCAGTGTTTTAACAGCCTGTTATATGCTTTCTTTCTTTCTAACATTCTGCATCATAGAAACAAATGTATGATTGGTGCATTGTACAGATGATGCAGCAGTGTGCATCCTTCAGAAAGAAAGGTGATATATCCAGTGGTGGTGTATTAAGCCAGATATGTGGTCAGCACTGTATTTTTACAGAATAACTCCAGCAGTCTCACATAAAACCTGATACTGTGAGATTCAACTCTCAAGAATATAATGTCAGTTCTGTGTTTCATAAGAGAGGTATTCTGAAGTTCCAAAGGGCTTGACTTTGGAATAAGGGCTTGACATTGTGGTTCATTTTAGAGGTGTAATAGTTGTCTGGACTTTGAAAGTGACTTTGTATTTTAAATGAATGGTGTGTGCATGTGCTGCGTAAAGTATCTGGTGACATTAAGAAATACAACATACGTCTCAATTTTTCCTCAGCTGGAAGAATATTATTGCCCTTAGTATCTGTTATGGTTTACTGCATTCTATGTAAAGATACTGTCATGAGTTAAGAGGTTTTTTCCTTATCTTTTTTTAATGATTCTGTGTAACCAAGTGGCTCCCTCCTGGGCACCTCCGGGTGATCTCTTGCCTCAGTTTCCCTTTTGAGTTGATAGAAACTCTGTGAAAGTGTGTTTTCAAGTCCATCAGTGTAACGTATTAACTAAAAATAGTTCAAAAGTCCCAGAGCATAATCCGTATTACCCTAGTGCAAGGAGTCCTTAAAAGCACACATCTCATGGCCATTAACATAATACACACTTGGTTCAAATGTCTTCTGCCACACCCAGAGTCTTCTGCCTCCTTGCGAGTCTTCTGCCTTCTCCCTCCTCCTCTTTCATCCCTCTAGTAATATAGCCACACTAACCCTTCCTTCTAGGATGCAACCTCACTCCTCCCAACAGGAATTCCCACAGCCTCTCAACTGGGAAACTCTTTTAGGCCTCAGCTCTGCAGCAAATGCCAGTGAGTAAAGCCATCCACTGTTCCCCCTTCCTTCAGACCACAATGACCCTTGGCTCCAACTCTCCAGCTTAGAGCCAGCAGGTATCCCCTTTGCTGCTCTTCCTGCCATCAACCCTCTTCAGCCCTTGGGGTGGGGTTGGGGACACCAACAAGCAAACCCCTTGTTGCATACCTGCTTCAGCTGTCTCCCAGCGACCTCTCTTTGGCAGCTCTCATCTCCCCCCTTGTTTTGTCTCCTGACTGACTCAGTCTGCTCTGACACACTGGATCTCACGTGGTCTCTTATAGCTCCTGTAGGTGCTACCCTGGTTATTCATTGGCCCATTTTGGAGTACCTGTGCTGGAACAGGAAAGCTGAGCCCAGTTTCATTTAATGGGCAGCAGTGCCCCCTTCCCTCCTGTTACATCCTGTCTTTTCTTTCTGATGTTCAAGCAGAAATATTTTGGTATTGTTCAGTGCAGAAAGGCTCGTATTTAACTATTCGGCATCTGAGCTGTCAGTCTTTGTTGTTTTATTATAGCAAAATCCATGTTTATTCATATATCTTACAATGCCTGTGCATGCTGTTACCTAACTGGATAAAAAAATGTATAAGTCCTGAGGTATAAAATGTCTGGTTAGGGTGCTGCATTATTTTATTAGGAATCCGTTGTTTTTATTTGCTAAATTAAAAGTGTATTGGAGATTAGTAACCAAAAGATAGCTTCATAAAATATCTTCAAGCACAAATATTAATGACCAAAATGTATTACCAATTAACTTTTAACAGCATGAAAGCAGGTCCGATCTCACTTGTTCCTTGTTATAACGTTCATTGCAGGTTCTACATGGTCAGCTATTATGAGCGGAGTCACAGAATAGCAGTTGGAGCTCGCCATGGTTCAGTGGCCCTCTACGACATCCGGACTGGAAAATGTCAGGTAAATAAATCATTGTGACTTTCTCCCCATAGTGTGTGGAAGTTATTGAAAGGAAAGAAGGACTAGCTCTGCACCAGTTGACATGCTGAGCTGCTGGAACATTATGGATAATGTTAAGGGGATCAATAGTTTAATGAAGGACTCAAAGTACATAAAGCCCTACTGTCTTCATTCACTGTGACTGAAAGGCTGCCATAGATGAGTTAATAACAGAAACTCCAAATAAGGCGTTACTTGTGACAAACTCTTATGAAATAAATCTCTTGTATGTGAATTCTGATTTATATTTGTCTGATTTTCAGTATCAAGAAAATGTAATGGTTATTTTTTCTACAGTTTTATTTTTATCAATAAAGGGGTTATTTTTTCCCTTTATAAAATATGCCTGTATTATCTTTTCTGGCATTTAACAAAATGTATAGTTAGATAGGCATTATAATATGTAAATTCAGAATAATATGTTGCCCAGGGTAATTTTTCAGCTATAATTTTGGAATGAGGAGAGCTTGGTTGCATGGTAGCTTATAGCTGATATCTTTTCAGAAAATTGAATTATTACTGATAAGTTAAAGCCCTGGTAGAATTCCAAAAGCTTTTAGATTAAATATAAACTAATCACAGTTAACACAAGCGATTAATGTGAAATAAATTAACTAGATTAAAAATATTCATTATTAATCATGTTAAACAATAATAGAATACCAATTTAAATTTATATAAATATTTTGATGCTTTTCTACATTTTCAGGTACACTGATTTCATTACAACACAGAATACAGAGTGTATAGTGGTCATTTTATACTATTACTTTTATTACAAATATTTGTACTGTAAAATAGATAAAAGTAATAGTATTTTCAATTCACCTCATACAGATACTACAGTGCAATTTCTACGATGAAAGTGAAATGTACAACCATAGATTTTTTTTGGTTTTGTTACATAACTGCTCTCAAAAACAAAACAGTATAAAATTTAGCTCTTATAAGTCCACTCAGTCCTATTTCTTGTTTGACCAATCACTAAGACAAATAAGCTTGGTTTCATTTATGGGAGATACTGCTGCCTGACAGTGAGAACAGATGTTCGCATGATACTATTGCAGCTGGCATTGCAGGGTATTTACATGCCAGATATGCTAAACATTTGTATGCCCCTTCATTCTTTGAATTGTCAATTTCTTTATCTTTTTTACACTGCAAATATGTGTCATACAAAAATCAATAATTAAAGCTGTCGGTCTGAGTTAACACATTCACTCAAAACAAATTAACACATTTTAAATGAGCATTAATCACATGCCAGGGTGCCATGCTTATGGGAGTTTTACTGTATGCCTCTGGGGCAGAGGTACCACTCTTCCCACTGCTTTGCTCCCCTGATGCTCTCACTTCCTCTCCCTCCTCAACCCATGGAGGCATCTGTTGGCATGCTGCTCCATACTGGCAGGTTGCCTCCAGTCTACTGTGCATAGTGGGGGGTCAAGGCGCTGATATAGGGCTGTGCCCCTCTTCCCATGAATGTACCCAGTTGCTGCTGAGCTGAGGTTGGGGAACAGAGGGAGGCTGTCTGCTTCTGCTAGCTCCAGAGTAAATGCTGCCAATAGCAGCTACTGACTGAAAAAAGCATTCAGGCTCCCCCAAAACACAAACACAAAACAATCTCCCAAAATGCACACACATTCCCCCACTGCACCAAAAAATATTTAACTGAATGGTATTCTATTATTGCTTAGTAGTGCAATTAAAACTGTGATTAATCACAATAGTTTATCTCATGATTAATCATGTTGAATTATTTAATCATTTGACAGCCCTAATTTTGACCACATTTTGTTTTGTGGGTTTTATTTGTTCTTTCTAATTTTGTGTATAAGTATAATGCTGCTTGTAGTTTCCACATTGACAGCCATGGAGACTGAAATCCTCTGTTTGTTTATAGAACAGGAAAACAGAAAGACAATGGTACATTTCTTCATGCTTCCTCACCTCTTACCTGAAAAGACCACATGTAGGAGTAAGAGGGTAGTTCAGTCTCCATTCCCAGCATCTAATCCTTGACTTCTCAGCTGAAATGACTAGCAGGGCTGTCATTTCTGGTGGTATTTATTATGTGAACATCTGTCCATTGGGAATTGGTTTGAGATCACCAGATTTCTTTTGCAAATAGCCATATGATGGTAACAAACTTTACCGGCAGACAAGCTAGATATGAAAGTCTCCATTTCCTATTTCTGATCCCCTGAGACATCAACCTGCTTACATATCCTGTTTGGCTTAAATATTGAATCCGTTCAGTCAAACTTACAAAGCTTTTAGTAACATACAAATCAGAGCGACAGTTGACATTTTTAAAGTGTTTTGTTTGTAATATCACCTGAAAGCTGAAATCACTAGCTCTTATTATGTAAATCTTGTGGCCTTTATGGAAGGATAGTCTGGATTTTTATAATTGAATGTGTCCTATCACTGTGAACTGTTATCACATGAACAGCCTTGATGTATCAAAGCAGGGGAGGCTGTTTGCTCTGGATAATATTATTTCTTGCCCATAGAGGCTATTCTACCCTGCGGTCTTCAGACCATGGCTACAGCCTGACCTTCTCGCTGCAAAGGCAGAGTCAGTGCCTTCCTCTTGTCTCAGAATATGGTTTTGACCCTCTTTGCCAAACATGCTGTGAACACTGCATCAGTTTCCACTCCAGCCACTGAGAGTTCAGGTTAATAGTAGTACTTTGTGCTGAGTATCTCTGTCCAGTCAGAAACTTGTCAGGATATCTTTGCTGTAGTTTTGGTCTCCCTGGAATTTGGGAATTAAAATCCAAGATAACCCCTAAATCTGGATCTCTCTTGGCTATGGCTAGTCCGTATACTTTTTATGCTTATTTTTATGTATTTAACCATCTACTTCACTGTCACTCTGTTGTGCCTGAATATTTCCATTTAAGAAAAATGACAACATAACCAATTCTTAGCTACTATGTTTATCCTACACTTTGCATTTTAAATTGTTAACTTTAGATTCATTTATTGAAATTACTTCTGGATATACAGATGAGTATTTTTATTTCTAAAGAAACTCTCTTTCTAGGAAGTATGTCCCCACAATAGAATTTCCAAAATGTGCCATAAAATGTCTTAAATTATCTACTGGTCTAAAATAGTTAAAAAGCATTTGAGGTGTTGATAGACAGGCCAGTTAAGTGCTTACAGCTACATGTATGCTTGTGGTTGAATCTGCAGTTAAAATCTTCCCTCTGGCTTGGTTTGCCCTTGGTTTGGCAGACATGCTAAAATGTCTTATCTTGCTGATTCTCCCCCTTTTACAACCCCCCTCCTTTTAAAGTGCATTCTATATAATAACAATTGGCTATGTTAAAAGAGATTGTTTCTGGCTAATGTTTGTAAGGCATTTCTCCATAAATGCCCTATTTTTATTTTTAGTTGACATTTTATTGTATTAGATTACTGGAAATCCCGATTTGTTTCAATAAATGGTTTGAAGAATACTTTAGTTAAATGGACATTTTAATGGAATAGTTAAGACCACCTGTTTCCTTGCTATCCCTCAGACTATTTTAAAAAATCATGTGAAGAGGCAGATAATTCAGGTTGACTGGGAAGGACATCCAGGATAATTAAATATTACCATTTTCAGTTTTGATTTTCTTAAATAATACCATGGTTGTAATGTCAGAAACATTTGGGGTGTCACAAATAAGATAAATTATTAGGGGGAAGAACAAAACCCATCAGTTGTTGTTAGGCTTCATGTTCAGAATCTGATCCCTCGAGCTCCTCACCCACGACCCCTGTGGGATGATGCTCAGCATTCATGGAATCAAAATCATCCATGTCTTAGTATGGATAACTGTACTACAACTAGGAAGAGCTTTCTGTGATACAGGAGAAGAGGGCAAAAGAAATGGGACTATAGGAGGAGAGATGTTGGCTTTCAGAGAAGCAGAGGTAGTATCTATAGGCTTTGACTGGCTTTACATCTGAATCCTGTAACATTTTTAAAAGAGAAGAATATCCACCATCAGTATAGTGGAAAGGGAGGATTGGAAAATTGACAGTAATAAGTAGTCCCTTTTAATTAGGCCAGTCAGTGGGGGGGTAGAGGGAAATTGCCTAGGGGCCCCAGGCGCCGCTATTATGCTAGGTCTACACTACAAAGAAGGGTTGGAAAAAGATACGCAAATTGCGAAACACAATTTGTGTATCTTTTTCTGCTTTTCCTTTGAAGGAAGCTTTTCCAAAATTTGGCCCATCAACACGGGGCCAAATTTCGGGAAAACCTCCTCTTTCAACATCCCTTCTTCCTCATACAATGAGGATTACAGGGATGGTGAAAGAATGTGTCCGCTTTTTTGGAAATCATTCCTTAGAAGTTGCATAGCTTTTCCAGGATACCCCCTGGTATCCCAGAAAAGCTCTCCAGTCTAGACATAGCCCTGTGGTGGTGTGGCAGGGCTAAGTCAAGCTCCCTGCCTGCTCTCACTCTGTGCCATTCCCGGAAGCAGCCAGTACATCAGTAGCAACATGGGGAGAGGGGCGTGTCTCCACATTCTGCTTCCACCCTGAACACTGACTCTGCAGCTCCCATTGGCCAGGAGCTACAGGGATGGAGCCTGTAAGCAATGGATTGTAGAGAATCCCTGGCCATCCCACCTAGGAGCTGTTGCCAGAGAGGTGTGTGGGTCTTCTGGAGATGCCCAAGGTAAGTGCTGCATCCCTCAACCCTTCCTGCACCCAACCTCGTCCCCACTTAGAGATTGTACCCAAACTCTCTCCCAGACCTTGCACCTCCTCTGTCCCAGACTAGAGCCCACACCCAAACTCCCTCCCAGAGCCTGTACCCTTGCACTCTCTCTTGTATCCCAAGCCCCAGCCTAGAGCCCACACCAAAACTTCCTCCCAGATCCCAGACTCCCTCCCAGAGCCTGCACCTCGTTCCCCTGCCCTATCCTGGTGAAAATGACTGAGTGAAGGTGGGAAAGAGCAATCAAAGGAGGGAGGGGGGATGGAGTGGGTAGTAGAGGAGCCTCAAAAAAGGGGTGGGAAAAGGGCATGGCCTCAGGGCAGGGAATGGGACCAGATTCTTTGGCTTGTATGTGATTAGACAATTGGCAACTCTACCAGGTGGCATATGAAAGCCTGGATGTGCCAAAAGAGCACACCCAGCATCACAGCTGGCAGCTCATTGGGCACCAGCCAGTGCAGGCACAGTACCACCCAACTGTCAGACAGACTATGTCCACGAGGGTGTGGCTTTTATGTTCATGGGGTCCCATGACTGTTCCTCCCTGGGGCCTGGAATTGCTGTCAGCAGGCCTGCCTCTAATTTTCTATTTAGCATATTCTAGTGACCACAAGGGTATTTTGATCCTCAGATAGAATTTAAAATGGTGTCTGACTTTCAAACGAGGATGATCAGAATAGTCTTTCCAGAGATGAAAATAGGGGAGCAGTCTGATGACAATCTTATATTAGTTCAATTTAAAGATTTATCTGATACATATTTCAAGAATCCAGCAGACAAAATAAGTTTAAGAACGAATTGTAAAACTGCAGATACAGTTTTGAGTGCAGAAAGCATAAAAGTACTTCTAGAGCCAGGTGACTTGTCTGGTTACTTTAATAGTTGCCGGGAGAACTGACTACTTCAATGGAGAGTAACATTTTAGCTACTGTTCCAGTAATCTTTACAACGCTAGATCATACTGCAGATGTTACTTATGACATTCCATGAAGAGTCATCAGAAATTTGGCATTAAAATGCCTTTAACAATAGCCAGCTGTCATTGTGTTGAAAAAATTAACAACGATGTACCACTCAATGGTGAAAACCTTCATAGCTACATTTTCTCTAAAACCAGAGTCTGCAAGGAAGAGATATTTGCCTTTGCTGTCTGTGTCAATGTTATTGAAAATGTAAGGCCTTTTCAACGCAGGAAAGTTTTACCAGTTACAGCAGTACATGTGTGTCAGTATAACACCCCCTCCAATATGGTCACTGTTCTTCTGGTATTAAAGTATCTGTTTTTTCAGTTCAGCTTAAGCCCCTTCCCAAGCAACATAGACTAATCTGAAAAGGCATTCTTTTACAGCCGATTTTAAAAGTATATATGGGAGTAGACTATAGCAGATAGCTAGATTTATTTAAATTCACACCTTAGATTATATTTTTTTAAAAAACCTGTATTATATGGAAAAGGACATAGTCAACTTCCTTTCTGTCAATTTAGATGCTGGGTAAAACCCTGGCCCAACTGAAGTCAGTGAATATTGTGCTATTGACTTATCCATTTGCGATTTCATCTCCATTTTATTCTATAGAAGCCCAGGTAGAATAACCAGATAGTTGTATCTACTTTTGATATATAAATATAGAAAGCAAAAGAAAGAGGCAATTAGCTAGAGCAACTTCAGCAGGCTTCAGAGTAGGCTATTAAAGGACAGTTGCTATATCATAGGCAAAGCATCCAGAAACCAGTGTTGATACAATATAGAAAGGTCATGTTTGTGAAATTACAGAGCAGAGATGTATTTCAAAAGAGACACTTCCCCTTTGCATGCAATGTAGTTGTAGCCATGTTGCCACCTGAATATTAGAAAGACAAGATGGCCAAGGAAATATCTTTTATTGGACTGACTTCTGTTGATGAGAGAGACAAGAGAGAGGTCTTGTGTGGGTTGAAAGCTTGTTGGGTTGGAGTTGGGTCAATAAAAGGTATTACCTCATCCAACTTTTCTTTTGTTAAATTACACAAAGAGCTGAAGTTGCAGCTAGTGATAATACTTTAGCAGAACTCACACCTCTCTTTGGCTATCTGGGTACAAATGACAGTTTTTCAAACTTCGGTGCTTAAAATTTGGCTCTTAAATCCATATCTAGACATTTAAATAAGTAACATAGTTTCCCCATTAAATTTAGTAGGAGCTTTGGGAGCTCAGTATTTCTGTTAATTAGGCCTTGTAACCAAGACATTGAGTTTGAAAATGTTAGTGTTGTTTATACAGCTTCCTGGATTGCCATATGTGAAACTGCACAGAAAGGATGCTATGTTCTTCCTGCAAATGTTAGTTCATTTGATTATATGTGTCCGAATACAGGCTCTTTCTACAGTTCTGAGTTTCAAAAAAGAGCTTTAGATTATTCAGTTTAACAAACAGTGTCTTTTCTCTTCATTATTTATTAACTTAGCACGTAGAGTAGCTTGGTAGCTGCTGTTCTTAAGGAAAACACAAACAAATGATGTGGTGCTCCATCTGTTCTTAAGGTTCCCATGGAAAATCTCAACCTCCTGTTGGTGGGAGATGGATTAGCAGACTGCCTGGTTTAGCATACATATGACCAACAGAATTCACATGTATAGGAAAGAAGAAATGTTAATGTTTTTCAAAATTGTTTTTAGAAAAAAAGCCCTCCATTACAGTCCAAAATGAATTTATAAACAGAGCATGTTTATGTGTTGACTCAAACACAAGTATGTGTTTTTGTACTATAATATGATCATTCAGAGTATGGGTCTTCTGGTTGGTTAATCCAATTGTATGCTATGTTTTCTAGCAGGCCACAATACATTTCAACTAATAACACTGGGCCAGATTTTCAAAAAATCGCAGTTAGGCTCCCAACTCCCATTGAAAGTCAGTGGTAGTTAGGCACCTAACTGCCATCTGTACCTTTGAAAATCTCTTCAGTTTTGTATAAATGCATATGTTGGTTAATATTCAGAATAGCATATCTGGTCCAAGGAATAAGATACAAATGTGAACACCAGATCCATAATATTAATATTTATGTAACATAGCACATGCTATAAAACTTCAAAGGGCAGTTTTATGATTGCTATGAATGCCTATACAATTATGTGAAAATATTCTTATTACCCTGAAGCCATTGAAAAATTCACATTTTTGCTAGTTTTGCAAACATCAATCTATTCCCTATCAGATTTCCATCTTTTTTACAGAATAAATTCCCTGACTGAATACAAATCTAAATCTGGCTATGGTCAGCATTGTAGGTCCAAACTCAAAGAATATTTTGGGGAGAAAACTGCCATTTTGTGACCAACTGATTAAAACAAAATACAGTTAAATTATGATTGCTGCTGGGAGCTGTTTGCACAATAGATATTTAATGTACATCTACAACTACTAAATGGAGACCTCATCCTCTTCTATGGAGATGTTGGCAGAAGGAGGCCAGAAAGCTCCATGAGGCTCATGACATCACCTGTTGCTGTCAGGGCCACCAACGGGAGGTGGGGTGACAAAGGAGGGAGCTGACCTGGGGATTTTAAAAGGGCCAGGGCTCCTGGCTGCTGATGCTACATTTAAAGCCCTAAGCCCTTTTAATAGTTTCAGGAGCCCCCAGTGACATTGAAGGGCTGGCTGGGGAATGCTATCTGCCATATCCAACCCTTCTGCCCCATCTGGCTCTGCCCCTTCTGGGGGCCCAGAGCTGGCTCCACCCAGGGCCCAGTGAAGATTCTTATCAGTCCTGCTAGTGTGGGAAAGGGGAGCTGTAGAGAGGATAAAAGGAAAGGTTTCCTAATCCCACAGAAGCAGTGAAGAGAGTAATTCATGATCTGTTGAGGCAGTAGTCAACTTGTATATACCCCTTCATTTGGCTTTTTCACTGGCTTCTGTCGCCTTGACAGTCTGGCTGCTGTAGGAGCCATACCATCCTCCTCTTATGTAGGAGTTGCTGTGGAGAGGACTCTGCGTGAGTTATTATTGCTTCTCATTCCAAGATTTCTCTAGAGTAGATACCAATCTCTTGATTCACCCATTCCTGCCAGCTCCTGAAGTCTTGTGGAGGAAGACTTACCATGGAGTGCCCTTACCCATGCAATGGTGTCCATGGGGAGATCTAGAAGGGGTACTGTTGCAGAGGCTACTCCTCCCTTTCCCAATTGTCAGAGGGAATTTCATTCACATTAGATTCACTGTCCCTATGTTAGCAGCGGGAGCAAGTCAGTCTGAGTGATTTTATTAGGCATTATAATTGACAAATATGGAAAACTGCCTTTAATGATGCCGTAATAAGGGGGGGTTCCAAAGAATACCGTTCCAACTTTCAGATTTTGTTATACCAGAGCTCCAAGTACAAGTTTAATCAATTGGTGTATTTACTGTTGGTTTCCTGTAGTTAATTAAAAGAACCTTAGAGTGGAGACATTAGCTTTACAGTGCCTCTCTTTCTCTCTCAGCAGCTGCTTGCTAGGATGTGGTATGTCAGAGCAGAATTGATTTAGGAATTCTGGATCTTTATAAGAGAAAAATATCAGAAATCCTCATAAAAATATGCATGCATTTTCGTTTTTTATTTTCGTGGTGTTAGCAATGAATGAGACGTAAAGAAAATGGTAGCACTTTATTCTGCACTTTAAAATATGTATAACTGATTAAAATAAGTCTGTAAATACTGTTATCCTTCATATGCAGTTATACTAGAGCAAGCATCTTTCTGAAGCCCTGTGTGTAATAACATATGCATAGTGTGGCGTTTTAATTTAGTTGAATGTATTTAAGATTTAGCACAAAAGAGTGTGGTATTTTTTTCATGAACTTTCTAATATAGTTAATGATCATGCTCAGCAGCAAAACAAGGTTCTGTCATTTGTATATATTCTGCTAGATGCAGTTATTAGATTTCTATGAAAAACGGTGTTGTTAATGGTCAGGATTTTATTGTCAGGTTGAAGGAAACAGGGAGGCATTTTAATTTTGAATTACCATAAACAATTATTGTGTAGGTAGTCATTTTTCCTTCCAGCATATTTTAATTCAGCTTATGAGAAAGATGGTTCTACACAGAATGAGAAATGATTAATACAGTGATGAATGTGGAGAATCACCTTTTCCTTAAGAAATAATAAATCAACATTTATTTTGTGTTGCATTTATTTTGTGTTGGGCTTTTTACTTAAAATTTTGCAATGTCAGTGTCATACATTTAATAAAGTGTAATTTATTTAAAATCTCTGTAAATATTTTCCCATAATATCAATAATCTGCATTACAATATGCTTTTTCTTTCAAATATTTATTTTGTATCATATAAACCTATTAATTTGTTTCCTATGAATTAATTTTGAAAATATTCAAGTTATTGCATTTAAAATATAAATTTGGGATCTACAATTTAATAAAACTTAATGCATTTCACCCATATATTTAGAATTTAGAACTGTTATTCATTTCAAGTGTCTATCTAAAAAGCACTTATTCCTTTTAGACTGCAGTCAACATCCCTTATTGTATTACATAAGTATTCTGAATACATGCCACTTTCTTCTAGTAATTGTTTATAATTCAGTATATAGAGGATCTGTTTAATCATGTTTCTCTTTAGCTACATAGATTTTAAACATATTTTACAGAAAAAGTATAGGTTTTTTTACTGTTATTTTACTGTCTTTTGCTTAATGTTAGCTGTATATGTATGTTGAATTACTTTCTTTTTAAGGTGCTTTCCTGCAGTGGTAATAGTGTATTGTGGGAAGTGGAACAGGGTAGTGTCCTTCCCATGGCTGTATTGATTTGCCCTTCAGCTGTTTGCAGTGCATAGAGAACCTAAGGCCTTGTTGTTGATTATCTACACAATGTCTCTGTGAACATTATTGACCCACTGCTGCTTACTGCCTGTGGCTCTTGATTTTTCACACCGTCTCCATGACACTCATAATAAAACATACTATCTTATTGCTACTCAGCTCTGGAAACCAACTGATCTAGCCTTAGAACAACTGCTACATTTCTGGAGAACATTTATTGTATGTGGAGTAAAATGTTGTAGCAATTTTAAGATTGTGTCTTGTGCTTTGTTTTAGCAGATCCTATATACCAAGGTTCAACACCGCACTATAAAATTTTATTTTGTTTAAAGGAAAGAGGATCTTACAAGTCTTATATTGTATTTTTGAAAATGAGAATGAAATTGTACATGTGGTTGTAGCAGAACTTCTTTTGAAACATTTTCCTAATGAAGGGCACTTCAAAAGAGTAAAAGATAAATAGACCTGGTGAAGATGTTAATCTGAGATAATTTTCAGAATCTTAGAAACTTGAGTGATGGATACTAAAATAACTATGATAGATAGAAATCTCATTAGGTACACTTTGCCTTTCTCTTAATTAGCTGTCAGCTTTTTAAAAAAAATTATCCATATATTCTTCATAACATGATTTTGTAATAATTTATTATAATCCACCAGTGTATTAACACTATTATAAGATATACTTTGGGCCATTTCTGTAGGATACAATAGTATATTTTTTTCCATAAAAGTGATTATTTATTATTTACCTGTAATTAATTCTGTTATGTTTGAAATTTGTGTGGTGTTTAAGGCTACATATTCTGAACCTAGTTCTGTTTAAGCTGGAGTAAATTAACAGTACTATATTCTTTAAAAATAGATACCTTTTGAAAAACATTTTGAAAAATGATTGCATTTATTCAAGTTTTGGTGTTGTCTTAACTTAAAACTTTTTGCTTTGGTAGGAAAATAGTTTTGTGAGTCAGAAAAAAATGAAAAATTTATTTTAAAAGAAATATTATGCTGAAGCAATCATTAGTACGTTTTAAAAGATGGTTTCTCTCTCAGTTAATAAGGATGTGCCCAGTTTCACCAGATGATGAGCAAGCTTTCTGTGAAGTACAGAGCACTATGTCCCAGGAAGGACCATAGGGTACATCTACACTATGCACTTATTTTGAAATAAGCTATTCGGAATTATAAGTCCCAAAATAACTATTTTGAAATTGACGTTATTTCTCATGAAATGAGGGTTACTGATTTTGGAATAAGAAGCCTGTTATTTCGAAATAACAGGCTTGCATGTAGATGCAGTGTAGATGTGCCCATAGTGTCTTGTAAGATTAAGTTCTCCTTCGAGAGCTACCCCTGTGGGTGCTCCACTCAGGTCAAGAGGTGTCTCAGCACCTTTGATTGGAGATTTTCTCAGCAATAATCCTCTTCCCACTAGACTGTGTGTGTGCTCTATCTGGATGAGCTGTCAGTGTATAAATAGTGTATGCAAAATCAGGACTCCTCAGGTCCTTCTCTACTGTTCCTGGCCAGACAGAGAACAGCAGTCATGCTGCCCACCTCAGCAACACTGTTTCTTAGAAAAACTTAAAAAACAACAATGGTCCTGTAGTACCTTACAGACTAACAAAAATATATAAATAGTGTCATGAGCTTCCAGGACCTCTTTTAAGAGACTGGCGGACAACTTCAATATTACTTTAGAAGTCTCAGAATAACCAACATGAGCTCACAGACATATCACAAGCCACTTCCTCCTCTAAAATAGCGTTCTCCATTAATGCAGCCATCCTGCACCTGCACAATTGATATGGGAGACATCTGCCTCTATCACACCCATGAGCAAGTAGTTAGACCAGAAATACTTTGCTCCCTCTAAGGACACTGAATTCCTCTTTACACACCATGCTCACAACTTGCTAATAGTGGAAGCAGTTAACCAGAATAACAAGCAACAGCAACAATTCAAGACCACCCTACCTGACAGAGATGAGAAAAGGGTGGAAGCATTGGGGCATAAAGTATACTTCTCCTTCACCTTGCAGTTCAGGGTGGCCTATTATATGGGGCTATTAGTGAAATGCAACCAAAATACAAACTTTCATTGAGGATATCTCAAGACAAGAAACTGCAATTTCAGGCACTGGTCTCTGAAGAATAACTAATATCTCACATAGCACTCCAAGCCACACTAGATGTCGCCAACACTGCCTCCAGGTCCACAGCTATAGCTGTAGTCATGCATCATGCACTGTGGCGCTCATCTTCCTCATTCTGAAGGGAAATCCAGACCACAATAGAGGATCTTCCATTTTATGGTCTCAAACTCTTCACAGCCAACACCAATGAGGTCCTCCACTCCATGAAGAACTCTAGGGCAACCCTGAGATCCTTGGGCATAAAAACACCTATGGCAAAGAAGAAATACAGGTATCAGCCATACCCCCACTTTCACAGCAAGCACAACGCCAGCAGTACAATACTCACTACCAACAGCACAAGAGACCCATATCTCAAAGACAACATGCTCCAGAGTGACCCAAACTCTAGACTCCAATAAGCAAATTCAAGGCACTGGTCGAGAGCATTGAAAACAATCTACCCTCCCCAGTGCTTATGGTGACCAATCCATCCTTTACCTTCTGTTTATGACCATTCCTCCACAACTAGGAAGCTATCACTTCAGACTGTTGGGTCCTAGAGGTCACTCAGTCAGGGTATGATCATGATCATTCAATCCCATTCACATCCCCACCCCCAACAACACCTCCTCCCATCCCTCTTCAGTGACCCCTCACACATACTATTGCTCCAGTCAAAGGCACAATTACTTATCCACCTTGGAGCCATAGAACTAGTAGTAGCTACTCACCACAGGGGGAAAGGATTTATTCCTGTTACTCTTTACAGAAAGGAAAAATGGAGGATGGTGACCCATTCTAGATTTCCGGGGTCTGAACAAATATATATATATATATATATATAAAAACAAAAATTCAGGATGGTCACTCCACAATAATTCCAGCACTGGTGCATGGAGATTGATTTTAAGCTCTCAATGTCCAAGATGCATATTTGCACTTTACTATCCAACTGGCACACAGTCGCTCAGATTTATGCTTGAGAATGACCATTATCTATACACTGTCCTTCCCATTGGTCTCTCCACAGCGCCACAGTGTTTTCAAAGCTAATGGCAGTGGTGACAGCATATTTAAAGAAGCAGGATCTGATAATTTTCCCATGCCTGGACTATTGTCTGCTGAAGTCTCCAACCCATTCTCACACCCTCCGTGCAACATCAACGACAGTGCAGTGCTTCCAAAACTTGGGCCTACAAAATAAACTGAGACAAGTCAACATTAACACCTACTCAGCAAATCCAATTCATAGGCACCTTTCATGGCTCCACCACTGGTTGAGCCTCACTGTCACCAGAGTCAGAGTATTCTGCAATCTCATATACACCATTCACATCAACCTGCAGGTCATGGCTCGCAACTGCCTCTAGCTACTGGGACACATGGCAACCTCCACCTTTGTCATGTCCAATGCCCGCCTGCACATGAGATGCCTTCAAAGCTAGCTAGCTTCATTATACAAACCGAAATGGCACAAATGCCTCAAGTACTTCGTAATGCCCACTACACTCAAGGACTCACATTGTGGTGGATGTCCCCGCTACACATATGTGAAGCGGTTTCTTTCCAACAAGACCCTTCAACAATTGCCATCACAATGGATGCATCCCTCACAGGATGGGGAGCATACATAGGACAAACCCCAACACAAGGACTATGGTCCATTTCTGAAGTTATCCTCCATATCTGTCTCCTTGAGCTCAGAGCTGTGCCTGCCTACACTTTGTCATCAAAGGCTACACTATAAGGATCATGTTACAGACAGTGTAGCATACATGTTCTAAGTGAACAGACAGGGTGGAGCTCATTCCCACTCCCTCTGCACGGAGGCCATCAAACTCTGGAATTGGTGTCTCAAATACATCACCATATCTCCTACACACCTACCTGGTATCCAAAACATCACCCGGACAATCTCAATCAGTGCTTTCCCATATAACACAAGTGGGAGTTGGATAATACTGTCCTACACACCATTTCCCAATGCTGGGAATTTCTCCAGCCCAACCTATTCACAACAGCCCAGAACAAAAAATGCCCAGAATTCTGTTCCAGTGCAGGCCTAGGATCACACTCCAGAGGGGTTCTGCCTTGTTCCCATGGACTGGCATGTGAGGATTGAGGATTTGCAAATTGAAAACAAACACACACACACACACACACACACACTCTCTCTCTCTCTCTCTCTCTCTCTCTCTCTCTCTCTCTCTCTAGAGTAGCCTAAAAGTTTACTTAATCTATGCCATTTTACCAGCAGTTCCCAGGATTCATTCCAGCAGCATAGGGATGTCCTGGCCATGGCCCAATGCCAGAAGCCTTAGAAAGTGGAGGTGTAGGAGTTGTTGTCATAGGTGAGGGTGGCCAAATGTACTGATCCTCCAAGCTGTATGTGACTGTCTTCAGAAGTTCAAGAGCTGGGGCATGCCTGCCAGGGCTTGAGGCTTCAGCTGTGCTGGGCTGAAGCACCAGTAGGTAACTCTTGCTCTACAGGACTGAAGTCTCAAGACCCACCTCCCTGCTGAGCAGAAGCGAGAGGTAATGTATTGGAGACACATGGTGTCACATGCCGCACTCTTCCTCCTCCTAATTTTTCCCAGATTTTGCTGGCCCACTCAATCAGACGGTACTGCCAGGCCCCCTCCTTCCATGGCACCTAGTGGAGTTGGCAAGCAGGGAGCTGCTGGGTAGAAATATTTGTGAACAGTTGAGAGAGCTGCTGCTTTTCCCCAAGGAGGTGAAGCAGTGGCTCCTCTCTGCAGCTCCCAACTGTCTCCTGCTGCCTTATCTCAGGGAGCTATCACCTGGGAGCTAAAGGGAGGGGCCAATGAAAAGGGGAGGGACTGCGGGGAGGGGCCAACGAGGGGGTTGTAACTCAAGCTATTAGGAGGGGAAATCTTTAAATTGTGCCCCTTCCCCACTGTTAGCAGGCTCTAGCCATCTCTGGCAGAAGCCCCTCGCCCCATCATTCCATCACAGGGCAGAAATTCTGAGGTCCCCAACCCCTCTCCCAATCTGGTAGGTGGAGAATGGCGGGCTCTGGGAACCGCATTTTACTGTAAAGGAGCTATATGTGGCTCATGAGCCACAGTTTTGCCACCCCCATCATAGCTTTAAGCCATCAGAGGAATCCTGGGACAAAATTCTCTGGTGTTAGAGCTGCATTTTTAATTAGCCACAATATACTTGAGGATTTAGATAGAAAAGTAGGGCAGAGCAAATGTGATATCCATGTTAACTTTGAAATGCTTCTTTTTAGTCATATGTGTTACTTCTACATAAATCATCAAGGAAAGATCTTAAATTAGATTAACACATTTTTTTGTTTAATTTTGTTCTTAATAAAAATCCATGAAAACAGCAGTTAAATAGAGTTTTTCATTACTTTTTATGATTTTAGTAAGATATTAACAACTCTTCTAGAATTGTGTAGTGATTTACAATGGCTTTCTAGTTTATTTACTTAGCAAATGCGTAATACAGTCTGTTAATTGCTTTTATGATCTGAGCAAATAACTCACAATAACACATTTTTTATTTTAACAATTTCCCCAAATACACTCATAAATTGAAATTATTTTTCTCATGTCTTTTGCATCTATTGATGGTAATTATTTAAGATTTGGAATTCAGATATTGGTACAGGTTGGGCTTCCCCTGGTCTGGCACCCTCAGGACCTGACTGGTCCTGGATCAGGGATTTTGCTTGAGCAGGGGAGGTCATTTCTGCCTCCCCCCAACACCAGCCCCCTCCAGTCCCCTGGCCAGCTCCCCCCATTCACTGGCCCCCATTGCCCTGTCAGCTCCCATTGCAGTGCCCAGAAGTCCCGCTGCCTCAGCACACACCGGGCTCCTGCTGCAGCGCCCCCACCATTGGACTCCCACTGCCCTATTGGGCAGCCCCATTATTGCAAGGGGCTCCCACTGCTCTGTCAGGAAGCCCCACTGCTGCACGTCTGTCTCCCGCTGCCCTGCCAGCCTGTAGGGCTCCCATGCACTAGCTTTCCACTGGGACTCTCTGGTCCTGGAATCTCCATGGAGCGTTTCAACCTGTAGTATTTGCGGAACATTCCCTTTTCTCAAATACTTTTTCCAGTGAAAGTAAATCGAAAAGGGACAAAAATGTGGCTGAAATTAATTCATTTAAACATTTCAATGTAATATTTTGCATTATTTTCCCAGTTCTGTTCATTGTTCTACTTGCATTTTCCTTTCTGAGTTGACCTTTAGGTTACAGCTGTGCTCAAGTGTGATTTCCCTGCCTGCATACTGATACTCGCTCTAGCTCCCATTGAGAGAGTATAGCTATAAATAGCAGCACAGACATGGTAACAGAACCAGTGGCAGCAGACACACAGCTTAGTGAGTACACACTTGCCTGAAACCGTGTGTACCTATTTGGCATGCTCAGGCTTTGCCTCCCTACCTGTGCTGCCGAGCCACAATGCTACATTCTCCAGTAAACAGGAAGGGGGGTTGGAGACAGAGCATCTTTCTCAACCCCCTTCCCTTCTCCTATTTATTTAGAGTTTTCATATCCCCTACTCATAACTCCTGTCATCTGAAGAAGTGGGCTGTGCCCACGAAAGCTCATGATACCGTCTACATGTTTTGTTAGTCTATAAAGTGCTACCAGACCATTTGTTGTCTAGTTCATACTGTAGAAGTAGCCTTCGTAGATGTGAGGCTTTGAACTCTTGGAATTCAGTAGGTATGTTTACAATATATCATAAAATATGTAGTTCTTTGTCCTTCCAGTTGTTCAGTAAAGAAAAGCTGGGGTTTGATGGTATGAACTTGGTATTCCACTTAAACCAGAATTTCAGTGGTTTGCCTGCTTGCTTGTTTTAACTCTGAAACCTCTTAAGTGTATACAGGGCTTCCTCTAACTGAGTTATCAGGTATTGCAAAGGTTAAGCCTTATCATCTGCACAAAAAAGGTTGAGGTTTCATCAAAAACTTCCATCCTCACAACCTGTCGACCACAATTTGATGATTATTATTGATTATTTCACAGCCTTTCACTCACTCTCTGCCACTGCGGGCCAGTCTTGATATACAGATAGAGCTGCAGTCCAGCTAAAATAAAACTCCATCTTGATAATGGACTGAGATGAGATACTGTTATTTGATAAAGATAATTGATGTTTCATAGAGAATTGTAAAGCTGTTCTGAGTGTACCACATCTGTGACTGTGTTTCATCGGCAAATATGGTAGCTATTTACAAAACAGAACAAAGGAACTATAGTCAAACGTTCCGTTATAGCCTTCATAGAGTTTAGAGGTCTTTATTTTAGAGCTCTTTTTAAAAACATTTGTCCATTTCTAAACCATAACTGAAAATTAAATAAAGCAGCACAGTGTTGGTACCTTTGAGGGCCAAGAGTAGTTTATTAAAATCATGGGTGCTATTAATAAGGTAACTTGCATATTACATACTTAAATTCTGTATTGGGGTTATCATGGCTCCTGTAAGCCTCGTTTCTTAAGGTCAAAGCCAAATTCCATATTGACTTTCATTTTTTTAACATTTTATATATGCTGTGATTTAGTCTAAAAGCTCCATTTGAATTACCAATCAGAAAATATTATGAAACCTGGCAAATGAAAGTCAGACATTAAATGTGTCTAGATTTCTCAGATTTCTCTATCAGTTTTTACCCCATTTCTCTCAAATACAGTGCATGTTGACTGTAACCGATTACATGCATTTGTTGACTGTATGTCTTTCAGCAGCTAGATTTAAGTTGATTAAGGTATCATTCATCTTCGGTGGTGTTCATCCAATTTCTTTTAGTCTTGTTATCACCTTTGTAACTCCCTAATTAAGCAATAAGACTTGACAGGGAGTAGGGTTATCATGAGATAATGACACCCCAAGTGTGTTATGAGACAGAAGGTTCAGCTGAGTGCCTTTAATCCTCTAGGGGGGTGATTATCTAATGATAAACATACCACATCACAGCTTGTTGGTATTATTGTTGTGTGTTCATGCTGCTTATAGTTGTGGTTGAATTGCAATTTCCATTCCAAATATAATTTTTCATTGGTTTTATAAAATGACAGTTTGATATGTTCTGGACTGAGCAAAGTTTCACCCTGGTAGAACTTTTATGTATTAATTTCTTAATTCATTTTGTTATTAAAAGATATAAATAAGCAAAAAAAGTGGTATGTTATGACAAGTAGAGGTTGTTTCAGCAAGTCAGATGCAACTAAACAAAAAGGGGATTTTAAACTCACAAAGAACATGGAAACTAAAATTAGCAACTGTGTTTCTTGCCACAAAGATGTCTTCAATCAGTAATCTGCAATAGAAAATGTAACTTTTCTTACCTTTATATTAGGCACATTTTATTTAAAAAAGAAAATCCTAAATGTTTTCATATTAAAAACAGTGTTGCTCCTCTTTGTTAACTTGATCTTATGTTTTTTCCAAAAGAAATTTAGAAGTTAATCTTTTTTGAGATTTTTCTGTGTTATGGGAGCATAGAACTATTTCAAGCAAATATCCTACAACATATGTGATCTTTATTGCATTCAGATTATGAAATACTATTTAAAGGACTAAAATTTGAAAGTTAATATATTTATTGTTCATTAGGCTCTTTCTTATGTGTTTAAGGCACACACTAAGGGCATTACAAACACATATCTATTACATAGCCTGGGACTGCTTTAAAACATACCCAGATTTTGTTAAATTATCATATTTTGAAAATGGACAATGCATAAATTGAAGAGAATTCATTCAATTAAATAATGTATAATGGTATATGAATGATTTTTTTTTTAAAGGAAGCTGAATTCTCCCAGAACTATGTTCAGAGTTGGGATTATGATACAACCCAAGTCAGTCGTGCTTAGGCTGAGGCTTTTTCCCCGCTCTGTTGTTCAAGTAAATTACAGATTTTGACTTTGTGTTAGTTTAACTTTATATTCTCTTATTTTTTTTAGTTTTGCATTCTCTGTAGATACATACAATAGGTTTGACACATGTTTACCATATCAGACTCTGAGTTCTCTGATTAAATTGCCAGATAGAAAACATCTGGCATTTGATGAGTATAATACAGGTTGTCCCTTCGTGGTCTGGCACCTTTGGGACCTGGCTGGTCCCAAACAAGGGAATTTGCCAGACCAGGGGAGGTCCCCTTTCACTGGCCTCCCAGGAACCTGCTGACTCTGCTTCTGGCCCCAGCCAGCCCCCATTGCCTTTAGCCAGCTGTGCTGCCAACTCTGGCTGGTCCCTCATCCCTGGGACTCCCAGATATGCCATCTGAGCCCCCAGCGCAGGTCTCCTAGCCACGCTGCGGGGCTCCCTGTGCTACCTAAGCCCCTGCCACACTCCTGGCTGCGCCACCGAAGCTGCCCATGCTGCCTGTGCCCCTGCTACAGGGCTCCTAGCTGTGCTGCGGGGCTCTCTGCACCACCTGAGCCCCTGCCACAGGACTCCCTAAGCTGGCCAAGCCCCCTGCCACAGGGCTACTCATGCCTTCAGAACTCCCTCCTGCAGGACTCTCGGCTGCATTGCAGGATTCTTGTGCTGCCTGAGCCCCTACCGCTGCTCCCTATAGTGATGTGCTACCAGTAGAACCCTAAGTTCTCCCTAAGTAGCACATTGCTACAGGGGGCAGCTGTGTACAAGCCACAGGAGCTTCCCATGTGGCCTGAGTCCCCTCTGCTGCGGGATTCCCTGCACTGCCTGAGCCCCTCCCACAGGACTCCTGGCAGCACCACTGGAGCTCCTTGCCTTGGCAGACCCCCTGCCACGGAGCTTCTTATGCTGCCAGAGCCCACTGCTGCAGGGCTCCCAGGCACATCACGATTCCCCACGCCACCTGAGCCCTCCGGCGCTGTGTTTCCCACTCTGCCTGAGCCCCCTGCCCACAAGTGGCCTCCCTGCCCCTGGGTTCTCTTGTCCAGAAACATCCGTGGTCTTGCCGGACCATGGTTGTTGCCAGACGAGAGAGTCCCAGTTTAGGGAGGTATAACCTGTACCAATATTTGGTCACTAGAAACCACTCTGAGATCACCAAAAGCAGTCACCAACCACTGAATTGTCCTATCCCTGAATGGGTATCAGGATTGTATAGGCAGCTGCTGAGGAGCTGGATTTTACAGATTGACTGATCGTAAGAGCCTCACTGAAAAAGAAGATTAGAATCACCAGATCTCTTATAATTTTGTCCATAATAACTTGAGTGCCAAAAGGTGGTAGGCATGGGTAGAGACCCTCTTTTATGTTCTTGTGCCTTTTTGTAGGAATTCTGGCTTATGTCTTCCCATGAACTCACTTCAAAAAGAGTAAATTTCCTTGTCCGGGTGCGTCTACACCTCACCCTTACCTTGAAATAAGCTACATAATTTGTGCTATGCAAATTGCGTAGCTTATTTCAATCTTATTTCAAAATAAGGTGCTATTCTGAAATGTCCCTTAACTCTCGTGCAATGAGGTTTACAGGGATGTTGGAATAGTGAGCCCGTTATATTTCAATATAACAAGCTTGCTCTTAAGATGCAGAATAGCTATTTTGGGATACCGGAGGTATCCTGAAATAGCTCCGCTGTAGACATAGCCTTAGTGTTTCACTAGTATTCTTGCAGCTCTCCTTCACAGTTGTGAGTCTGGAAGTGAGGTAGAGTAGACCATGACTTGGTCCCACTTAACTCTTTTTACTCTCATTGCAGCAATACTTACTTGAACTGCTTTCTGAAGCTGCTGTCAGCTTCTTTATAAGCCTCATTTTGACCTCTCCCTCCCCCTCTCGTTTACGTCTTATCCTGGAAAAAACACTCTTTACCCTGAAGGAACATTTAAAGTTAATTGGAGACTTTTTTTTAAAGACTGATGTTTTTCCAAAATAAATTCTCAAAACTTCTGCTTTGTTTTGTACATTCTTTCTCAATCATTCTTCATACGCTGGCAGGGTTGAGTAGGAAAACTTTGACTTATTAGATGTAAAAACTTTGAAGCTGTGGGAGCTACATGAAGTGATCTATGATAATAAACCCTAAGATAGGTCTTCAGGAATTCTAAGCACCATTAAAGTATCTATAGAATTTTGGGTAGAAAATATGTTCTATGCGGTATGAAATTAAGGCAATGATATTTGATTACATGCTGAGAAACTACGCACTTAGATAATTTTACACATAAAACATATGACCACACGTTGTTGCATAATATTGTATAATATTTCTCAACAGAACAGACTATAAAGTATGTTGGATCATACCAAGAGTGAAGGGAGCATTGATTAATTTTTGCCAGAAAATGTCACAGTAAAGGTCCTGCATTGCAAATATACCAGCGTAAGAGAGATTATTAGGTTTTCCTGGACAAGTATTTGAAGATGGCAAAAAAGTCTTTTGCAAAATATGCAGTATTGTTCTGGATCATCAAAGGAATTTGGCAGTTGTAAACTACCTCACCAAATCATAGAAGCATTTAAAGAGAGAGGCTACATTATGGATAGAATTGCAAAAAATGCAGTGTGCTCTTTCAGTATGTTTCAACACAGTCAACGGTAGCACAAAGTTTGTTTGGATGTTGTCCATGTCTGATTCTTAACTTGTGCCCCTGCTAACATACTGCTATCTAAAATGAATAGTCAGTTTTTAAACATTTCAGTTTAAAATGGTGGCATAATTTCAAGAGGTTACCAGTTTCTAGAGGCATATCTCAGAGATGTCTACAACACTGAGAAATAAGCATAAGGACAAACTGAAGGATAAATACATGCTAGTTATATTTGATTAAATGGCTGATGATGAGGGCTGCTGTGCGTTTAACATTTTACTCGTATTACTAGTGAAAGGTAGTACTGGGAAGGCATCTCCCTATCTTGCTGACACACAAATCACAGCACCATATCTCAGTTAATACCATGTACATGGAAAAAGTTAACAAAACTGTACTATCTGGCTTGTTTTCCAATGGCATTCACATAACGTGCTATGCTCACAGAATCAATCTGGTGGGGAAAAGTTTTCATAAGCTATTCAACGATGTCAGTGTACTGGTAAAAGCTTTCCCATACATTTTGTATATGGAAGGGGGCAGGCTAAAGGTTCCCAGTGCAACAGCGGTACCCGAGCCAGTAGTAACAAGATGAAACCGCACTTTCAATATGGCTGCTTTGCTGAATAAGAAATGCAGGGGGTGACAATTTGGCACTGTGTTTATTCTAGTAACTTGAAAAAGTGCTGTCAGATAGAAACCCAGTCTTTAATGGTAAAGATCACATTGCATTTTATCAATGAATTGCTCGAGCAAGTCATTAACATAATGGCCACATTTGAAAGCCAAAGACCATGCACTCTCGTTGTGAGAAAATAGAAGAACTGCTGTTTTTCCTTTACAAACATACTCAGTTTTTGGTGGAAACCACTCAAAGGTTTTGCAGATCTGAAGATGTCAACAAGTAGCAAGATGATCAAAGTAGCAAGTTTGGTGCATCTGTCCCATTCAGCTGTTAAGTCAGCTGAAAAGCTGAAGAAGTACATCAGTGACATTGAGCATGGGCAGCCCAAAGTTAAGTTCCTGAAATGTGTAAGAATTTTAAACCCCAGAAGAGTTCTTGTAATGTCTCATGTCAGGGAGGATTATGCTTCAATTCCTGGCTTCAGTGACATTTCAGCAGTTTGCTTTGTATACTGGGAAAGTGACATGTGACGTGATCAAGAGCGCTTCTGAAGTCAGGGGTTATTGACATTGACATGTTTTGATAATCAGGAGCCAACCATCTTCCGAATTTGAAAACGTTAGCTTTCAGAGAAATAAATGCTGCAACAAATACAGCTGATGCTGAGCACAGCAACTCACTGTATAATTGTCCTCTTTTGCTTGGAGGCATTCTTTTTCTGAAGACCAACTTAAAGAACTAGTGTTCCTTTACTTCAATCTTGAAATTTAAAAAGACACTGTGTTAACAAAAAAATCCATTGAGTTAGTCTTACTAATGCTTTATTTTATTTTATTTTATTTTATTTTATTTTTATTTGCTTTCCTTGCTGGTGTTTTGATAGGCGGTGTGAAAGAAGAACCCAAATATAAGTGTGCAATAATATTGCACACAAGTACTCAAAGTATTCTTTCGTGTAATTGTTTTTTGCTTTGCATTTGGTCTTTGAAAAGATGTGAGTATATAACAGGGCTGGGCAAAATGTGGCCTGGGGGCCAGATCGGGCTCACCAAGCCACTGGATCCGGCCCGTGGACCACCCTGCCGGGACTCTCAGGTACACACATGCCGCAGTTTAAACACAGTTTAAAACCCATACTCTGCAGAGTGGGAGAGGCTTTGTGTGATCTCCCCGCATTCAGCTCCTATAGGCTAGAAACAGCTGACCAATAGGAATTGACCCCAGCCAATCTCTCAGCTCCTATTGGCTGGAAACAACCAACCAATAGGAGCTGAGAGATTGACCTGGGAAATGGGGGTAGCACAAACCTCTTTCCCTTCCTGGAACTTAGAGTCACACGGAGGGAACAAGCCTGCAGTTTAAAGTGATCTGGGGCTGCAGCAGGCAGGGAGCCCAGCCTGCCACGGGGGTGCTGCAGGGCTGCTGGCTTAGGTAAGTGCCTCCCAGTCAGAGCCTGCCTCTGGCACCCCTGCCCCTCCCGCATCCCAACTCCCTCCCCCAGGTCACCATCCAAACCCTCTGCACCTTCCTGCCCCTGTTCACAACTCCCTCCCAGAGCCTGTACCTCACCTATACTCCTCCCCCAGGCCAGAATCCTCTACTGCACCCATACTCCCTCCCTGACCCTACACCAGGGCTGGGCAAAATATGTCCTGGGGGCCAGATCAGGCCCGCCAAGCCACCAGATCTGGCCTGCAGACCACCCTGCTGCGACCCCCAACGCACACAGATCCTGTGATTTAAACCACAGTCTGTGCGGCTCGCTGCTCTGCAGGCAAGGGGAGGCTTTGTGTGATCTCTCCACCCCCAGCCCAATCCTCAGCTCTTATTGGCCGGAAACAACCAGCCAATAGGAGCTGAGAGATGGGATGGGGGCAATGCAAGCCCCTGCACTTGAGACGGAAGAATCCCAAGTGTTGTTACAGGCTGGGCACCGACTGTCTAAGTAGCAGTTCTGCAGAAAAGAACCTGAGGATTACAGTGGGTGAGAAGCTGGATATAAGTCAACAGTGTGCCCTTGTAGCCAAAAAGGCTAATGGCATATTAGGTTGCATTAGGAGGAGCATTGCCAGCAGATCTAGAGAAGTGATTATTCCCCTTTATTCGGTTCTGGTGAGGCCACATCTGGAGTATTGTGTCCAGTTCTGGGTCCTCCACTATAGACAGGTTGTGGACGCACTGGAGAGGGTCCAGCGGAGGGCGACCAAAATAATTAGGAGGCTGGATCACATGACCTATGAGGAGAGACTGAGGGATTTAGGTTTGTTTAGTCTGCAGAAGAGAAGAGTGAGGGGAGATTTGACTGCAGCCTTCAACTTCCTGAAGGGAGGTTCCAAAGAGGATGGAGAGAGGCTGTTCACAGCAGTGACGGATGGCAGAACAAGGAGCAATGGTCTCAAGTTACTGTGGGGGAGGTCTAGGTTGGATATTAGGAAAAACTATTTCACTAGAAGGGTGGTAAAGTGCTGGAATGGGTTACCTAGGGAGGTGGCGGAATTTCCATCCCTAGAGGTTTTTAAGTCTCGGCTTGACAAAGCCCTGGCTGGGTTGATTTAGTTGGGATTGGTCCTGCCTTGAGCAGGGGGCTGGACTTGATGACCTCCTGAGGTCTCTTCCAGCTCTATGATTCTATGATTCAAGCCTCTTCCCTCTCCCAGAGCTGAGAGCCACGTGGAGGGAACAGCCTGCAGATTCAAGGAGTCGGGGGCTGCAGCAGGCAGGGAGTCCAGCCTGCCTTTGGGGTGCTGCAGGGCTGCTGACCAGGAGACACTTAGGTAAGTGCCTTCCAGCAAGAGCCTGCCTCTAGCACCCCTGCCCCTCCTGCATCCCAACTCCCTCTCCCAGGTCACCATCCAAACCCTCTGTACCCCCTTGTCCCAGGTACAACCCCCTCCTTTACCAAGCTGTCCCTCAGTCCTCACACCATCTCCTGTATCCCAGTCTCTTACCCCGTGCACCCCTCTGCACCCAACCTCCACCCTAGACCCTGCATCTCCTTCACAGAAAAGTGTGGCCCTTAACCACTTTCCAAAATCTTGGAGTGGCCCTCCACCAAAAATTACTGCCCACTGCTGGCACATAATTTACTGCAGAAAAGGGGTCAGTTTTCTGAAAGTTACAAAAACTTACTTTTAACAGTGTTATTTAGTTTTAAAAATCACAGCTGCTGGGTGACTTTTTTTCCCAGAGTAACAATGAAATGTACCAAATAATTATCATTAAATAGGTACAAAAGTGATCATCCACATGGACAAATTGCTCTATTATGCCATTTTCATGTATTGCCCTGTTGCCCTGTTGTGCTACTGAAAATGTGAAAGCGTTCAATACTTCACAGCAAAATTCTGCATTTACTTTTACTGATTTTGAATCACAAAATCTTGACCTTTCTTATAAATATGAAGCGGGGGGGGGGAGGCCTTTCATTTTCCCCACTAACTTATGTGTGAATGGGATCAGACACTTTGTATATCTGTGAACATATTGTCATTGTTTGGCTAGTCATGGCTTGGAAATAGTGCTGTCATGACACTTTAAAAAAATTAACTAATTTCACATGATTATTCATGCTGTTAATAATAGAATACCATTTATTTAAATATTTGGGTGTTTTCTACATTTTCAAAAATATTGATTTCTATTGCTACACAGAATATAAAATGTATAATGCTTTATATTTATTTTTTTATTACAAATGCGTACACTGTGAAAAATAAAAGAAATAGTATTTTTCAATTCACCTAATACAAATAGTAGTGTAGTCTCTTTAACATGAAAGTTGAACTTACAAATGTAGACTTATGTACAAAAGTAAGAACATCCAGAACAAAACAATATAAAATTTCAGAGCTTACAAGTTCACTCAGTCCTATTTCTTGTTCAGCCAATCTCTCAGATAAATGAATTTGTTTACATTTGCAGGAGATAACACTGGCTGCTTCTTGTTTATAATGTCATCTAAAAGTGAGCACAGACATTTACATGGCACTGTTGTAGCCAGCATCTCAAGACATTTACCTACCAGATGTGCTGAAGATTCATGTGTCCCATCATGTTTCGTTCCACAAGACATAGAATCACAGAATACTAGAACTGGAAGGACTTTGAAAGGTCATCAAATCCAGTCCCCTGCACTCATGGCAGGACCAAGCACTGTCTAGGTCATCCTGGATAGATATTTGTCTAACCTCTTAAAAATCTGTAATGATGGAGATTCCACAACTTCCCTAGGCAATTTATTCCAGTGCTTAACCACCCTGACAGGAAGTTTTTCTTAGGGTACGTCTAGACTACAGGCTTTTGTTGACAGAAGTTTTGTTGACAGATACTGTCGACAAAGCTTCTGTCAACAAAGAGCGTCTAGACTACATCCAGTTCTGTCGACAAAGCAAGCCACTTTGTCGACATGACAGTGTATACGCAAAGGACAATGTAGATGCAATAACGCCTTCTGTCGACAGAACTCTGTCGACAAAAGGCGTTATTCCTCGTAGAATGAGGTTTACAGCCATCGACAAAACTGCTGAGTTCTGTCGACGTTATGTTGACCGAACTCAGCGGCAGTGTAGACGCAGGTATAGTTTTGTCGACAAAATCCTGTAGTCTAGACACATCCTTAGTGTCTAACCTAAACTTCCCTTGCTGCAGTTAAAGCTCATTGTTTCTTGTCCTATCATTAGAGATTAAGGAAAATAATTGTTCTCCCTCCTCCTTGTAACACCTTTTAGGTATTCGAAAGCTGTTACTATGTCCCTTGTGAGTCTTCTCTTTTCCAGACTAAACAAACCCAATTCTTTCAATCTTCCCTCATAAGTCATATTTTCTGGACTTTTAATAATTTTTGTTGCTCTTCTCTGGACCGTCTACAGTTTCTCCACATCTTTCCTGAAAAGTGGCACCTAGAATTGGACACAATACTCCGGTTGAGACCTAATCAGTACATACTAGAGTGGAAGAATGACTTCTCATGTCTTGCTTACAGAACTCCTGTTAATGTATCCTAGAATGATTGGGTTTTTTTTGCAGTAGTGTTACACTATTAACTCATATGTAGCTTGTTGTCCACTATGACCCCTAGATACTTTTCTGCAGTACTTTTTCCTAGATAGTCACTTCCCATTTTGTATGTGTGAAACTGATTGTTTCTTCTGAAGTGAAGTACTTTGCATTTGTCCTTATTTAATTTTATCCAGGATGATGATGGTTTCTTCAATAACAATTCAAAGCAGTGCAGACCCAAGACATGTTTATTTTCATCCTCTGAGTCAGATGCCATCAGCAGAAGGTTGATTTCCTCTTTTGGTGGTTCAGGTTCTGTAGTTTCCGCATTAGCGTGTTGCTCTTTTAAGATTTCTGAAAGCATGCTCCACACCGGGCTGGGCAATAATTTTTGAGCAGGGGCCACTTCAAAATATTTTTGACGTTGTTGCGGGCTGACCCAGATGGGAAGCCTCAGATGGAAGGGGTGGAGCCTTTAAATAGCAGGAGTTGAAAGGGCTCGCACCTCCCCTATTGCTTCCAGGCATCACGTTAGCTGGAGACAGGAACTGCAAGCCCTTTCAATTCCTTCTGTTGAAAAGGCTCACTGTTCCTGACCTTGCTGCTAGCGCATTGCCTGGGAGCTGGGGACATGCAAGCCCTTTCAACTGCTTGTTGAAAGGACTCGTGCCTTCCGTGGGGCTGTTGCCTGCCAGTCACGGGGAAGGCAGCGAACCCTTTAAATAGAAGCAGTTGAAAGGGCTCCCAAACAATGCACTAGGGGGCAGGGCCTGGAACAGGCACACGGGCTGGATCAAAGCCCTAGGCGGGCCGGATCCAGCCCGCTGAGTGACTTTTGGCCACCCTTGCTCTATACCTTGTCCCTCACAGATTTCGGAAGGCACTTCAGATTCTTAAACCTTTGGTTGAGTGCTGTAGCTGTCTAAAAATCTCACATTGGTACCCTCTTTCCGTTTTTGTCAAATCTTCAGTGAATGTTCTTAAAACAAACAGCATGTGCTTGGTCATCATTCAAGACTGCTACAACAATAAATATATGGCAGAATGTGGGTAAAATAGAGCAAAAGACAAACACTTCTCTCCCAAGGAGTTAATTAATGCATTATTTTTTAATGAGCATCATCAGCACAGAAGAATGATGGGTGAAACATGAAGGGGAATAGGAACATTTAGCATACTTGGCATATAAATATCTTGCAGTGCCATCAACAAAAGTGTCTTGTGAACATTTGTTCTCACTTTCTGGTGATATTATAAATGTAAACAAACTTCTTTGTCTTAGCAATTGGCTGAACAGCAAAGGGGACTGAGTGGACTTGTGAGATTTAAAATTTTGAACTGTTGAGTTTGGGGGGGAGAGGTTGAGTGCAGTTATGTAACAACAAAAACTTCTACACTTGGAAGTTGCACTTTCACAATAGATATTGTAATACAGTACTTGTATGAGGTGAATTGAAAAATACTGTTTCTTTTTTTTTTGTAATATTTTCACTCAAAAATGTGAATTGAGCACTGTATACTTTTTTCTGTATTGTAATTCAAATAATATACTTAAAAATGTAGGAAAACATCCAAAATATTTAATCAATTTCAATTGGTATTCTGTTGTTTAATAGCACAATTAAAACTCCAATTAATCACAATTAATTGTATTAAGTTAATCTTGTGAATTAATTTTCATTAATTGATAGTCCTACCTGAAAAGCATATAAAGAGTAACTGTTATAGTTCAAAGTTAACAGAGATATTCAGCCTGTGTTTTGAAACTGTACCCGCCTAGGTTCTAGTATGAGCTTTGCAGATATTTGTGCTGTTCATAATGGAAAGATGATAGCCTCTATCTAGTTATTAGACTGATTTTAATCCTTCTGCATACCACCAAATCTGATGAAAGTTCTCATTATGGGCCCAATTCTGCATTCCCTACAGAGCAGAACCTCTCACTAATTTCAGTGCAATATTTGCCTGCAGTAGAATCAAGCCCTAAATAGATACTACATATAAATGCACAGATAGCAGGTTTATCTACATGGAGACTCCAGGAATGTTAATTGGAATCAATTAAAGATGTGAATTTGAAGTGGCTTAATTAAACCACATTAAATTCCTGTATGAACATTATTAAAGTGGCCTTACTTTGGTTTTCCTTGATTTACTTCCAAAGATTTGTTTGATCTCAGTTCACTTTTTGAAAGTGAATTAAGATCAAATGAATTAAGGCCACTTTAATTTCTATTTCACTTATTTCTCTTTTAAGTAACTGGCTAATTTGTAGGGAAGGAGTAAAAGAATCTGAAAGAAAGGCATAAAAACAGTGGAATTGAAGCTCAAAATCTTTCAGAGACAAAAGGCTGATTTGTAGACAAAGTATGAAAAGGGGAATTAGATGTCTCACTGGGGGGTAGGCATAGGAATGATACAACCTGATGAGACATCTGTATACCATCACTTCGGCGGTGTTGCTTCTTTCTGTATCCTTCCCCTCCCCTCCCCCCCACTATTTGTCACTATTTTATTCAAGCTATAATCTCTTGTGGCAGAGATTATCTTCCGATATGTTTGGAAAACACTCTGGCCAGCATATTAGTTGCCTAAATACTGTCACAAATCTTTCCTGTTGTGTGATGTGGGCATTACTACAATATAAATGTAATTAAAATAATTGTTTTCAATGGCTTACTATTGGAAAATTAATTTATCAACAGCACCAACATGATGTAGGGTTAAGTGGTTTGCTGAAGTCAGTGGCACTACTCTCATGAATAAATTTGCATGCATACGAAATGTTTGCAGGATCAGGCCAGCGTACGGTGATATTTGTGATATACAAATGGTTTACTTTCTATGAAGAGTTGATTTTGAGGGGTTGAGGGACATAGGAGGAAATGAATACTTAAGCATAAGTAAGCCTAAATACTAAATATAATTTTTCTAAAGTGTTTTTTCTGAATAAATCTAACAGCTTAATTTTCTTCCTTTCTATTCAGAATAGCTGTTCATAGTGATTAATCAGTTTAATCAATTAAAATTGAAGTCAAAATTAGAGCTGGCCAGTCTGTATAAAGCAATCTTAAAACTGTAGTATCTGAATCTATTAAGAGCTCATAATAGAAACAAATAATTCATCTCATTGAGTAACCGCTCGTTCTTAGTATCTCTGTTAAGCCAATAAGTCCTCTGTAATCATTTTTTAACCTACCAGTTGTTCTTAGTCAGACATGTGTCAATAGTGAAGAGCATCCTAGTGAATGATGGATAGCTCTAGGAGAGTAGGGTGGGCTATTTTTATGGGAATAGCTGCAGTGCGCATTCCTTTTGAATTGGAAGATTCTACAGATGATCTAGATATGAGTCTTTGCACATAAAAATCTTACCGTGCCATACGAAAACAGAAGACTAAAAAGAAGTCTGAGTTTGGTTCCGTGTATTTTAAAGTAAAAAATATTGTTGAGCATGTACTACGCTAAATTCAATGTGTAATTCTGAGTAATTTTCTTGCTCACTACAGAAATAAACCCAGTGTTTCATGGTCAAGGAACTCATTGAACAGTTTGTCTATTAATTTCAGTGCCTACATAGTAGCTTTAGGTCTTAAAAATTATTCTTCTACAATATCAAAAATTGATAAAAACATTAAATTTGGCATTAATAACTTGCTCATATCAAATGGCTTTTTAAATTATGAAGTATGATCACTAGATGGAGTGAAAAATCACTATTAACAAATGCAATGTTTACAGACAGGAAGAAAAAGAGCTGAATAGACTGCAACCTGTAGCTATCAATATGTTTGCAGACACTGTTACAATGACTAGTTCAGATGAGATGGGAAAACTTATTAGCAGAAACACACAATCATGCATTGAAGATAAAAGATAATTGTTGAACCTAGCTCTTTAATTTACAGACCAAAAGCCTGCCTTTTCTTACCTGAGACATGCTGGGGAGGGAGTGAAAGCTGTAAGCCAAACAATAGATTCCATTATGCTATTGTCTGAGCAAGAGGGTACATTTGGGAGAATTCTTGGTACATTGCACTTCCACTCTCAAGCAGTGGTTCTCAACCTGTGGCCTGCTTGTGGCCCAGTCAGCACACAGCTGCAGCCCATGCCTGAAGGTCATACAAGTAGTATATGTCGGCTACATCCACACAATACATAACATACAGGTAGCTGAATATGTGGCCCACAGTGGTAAATAGATTAAGAACCATTGCTCTAAAATATGCCAGTGTGTGTATCCCCTCTGACAGGCATATACTAATATGCCTGAAAGACTAGGACCACCTGGAGCTTGTAATTTAGCTCAATTAAGTAGTGGCCAGGCTCCCAAGAGCAACTCAAACAGTAGGTATAAATGTAGTCAACAAAAGAATAGGAGGATGGAAAAAGGTGTTGTGGGGGATGTGAAAAGACTAAGGTTGTGGGAGGAGGTGCACGTTTCCCCCACAACATAGCTATGCATTTTCGTTCTAGGGTCCCGTTGCTTAGCTTTTCCTTTGTGAGATTGCTCTTCTAATGCTAGGTTATGCTGTGCAAGAAAGAAGGCTCTTCACCTACCACACGCAGAGATACTTTCCCCCCCTAGGATGCAGTACTGTTACACTTGAACTAACCTTTCTAAACTTTCTTGATTCTACAATTAAGGAAGGTTTGCTCATTTTTATTTAAACATGCCTAGTCCAGCAGCAAACCCCAATCATGTAAAACAAGTCAGCAAGAAAAGTGTTGCAGAACAAACCACTTCCATTTTCTCAGTCCTCCCATAATAACTTTTGGAAAAGAGTGGGTTCAGTAACACCCACTTGACTGACCAAGTGGTACTTCTGCAGCGAGGTGTGCTACCATAAACAGCTCTGTAAAAGATTAGGCTTCAAGTACAACATTATAGCACCTGTTTCAGATAATGGTGTCAGCAGTGATGGTTCTCTAATGGATACGTGCTGGACTTTTCTATAAGCATGCTTTTTACTAGCTGGCGTTTGATGAGTTTGTTTAAAAGAGGCTGCATATTCTGCTTTCACAGCCAGTGACATCTCTCTGTGAGGAAAAAAGGAAAGTGAGCAGGAATGGATATTGAGAGTATATCAATGACTAAGTGATCAGAAATGCTCTGAAACAAAAAGGAAAAGGCATTTGTACAGGGTTCCAACCTAGTTTAATTTGTATGCTTTGACTATTGGCTAGCTAGATGGGAAGGTTAACAGTACATTTGATTCTGCTCAAAGATTTTTCATTTTTGGAACAGTGCAACTCAGTATATTAAGGGTCAGGTTTCCTGAAAAAATATTAGACTTACTGACCAACCTCTGAGGCCCCATCATACACCACTGGGACTTCATTTTTTTATTATAGCACTGAGTTAGATGTAGTGACTATAACTCAGAAGAAAAGGAAGTCAGAAAGCTGGCTGTAGAGATTTTCTAGTGAGGTTTGGTTAGAAATCTGAATTTGCATCACAAAACATGTAGGAATAAATCTAATTTACCTGATTTTTCCCAGGATAAGTCTTTTCAGCTTTTTCTTTGTGAAATGATCCCACTTTTAAATGTTGCTAAAGTGCTATTGTTAGAGCTGTCAAAAGAAGGTATCCAAAGGGAGAGGCAGAGAGGCATTTTTTCTTGTTCATCCTGCATTTATAGGAAGCAATTTCTCAAGAAAGGTACTTTCCAATAAAGAGGTCAGATAGCTTCCAGGATAATCTATAGATTACTGTATACAGATTTGACTGGGATGAGACAGATATTCTTGTCAGTCTCTTATATGCACAAGAGCTATAGTTTTCTGCTTCGTCTCCAGGACATCACTGGGATATAGTTTTTTTTTCTATCTGTGTACAGCTAAATCTCATCCAGGCCTTCCTCATCTTCTGTCTGGAATATTGCATCCACCTCCTCTCTGGCCTTCCTGACCTCTCTCCTTCCCCCATTTCATCTCCCTGCCATGGTATCAATTCAAAATGTCGTTTATAATATTGCCATTTTCTGTTGTCCTCCTTGTGTCACCCCACTCTGAAATCCTCCACTTGATCTCTTCACCCCCGTCTTCAGTCTTGTCCCAACTTTTACAGCCTTTCACAACCTTTCCCTTCCCATTTACCTGTTCCTGTTTCTTGCCAAGTCCTTCACTGTGTCCCACAAAAGATTACAGCACTGAGGCTACATCTAGACTGCATCCTCATTTTTTGAGGAGTACAGGAGCTGCCGAAAAAGCTCCCCACTGTCAGCAGAGCCATGGCTACACTTTACTTTCACCTTCGACACTGAGCCTGATCGGTGCAGCATCGGAATGTGAGTATGCAAATGAAGCCCAGGATATTTAAATCCCAGGCTCATTTGCACTTCTGAAGTGCTTGATTTGCATTCCTCTCTCGGCAGAGGGATGCAATCTAGATGTAGCCTGACTGCCTATTTTTCCCTCAGTCTTCCTCAGGGTGCAGGATACAAAATAAACTTCGTCTTATTAACTAGGATGCTTCAGTGCAACCAAGACACAATCACAGTGAGCAAGTTTTCAGTATGGGGTTTCATGTGATTCTCTCTCTGGGAAAAGTTTATTTAGGGAGGGGCAGGAGAGGAGTTTAGGAAGGTTAATTTGAATGCAGAAACTTTGCAGACTATTCAAAAGGTGCATCCACAATAACAAAATTCACATCCATGCTTCAGACCTGCCAAATGTCATGTATGTGATGTGACAGCCATATATTTGGCAGTTCTGTCCCACATATCAGACAAAATGTCAGTGAGAAAGAACAAATGAAAGAATAAGAAAGAAGAGATTCCCCTTTGGCCTAGGGAAAGGAACACTTGACCAGAAGCCAGGATATGATGTGTTTGGTCACCTCTCTTGACTGGTTAAAACTTCTGTGCATGACACTTATTACCCTAGGAAATAGGCATGTATCATTCACCCAGCCTGTTAGACTCTCTGCCTTCCATATTGGTTTGAGCATCTCTCCGGCCAAATAGAATCATAGAATCCTAGGGCTAGAAGAGACCTCAGGAGGTCATCAAGTCCAGCTCCCTGTCCAAAACAGGACCAACAACAACTAAATCATCCCAGCCAAAGCTTTGTCGAGCCGGGACTTAAAAACCTTTAGGGATGGAGATTCTACCACCTCCCCAGGTAAACCAATTCCAGTGCTTCACCACCCTCCTAGTGAAATAGTTTGTTCTAATATCCAACCTAGACCTCCCCCGTTGTAACTTGAGACCCATTGCTCCTTGTTTTGCCATCCATCACTGCTGAGAACAGCCTCTCTCCATCCTCTTTGGAACCTTCTTTCAGGAAGTTGAAGGCTGCAGTCAAATCCTCCCTCACTCTTCTCTTCTGCAGACTAAATAAGCCCAAATCCCTCAGCCTCTTCTCATATGTCATGTGCTCCAGCCCCCTAATCATTTTGGTTGCCCTCCGCTGGACCCTCTCCAATGCGTCCACATTTTTAGCCACGTACAAGCTAGAAAAAATAGGTAGTATTGTTTCAAATGTTTTAACACATTTTAACAAACTCAGTTTTAAACAGAACCTTGCAGTTAGTATAGACCAGGTAAGACATGTTTAAAAATGCATTAGCTTGTCATAGTCTAAGTTGGGTTCCGTCCCCAAAGGCTAACCATCACTAGCTAATGCACATTTAAACATGACTTGCTCCATTCATTGTAGGTGCAAAGACCTGGGTAAAATCTTGTTACTAATACATTTTTTAAAACATTACCCTGATTTAGATGTGGCCTTTGCGAATGCATTTTTGAATGCATGATTTCAGTCTCTGCTAGGAAAAAGGATGTCATAAATTCTTGTGACTGTTTTGCTTTTCTGCACCAGTATCTCCCCAAGTTCTGGACATCTGACCTGATCACTTTTCTGTGCAGCTTCATGGAGACAGATCAGTGTTTTGAAATGAAAATGTTTAATTTACAAGTTTGACACCTTGAATAGAGGTTTAAACAAAGACCTGTCCTAGATGAGCCACTACAGTCCACATCCTAATAACATAAAAATCCAAGCACTGGGTACTGGAATACTTAGATCCCACTCTATTAGCCTCATTTAGCACGGACACTAACTGACAATATTTTTTTCTCCATTTTCCCCCTTCTCTTTCCCTTCCCATCCCCTCTCTTTCTCTGCTACTTATTTGGACCCTGGACTCCTTAACTCCATTCATCTGAAGAAGTGGGTTATGCCCACGAAAGCTCATTATACCATCTACATTTTTTGTTCTAGAGTGCTGCAGGACTATTTGCTGTTTTTAAAGTTTTCTTTGCCAGCAGATAGTGGTGCCTTTTCTGTTGGTCCCACCTTTATTTTGCTCTGTTTGAGGCAGGCTTCCTGGGTTTGTGCCCAGCCTTCATCCAACCTTCTGATAGTAACTCTGTTGGGTTCTGGGGCTGTGAGTCAGGCAGGTAAGCGGGATCCCCTTCCCAACAAGGCAGCGAAGACTCCAAGAGGGGAAGAGTGGACTGGGAGGAGCCTCTAAAAGTGAGGCAAACCCTGACCACTCAACTGAGATGGTAAGTCCTAGGAGGACCTCTGCAGAATAAATATACTGATGGGACCACAAATCAGGTACACAAAACTTAAAGTGATCCTGATCGCAAGGGGGAAAGAAGCAGCGTTTCTAATAAGCTGCCTTCCCCCTCAAGCCCACCACGATGGCTTGGACAACAAGTTTTTCCTTTGCAGGAGGAATTTAGTGAAGAGAATTGTGAGACATGCCTTTCAAGAGGGCACCAAGCCACAAAAGGCTGCCACAAAAAGCCACCCTATGGCTGTAGCAGAGCTTCTGAATTTCCAAAGCATGCAAAAAAAGTTTTAAAAAATCAAAAAAGACTGAAAAGGAGGTATGCATCTTCTGTGTCCTCTTCATCCTTCCCTTCCTCTTCTGAGGAAGGTGAATTGTATGTTTCTGAATCCAAACAGAAAACTAAAATAATGGAGCAAAGTTTGGGTTTTTTTCACCCTGAGAAATGTTAAGCTATGTGCAACAACATTTCCACTATTCAAATCCAATCTGAGAAGGCTCCTGAGAATAAGCCTCAGAGTGATTTTCTCCCCTCAAAATCCTCTCCTAGGGGTGCAATACCCTTCGCTTCTCCTTTAAGGAAGTGATTAGGGATGAATGGAACATGAAAAGAAAAGAATGAGCACATTCATAAGCTTGATCTCCGGGTCTATCACATTCAGGAACCAAAGGGCACTGTTACGGAATTACTGAACACTGATGTCACTTTAGCATCCTTGTCCATGGATGTTGTTGTTTCTTCAGAGGAGTTCTGCCCTAAGAATCCCAAAGGATAGAAATATGAAGGCTGCTCTCAAAACACCTTCTAACACCTTCTGAGCATCCCTGTCAACTACCTTGGATTAGATGATCTCAGAGCCCCTAAGGACAGAGATCACCGTTACTCTGAAAAAAGGTATACTGGGTTTTTTCGGAAAAAGGGTTTTTTCCAAAAGAACCCTGTCTAGACTGCAGTTTCTTTTTCGAAAAATCTTTTCAAAAAAGCACTCACGCGATTATGCAAATGAAGCATGAGATTTGTAAATCCACGCTTCATTTGCATTTTCGATCAGGCTCATTTACATTCCTTTTTCAACACAGGAATGTAGTTTAGACGTGCCTTTGGTGTTCATGCCTCCACATCAGCTGCTAGAAGTGGGCCTCATCCTCCCTGACTGAATTGACCTGGTTATATCAAGCCTTACTTTTGATTGCTACTCTTTTCATATGCCTCTATATTTATATATTCCTCTGGAATTTCCACTCCATGCATCTGATGAAGTGGGTCTTTGCCCATGAAAGCCTATGCACCAATAAATGTTAGTCTATAAGGTGCCACAGGACTTCTCGTTGTGTATACAACTGGTGGCGAGAACACAAAGAAAATCCCAGATATCCTGGAATTCCATCCGTTTTGGATTTTCTCCAAAAAGGTATAGTTGGAGCCCTTCAGCCTGGTATTGTGTATCGGATGGCTGTTCTTAATATCTTGCTATTCACAGGATCCGTGAGCTCCCAGGCAGACTGTCTACATCCAACTAACATTGCTTAGGCTACTCTGAACAAATGGGACCTTCCACTATTTTTGTGGGCCTTGACAAGTCATCATTTCAAGCCTTCAATGTCAGTGTTGGCTTCTTATTTATCCATTAAGACATGTCTCCTAGTAGTTGCCATGTCTGTCAGGCATGTGTTGGAGCAGACAGCCCTTATCCATAGAAGAATCTTAGAACATGTTCCAGGAGGACAATGTGATGCTCTAAATACCCAGAATCCTTCCTTCTTAATGTGAATTCCTCCTTTCCCAAAAAGCGATGCTTCCCTTATATTACCCAAAACCTCAACACCCAATTCAAAAGGTGTAGCATACCTTAAATGACAGAAAAGTGTTGAAAATCCCTCTCATGCATACAGAATCCACAGAAAGATGGGCCTTTCTATTCATGACCCTCCACCCAAAGTGCCAAGAACTCAGAGTTTCCAAATCTGTATTGCTAGGTAGAGTAGTCGATATATCATGGAAGCCTATCCCTTAAATCGGCTTCCGTAACTAATGACTGGAAGGTAGCCAACGTGACACCAATATTTAAAAAGGGCTCTAGAGGCGATCCTGGCAATTACAGACCGGTAAGTCTAACTTCGGTACCTGGCAAATTAGTCGAAACAATAGTAAAGAATAAAATTGTGAAGCATGTAGAAGAACATAATTTGTTGGACAAAAGTCAACATGGTTTCTGTAAAGGGAAATCCTGTCTTACTAATCTATTAGAGTTCTTTGAAGGGGTTAACAAACATGGACAAGGGGGATCCAGTAGATATAGTATACTTAGATTTCCAGAAAGCCTTTGACAAGGTCCTCACCAAAGGCTCTTGTGTAAATTACATGGCCATGGGATAAGAGGGAAGGTCCTTTCTTGGATTGAGAACTGGTTAAAAGACAGGAAACAAAGGGTAGGAATAAATGGTAAATTTTCAGAATGGAGAGGGGTAACTAGTGGTGTCCCCAAGGGTCAGTCCTAGGACCAATCCTGTTCAACTTATTCATAAATGATCTGGAGAAAGGGGTAAGCAGTGAGGTGGTAAAGTTTATGGATGATACCAAACTGTTTAGGATAGTCAAGACAGAAGCAGACTGTAAGGGACTCCAAGAAGATCTCACCAAACTGAGCGATTGGGCAACAAAATGGCAAATGAAATTTAATGTGGATAAGTGTAAAGTAATGCACATCGGGAAAAATAACCCCAACTATACGTACAGTATGATGGGGGATAATTTGGCTATGACAAATCAGGAAAGAGATCTTGGAGTTATCGTGGACAGTTCTCTGAAAACTTCCACACAGTGTGCAGCGGCCGTCAAAAAGGCAAATAGGATGCTAGATATTATTAAGAAAGGGATAGAAAATAAGACCCGGAATATCTTACTGCCCCTGTATAAAACTATGGTACGCCCACATCTTGAATACTGTGTACAGATGTGGTCTCTCACCTCAAAAAGATATTTTGGCCTTGGAAAGGGTTCAGAAAAGGGCAACTAAAATGATTAGGGGTTTGGAACGGGTCCCGTATGAGGAGAGGTTAAAGCGACTGGGACTTTTCAGTTTAGAAAAGAGGAGACTGAGGGGGGATATGATAGAGGTCTATAAAATCATGAGTGGTGTGGAGACGGATAAAGAAAAGTTATTTATTAGTTCCTAAATAGAAGAACTAGAGGACACCAAATGAAATTAATGGGTAGCAGGTTTAAAACTAATAAAAGAAAGTTCTTCTTCACACAGCGTGTAGTCAGCATGTGGAACTCCTTGCCAGAGGAGGCTGTGAAGGCTAGGACTATAACAGAGTTTAAAGAGAAGCTAGATAATTTCATGGAGGTTAGGTCCATAAAAGGCTATTAGCCAGGGATAAAATGGTGTCCTTGGCCTCTGTTTGACAGAGGCTGGAGAGGGATGGCAGGAGACAAAGCGCTTGATCATTGTCTTCGGTCCACCCCCCTCTGGGGCACCTGGTGCTGGCCACTGTCGGCAGACAGGATACTGGGCTAGATGGACCTTTGGTCTGACCCGGTACGGCCGTTCTTATGTTCTTATGTAAGCCTGGAAATTATCAGAGGTTCCTCTGCCAGAAAGAATCAAGGAATACTCCAGAAGATTTTTAGTAGCCTTGTGGGTGGAACAATCAAGTGTGGCCACTTGGTTCACAGCTAATGCCTGTTATAAGTGCTAAATAGTGGCTTTTCTTCTATAGAGACCTCCTTTGGCACGATGGTGCTGTAGATCACAACCCAGAAATAGCGTAGACCTTTGAGCAAGCGAAAAGGCTCTTATCCACAGAACTCTTATTTTCATAACCCTCCTTCAGCTCAGAGAGGTAGCTGTGTGTAATGGGCTATGCCCTTCTTGTGAGTGCCGAGGGGAGTCTTGTATTCTCTCTACCCAGCTGTCTGTGGGAGAGGAAGTGTCCGATATGTGGCCTGGGACCAGGCTTCTTAACCCCTGTTGTAGCTGCTGGGAGTTTTGGGGGACCCAGGCCCGCCCACTCCTCTGGGTCCCAGCTCAGGGACCCTGTAAGTAGCAGTTACCTGCTGAGTCTCAAAGAGGTTGGTTGCTGTCACATTTCCTGAGCCACTTCCCTGGGAAGCTGCTCTGTGCAGCCCTTTCTCTTGGGCCTTGTAGTCAAGTCCTCCCTGTCCAGGGTTCTGCAAAGTGTTGCCGTTCTCTTACTGGCTAGTCTTCAGCTGCTGGACCTGGTTCTGACCAGGTCTGAAGTCCAGCTCCCACTTGGAGTTGTCCCAGTTGGACTGCTGTTCCCCCAGTCAGCCCTTAGGTCTGCCTGGGTCAAGCTCCAGCAAGGAACTGGCAGGCTTTGGCCCAGCAGCTTCTTTTATATCAGCCTGCTGCACCCTGATTGGCTGCAGCAGAGGCTGCCATTCTGTTCTGCTTGGAGGACCTCTCTTGTGCTCCTGTTGCTGGGCAGGGTGTGGAAAGGCCTCTGGCCTCCAGCAGGGATATCGGGGCCTAGACCATCTACGTGTTTTGTTAGTCTTTAAGGTGCTACTAGACTATTCATTGTTTTTTAAGTTTTTCATCAGACTGTGTTAGTCTGTAACTTAAAAATCAACCAGTAGTTCTGTGGCTTTTAGAGATTAACAAAACCCCACTTCATCTGATCACTTACTACTTCCTAAATGTCCAGAATTGTGGGAGACACTGTGGTTCAAAACAGAGAATTTATTACCAATAATTTTCTTTCTGCAAGCAGCATCTTCTATAATTCTATCCATCCTAGATGGCTCATAAGGCAAAAGTCAGTGTTAAGGGAATCATTACCCAAGGACCATTTTTCCTTGGTCTAATGTGCATAGTCATTCTTTTGTATCTGGAATACTTTGTTAATAATGATGTTGTGCAACTTTTACAACCTATGAAGAACACATCTGGGAGTAAGTGGGACTGCATGGTCAAAACATGCAGAACTGAAATGCTGATCCACCTTCATGAAGATTCAGAAAGAGGAGAGCAGCTCAGATGTCCAGAATTGTGGGAGAGACTGCTACCAAACGATTAGCAAGAAATACTTGAATATCTGTAAGTAGTAACTTGAGTGCAAGCAAGGGTTAGAATCTTGATGACATATATCCTTTTATGACATTGATATGCATTGATATGAAAAAGGAAAAATTTCCCCTGTGTGCTTCCCAGGTGGCATTCGGACATCTGTTTGTGATTCACTGAGGGTATTGCTATAAGAAGTTTAAAAAATGGTATTTCAGCAAAGGATAAAGCAGCCACAATGAAACTACACCATTTAATTTAGAAATCAAGGTTCATTTCAAAGATAATTGATGAAACAATAATTAGCAACAAGGAAAAAAATGTGTAGCCAAAGTGTGATTACTAAAAAGGCTTAAAATCTGAAAAAGGTGTTTTGAATAATTATTTATCAGTTAATATTTGTTGATTGCTCTGAAAATGTAACACCCTATATATAACATGCCAAATATTATTTATCAGTAATTAGATTTCCTTTTAAATTGCACAACAGTTGTATTAATAATTGGTACTGTTTTTGCTAGGGATGAATACGTTTCTGAATGCTCAGATGTATTTTTAAGGATAATCTCAAAATGCTTTCGCCCACACACACACACATCGCACCCCTCATGGCTTATCTAGTTCATTTGAGGTTTTGCATTTTCGGTTATTTTTTTATAGATTGTACAATGCCTTGGGACATGTTACTGTACGTGAACCGTGCAATGAGAGAGCAGATTGTATGGTATTGACTGTGAATGCAAGAACGTGTGTGTGCCTTATGACACAGCTGTTAGCGGATCTATCTCTATAAACAGCTTGCAGTTGTGATGTGTGGTTACATCAAAGTGATAGTTATAGAGTTTTCATTGATTTTGAAAAGTAGGAGCAACCAAATGTTTTTTAAAAATCCAAAAATAATATCTGCATCCAATTTGCTTTAATATTTAAGTAGTATATTTAAGGGTTAGCAAGAGTTGCCAGGTGGAGTGGTTCTTTTTAGATACATCTGTGTAGATCATTTCGTGTTTCTAATATGACCATGCATTGTACTTACTACTGCTGCAAGTACTTTCACCTGTGTACCCCTTTAACTGCAGAATCACTATATTATAGCAAATAGGCATACACTTGCCTGAATCATTCATTCTTGGTGGTGGTCAATAGTGACAAACACTGGAGACAAAAGAGAAATAAAGGAATATAAAACCTGAATAGCAAAAGTGGGAATAAGAAAATGGGAGGCATCCAGGCTACAATTCCAATGTAATGATTTAATACCCCCTTCTGCGACTACATGGTAGCATGCTATCCCAGGAGGGGTCATTAGATTCTGGGTAGCTCTTCTTCCATTCGATCCTAAACACCCTATCAGCTTTTCAGAATTTTTGCTGGTAGTGCTCCGAATCAAGCATTCCAGCAGAAATTCCAGGCCAAAATCCTGCAAATTAATTAGATATTTACATATGCTTATTCCCCCACACAGTCCCCTGGTATTGCTGTTTCTAGTTAGTTACAAATGTCTGTGCCAGATTTAAAGCTTAGAATTTATAAAGCAACATGAATATCTGCAAAAAGGTCTAAAAATCTGATTTACAGTTTTCTACATAAAACACCAGTGAGATTATAAATAGCAATATGAAAAAGTGGGAGTAACTCTTTGCAGGATTGACCTCCTCGGTTGAAAAGTTTCAGACGGGTAGCTGTCTTAGTCTGTAACGGGAAAAACTTAAAAAACACGAATAGTCTTGCAGCACCTTAGAGACTAAAAAAAAATGTAGATGGTGGTATGAGCTTTCATGGGCTCCAATGTCTAATACTGTAGCCTCTTGGAAGAGAATGATGAAAGTGGAAAAAAGACTGTTAAAGGATTAGAATTTGTGTACAAGCTTAGTAAAGGCCTGGGAATCAAGCCAAAGGTTTAAGAGTGGGAGGTGGGAGCAAAGTGTGACTCAGAAGGCATAATTTCACAACCTGTGACATAGCGTGTTTGTTTTTTTTTAAGGGCCATAGGCAAAATGCACAGGGCACAAAATGCTCTGAGAGTTTAATTAAGTCCCAGAACCCCGATATGCTGGTAGGAAAGGGTAATTTTGCTGACTTTTTCCAACTTTGTGTGCATTAAATGAAAGCTTTTGTTTAAAGTTTGAGCCTCTATGAGCTGTTGATTTATGCATATTCCCTGTGTGCTGGCATTCATGAAGTCAAAGGTTAAATGCCCTCCAGTGTTCAAAATACATAGATGATGCTATTTTAATGATGTACCCTACATATTTTCTTTAAAGATTTTTATGATTAAAGTTGGAGGAAAGTTTCATTTCAACAACAATAAAATGAGATTTAGAGCCAATTTCTACCTGTCCCATTCAAGAGACTAGTAACATTGGCCCCCTGGTGGGATTTTAGGAACAAACTTCAGTCAATAAGACTGCTCCCTGAGTGCAAATGGTGTCATAAACAAATGCACTTTAATTAAAGAAATAGCCAAGTCACTGGAATATTGTTAGGAAACTGATTTCCCCTTCAAAACTGATTGCACATTGCAATGATTGCTGCTTGAATAGGAGAACGTTAGCAAAAATTTGGCTTTATAAGAAGGTTTGGTCAGTACCAAAGGGCTTATTGATCTTTAATGTTTAGGGCCCAATACTTTTTGTTTTCTCCAGGTGAGGAATTCTGTTGTTAAATAGGTATGAAATTGTAAAGTCTGGTCTTTGGTTACAAAGGTTAACGGCATAAAAAGAAATAAGACAGGTGAAATGCAGAAGATTCTTACACATTGTCATAATTATTTGAAAATAATTTTAAGAGAAAAAAGGGCTGAATGTGAGTATTTATACACAATGAGGCTATATTTATAATGTGTGTGTTTTATTTCTTATTAAATATGATCAGATCTTATTTTGTAGTAGCTTTTTTTCTCTTAATCTGCACAGCTGCTTTTTTGGGATGTAAACTCTTCACAAGAGTGTCCCCATTAAGGAGATTCTACAGTAATTTTGTGATAGTCTGTCTTTTGAAGTTGTAAGCCATATAATGTTACTTAAATATAGAATTGTTTCCTTGTATCGCTGCTGCTCGTTCTAAAAAAAAAAAAAAATCATATCCTGAAAACTGGAAAAAGTTCTTGGATAAAATTATATAACTCATGCTACGTAACAACAAAAATCTAAATCTCTCAATTTAATAACAAAAGTTTTCTTCAATTTTATTTTAACTATTTTATTGAGTCTTTTAGTCACAGTCCATTGTTCAGATCAGATTAGATCAGAGGCTTAGAGCTTTTTAATATGAGTGAGTTATGAGTTCATTTTGCTGTTTTTGCTTGCAATTTTTTTCTTGGAGGGGGAGGAGTTTGCTTGTGGTGCTGTTTTTGACAAAATGTGTTTATTATGAGTGTATATGATTATACCTTTTTATTTTTGTTATTGGAAAAGGTTATCCTCCTGCATTAGGAATCATTAATGTGATACTGTGTCAATCAATCAGTGCTATAGCAAATTTTGTACCAAAATGATGATAAAATTCAGTAGCCCCTACAGGTAAAATATGGGCATTGCTTTTACGAACTTTATCAAAGCTATTTTAAACAAAGGAATGGAATAAGTTTGGGAGAATTTTACCCTTTTGTAAATTTCTTAATTAATTAGGTATATTGCTATTCAAATTAGAGTTAAATTAGATCTATTTCCCATTCAACTGTTAGTTCTCTAGTTTGATAGCGTACTGTTGCCACTTATTTGTTTTCTATGCTCCTTTGTAATGTAATCTCTTAATGAATCTAGTTTCACACTATTTGAGTGGATTAATATTATTTAATGTTTCCTAATTTTATTTATTTCTAGCAGTTATGAAGGTATTCCCATTAAGAATATGATTTGCATGTTGAAAGTTGGTTACATAAAGCCTTCCTAATACATGGTGATTCTGTTCCACATTGTGTTTTTGGAAAATGTTTTTTTCTTTGTGTACAGTGCTCTCTAGAGCTGGGATATCAACACAATCATTATCCCACCTATTGAATATCAATCTTATGGGATTTGTAGTTCAAGAACCAGTATTTTACAATGATTTACAGCAGTTATAATATGACCTATGATGTTAATTTTATGCATTTTTCTGAATTAATCTTCATTGTTTGTATGCATATGTAGTGTACCTCTTTTATTACTTTATAACAATGTGTATGTAAGTTAAATATATTTTACTTGGCAAATTTCAAAGGAAGAATATTTTAAAAATTAATATCATATATAAGTATTATTTTTGTTTTTCTGGACCATATGTATGACATATACTGTATATTTTAAATTATTTTCTTCCAGGTAAACGATAAACTATTGCATACCATTTAACAAATCAGCTTTTAGAAATATAATTGCAGATTACATCAATATAAACCAGAATAGAACTCACTTTATGTATAAAAAGACTAATATTGTCATTTGAGCCTAATTGTTAATTGCTAAATAAATTTCGATGGTGTCATCTGAAGTGTCTTAAACTGAAAAAATGGTGTGTTTCTTAAAGTGGAATGTAAATCAAATGTTTGTAAACATCTGGTTTGTTTGAAAAATAAGTGGGATTGATTTTTGCAGACTCTCTGGATAACTTAATAAAATGTGATGGTTTTAGAGACAATGAGGCTAGTTCATTGGCTATCCTATTTAATATTTTGTAGCATTAAAGATATATAGCAGTACATTTTAGAAACATTTTGTAAAACACCTTGTAACACTTGGTTGGCTGCAGCTGTCATCTAATTTTTTCTGGATTAAGTTTGGTCAAGATAGAAGCTTTCCTCATTTTCTGGTTGTCATTTGCCCAGGAAGTAAAAGCAAATTGTAATGAAGGAATCACAGCAGGAGAACCTCCTAACAAATGAGAGGCATATATTGACTGACAGCCAGCATGCCATTTCAGTGATAAATGTATTTTTATACACTGCTGTTCAAGGTCACTTTGTGCTCTCATTGTATGCTGGCTGTCAAATCATACAATTCACATTTTAATACTAAGTAATTGTAATGTTTGATGCAAAATTATATTACCAGAAGATTAAAAATTGTTATGTTTTAGTGTTGTATTAAGTTAAAAATTTTAAGTAGATGTGCTTTGACTTTACCGTCCTATTATTGAAAAGCTATTTGAAGGACAGGCAGAAAATAAATTAAATAAAATGCAAATGTGCTTTTTTCCCCCTTCTTTGCTAGTGTGGGCCTACTGAATTTTTGTTGCGAGTGCTAGCATTATTTGAGTGAACATTCCAGTTTAATAACTAAAAATGTCTGTAGATTTTGATTTTTTTAGTTAAAATATGCTACAATAGCTTCATATAAATATTTATATGATAAGGATTTTGAATTATTTTTAAATTCACATTAAGACATTTTTTAGAAAAAAATAATTTTTGGTATGGCAAAAATTGAGAAAAATGTTTTAACATCTGTCTTTACATATAAGACTGTTGAACTTTAGTATGCACTTTTGATTGTTTCACACTATAAAATGCGTATCTAAGCATATAACACACTGTAAGAAAATTTGACACTTTGGTATATGTTTTGAAAGGCAAGTGAGAGACTGAGGGGCAGAATTTCCTAGACAAGTAAGATGACAAACGGAATATCTGTAGAAAGTGAGCTCTCTTAAAACAAAAGAATCAGACTTAATTATATCAGATTATTGTTGTTATTATTTATATACCGTAATGGTACATGAATGGAGAGTGTTTTACAGATTCGTTACTTTAAAAATGTTAACCCAAAAACCCCCTTTTAAGGAGATGATGGGACTGAAGGGGTTAGGTAATGATTGTGAAGTGACAAAATTCTAGATTGCATAAGGGAAAAAGAGAAACTCTTTTAAGTTTCTTCTCTGGGAACTTTAATGTACTGAACATTCAAATTATGTTGCATTTTCTTGGTTTCCCCCCCCCATAATACAGTCATGATCATATGCAGAAGTGGCAATGTGACTGACACCTGTGGTGACAGTGGAATACTACCCAAAATAAATGAATTTTGAGGAAGTATTTGAAGGTAGAGAATTAATTTATACATCAGGGCTGATCCTTCAGAAGACTCTAGGCACAGTTGAAGATTGGGCTTTTAGGGTGCCTCTACACTGCACTGTAACTCAAAATAAGATAAACAATTTAAGCTACCTTATTTTGTCATTTGGCGCTGCCTACACAGCACCAAATTTTGAAAGAAAATGCTATTTGAAATATCCCTTACTCCTCATAGAAAGAGGTTTACAGGGGCATCAGAATAGCGAGCCCGAAATAACAGTCTTGCTTTATAGATGCGGGATAGCTATTTCAGGTATCCTGAAATAGTGTTGCAGTGTAGACATAGCATATTGTGTTGCATATTGTGTTTCAGTGGCATGAAAAAAAAAATAAAGAAGAACAGATCTACTCTAGGCTGGTGGAAGCTAGAACCCAAAATTCTTACTTTTTGCATTACTCAAAACCCGCCATACTTAAGGGGTTGTGGAGTTAGCAATCTTCTATTTAAAATCAAAGATCAGTTACATAATGGAATATCAATTACTTCCTGAACCATGTTTTGTAGATCCAGATATGCCAGTCATTTGTATGCATATATCAGTGAATAGAAGGGTATATGTTACTAGTGGGTTAAATTATGTATTTGGAAATTATAGACAATTTGGCAAAAATGTGTAGAAATGCAAGGAGTTAAGTAATAAAACTTACCATGAGTGTTATTGCAAAGAAGTGTGCTATTTCTACAGAAGATCCAGTGAGAGAAGAAAAATATGTAGTGGGCCTAGAGTTTGCACTATTGCTGAGCCATAAGAACTCTAGGCAGTGATCTAGAATAAGAATTAACATATCTTGCATGACTTTCTTTCTCTTACACCATGCCAATTTAAATGACTGAAAATAATCTTAAATTACAGGATTTGTTTGCCAGACTAATTCCAATAAATATCACCAGATAACATAAAGGGAATTATTAGATCCACTTTTAATGATACATGTGAATAGCAATGTGAGGGAGAGGCTTCTGAGGGATAGTGAAGTCATTTAGGGTATGTCTACACGACAGAGTTTTGTCAGAAAAACAGCCATTTTTCCAACAAACTTGAGAAACGTCCACATTGCAATTGCATTCTTCCGCAAGAAAATCGAAAGAACAGTGGGGTTTTCCCGGCATTAGTAATCCTCATTCTATGAGAAGGAAGCTCTCTCACAAAAAGGCATGTGTGGACAGGGAAGAGGGAGTTCTTTCGGAGGGAAGAGGGAAAAGCACAGGTGCTCTGGTGACCACTCTGTTCAGAGCAATCACAGCTTAAAAGCGAGAGAGCGTCCATTCAGTCTGGACACACACTTTCGAAAAAGCAGATCACTTTTTCGATGCACTTCTGCAGTGTGGACGCTCTCCTTTGGAAGAAGTTTTTCTGGAAGATCTCTTCCGAAAAAAGTTTCTTCCGAAAGAAGCCTGTAGTCTAGATATAGCCTTAGACTGTAGTATTCTGTTGACGCTTACCTACACATCTTTGTTTTCATCATCTAGGAATCTTGTTGGATTGTTTCAGAAGGTCTGGAAAACAGTTTTAGCCAAAAATTGTGTTTTCATTGTCAATTGGACTAGAAGTTGTGACCTTTGCTATCCTATTCAGACATCATTATCATTGTGTAAGCCTTCGACACCTCCAGATTGCAGTAATACAATGAAATTTGTATAAGGCTACAACTAGTAACTCATAAATTTCAGCTAGTTCAGAATGCATCCGTTTGTTTATTTAACAGTGCTTCATACAAAAAGTATACTGTGTGTTTGTGCACCATAAGTTTTCTAGTTTTTCAGTGGCATTTTTAATGCAATCCCAAGGACTGGTTTTGACTTTCAAAGCTCTTTATACTGTGGTTTCTGTTCTCAGTGCTTTATGTTCATGATCAAATTCAGTGGGACATAATGGAGATTTCTGGTTGAAGTGTCAAATAAGATGATTTACTATGGCTTGTGTGGTATGGCAGTATTTCATGCATGGGCTCTCCAAAAGAATGGCAAAACCTCCAGAGGGGTTTACAAACAAGTGTAGGTGGATCGCCATCACCCTTTATTTCTTTATGGCTCGATCGGAGAGGGAAGTCCCCAAACTTTTCTTTTGTAATATGGGGTCATGATATAGCAAAGACTAAGAACCACTGATCTAGAGGATCTTGCTTGCTTGATGCAGTCTTCCTCATTGATTAAATATTCTCTAGATTTGGGGGTAAATTTTACTGTGAAGTGAACCAAGATTTTATGCAAGCTGAGGTTTACATGGAGGCCAGGTATCCTTTTATCATCACTAAAATGTCAAGAAGCTTTTTCTCACTCTTCCAAACATAGATTTGGTATAGTGAGTCATGCCATTATGACCTAGACTGCATTGTTATTGCAATGTGTTTTATTAGTGTACCATTAAGAAACAGATGAACATTGCTGCTCTTGCAGAGTGCAACAAAAACAGCTAGGAATCCTGTGGCACCATGGGATACATCTATACTGCACGGCTACCGGTATCCCGAAATAGCTACCCAGCGTCTACACAAGCCGCCCGTTATTGCAAAACCTTTTTTGAAATTACGGGAATGCTGTTCTGCCATCCCAGTAAACCTTGTTGCATGACTGTGTAGATGTGCCAAATTTCAAAATAAGCTATTTCAAAATAGTTTCTAAATAAGATACGCAATTTGCATAGTGCAAATCATGTATCTTATTTTGAGTTTAGGGTGCTGTGTAGACACACTCTTAGAGACTAACAGGTTTATTAGAGCATAAGCTTTCATGGGTAAAACCCACTTCATCAGATGAATTGGAGAAGAGTTTGCAGAGGCATGGGTATAAACAGGGCGAGTAGATTACAACCCGGAAGAGCCGGCACAGAGCAATCTGCGCATGCATGGCGAGCCTTGGGTATAAATAAGGACAACAAAAGAAAGAGAATACTCGTATAAATGGGACTAATCAAGTCAGGGTGGAAGTGGCTCCCTCATAGCAGTTGTTGTAGAAATGTGGATATCAAGAGGGGGAAATAGCTTTTGCAATTTGTTAACCAATTGAGATCCATATTCAATCCTAAATTGATAGTATTGAATTTGCAAATGAACTCTAGTTCATCTGTCTTCCTTTGTAATTGGGTTTTGAAATTCTCTTGTGGAAAGATGGCTACTTTTCAATCCATTACTGAATGTTCAGGGAGGTTAGTGTTCCCGTACAGGTGTATGTGTGTTACCATTCCTGATGCCTGTTTTACATCCATTTTTCCTTTAGTGTAGAATCATAGAATATTAGGACTGGAAGGGACCTCGCGAGGTCATCGAGTCCAGTCCCCTGCTCTCATGGCAGGACCAAGTACTGACTAGACCATCCCTGATAGACATTTATCTAACCTACTCTTAAATATCTCCAGAGATGGAGATTCCACAACCTCCCTGGGCAATTTATTCTAGTGTTTAACCACCCTGGCAGTTAGGAACTTCATTCTGTTTCTCAGACCATTTCTCCAATTTGTCCAGATCATTTTGAATTATGACCCTATCCTCCAGAGCAGTCGCAACCCCTCTCAGCTTGGTATCATCTGCAAACTTAATAAGCGTTCTTTCAATGCCAATATCTAAATCGTTGATGAAGATATTGAACAGAGCCGGTCCCAAAACAGACCCCTGCGGAACCCCACTTATTATGCCTTTCCAGCAGGATTGAGAACCATTAATAACTACTCTCTGAGTACGGTTATCCAGCCAGTTATGCACCTATCTTATAGTAGCCCCATCTAAGTTGTATTTGCCTAGTTTATTAATAAGAATATCATGCGAGACCGTATCAAATGCCTTACTAAAGTCTAGGTATACCACATCCACCGCTTCTCCCTTATCCACAAGACTCGTTATCCTATGAAAGAAAGCAATCAGATTGGTTTGACATGATTTGTTCTTTACAAATCCATGCTGGCTGTTCCCTATCACCTTACCACCTTCCAAGTGTTTGCAGATGATTTCCTTAATTACTTGCTCCATTATCTTCCCTGACACAGAAGTTAAACTAACTGATCTGTAGTTTCCTGGATTGTTCTCATTTCCCTTTTTATAGATGGGCACTATATTTGCCCTTTTTCAGTCTTCTGGAATCTCTCCTGTCTCCCATGATTTTCCAAAGATGATAGCTAGAGGCTCAGATACCTCCTCTATCAGCTCCTTGAGTATTCTAGGATGCATTTCATCAGGCCTTGATGACTTGCAGGCATCTACAGTGTAGAGACTGTATGGTTTGGCCAGCGTGCATGACAGAAGGGTATTGCTGGCATTTAATGGCATATATCACATTAGTGAATGTACAGGTGGATGAACCCATGATTGTGTGGCATATGTGGTTGCATCCTTTGATAGTGTCACTTGTATAGATATGTGGACAGGGTCGGCAGTGGGATTTATTGCAGAAGTAGATTTCTGTGGTGTGGTGTGTAGCTGCTGGTGAGTATTTGCTTCAGGCTGTGGGGTTGTCTGTAGTTGATAACTGGCCTGTCTCCCAAGGCCTGTGAGAGTGAGGGATTGTACAGTTTGCCCACAAAATCAGCGTCATTGGCTAGTCGTTAATGAGAGAGCTTCAAAGTCTTCTAATTTTTAATGTGCAAATAAGCACTCCATACCAGGATTGATTTGCTCTATATTCTGTGGTGGAAGTGGGGACCTAGAACTGCTTAACTACCCAAACTACAAGCAGTGGACCGTGTGTTCCTAGGGAAGGGAGTACTGTCTAATCTCTTGCTGCTTATTGTGCTACATAGGTGGCACATGGCTAGGTTTCCAAACTTTATTATGTATATGTTGGAATTATAAATGATGCATTTGGGTACATTGCTTTCCTTGATATGCAATATCTTCATTTCCTTTTTTGTTCATTTACCCACAGAATTTTGGGAACAGATACCCATTAGGGATGTGAATGACTAGTCAACTATCCGATAAGCAAGAGCTTATCGGATAGTCGACAGACTAGTCAACTAGTCGCTGCCCCACCTTGCTGCCTCCATTAAAAAAAGAGGGGCTGTTGCTACACTTCAAAGGTGGCGGCGGCACCCTTCTCAGCTAATCAAATAGTTGTTGCAAATTGAATCAACTATTTGATTAGCCCATTAATCTAAATTTAACATCCCTAATACCCATAAAGTTGGTGGTATTAGTAATGAATGTATATTTCTACAGTAAACCAGTGTTTACATTAATATCTAGTTCTGTATTTCAGTTGTTATAATAAAACACTTCACAATATTGCTGTAGTAGTATACAACATTTAGCACAGGTGTTTACTTTTGACAGAACAATTTAATTCAATGTAGAGTTTGGGAAATATTGGACCTTCAAATAGGTTGTTCATAACTCCAATATATGGTGTGCCGCAATACAGGCAGGTGCAGAAGTCAAATAGTCTCCCAGAAGCACCCCCCCCCACCCCATTTAAAAAAAAAAGCAAAGCAATTGGTTGGGCAGAGGGATACTACAAACAGCTGCACTTTGTCCCACTGTATTTCTTGTTCAAAATAAACCCTATCCTTGAACCAATGCCATTGTTATATGCCCATATATTCGATTTTTTTTCCATAAATCCAATAACCTACCATTTTGAGTGTAATTCAAAAGGCAAAAATAAACCTAAATAAATATTTTATCATACTATTCCTATAGAAACAGCAGAGAGACACATCCTTCCAGGTAGCCTTAAGCATAGCAATAAAATTGCATCCGCCAGTTAGCCGAGCCTCAAAAAGCAAGAACATTGGTTCAAATAAAATGCTTCTGATTGAGCTGCATAGATTTTGCGATATGCTTATTTAGCTGACAAGTAAATAAAAGGCTGACCATTGCCAAATGCACATTGAATAACACACGCAAAAGGTAAATCTGTATTTTAAAGGATTAATGTCAGCTAGGAAAGTACATAAATTAAAACATCAAAGTGATGTGGCTCCCTTAAGGACTGTAGTTATTTGGATAAATTGTCAGTAGTAAAGAGTGCAACAAGTATGCTAGTGCTATTGATTTTCACCTTTGTATTACCAAAACATTTTTCATTGACACTTATTAATTGCTTGTTAAGTGCTAAAGAGTTTGATGGTCTAAATATTGAATCCTATAATTAATTGGCCTTTTAGTTTTCCTTATCATTAAGCAATAGTGATTACATTAAAGACACAAGGGTTTGCTTAAGTTGACATATCTTGTACATGATGTACAGCAAGAAAGTATTACAATAGATTCTTAATACACGACCTCTTGTAAGTGCAGTATATCTTACTTTGTATTTTCATATAAACTACTGTACTTTCCCACCTTCAGTTATAGGATGCATCTTCGTACTATAATTCAAGTTACAATGCTACAAACTCAGTTCTCAATAGGGAGATTATAATGTTGCTATTTAATGCCTAGTTTTAGCCTGAGACAGAACAGAGGCTGTCAGTGCAGAAACAATAATTATACTGTGCATATTTTGAGGAAAATAATTTAAATGGTTTTGCATTTCTAATTCTAATATTTTATTGCATAATAATAGCAAAATATATTTTCTCAAAATCAAGTTTTATAGGTACTTATGCCAGTTTTTTTAAACTGGTTTCTCTAAACTCAGGAAATAAATCTGGTTTTAACCACCTAATGGCTTGAGCTTGAGTTTGTTGAAGTCAGTGGCAAACTCTCCTTTACTTACATGGTGCAGGGTCAGGTTTTAAGTGAGCTGACATTCAGAAGTACAGATCATCTACAGTTCCCACTGAAGTCATTAATATTTGTGGTTACTCAGGTACAGCACTTCTGAATATTGGCTTAGTTGCATCAGTTTAGCCATCGAGGCTTGAAGATTGAGGCTGCAACTTGGAAGTCACATCCACGCTATCCTCTCTTGCCCTGTGTATTCAGGCTGTAGCTAAATCTTTTCACTTCTTCCATCAAATTTCTAAAATATGTCCTTTTTTCTGTTCACATGGACAAAGGTTAATCCAGAATCTCTCACCTTACATATTGTAACTTCTTCTCCAAGATCCCTGAACCATCACTCCATTCTGCCCCATACAAAAACAACCGCTAAGATCATCTTCCTGACAGGTTGCTTGATCGTACAGTAGCACCTCAGAGTTATGGGCATCTTGGGAATGGAGTTTGTCCATAACTCTGAAATGTTCATAACTGTGAACAAAGTGCAGTTTGGGCTCCAGTTCCAGCAGCTGGCACTCTAAGCAAGATTCCAGCAACAGCTGAACTCCTTCTTCAGTGAAAAAGTTGCCTTGCAGATGCTTCTTTCCCTGGGTTGGACTGGAAACTTGCCCCCTGACTCCCAGCCAGAGGAAGGGAAGTGAAAATACCTTGTTCCCCTGTTTCCAGCAAGGAAGGGGAGGTGTACAGGAAGGGGAGAAAACAGCACAGACCCCACACTGATCCTGCTCTGCTGGCTGTCTTGTGCTGTCAGCCCCAGCATCTTCACTCCTAGATGTAAGTGGATGCCCTGTGGGTGTGGGAGGGGTGAGGGTGGAGTTGGTACAGACAGCTCAGGTGCTTTTAAGATGCAATACAGGAAAAGTACAATACAGTATTTGTTTGGTCTCTGCCTCTGCCTGATTGGTTACTTCCCATTTCACATGGTGTCTGGTATTTGTATCTTTGAGGTTGTACTGTATTAACTTTCTCCCTCTCTGGCTGCCCTTGTTTCACCACACTGAGGGTACGTCTATACTACGAGCCTCTTTCGAAAGAGGCTTTTTCGAAAGATACTTTCGAAAAAGCCTCTTTAGAAAAAGAGCGTCTAGACTACAAGCAGATTTTTCGAAATAGTGAGCCGCTTTTTCGAAAGAGAGTCTAGACACTCTCTTTCAAAAAAGCACAGTTTGCATTCAATAGCACCTTTTTTCGAAAAAACTGCCGCGTTCTTTCGATTTACTTTCGAAAGAACTCGGCTGCAGTCTAGACGCAGGTGAAGTTTTTTTTGGAAAAAGGCTACTTTTTTCGAAAAAACCCTGTAGGCTAGACACACCCTGAGTTCAGACTTCTTGTCCTACCTTTCAAGTCCCTTCACAATTCTGCTCCTCCTTTATTTGACTACTCTTGTCTGTTATTGTGCCAGTTTTATCTCCTACAACCTACCAATGCCAGTCTTGTCTGTAGGGTTGCCAGGTGTCCGGTATTCACCCGGATAGTCCGGTATTTTCGCCTCCTGTCCGGTAAAAAAATTTAGAGAATACCGGACACCTAAAATGTCCGATATTTTCTGATTTTTTTTCCCCAGCCAGGAGGTGAAAATGCTGGTCACCTGGCAACCCTACAAACACTGAGCGCCCGGCCTCCCCCCGATACCCCCTTGGCTCCCAACACCCCCAGCCCCCCGGCCCCATGTTTACCTGGTTCCGCAAGGCTGCCGGCACAAAATGGCTGCCGACCAAGGTCTTAGTGCTCAACCGCTCCCCTGTTCCTATCCCTGCACTCACTCTTAAAGGGGATATGCTGTTTTAATGCTGGGTTGTTTTTTTTCTCAACAACTTTGGTCTCCTCCCCTTTTTTTCCCTTCAACAGAATTTTTTCCCGGTGTTTTTTTTGGGGGGGGAGGCGGGAGAGGTGTTCGGTATTTTTGTTTCAATCATCTGGCAACCCTACTTGTCTGACTCTTTGTCAGCTTTTCATGCAAACATTTTCATGACTTCTTCCATCCTGCTTTTGTGCGTGGAATGTCCTCCCCAACTAATCCACAGTGCTACTATTCTATACTACAGTTTTCTGCTTAAAAATAACTTTGCAATGAGGCCTATAAGAAATCAGTCAATTAATAATGATTTAAGTATTCACCATTATCCAGGAAAAATTGCAGTTGTGTATTAAAAACTGTGTCCATCTTGCCAAGTATTTTTATGTAACTTTTCTTCTTCGATTGTAAGATCTTCAGGTAGGGTGCAAAATCAAGCGCAAAGGAGCCCCAGGTCTGCTTAGAAATCCAGAGACTGACATGATGTAAATATGAAGTATACACCAGCTGTGAATGTGACCCAAGCAAAGCTACACAAAAAGTATTTAGCTTTTAATTCAGTTGAAAGATAGTGCTGCTGTTCAAAATTTAAAATAATCATTGTGCATAGATTTCAAAGTGCTTCACAAAGATGAATAAGCATCATGGCCCCAAATTTACAGATGGAGTCTGAGGTACAGAAAGCTGACACCTTCTAAAAGTCACACAGCAAGTCAGTTGCAGGGTCAGGAGTAAAATCCAAGGTTCCTAATTCTGGGACTATGCCCATAAACATTGCATGTAGGTTTTTGGTTTTGGTAGAAGGTGATGGCTATGATTGTAATATATATTGAAGACATTGGAGTTTCGGCCAATTTAGGACTCCAGACTAGGCCTTGAAAAGATCTTTGATTGTATGGTTTACAAAAAAATATTTTATTGCAGCTGTTTGTGAATTGCATATCTACTCCTGTGCAATATACAGGTTATAGTGGAAAGTACAATAAAAGCTTAGTTATCAATCATGTTAAGAGAATAGGGGGGTGCCAGTTAATCAAATATTCCAGTTAACTAAAAGTTACACTTACCAATGGCATGTCAGTTTTCAAAGAGTTAGAATACAATACAATGAATAAAATGTAAAATAGTTTACATGCACACACCAATCCAGTAGTAGTACTGCACTGCAGAGTGATTGGTTTCCTGACGTACCTAAGTGTATACAAGTGAAGTTTTCTATATAGTAGGTTATCTTATGACACTACCTATCATTATGGGCAGTGCATGGTGTACAGTCAGATCACTAAAAATTCACTTTCCACTAAAACTAGAACATAATTTAATCTTTCTTTGATGATTTGGAAGGCACTTCAGGATCTTGCAGTGCCTCAGGGTCAACATCAGTTATCATTTGAGGTGTAGAAGATGTAAGAGATTGGGCTGAATCTGTATTGACCCTATGGCACATCCTGGAAGCTGCTTTTTTTAATCAATCCCTGATACCAGTTTTCTTACTTGTCTTCTATCTCTTTTGTATAAAAGTAGAGTGCAGCATGTGCAATTGCATAACCTCATGGGCAGTATACTAGTCCCGGTTATTAGATTGAAGAATTATATTGGGAGATATTAGAAATGCTCTTTAATAGAACTCTCCGGTTGGGAAAGTGCTGGAGAACACAGCTTTTACTGTATATGTGAAAAAATGTTATGTGCCACTAGCGGTTGAGGATTATGTCTTTTAAATAATTCCTTTACATTTCATCTTCTATAAAAGATTTGAACTTTTAATTAACATTTTTATGGCTGTGATCCAAAAGTTTTTAATTACACGCTGCTGATTTAATCCAGATTGGTCATAAATGATTATGTCGACCAGTGGGAAGGAACAGTGCAAGTCTGTGCATCCCAAGACCTTTCCCATTTTCAGAAGGGCAAGTGATGCTAAAACATACCAAGTATGTGCTTTGCTGGAGACGTGTATTGTAGTTGTTGGCAGTCAAAAGTCTTTTTACTTAAATACTTTATTAAATATCAGAAACTTAAAATTCTAATATAAAATCCTATGTATTTTAAGACTTAATTGACTATGCGTTTCCATTATTTGTAGACTTTTCAGTTTGAGCAATAAATTCACTAAAAATATAAAAGGTATGAAAAATATCAAATTTGTTATTATACGGTAGCCAGGTAGAAAAAAGTTCAGGCAATGCAAGCATTTCCATAGTAAAAACAACAGAGCTTGACAGATCAGTTTGCCCGTAGAAGAATTATTACTCCCACGTAACAATAAACTCTCAAGTAAATATTTTAGACCTGAAATTTAAATATGCAGGAGTCAGGACATGGGGTTTGAGGAGTGTGGGGGACTCAGTGCAGGGGTTGGGAGGTGCAGGAGTCAAGGTAGGCAGGCTTGTGGTAGGGGTTGGGGTGGGAGTTTAGCCAGATCCCTGGAGCTGGTAGGGTAGTGGGGACTGTACTGCCCAAACACAGGGCTGGATGATGTGTGTGCTGTGACCGGACAGCTCAGGATGCCAGTAGCACCCAAAGCCCAGCCTCCTGCCGGACAGTCTCTTTCTGGTGTGCTGCACCAGGATGCACCAGCTTGGTTCCACGTTTGGCCTAAATACAAATTTACACAAAAATAGATTCCTTGTTGGCACTCTGGTATTGCTTTGCTGAATTTGGCCAAAATTTAGGAGATTTAACACTTTGGGATGCCATGCTTAGATATAATAATTAATGCCTAGCTCTTTTATCGTTCTTTTCTTACAGAACCTTTAGCTTTCCCCCAAAGATATACAAGCTATGGATGAAAAATTCACCGAGGTTATTTGTAATTATCATTCTATACTCTTGGTTTAAAATGTCAGGCATGAGATCAGTAGATGGCTGTCCAGAAACCTTTGGTGGAACAATTATCATTAAAAAATTCACTGAGGTTTCACAGATAAGGCATGAGATTTGGAGGCTAAGTAATAAAAACTGGTCACTAGTAATATGACTATAAAGCAGTTGATGTTATTTCCTACCTGCCAGTTCCATTTTTACCACAAAACATAATATGAAAGTTGGCAAGCAAATGCCTGCAATTGCTACAATAGCTACAAATAACCAAGAGAAGAATAATTGACGTAGTTAAGGTTGTAATTTTGAACTTTTTATTGCAACCTGTCAGAATCCCTGAAAATGGACAAATGTTCACATTCCTACATGCAAAGCCACGACAGTTAGCATCATTGTTAACAGTCTGAGCAGAGAAGGCAAGGATGGCTTGGAGACTCTTTTACTTTGTACCTAGTTTTGGACTGATGTGCAGCAATGGAATAGCATGGGAAAACTTCAGTTGCTGCTGCACATGCTGTAGCTGTTCTGCCTCCAAAGCTGTCTTAGTGCCACCTTACACTAGCACTCAATCCACTTTCATTTAAGAAATAATAAAATATCATTTTGCCGTACTATGATCTCTTCACTATACTTAGTTTTAACTGACAATTATGACCCGAATCCATGTCATTTCTGTAGATACACACACACACACACACACACACACTGTTAGTTTGTGTGTGTGTGTGTGTGTGTGTGTGTGTGTGTGTGTGTGTGTGTGTGTAATTGTGTTGAGTAATTTTCTAAATTATGTTTTTTTCCTTGTTAGACTATCCATGGTCATAAAGGGCCAATAACTGCTGTGGCTTTTGCTCCTGATGGACGGTACCTTGCCACTTATTCCAACACAGACAGTCATATTTCTTTTTGGCAGGTAAGTATATACACAAAAGATGAGAATACATAAATTATGCTAGTATTGCAAATGGAGTAGAGCAGGGGTGGGGAATCTTTTTGAGGTCGGGGACCACTGACCCACAAAAAAATCAGTTGGGTTCACACAAGTGAGAAAAAAAAACACCCCTCACCAGCCTGGGCTCCCCAGATTCAAGCAAGTCGGGGTCTGCAGCCGGCTTCCGGGCCTTAGGTTCTCCACCCCAACAGTAGAGTTTTAGCATTTAGGGGGCAGGGATAGCTCAGTGGTTTGAGCATTGGCCTGCTAAACCTATGGTTGAGAGTTCAATCCTTGAGGGGCCATTTAGGGATCTGGGGCAAATCTGTCAGGGATGGTACTTGTTCCTGCCATGAGGGTAGGAGACTGGACTTGATGACTTCTCAAGGTCCCTTCCAGTTCTATGAGATAGATAGGTATATCTCCATTTGTATAGACAATTTGGGTTTTGTTTTTTTTAAATGTGGTTCAGTACTAGTGTAACCTCTGACAAAGATAAAAAATAATGTATCATTATGGTTGAAATAACCAGCTTTTTAAAAAAATCAGGAAAATCCAAAAGTTAAAGCTGAAACCACAATATAAATGTTGTTATGTTGGACAATCTATATACAAATCTGTAACTCCCCACTGATTTTTCACTTGCTTCCCCTTATTTTATTACCCTACTAGTTCTTTTTCACATACTGTTTGTGATGCTGTCACACAAGCATGTTGATAAAGGGTAAAATTTTCAAAAGTGACATAAGAATATAAGAACATAAGAACGGCCGTAGCGGGTCAGACCAAAGGTCCATCTAGCCCAGTATCCTGTCTGCCGACAGTGGCCAGCACCAGGTGCCCCAGAGGGTGGACCAAGACAATGATCAAGCGATTTGTCTCCTGCCATCCCTCTCCAGCCTCTGTCAAACAGAGGCCAAGGACACCATTTTATCCCCTGGCTAATAGCCTTTTATGGACCTAACCTCCATGAAATTATCTAGCTTCTCTTTAAACTCTGTTATATTCCTAGCCTTCACAGCCTCCTCTGGCAAGGAGTTCCACATGCTGACTACACGCTGACTACATGCTGACATAGTCTCTTGGGTGCTTAAGTACCATTGTAAATTAATAGGATTTAGGCTCCTGAGTGCCTAAATTGCTTAGAATGTTGAACTTTGGTTTCTTGATTAGTTAAGATAACATGTTGACTAATTTATTCATTCATGTTGTCTGTATAGATAGATTATAAATATATCTGTTGAATAAATATAAATGTATAAACAGATAAGCTCCTTGCAATAAGGACCTCTGTCTATCTTAGGTTCTGATATATTGCCCATTATCATAATATTATCTGGGCCTCTGCCCCTCTCTCTCTCTCTCACTCTCCCCCCGCCACCCCTACACACACTCATATCCTCACAACATACTTGTGAAATAGGGAATTATTGTTATTCCCATTTGCAAAAGGAGAACTGAGGCACAGAGAGGTAATGCTACTTTATCAAGAAATAGGGTGTGTGCGCTGTGGCATTGAATTGAACCTTGGTCCCTGAGTTCCAAAAAGCTAGCACCCTATCCACTGCACCATATCCTCTGTTTTCATGTTATGTCTGTGATTATCAGTGTCCATAATTAAATAATAATAAATACTTTCGTATTGTTATTTTTAAATGTAAGGTTGTAGGTATCACTTTTTTTGTTCATGTGTACACTAAAATGTGTAACCTCTAGGTAACTCAAGAACATTAATGATTTTGGAACATCACAGAATAGCACTATATTCTTAATCAAATATCCATACTTTTATAATTTGTATTGATGCCTTGCAGATGTAAGGGTACATTAATGATAGGCCAAAGAAGGGCCTACACGTAGTGAGGAGGCTCTCTAAGCAGGCATTTGGGATTTTTTGGTTTTATTTCCTTTAAATGAATTTTTATGCTACGGCTTGAGAATTTGATCTAAGGCTGTCTATACTGTGCTCTCTTGCACAAGAAAATATGCAAATGAGGAAAAGTGGTGAATATTGCCGCACCTCATTTGCATACTTAATGAGCCACCATTTTGCGCATGGGGCTTTTGTGCAAAAACCCCCTCTTGCGTAAGAGCTGTTCTGCTTGAAAAAAAGTGGCAGAATGGCTCTTCCGCAAGAGGGGGTTTTTGCACAAAAAGGAGCTGTGTAGATTTTTGCGCACTCTTGCGCAAAAATGGCGGCTCATTAAGTATGCAAGTGAGGCACAGTGATATTCACTGCTTCGCCTCATTTGCATATTTTAGTGCACAAGAGAGCGCAGTATAGACGTAGCCCAAGTGTTTTAATCAAAATTCTTATTGGTGTTAATATATATTTATATTATATAGCACCAAAAGTTAACTGTGCACTCTATAAAAAGCAGGATAACAACATACCTACACTTTTGAGTTTACATTCATAGTTTGAACAGTCTTTTTCTTTCTTATGTTGTTATTGTTTTAATCCTGCAAAGAGCCTTATTTCTTTAGGGGTTTTTTCCCTTAGCAGACTGTGCAATTGGGCTAAGTGATACAATAGGTTTGTGAAGCCCTATCCCTTTTTCCCGTCTGGAGCTAAGAGTTTAAATTCTATGTCAGATCACCAGAATACAGGGTTTTAATAGTTGCAGTTTTGTTCCCCTTTGATCATAACAAAACATCAGCAGTCAGTTTAACTTGATTGCCAGAACCCAAGACATAACAGGAAAGAAATAGCAAGTAAGGGGAAAGATTTGCTGGTAAACTTGGATGGGAAAATATGTACAGCACTACCCTCAGTTATGCATAACCTGTTCCTTGCTTCCATGTGCAATCAATTCATATGTAATTCCAGAAGAAAAATATATTGGCATTAATATAGTCAGGTTTTTATTTCTTTACATTTAGTTTCCATTCATATTTTTTAAAAAATTATCATTCACCTTTACCTTACATGTCATTAAGAGTTTTAAAACACATGCATTTGAATCAGAAAATGAACTCAAATAGCCAAAGGATATAAAAGTGTTTTTAAAATAATAAATTTAAGTAATAGTTGTCTGAAAAACAGTAGGCCTGCAGGAAAAATACCTATCAAAGATGGTGAGTTTTGCCAGTAGTAAGACTGCAAGACTGGACCCAGTATGCCTGCAAATGTTAATTAATGGTTTTCTTAATATTCCACAATTTTCTGTATGCCATTCAGCAAAATTGTACACACCATAAAACATACTGAGTTATTATCTATAATATGTTGTGCTTTCTGAAAGAGTGAATTAAGAACAGTAAAAATGTTCAGCCATCAGTATATATACTTAGTTCAACTACCTGGGAAGATCTGGAAAGCAGTCAGGCTTATTGATTTTGATCTTTTACATAGAATAATAGAAAAGGGACCTTCATTTTAAAAAATGTTATATTCAGGGACAGGTTTAAAAAGATGACTCGCCAGATTTTACTGTGTATAAATCCATTCCTGTTAAGCTGGCTTTTACATAAAGAGTTAAAAGTACGTATGTGTTCAGTTTTAAAATGTGACCTCGTGCACTAGTGATTTTTCCCCCTCTGTGTTCTATTCAGTACTATTATTAATGCAGGAAAATCAGTAACATTAGTCATCTTAAAAGGGTTATTACTCAAGATGATTTAAATTGTGAAAATGTCAGTGGTGCTTGCATGCTCCCTGCTAGAGATGCCATGATTTACACTCTCTGACACCATTCTGCTGCTGAGAAGGGCTAGAAAAAGTAATGGCTTATATTTCGTACTGATCAGAATTCAGAACATGGTGTCAGCAATAACACATCTTAAATGTCCTAAGATTTGCCCAGATTTCATGTGCCCAGTTTTAGTATCCATCTGGACCATCACCTACCTATTGTACAGAAAATTAGCATCTTGATACATTTTTATATAGGGAGTATTTCAAAAGTATTGGAGCATTTAAGAGAATAGAAATGTTTGAGGGAGTTTTTTTCTCATTTTTAAAATACGTAACAAAATATAACTCAAAAATATTTGCCATTTTTTCAAAGAATAGAGATCAACAGATATGTTGAAAGGTTTTTGTCTGTTAATATTTTGTTTATGTAAATCCCAGAAAGGAGGTGAAGCTTTGGTGGTTATTTTTTTAAAAGGATTATCACAGAATCTCAAAAATGTAGGGCTGGAAGACACCTAGAGTCATCAGGTCCAGCCCCCCTCCACTGAGGTAGAACCAATTAAACCTAGACCAAACCTAAGAGGTGTGTGTCCAATCTGTTTTTAAAGACCTCCAGATGTGGGGCTTCCACAGCCTCCCAAGAAGCCTGTTCCAGAGCTCAACTACTGTTTTAGAAAGTTTTTCCTAATATTTACCCTGCTGCAGATAAAGCCCATTACTGCTTGTCCTACCTTGAGTGGACATGGGGAACAACTGATCACTGTCCTCATTATAATAGCTTTTAATATATCTGAAGACTGTCAGCCCCCGCCCCCCGCAGTCTTACATAAGAACATAACATAAGAATGGCCGTACTGGGTCAGACCAAAGGTCCATCTAGCCCAGTAGCCTGTCTGCCAACAGTGGCCAGCACCAGGTGCCCCAGAGAGGGTGGACCGAAGACAATGATCAAGCGATTTGTCTCCTGCCATCCCTCTCCAGCCTCTGACAAACAGAGGCCAGGGACACCATTTCTATCCCCTGGCTAATAGCCTTTTATGGACCTAACCTCCATGAAAGTATCTAGCTTCTCTTCTTTTCTCAAGTCTCACAAACCCAGGATGTTGGAGGCTGTTTTGTTTTAAACTTTTCTCATAGGTCAGGTTTTTTAATCCTTTTATCATTTTTTGTTGCTCTCCATTTTATTCATCTCTTTCCTAACATGTGATGCTCAGGATGGGACACAGTTCTCCAGCTCAGGCTTCAGCAGTGCCAAATACAGGAGAGGACAGTTACATATAATACACCTCAGAATAATATTAGCCTTTTTTGCAACTGCATCATATTATTGACTCAGCTTCAATTTTTGATCCACTATACCCGCGGATCCTTTTCATCAATACTACCACCTAGCCAGCTAGTCCCCATTTTGTAGTTGTGCTTTTTGGGTTTTTTTCTTCCTAAGTGGAGTACTTTGCACTTGTCTTTACTGAATTTCCCTTTTTTTATTATTATTTTTTATTTCAAACAACTCTCTAATTCTCTGTGCCCCTACCTTATTAATTTTATCTAGACCACATTTCCCTAGTTTGCTTGTGAGAATGTCATATAGAACTATGTCAAAAGCTTTACTAAAGTCAAAATCAGTAGGGACGACAGCCCACAGTGGCAAAATCTGTGGGGGTCATCTCCACATCCCTAGAAGGGGCAGGGCTTCAGGTGGAAGGGGCAGGGCTGGAGCAGCTGGCCCTCATTGCTGCCCAGAGCATGGCTTCCCCCAGCCCAAGAGATACATGGAGCGCTTGGTGTAGCACTTCTGTAGCAATTCAAAAGGGCTCAGGACTCTGGCTGCCACATTAGAAATGGCGGTGACCAAGAGCCTGGGCCCCTTTGAATTTTAGAGCCCCAGGGCAGCTGCCTTCCTTTCCCTCACCCCCTCCCAATTGGTGGCCCTCCCCTTTGGTGTCAAAACATATCACATCTACGGTTCCCTCCCCCTCCCCATCCTCCCCCATTCACTAAGCCACTATTTTCTATAACTTATTACAAAGGGATTGTTTATCAATTGTTTCAGTATTTTTCCAGGTATCTAAGTTAGTTTTACTGGTATGTAATTCACTGGGCCTTCTTTGTTCCCCCTTTTCAAAGATGGGTTTATTATGTTTGCCCTTCTTCAGTCCTCTGGGACTTCACCTGTCCTTCATGAGTTCTCTGTTATGCCATAGGGATCATTCCTGTTTGGTCATGGAGCTATACTCCAGTATCCAAAAGGTCTTTTCCATCTGTAAATTTTTATTATTTTAACTTGTTCTAGGTGTGTGTATGTACAATATTCCAGCAGAAATATAATGGTCATAAATTATAATTTTATTACTTCCATCTGAACTTCTGTTGTATTAAAAGAATATAAAAAAGTTGCAGGTGATACTTTTAATACAATGAAGTCTGTCACTTAATACAGGTTTAAACTAATATGTTGGTTGAGATCTATTTAGATCTTACTATTTAATTTGAAGTAAATAGAATCAAAGGAAAACAAAATTTTAAAAAGGCAAATTGTGAGACTGGAATTAATTTCTTGCCACTAATTTTGTTTCTAAACTTTGCTGAGTTTCAAGCATTGCAGAAGAATGTCACTTACAAAAGCCAGAAACTTAACTGCATTTTATTTTTCCATTTAGTCCAATTTTTTTAAATCACTTTTATCATGTCTTACTGAGAAGAATGGAGGAAAACGTTTTAAAATATGGTTGTAAAAGTGTCATTGTAGATAATGTAATGTCTAGAGGGAAAAGGAAAGCAGTAAAATATGCACTACTGAATTTAGCACACCTAGTTTCATTTTTCAGAGTTGTGTGTAGTTAATGAAGCATTTGCAAGCATATTGTTTAGATTCTCAGCACTTCTTTAATTTAAGAAACTGTTTTTGGATGAACTAAATAAAATTTTAATTGAAGGTCATACAGCTGGTACTAGGCAGGTCTTATTAAAAGTTTTCTGTAAAAATATCAAAAGGGAAAACACTTTGTTTCACATTAAATTATTCTTCAGAGGAAATCCTTTGGTTTCAGTGTTGACTTTCTTTTTCCTATTACTGCAGATGAACACCTCTCTTTTGGGAAGTATTGGAATGCTGAATTCTGCACCTCAGCTCCGCTGTATTAAAACATACCAGGTGCCTCCTGTCCAGCCTGCCTCACCAGGTTCACACAATGCACTCAAACTGGCACGGCTGATCTGGACTTCCAACCGTAATGTTATTCTTATGGCTCATGATGGCAAAGAACATCGATTTATGGTCTAGAATCAAGTTCTCTATTGCTAGAAATACATTTTTGTTGTAAAATTCTCTGCAATTCCTTCTTTGTTCTTTTGTAACACTGGATTACCCACACCAGTGCCTGTATAAATCATCCAGTGGGACCAGCCAAACTGCAGCATTTCTGCATGGTTCCCTAGAGCAGAATCTTGCTTGTGCCAGCTATTGATTCAGAGGCATGCACAGCAGCTCAAGAGAGTGTGGTTATTCTATCACCATGTAGTTTTTCCTTGCCGTTGATAGGAGGGACAAAGATAGCTACTGGGAATGCTCTTGTTGCTTGGTGCAACAGAAGCTGAAAAAATCAATAACATTGAATTTGAACTCCTTGACTAGATCAGCATTTTCAAGAATCATACCGCAATCTCTGAAGTTGGGCTGAATCTAGTCACTTTTACCTTTTAGATTGAAGCAATGCAGAGCAGTCCCAATTATAAATATTATTTTTCTTTAGAGATTCTTAAAGAATCTTACTGTTTACCAAAAAGGTTCTATGTTTACATGTACTTTCTTCTAGTGACTATGGGGTGATCATTGGGAGAGGTGTTCTAGGATTTAGCTGCTAGCTTCTTGGGAATAACTGGCATGGGATTAATGAGGAAGTATATGAGGAATTACGTTTTCAGGACAAAAGCAGCCTTTGCTCTCATTTTGAAGAAGTATATTTCCCTCATATAAAGCTTGAATTGTTGATTGAATTAAAGTTATGGCATACTAGGCCATTGTTATTGTGATCTGGAAGAAAGAATGAGGAGTCCACATGTAAATACCAAGAATCTCTTAAAGAGGAAAAAAGAAACTTGAAAAGAAGAATACTTATGCACAAAAGGTGTATGGGAGGGGGTTCCGTATGCCCTTTGCCTCTATTGCAGATATTTGTATTTCAAAAAGAGCTTTCTCTTTCCCACTTATGCTGGAATTTTCAGGGATATGAGAATTCTGCATTTAAGCCATTATGTCCTATTTCTGTATAAATTATTGCAGTGTCACAAACTCACAGTATGGCTTCACTGAAGGACTGAGGGGTAAGAATGCAATTGCACTTGATTGAAACACAGGTATCACTGATATTTAGCAACCATGGCAACAAAATTATGGAAAATATGTAAAAGGTGAGTTAGTTGTTATTTGAATCCAATGTATTTAAACATCTCTCCCAATAAGAGAATTCTTCTGTAATGTAAGCTGTAATTGTTCACATTTTCCCTCTTTCTTACATATCTAATTTTGTGAAATAGCTAATAACGTGAAAAATATGTTGGTTTATGCTCAAAGTAAAAAAAATCCATAAAATACTATTTTATTTAAACATATTAATATAAGTGTTTGTATAGCTTGTATTTTCTTTGCCATTTTTGTCTGGAAAGCTCACAGAAGAGAGAAGGTTCTCATTAAATGATAACATATAAAGTTAAAGGTGGTGCTTGCCAGAATGGGAATGAATGAACAAAAGAAAATAATGGCTTCTAAATTTAAAATCCATTTTTTCTAGAGGCAGTCTGTATAGTACGTTATCTATGAAAGTAGGCTCTACAGTCCAGAATCAACATACTTGTTTACTATAGTTTTTACAAAGTAAGAAATTAAGACCATTAGGAATGTTTAGCTCATATTGCTGTAAATTTTATTCTTTCTAACTATGACAAGGCTGTAGTAGACAGTGGTGGTAACATTCTGTAGTGGAATTTTTGATGCTTTTGTTTAAAGTAAACTTATACAACATGCATGTACTTTGTATTTATAAAGATATATATGTAGGTCTCCATGACAAGAAGCAAAGAATTATACAGCATATACGCTATTTGTAGAATCAAATGCTATTGTGCTATAGGCATATGAGGAAAATTAAAAGGTACATTTTATTCATTCTTCCATAGGCATTCCAAAGTCATATTTACTTACAATAGTTTTCAGGTACATACATGTTTACTTTTAACATCTAAATGCAAACATAGCAGCAGTGGGTATGCTAAACAAAATTTTCTTTAGTATAAAGCGAAAACATATCTTACATTACATGTGTAATAAATGTTTGCTTTAACCTAAACATATAATGGATTACAAAAAAAATTGTAAATGAAAGGGGGCAGTCTGCTTCCAGTACTGAAAAAATAAATTAAATGTAGCAAAAGCTAAATTAGCAGAATTATCCAAGATTGACAACTTCTGCAAATGCCCTATTCAGTATATCTAGAGCAACAGTCAAGATTGCAATCTAATGTGGAGTTGGTGTTACTTGGCTGGAAAATGCAGTAAAATTTAGTGGGTGGAAATAGATTATCTAACTACTTAACTAATATTTGCACATTAGTTAAACACAAATCTCCATTTCAGTGACTTTGTCAACCTTACCCCCAAATTTCATCACAGATTAGATTTCTCAGCACTGCAGTAAAATTTGTGTTGTCATTCTAGTGTAAGCTTTTAGTATTTTATTGATTTGTTAGTACTGTATTTGGACTTGTCCTTGTAAATGTGGAGACATATGTGGCTTCATTGGCAGTTTACAAGCTAAAGATGACATGATGAGATAACTATGAAAATGTTGTAATGACTGAAGTCACTGTGTATGGTACATGATGAAAATGTTTGCCTCTCAAGAAACTTCTTGATTCCACTGAAATGCTACTGTGTGTACTACTAACTCTATGTACATATGTTTGTGAAATAAAACTGAATAGTCTTGAAGAATATTTATTCTATGTTATCATCCTACTTGTGATTTCACACACAATTTTTAAATTTTTCTTATCATGCTCAGAAACAAATTCTTTTGTTTATTTGAATAAGGTTACATTTGTTGGATGAAGATTCATGTGCAAGAGACTCAAAACCTTGTTAACAAAAAAGAAGTTGGAAAGTACAGAGGTAAAATGATTATTATCTCTTCTGTCTATGAGAGCAATGTAAGTCAACCAGATGAAGACAGTGCTGATTTTCCAGAACTGCAGAAACACCCTCTGTAGTATGTGTAAAGCTATCCTCTCTTCTTGTTATCCCAGTCTTAGATCCATCTTAAGAGGAAGAGAAATTGAACCAAATTATGTATCGAGATTTTCTGACATGGACTACTGTCCATTGGGAACTGAGCTGAGATTATTAAATTTGTTTAATGTCATACTTTGGATTTGAATTTGCATCCCCCCCTAGTAAAAAACATTGTTGCATTTGAGCAAGAATAACAAAATTGATAATTATTGCTTTAAAAGGTTTATCGCATAAGCAGTAAATGGACTCCTTGTTCTTTCTCCTAGTGTTCAGATAAGATAGTACAGTTTGAATTGAGTCAATCATTTACATAACAAGACTTTTAAAAAAAATAGATAAACACAAAAGGAGTTGGTTGCAACATATTCAAGTCCTCAATTTTCAAGGTGTGTGTATGTGTTAAAATCATTTGTGACACACACATTTTCTCATAGGTAAAATATGCTCAATAACAGTTGTGTTGGTGCTCACATAAGCTGATCAAATGTAGAAAGGGCATGACATTAATAGGAAGGTAAAGCCAGGCAGTACTGGATGAACTTTCACCTTTCACCTCTTCAGCTGACAGACAGAGTTGAGTGTTGAAAAAATCAATACTTAGGAGCCAGGAGGGAAATATTTTCAACCTCTAACTAGAGAATGTATTTTGACAAGGCCAAGATAATCCAAGCTGCACAGGAGAAAGAGAAAAGAAGACTCATTTTTAAAGCTTGACACTTCAAGGTGTTTTTGTACAATGGTTTAGAGAAAGCATCGATACATACAAATACCAAAGGTCAAAAAGAAAAGCCAGAAGAATTTCAAAAATTAGATGCACTGTTTCTGTGCTGTTTACTTGACCAGAATAAAGACTACAGTTAGGTTTAGCTTGTAAATATACTTTTCAATTAAGTGATCTCAGAATTTATCAGCTCACCCTGATTTACTAGAAATTAGACAATACCAGAAGTCTTTGTTTTGCCTTAAGCATTTTAATTATGTGGTAAATCTACTTAGTGCCTGCTATATACCTACAGTCAAGCACTTTTATTATTTATGATTTGGCATGATTTCATTTTGACATGAAATGTTCAATATTTGTCATTTATGTGGCAATGTAAATTTTGGGGGGATAATTTAATATCTGGTTTTATATATGGTGCATACTATATAGAATGATTAAAATATCTGTTGTACCTTTTTTACACCAAACCTACCTTACAAATCAATGAATTACTTGCTGGTGGTACGGAGACAAATTAAGCAAATGGAGCAACCCTTTTGTCTTTAGCAATAGCTCTTACCTTTAAAATCAATGGTATTGAAAAATTGATGTAATTTCCCTTATACCTTTTGAAAAGTATTCTAGCATCCTTAGCATGGACAACCACCAGAAAAAGACACAGTATAAAAGGTCCAAAGGATTATACCCCTATTATAGTGTTGGTGCTGCATATAAATCCAAAACCTAGTATTGAACACAAGTCCACACTTTTAACTCAGACATGACCATATGAAGACTAGATTTACATGGAAAAAAATGCATTTCAGAATAGCATAAATGAAAAAATGGGCATGGAAACATTTAATGCAAAGCCTAATAGGACTTGAAATGTTGTCTAAAGCACAGCAGAGTTTTGTGCAGCCTGGAGAGAGAAGAGAATATATGATATACTGAGATCTAAATGCAAGTTGAAGTGAGGCAAGCCACAGATACAGATTTTTATGATAGAGGGAAGAATTGTAAGTCTTGGCCTGTGAACATGTAAAGGGGAAAAAAGGTACTGAAGGGAGAGAACAAGATTAGGAAGTTCCAGGACAAAACAAGTTGAGAATGGGAGGAATGACCATCACAAACCACAGATGGAGGAGGACATAGTGCTGGAAGGTGGTCAGGAAGAGACCAATAGAGTTAGTAAGGGCAGTTACAATGAGACTACCAAGTTTTGTTGACAAAACTTATGTCAATGACCAAGGTTGACAAAACAAACAAAAAAATTGCCAGAGGGTGTTCACACTTGCTTCTTCTGTCATGCACTGTAGGTATGTACCCCCTTTTTCTCCCCCGTGCAGTGTTATGGGAAAGCAGAGCTGACACCTCTGCATCTTGGGATTGCCTCAGAGTTCACGCACAGCCTCCTCAGCTGCTGGGAGCAGCACAATGAGTAGGTCTGTGAACTCTCTGTGCTGAGGAATGTCAAAGCAGTACAGCAACCAGTTCCCCACCTCCTGCGGTAGCAGTCTGCATGCTGCTGTATTCCTAGTACAGGGCAGAACAGGAGCATTCTAATGATTTTCTCTTTGTTCTCCAAAGGGTGCAACACACTCAGCTATCAGATACTTCCGAGAGCTTTGAAAAGGGAGAGGCTCATGCCTGAAAAGCAGCAAAGGTCAAAACACTGAGCAAAGCAATCTGGGCAAGCTTTGTGGGATATTGGCAGAAGCCAGTTCTGTCGACAGAACAAGGGAGAGGAAAAGAAATATGTCTCTCATAGGAGTGGAAGGTTTTTATCTACGAATCAGACATTTTTTCCCAACAAAAGTTCGCATTGTAGTGTGTATGCTCTCACTGTTTTGGTGACAAAACTTGGTAGTGTATATGTAGCCTGAGTGACAGAAGCTGGATTAGAAATTTTTGAAGATGGAAAGAAGGCCATCAAGGCACTGGTATGAGGGGCAAACTCTAGAACAGTGTTGCGCAAAGTGTTCCATGGGTCTGCTTTGGGAGAGCTGCTAGTGAGCCTGCGCCACCTTGTTTAACTAAAGGATCTGTAGCCACGGGGCCTCGCAGTGTCAATTGGCTCCAGTTTGCCGTTTCCAGATAAGGGGAGCCATGAGACTCCATGGCAACAGTCAGACCTGCTAGCAGCTTTTCCAAAGTTGGCCTGCAGAACACTTTGAGAAACAGTGCTCTAGAACCTTGGAGGTAAAAGGGTAGAGGCAGCTGAAGAGACAGGAGATCAAGGGAGTGATTTTTGTGGCATATAGAATACAAGAGTGTGAATGAATGTTGAGAGGGGAAAAAGCCAAATGGGGAGATTGAGATAAGGGATGTGTTAATTACATAAGCATGTTATCTCCAAATTCCCGAATGACACTCCGTGTGAATTGGTGCAAATTACTTAATGGCCAGGTCCTACTGATAAGTAATAACATCACAGTAAGCATTACCGTATACCCTTGGAGTCCTACACCTGTGATAGAAAGAAAATTGTATTAAAAAATTAAACTTTTAAGGCTTGCTGCACTTAATTACATCAAACAGAAAGGAAGGCATACTTTGCCTGCTTTTACATGTAATTGTGCTTCTGCTTCTGTTTGTCAGTGACAAAACTTCCATTTACTTCAGTTGGGCAGGATTTCCCTCATAATTAGTGTTAAATGTTGTGAAGAATGGCAGGGGTACTATCCTTTTTTGGGCATCCCAGACATTCAATTAACTGAATTGCCTGTAAGGGTTAAACCCAGAGACAGTGGCTCTCCAGGAAGTGTTAGCAGGAAGCCAGGAGAGCCAATGAAAAGAAAACGTGAGTTTTTGAAAAAGCAGGATCTACCTGCGGCAATTTTTTATGAGAGTTCAGAGCAAGAGCTAGGAGAGATGGACTGAGCCAGGTATTTCCAGCAATATCCATTCCTTAGGAGGACTAAACCTTGGAACAACAAATGTGAGTAGAACAAGGAATGTTTAGTTAGATGCGATCAAGTTATTTTCTTTAATCTACGATTTGGTTGAACTCCTCTGTAGTGAGCCCAAGTCCTCCCGCACACACTGTAACTTTTAAACTGAATCCCAGGGAAGCAATTCTCTGCGTTTTAATCTGGGGGTTTTTCAGTTACTCGACAACACCTAGCAACCAAGTATGCTTTACCAGGTATGGCTTCTTTGTTTTGTTCATAAAATCACCCTTTTAAAACTATGATTTGATTCCTGTGTCCTAGAAGGCAGGAGGTTGTGTGTGCACGTGCCTGAAACTGAAAGGTCAGCTATTAGGAATTACAGTTTGTTTTCAAGCTTTCTCCTGAGGGAGGGTTAAAGAGCTTGGGAGTACTACACAAGGAGAAATTCTATCTAAAGTGCATCTTCCTGGGTTTTCAAAGGAATTTTTGCAATTGGGTGGTGGCAGTATACCACCCAAGGTCAGGGAATTTTTGACCTTGGGGAGTTTTTAAGGAGCAGCCTTTAGTAACGGGTATTTTACAATCTCTTGCAGGCCCCCACCTTTAGCATTTGAAGAGCCAGAGTGGGGAATGGCCTTGGCAAATGTCTTTTTTAAAATCTGTCAATCACGCTTGAAAACACAGCTAGAGTGAACCTCTCTAGTCTGGCAACATCAGTGGTCTGGCATGGTTTTAGTTATCTGGATGTCTGGTTATCATGGGTGTGACCAAGTTTCCCATGGCCCTATAAAGCTGTTCTGGCTCTCAGTGCTCTGTGCTGATATTAGCTCTAATTTACCTCTAAATGTCTTCCAAGAGCCCAGCAAGCAGTGGAAGTGTTGATAGCCCACTAAGCGTTAGCATGGTTTTTATGCTTTATCTGCTTATTTCCTTGTGCCAATACAATCAAATTGTGTCACAACACTAACACTTTGTTATGAAGAGAGCTGATAATCCTTGGGTAGGCGTAGACATATATAGGGCATATCAGTAGTCATACATTATTAAGCAGCATTGTTCTATTTATTTGCGCCAGCAAAATAAAAAAAAAGAGAACCACTTGCTACAATATTGACCTCCTGTGATTGGGCAAATTCTCTGGTTCGGCACCCTTCAGGTCCTAAGGGTGCCAGCAGGGCTGGATTAAGGGGGAGGCTAGCTGGGCAGCTGCCCGGGGAGCCAACCTATGGGGGCGCCTGATTGAAGTGGTAAGGGGCGCCGCGCGCCCGGGGGCGGGGCCACACATGCGCCACGCGCCCGGGGCCAGGCTGTGCATGCGCTGCACGCCCGCTGCTCGGGGCGCAACTATGGCTTGGGTTGCGCCTCGGAGAAATTCAACCTGTATTTCAAAATGCAAGCTACGGAAGTTGGCATAAGCTAAATTGCATCAAGTGTATTGATCAAAGATGTTGCCAAATAGCATGATGCTATGTTTTTTTATATTGTGTTTATTTCTTGAAGACAATGGGCATCCCTCTCAGCTGACTCAGAGATGCATGTAAACACATCTTACTCAGTTCTTGAATGTTTAATTGAAACAATGTTCTCATCTGGATGGTGGCTTAATTCCCAAAACATTAAGATAAGATTACACCTATTAAGGTACAATCAAAACTCTCAAGCAAATATCACCATCATTGCAGTCTATTCTTCACACACGTGTGAAGTAAAGGGCATTTTAAAGCCCTTTGAAATGAATTTACAAGGCACATTAATGAGATAATACAGAAAACTGCAGTGCACACTTCACAGGGCAAACCCAAAGCCTGAAAACCATTTTAGAAACATTTGGTCTTATATAGTGCCTGTTTTAATAAAAATAAACCCTGTACAAATTGGCTAATATCTGCAAGTAGATGGAGGAACTTTTATATGCTTAGCAATAGCTCACACATTTAGAACGTATATTGTTAACGGAATATTGGAGAGGAACCAAAGTTATTCCCAGTCTTCTGTGGTAAATACTATAAGAGCTTTAATTATCAACAGAGACCAACAGAAGAGCCCCAAGTTGAATATATCATCTGATGAACAGCACCTTTGACAGCATAGCATTCCCCAAATACTGCATTGCAGCAGGAGCACTGCCGTGAGCCCAAATCCTACTGGCAACTTGACCTTCTGTCCCAGATGTAGCTACCAACCCAGCTATGCTGACTCCTCTGAGTTTAGATTGCCTTCTTGTTTATGTCTTGTTATTTGTCTGAGGTAGTTCTCTGATTTAGACCACAATCTGGTACATCCTGAGCTTGTGAACATCTAATTTCAATTGTGACCTCAGATTACATTTCAGGTGCTTTCCAGAAATAAAACAACTGTTATTTCTCATAATGCTACAAGGCTGGTTTCACATATTTTTAGCTGTGGACAATGTCTTGGTTTTGCTGAAGAGCACCTAGGATTATTACAATTATCAAAAGTCTATATTCCCTTCCTGTTTAGAGGATAGAATTCATGAAGATTTAGACAGAGCTCTATCTTCTCCACCCTTCTACCCCACTCAAATCAGGACGTTTTTTCCTAGAAAACCACAAACAATACAACTTTGAAAAACTGTCCTCATCCCTCTTTTCTTCCTATACTTGATTAGAAAGCATGAGTACCATTTCAACTGGCTCCCTTTGGAATACAGGATAGCACACTGGAACTCAGTGAGTGCATTTATACACCCTGAACTGGAGAACAATGTGGGGAAAATATATAGCAACAACAAGAACAAATGACAAATTTCAAAATTGTTCCTTCAAAGTTATAAAAGTTAATTTCAGGAAAGCTTCAGTTCAAAGGTTTGCAAAGCAGTCAGCAGCCAATGTGAACAGAAGACACAGCTGGGGCCTACACATCAACTATATAAAAAATTTAAATTGATCTAACTGTGCAAATGAAGTTTTTCAGCAGCCATGCAGGTCTTTCCTGTGTTTGAATTTCTGACATTAGAAGGTAGCTCCAAAGGGTACACAATCTTGTCCTATTTTCATCACCCAACTTCAAAATTTAATATGTTTAATGATGGTAAGTTAAACTAAAATAAGACAACACTGGGCAGAATTAGGAGAAATTGATGGGGCTACAGTGAAATCTGTGCTTAGCAGACAAAACTAAGTAGAAAACAATTGCTAGGGGGATCTTCCTGTGAATTCAAGTAAGCTGTTCTGGCCATACCCAGCTGTTAGCAAAGAGCCAAGACTTTAAAAATAACAATAATAAATTTATCAGAAAAAAAGCAGCAGTAAAAATATGCATTGTGCAGGCTGAGTCTTCAGTGTAAGGAATTAGCACTTTATGGCAGCAGTAGCCCAAAGAGAGTTCTTTGAACTGCAAGCCTCATGAGGGAATTCCCCTGATTTCTGATGTCTGCACATTAAAAATTAATCTTGTATGAAAAATTAAAAGGTGAAACTTTCCTGTGGGGTAACATCACTTTTTTGTTGATTTTATCTTTTTAAATGAAGGATGAGTGGCATCTGTGAGGAGATATGTGTTATTTTGCAACACTTCTTAATTTGAATTCATTTTGCACAGTGGAAAATGATGTGAAAAAGAAACTCAGCCTTAAAAATAAGCAATAAGCTTTGATTTTTTTTTCCGACCATTTTTCCAATGTTTTTAGCTATGTTGATATCAGTGACATGATTTGCTATGCAGGTAAATTCCTTTCCTCCCATTTCTCACTATCATTTGAGAGCCTCATTATTCTATTGTGAGATGGACATACATGGGAAAGGCATTGCAAAGCCATAGGTCCATTCTGTACATCAGTGGTTCTTAATCAAGGGTTCATGTACCCCTGGGGGTACTGTAGGGTTGCCAGATGGTTTCAGCAAAAATACCGGACACACTTAACATTACATCACAATCTACATTACATCTTCTTTGGAAAATACCGGACATTTATATTTTCGCATTTGTTTCCCGAACAGAAAGCTTAAATACTGGACTGTCTGGTTCAAAACCGGACACCTGGCAACCCTACTGAAAAGTCTGCCAGAGGGTTCCTCAACTCATCTAGATATTTGCCTAGTTTTAGAACAGGCTACATAAAAAGCACAGGTGAAGTCAGTACAAATCAAAATGTCATACAGACAATGACTTGTATATAGAGCAGTATAAACAAGACATGAAAATGAAAGTGCAATATTTATATTCCAGTTGATTTATTTGATAATTATATGGCAAAATCAGAATGTAAGCAGTTTTACAGTAATAGTGTATGATTAGCTTTTGTATTTTTGTCTGATTTTGTAAACAAGCAGTTTTTAAATGAAGTGAAACATGGAAGTAAGCAAGACAAATCAGACTTCTACAAGGCATACAGTAGTCTGGGAAGGTTGAGAACCACTGAAGACGGTGTTTAAGATTCATGGTTGTTCTGAGAGGAATACCACAGTTACATGCATCGTTCAAATATTAAAGGCCACCACAAAAAAGCTGTTCTTTGCTTTTATGAGTCTCACTTTTGTTGTTGACAGGTTCTATTGTTTATGATTACACAGTTGTATTACAGTAGACTATGAGCCATGGGGCACACCCATGGTAGCCCGGGCCAGCCATTCAGCACTTTGAGAATCAAACCCAAAAGATTTTGAATGTAATCTAGAAGTTGGGGGGAGGTAATGTAGTATCCAGCGCACCCAGGTGAAGTGCTTACACTAACTTCATTATTTAGCAAGCAGGAACAATTAATTGAGACAGCTGCAATCATTTCCTGGTGCAATATACTTCAAAACACAAGGTTGGAGGTTTTTAAAAAAAATCTATCCGTGAAATGAGGTATGCATCCAATAAGAGGCTAGCTTTAGAAAATTATTTTGATTAGCTGTTGCTAGCTAGGTGACTAGGAGCACTGAAGAGTCTAGAGCAGCGATTCCCAAACTTTTCCAGATGGGGACCCATTTTGACAATTCAGGAAGACTTGGTGACCCAAGGCAATTCAAAAATGGGGGAAGGGGGCTGCAGAGCCACCTGGGGAGACACTTGGCGACCCTTTTGAAATGTAATGGTGACCCATATTTGGGTCCCAACCCATAGGTTGGGAAACGTGGGTCTAGAGGGACTGTGAGATTCTACCATCTCAACAATTGAAGGGCAAACTCTTTTGTGTTTTTCATTGTGAGTGAGGTTATGGTGTGGCTCATCTTGAGGAGTGCATTTATTCCATTTAAATACTGTTCTGCCACTCTGACAAAAGCAAACAGCTCCGTTCAGATCTGAGTGAAGAAGGACCAGAAGAACCTGTGCAAGGCAGATCCTCCAACTTAGCTACTGCACCTCTGAGAGCTACAAGCAGACTTCCATGCTACCAGACAGGAAGCCTCCACTGCATGGGGCTTTCCACCCAAGGTCCACACATCCACAGCTCCTAGCTCCTTTGCCCAGCCAGGCCTGCCAACAGGGAGATTGGAGGATCAGCAAAGAGATTCAAAGGAGCCTGAGGCTCCTGTCTGCAGCTGCTGCTACTGTGGCAGTGCTGGCAGCCCAAGGCCCGGCCCTTTAAATCACCCCAAGAGTGCCACATGCTCTGTGCATCTCTTAGGTGTCATGGAGGGTTGGCTGCCTCTAGCCCCACCCCTTCTGGGAATGATCCCCCCATACCTTGCCCAGACACCTGTGCAGGCTGTCAGCTCCCCTGTGCCCAGAAGATCTTCATTGGCTCTGTTGCCATGGAGCCTTAACAGTAAACTAGGCTTTGTCTATAGTATATGGCTTTTAGTAACACAGGTGTGTCAACACAGCTATGTTGCTAAAAGTCAAGCAGCGTAAACACTTTTGCCACTTTTGCTGACAACATCTTCCACCCCATAAGAGTGGCGTTTTCTTTGTCTGCTGGAGAGCGCTCCTAACAACAAAGCACTGTTTACACTGGTACTTGCCACGGTAAAGCTTTTGTTGTTCAGGGGTTTTTTATAAGCATTTGGGAATAAGAACTTTGTCGCTCACTTGCCAGTGTAGACAAAGCAAACTATTGGTTTTCATCTCTCACTTCTTTCCCTTCCTCCATCTATTTTTGCATATCTGCTATGTGAAGAATGCATCGTTCAAATATTAAAGTTTCCCAGGGACATGGAATGGCTCAAGTCTCCCTCTTCTTGTTCAGCGGGCTTGAGGAGTGCATCCTATGGTGACTCTACTTCCCCTCTTGGGTAACCTTTCTCTCCATATCTAAAGTATGGATCTAAAGCACTGACTCTCAAATCAATGCAATTAATGTTCATTTTAATTTATACTGGTATCTAAAGGGAGACATAACTTTTGTTTTGTCCAAGTTGTACTCCTCTTGCCTGATGTGAGTATCATGGTTAAAAAGGATCAAAAGATACCATCCTGTAGCTCTCCTTTTTGCTAGACTGCTCTTCTCCTATGCACGCTGAAATATTTAATAGTGACACTTTTAAAATCATTTAAACCTATAGGACCAAATCCATCTCTGGTGTCATTCCACTGATGCCAAAGGAGTGACACCACTGATAAATTTAGCCTGGATAATAGTATGAGTGATATATTTTTTTCATTTCATTTCCATTAAAAGTGATGTTCCCTGGCAACCCATATGATCCCAATGAGGATTGAAATTAATAGTCAGCCATGAGGTCCAATTTCATGGTAATCTCAATTCATGAATACATCTAACTAGTCAGCCTGTTGACACATCAGCATTGCTAGTTAAACCTGAAATCGAGTCACCTTGAGACATCCTGCTGTATAGGGTAAGTAAGCGAATGCATGTCACTAAGTTGACCTTTGAAGCTGGGGACAACTTCATTGTTGGGTGGGCGGCCTTACACCCTGTGGGTCATCTATCAATTTGGATAGCCTTAGAAGAGGCTGCTTTCTATCTTCCTCAGGGTAAGCGATAATGGTCATGAAGCTACATTTTTAATAACCCCTTTCATGCAGAAGGATTTCTAAGCACTTCAAAGGCTGATTCTCTAATGTTACCAGCTGCAGGAATGAATTTACCCACCACTGAAATGCAATGAACTATGGGGTGAACCTGCTGTTTAACAGTGTGCAGTACCACTATGCACTGGCCTGAAAGTAGGGGAAGGGATATCTCTCCCAACTGGAATGACAAGGGGAATTAAGATAGGTGGAGTCTCATCACCCAAACTGGAATTCAGCAATAAAGGGGATTAGAATCCCTGTTGAAACAATTGTAATTGTCACAGCCTCATTTTAGCAGAGAAAGAGCCTGCAATAACCTTCAAGGCGGTCGCAAACAATAAGGTTATCAAAATATGCTTGCAGGACACCATTTATTTGGATTTTCAATCATTAGAATCAACACATCAGAACAGGCTTCTGCTAGGAGTATGTTTTTTTAGATGTAAAATATATATTACAAATGGGTGGGAGGAGGGGAGAACTAGATTCCCTAGCAACTTTGAAATGTAACTTACTTCCTTGATATACTGGTAATTATCCTTAAAACACCAGTAAGATGATGATTAGTGAGAACTGCACACAAAGAGCAACTATGTTTATTAGTGGCAAAGGAGAAAGCACACTGGGAATGGGAATAACCTTTGTAGAGAAATGGGCTTTGAGATTTTACACTTGTTTCCCATGCAAAGATGACGTCAACATGGAATTAAAAGGAAGCTAGTGCTCAGTGGTTCCATACATCCATTATTTATTTTTTATAATGCAGAACACCTATGAGCCCACTCCATTGTGCTAGGTGCTGTACAAAAAAACAGAAGAAAAAAATGGTCCCTGCCCAATATAAGTGTTCTGTGGTGTTTGTATTCTCACAAACTGGTTCACTGTGGGCTGGTTTCAAGACTTGGCCCGGCTTAACCAGGTTTGGCTAATTTTGAACTCAGTCGCACTTAATGGATTTGAAACTTCAGTTTTTCATGCTGCTGTTGTGGATTTGCTTAGGAGAAATATGTGTTTAAAAGGACCAGAGAGGAGTGGCAGAAGCATCTGATGGAAAAATAGTGTAAAATGGAGCCAAATGAAAAGCAAAAGTAGAGTGGGTGTAACCAAAAAAGGGGTGAAAGAAAAGGAAATGAAAACATACATAATAATGCATGTCACCCAGCTATGTCAGAATAGCCTCTGAGGACAATAGAGGCTTAGCAAGAGGAAAAATTCACCCCAAAAGGAGTCAATTTCATAAGAGACAAAGAGTCAATTATGGAATAACACTGGGTTATTACTTCACACTAGTTTTGCCAACCTGTAACTGCATTGAGAGCCTGAGCTTGCCCCCTTCAACTGCAGACAGCATGGAGATTTCTGATTGTCAGGGGGCGAATTTGCCACCACAGCACCTCCTTCCGGAAGCCCTGGGAATTAGCTTTTATTTGCTCGCTGGACACCTCCCTCTAGCTGGTGTCTCCCCATGTCCTCACTTTCACTCTCCAGTCTGGACCCACATCACTCTTTGACCACAGTGTCCGCATCATGACACCGCCCTCCAGCAGTGCCCACTCCAGTGTCTCACGACCCCCTTCTGGGGTGTTTATTAGTCTCTGCACTCCAGGGTCCTCCCTTCCCAGGGAACACCCAGCTCCCCTCTAGGGAACACACAGTTCTTCTTCAAGTGATTGCTCCTGTCCATTCGAACGAGGTGCATGCGCGCTGCGTGCACGGTTCCCAGAGCATTTTTTCCCCAGCGGTACCCATCAGGCCAGCAGGTCGCCCCCTGGAATGGCGCTGCTATAGCAGAGCATACGTACCCCTGCCGGCCTTCCCCCTCCTCAGTTCCTTCTTACCGCCCGTGACGGTCCTTGGAGCTTGCTGTCTTGTGCAGATCCCAGCTTGTTATCTTCGCCCGTTGGCAGTTCTTTGTTCTTGAGTAGTTGTATTTAAGTAGTTGTTAAATACTTAGAGAGAGTTCTCCTTTGAACCCCCCCCCCCGCCCGGGGGGATGGTGATGCCAGGCCCGCAGGGCTTTAAACCTTGTGCGGCGTGCACGAAGCCCATACCCAAGGCAGACCCCCATGAACAGTGCCTTAAGTGTTTGGGGGAAGCTCACCCTGCGGACACCTGCAAGATCTGCCGCGGGTTCAAGCCACGTACTAAGAGGGAAAGGGATTCCTGTCTGAAGTTGCTCCTGATGGAGTCGGCACTGCAGCCTGCGTCCTCCGGAGAAGCCTCGGTGCGTAATGCACCGGCGTCAGTGCAGGAATCGCGTTCCGACCTCCCCCACACCGTGGTACAGAAGAAGTCGGCGCCTCGGCACCGGTCTCAGTCTCTGGCACCGAAACGGGTGAAGGACTCCAGGGGGAGATCACCCGAGCGCAAGGCTCACCGGGACCGGCACCGGCGGAGGCACTCCCCGGCACTGAGCTCTTCTATCCAGCCCCACAAGGGGGTACAGAAGAGGAGGGAGACCGCGCACAGGGCCAGGAGCCCGGGTCCTATCCTGGCTCGCCGCCCCTCCACGCCGGAGGCGTTCGAGGCAGCTCAGGAACTGATAGAGCTAATGGCCTCGCCTCTATCACCCCCCTCCTCGGAGGGGTCTTCGACTTTGTTACCAGAAGCCTTGGGGGCACCGGTGGTCTCTCCATCCCCAAGACCCTGGCCGGCACCGGTAGAATTGAGGGACCAACCGTCGCTGCCAGCCGCAGCAATACGGGGGCAGACTGTGCCGGCACCGGTGGAGATGGAATTGGCGGCACCGTCTCCCGTCCGGTCGATCCCTGGAGCGTCGCTGCCGGCACCCATGCTCCCTGCGGCCCTGTTGGCCCTGCGGCCCTGTTGTCGCGGGCACCGGCCTTGCCGGCGCCGCGGGCACCGGCCTTGCCGGCGCCGCGGGCACTGGCCTTGCTGGCACCGCAGATGCAGGCTCTGCAGGCGCCGAGTACGGAAGGGACACCACGTGGCCCGGTGCCTCAGCTTCCACACCTGCAGCCCCGTTCCCACGCTGGGAAGCCGGAGTCCATGGCACGGTTTAGGCCTGGATCAATACAGGGTCAACCCTCGACGGTGCCACCGTGGTCGCCATCTGAACTGTCGTCAGAATCCGAGGCAGAGTCTCTGCGTTCCGCGGTGTCTTCTCGCATATCGTTGCGGTACCGATCTCGCTCTCGGCACCGGCCGGCACCGCAGGGGTTTGAACAGGCGTGGCCGCCACAGGTGCAGCAGCCCTGGCCGTTTTGGACACCCTGGGCCTATCACCAGTGGCAGGGACCGCTTCTGCCTTCTGGTTCGGTCAGTGGGTCACAGAGGAGGTCCACGCCTTCAGCCTCGTTGTCCTGAGCCCCGCCATCGCCCACGGGGGCTAGCCCTAGGGGGCACCCGGACCTGGGGGAACCACCAGCTAATTTCCAGCAGCCGGGGGTGCCGCAGCAGCCAGCCCCTGCTCCGGTGGGGGTGGAGCAGCCGGCCCTGAGTCGCGAGTCGACATCCTCGTCGTCTCCAGACGAGGCCTTGGCAGACCCAGCCCTGGCTATGCCAGCCATAGACGCGAGGTCGCATCAAGAGCTGCTCCACCGACTTGCAGCAAATCTCGGGGTGCCGGTAAAGCCGGTGACCGAGGAGTCAGACCCGATGGTGGACATCCTCACAGACGATACCCCAGCAAAATTAGCCCTGCCACTAAATAAAACAGTGGCAAAAATCACAAATAATGTTTTGGCAGATGCCGGCCTCTCTATCCCCGATGCTCAAGGGTGTCGAGAGAAGGTATTATGTCCCCCAGTCGGGGCCCGAGCACCTCTATTTGCACCCGGTGCCAGGTTCTATGGTGGCCCAGGCAGTGGCCCAGAAGGAGGGGCAGGGGCAGCCTGGCCCTTCTCCGAAAGCAAAGGACCCTAAGCGTATGGACCTAATGGGGTGTAAGGTCTATGTGACGGGTGGTGTGCAATTGCGCATCACCAACCAGCAGGCAATGCTCAGTCACTATGCCTATAACACCTGGCAAGCGATGGACAGGTTCCGGGACAGGTTGCCCCAGGAGGACAGGCAAGAGTTCTCTGCCCTGGCCATGGAGGGCAAAACGATAGCACGCACTGCCCTGCAAGCGTCCCTGGATGCAGTAGACTCGGCAGCCAGGACAATGGCGTCCAGTGTGGTAATGCGGCATAACGCCTGGCTGCAGGTTTCAGGGATTCCGTTGGACCTGCAGGCCACTATTCAGGATCTGCCGTTCGACGGGAAGGCCCTGTTTGCAGAGAATACCGACTCCAGGCTTCTCAGCCTGAAAGATACCAGGTTGACTCTTCGGTCGTTGGGTATACATACGCCAGCTCCCCAACGCAGACAGTTGCCGAGTAGGCAGCCGCATAGGGCCCAGCCGCAGGCCGCACGGCCTGACTATTGGCGGCATAGACCCCGACGTCCTACTGGGGGTTTCGCCCATGTGCAGGGCTCGGGGGCTCACAATAGGTGCCGTCGGCCCTGCCCAGATGCAGGCAGAGGCACCGCTCAGCCCCCTCCCAGTCTACCCAAGCAGCCATTTTGAAGGTGCACTCGGGGACCGCATACCGACACCCACCATCTCCTTCCCGTTTGGGGACCGGCTGTCCCACTGTGCCCAGGCCTGGTCGGTCATCACCTCGGACAAATGGGTGCTGGACATAATATCACGGGGGTACTTTATCCCCTTCCTGGGCTCCTACCCCTTCCTTTCTCCCTCCCCATCCCTCTTCAGGGACCCATCTCACGAGGCCCTCCTTAGGCAGGAGGTCCTCGTGCTCCTGGAGAAAGGAGCGGTGGAAAGGGTCCCTTCCCACTGAGAGGGCAGGGGGTTTTATTCCCACTATTTTATTATTCCAAAGTTGAAAGGAGGCCTTCGGCCTATCCTAGACCTCAGGGCCCTCAACAAACATATAAAAAAGGAGAGGTTTCGGATGGTGACTCTGGCCTCAATCATTCTGGTGCTAGACAAGGGAGATTGGTATGCGGCCCTTGATTTGAATGACGCCTACTTTCATGTTGCAATTCGGACAAACCACAGGAGGTTCCTCCAGTTCGTGGTATCCCACCAACACTTCCAGTTTGCTGTCCTCCCCTTTGGGCTGTCGACGGCCCCAGGGTTTTTACGAAATGTATGGCGGTGGTGGCGGCCTTCCTCCGGCGACTGGGAATCCAAGCCCTTCCATACTTGGACGACTGGCTTATCAGGGGTCTGTCAAGAGACCAGGTAGTCGCACACATAGGTTTGGCGCGGTCTCTCTTCGACAGACTTGGACTCGTCGTGAACGAGGAAAAGTCAAAATTGACACCAACACAGAACACAGAGTTTGTGGGGGTGGCCCTGTGCACCAGGACAGGGCACGCTTACCTCCCGAGGTCCAGATTCCAGGCGATCAGGACCCTAGTATCCAACCTGCGGTGGTCCCTGTTGACGACGGCGTGGTCGTGCATGAAGCTTCTAGGTCATATGGCGGTCTGCACCTATGTTGTCAGGCACGCCAGACTGAGGCTCAGGCCGCTGCAGGTGTGGTTGGCGAGATCGTTCAGCCAGGCCAGAGATGGATGGGACCTGGTCCTGACTGTGCCGCAGAGCGTCCTCGCCTCGCTCAGTTGGTGGACGTTAGAGAGCAAGGTGTGCACGGGAGTTCCCTATCGTACGGAGCTGCCGTCGGTCCAACTCATCACAGATGCCTCCGACAACAGCTGGGGGGCACACCTACAGAGTCACAGGATGCAGAGGTTGTGGACCCCCCAAGAGAGGGAGTTGCATATAAATGTTCGGGAGCTGAGAGCGGTCAGGAGGGCTTGCGAGGTCTTCCTGACCATGCTCTCGGGGATACTGGTATCAGTGCTGCTGGACAATACGGCGGCTGTTTTCTATATAAACAAGCAAGGGGGAGCTCGATCGTCCCCGGTGTGTCAGGAGGTGGCTCTCCTTTGGGAGTTCTGCATAGCCCACTGCATCCAGTTACAGGCGGCATACTTGCCGGAATGCGTAAATACGTTAGCAGACTCACTGAGCAGGTCCTTCAGAGTCCACGAGTGGTGCCTGAAGGAGGAGGTTTTAGCACAGCTTTTCCGGATGTGGGGTCATCCCATGGTGGACCTATTCTCTACCGAGGGGAACAGGAAATGTCCCCAGTACTTCTCCCTCCTGGGTCTGGGAGCGGGTTTGAAAGGGGACATCCTGACCTCACTGTGGCCTCGAGGGGTGCTTTATGCGTTTCCCCCATTCCCACTGGTTCCCAAGGTGCTTACCAGGATCAGGCTGTTCAAGTCTCGGGTAATCCTGATAGTCCCAGACTGGCCCAGGCAGTTTTGGTACCCCATCCTGTGGGAGATGGTGGTGGCCAGACCTTGTCATCTGCCGCTGACCCCGGACCTAGTCACTCAGAACAGGGGCAGGGGATCCTGTACCACCCAGATGTCAAGTCCCTCCACCTGACGGCGTGGCTCATCCATGGCTGAAACCCCCCGAGAGGGCTTGTTCAAGGGGTGTACAGGAGGTTCTCCTGGGAAGTCAGAAGCCAACCACCAGACGGTCGTACGTCGCCAAGTGGAAGCGGTTTTCGGTCTGGGCTCAGAATAAGGGAGTATGCCCCTCCCAGGCCCCTGTTCCAGTGGTCCTGGACTACTCATTTGAACTGCGGCAAGCGGGCCTGTCCGCACCATCGTTACGGGTGCACCTAGCATCCCTGATGGCGTTTCACGAGGGGTCGGGGGGTAGGTCGCTGACCCCCTTGTGAAGAGGTTCCTAAAGGGTCTTGACAAATTATTTCCCCATGTGTGGGCCCCAGTGCCACAGTGGGACCTCAACTTGGTGCTAAACAAGGTCTTGGGTCCCCCCTTCGAGCCCCTAGCGTCCTGCCCACTCAGGTTCCTTTTGCTCAAGGTGGCATTTATAGTAGCCATTACGTCATCACGTCAGGTATCGGAATTGCGTGCCCTGACAGTGGAGCCCCTGTACCTAGTGTTTTCGGCAGACAGGGTTCGTCTGTGTCCCCACCCCACCTTCCTCCCCAAGGTGGTGGGGAGGACATGTCGACCTTCCACATGTCGCAAGACATAGACCTCCCGGTTTTCTTTCCCAAGCCCCACCACTCCCCTAAGGAGTGGGCGTTGCACTCCTTTGACGCGAAAAGGGCACTGGCGTTTTATATAGATAGAACGAGGCCATTTCTCAAGTCATCTCAGTTGTTTATTGCTTATGCCGAGCGGGTGAAAGGAACGCCGGTTTTGGTCCAATGGCTGTCGGGGTGGATATCCTCCTGTATTAGGGAGTGCTACGCTCTGGCGCACAGGGAGCCACCTCGTGTGTCGGCGCATTCCACTAGGGCGCAAGCTTCGTCCATGGCCTTTGGGGCCCAAGTCCCGATTCCTGAGATCTGTAGGGCAGCTACATGGTCCTCTGTCCATACAGAGCATTATGCCCTCACTCAACAGGCGCGAGAGGATTCCGCCGTGGGTGCGGCAGTGTTGGGTTCTCTTCTGTAAAACAAAACAAAAAAGGGGGAGGGATGAGTGGCACGTTGTAGTGTTGTGTGCCTGCTGTACCTACCTGTTATGCGTTCTGTGTTATGTTCTATGGTTGCATTTCTTGATTAGAGTTCTCGTTGTCGTTGAATACCAGTGTGATTGTTCTGTTAGCTAAAGAGGTGGCTCCGACCCCACCTCCGGGGGGTTAGCTTGGAAGTCACCTCGTTCGAATGGACATGAGCAATCACTCGAAGAAGAAAACAGGGTTACTTACCTGTAACTGTTGTTTTTCGAGATATGTTGCTCATGTCCATTCGATTCCTCACTGCCTCCCCTGCGTCGGAGTTTTCTGGCAAGAAGGAACTGAGGAGGCGGAGGGCCAGCAGGGGTACTTATGCTCCGCTATAGCATAAGTACCCCTCCAGTACGCTCCAAGGGGCGACCTGCCGGCCCAACAGGTACCGCTGGGGAAAAAATGCTCCGGGAACCGTGCACGCGGCGCACATGCACCTCGTTCGAATGGACATGAGCAACACATCTTGAAGAACAACAGTTACAGGTAAGTAACCCTGTTTTCCCCTATACTCTCCTTGCCTCAGTGACCCACTGGCAGCCTTCATCTAGCCCCTGCCTCGGGGGCAAACTGCAGTCTGTAATGGCCACTCATTGGCAATGGGGTGTAGACCTGCTGCCCCTACCTACCATGGCTGCCTCTCTACAGCCCTAGTAGCCTCAGGCCTTGCTTCAGGCCCTGCAGCCTGGGAGCCTGCCTGGCAAGAGCTTCCCCCAGCACTGCTCCACCTTCAGGAAGCCTCCTACTTCCCAGGCAGCTAGGTCCCTCCTGCTCTCCAGCCAGAGCCAGAGTAAATCCTCCCCTCTTCCTCCAGGAGCCCTTCTTTTCAGCTGGGCCCTAATTAGCAATAACCGCCTCAGCTGGGCTTCACTCTGACCCCTGGCTTAGAGATGGGTTTTGCCCTTAAAGGGCCAGTACAGGGCAGATGCCCTGTCACACTGATTCTCAGGATATTAGCTGTAGAATAATGCAGGCAAGAGTCTATCCTGGGGAGAGGAAGTCCCCTCCCCCTCCCCCATTTCCCTGTTACTGTCAGAGGTGAAAGGGGTTTACTATTGAAGTCCACATTTGTCACCTATTCCCAACACACTGAGCCTCATATGGTTTATTGAAATTTCTCTCTCTCCCTTCCTCATACTTGTAGAGAGAGAATGAAACCTACAGTAAATACATTCCTTTGCACATATAAGGAAGAGGTAAGATAAAGGACCAAATTCTCCAGCCTGCCAAGACCAAACTGAACCTCCCTAGCGATTTGAAGTTGAGGTAAACTGAACAGAACTGGCCAGCAGAAAATACTCCCTGTGCAAGGGAACTCTCCACTGACAGAAGTGACATGGCTGTCACCTACACTGGCTCCCCCCTTGCTCCAGGTAAATTGGCAGTGGGGGCCGTGCTGAGAGGGAAAGCAGAGCTCTGCTATGTGCAATCTGGCACTGGTTTAAGGTCAATGAGAAGTGGTTAAGTTAGAGCTGTTCCTGTGTGTGTCACTAGCTTTGCGTGGTGTGGTGTCAGGAGCTGCAACAGGCAGGGAGAGAAAGCAAATGAGCTAATGTGACTTTACCATCTCTGATTTCATTGATTCAGCAAGTTCAGATCTGAAGTGCTGGGGAAGGCTGAGAAGGAGCAAGCTGCAATAGTAAAGGGTAAAAGGTGTGGATGGTGCATAAGAGGACGTTAGCAGAGGTGGCGTGAAGGCAGTGGGTGTACACGGGTATGTTTTAGAGGTGGTGAAAGGAGAGACTTGCAAGCTCATTTATACTGGTCCAATATATCAGACCAGTGTAAATGAGACTTAAAGGTGACGTTAAACAATGCCAGCAATGGGGACTGTCAGGTGATTAATTTAGTAGCACAAGCTATATAAACATATCTCCCCGACAATCCGATTGGGACGAGAAGATGGGGCGTGGGGAGGAATCGAGGTGGATCAGAAGTGGAATAAATGAAGGGCACAGTGGAAGGAGGAAGGATGGTGTGGAAAGCACTGGAAAACAATGTCACAGATATAAAAGAAGAGCTGAGAACAAGATGTATTGTGACAGGAATGTGTTTGGGTTTTGGATATGAGTGCTGGACACTTAGGCTACATCTACACAGCAACGCTATTTCAGGATACCAGAGTATTCCGAAATAGCTATCCCATGTCTTCACAGCAAGCCCCTTTTTTTGGGCTCGCTAGTCTAACAACCCTGTAAACCTCAGGGATGTTTCGGTATAGCTCTTTATTTTGAAATGTGGTGCTGTGTAGACAGCACCAAATGACAAAATAAGCTATTTTGAAATGGCATTGAAATAAGATATGCAATTTGCGTAGCTCAAATTGCGTGTCTTATTTCGAGTTACGGTGCAGTGTAGACGCACCCTTGGGGGCTAACATCTCAACAGGATACATGTAATGTGCCAGCAGAGTCAGGCAGGAGTACTGCAGAAAGGGATTTAGGAGTCATAGTAGACAACAAGCTAAATAAGAGTCAGCAGTGTGACATTGTGGCAAAAAAAGCAAACATGATTCTTGGATGCATTAACAGGAATGTTGTGAGCAAGACACGAGAAGTCATTTCTTGTGCTCTATTTTGCGCTGATTAGGCTTTAGCTGGAGTATTGTGTCCAGTTCTGGGCATCCGGAAAGATGTGGAGAAATTGGAGAAGGTCCAGAGGAGAGCAACAAAAATGATTAAAGGTCTAGAAAAGATGACCTATGAGGGAAGATTGAAATAATTGGATTTGTTTAGTTTGGAAAAGAGAAGACTGAGAGGAGACATAACAGCGTTCAAGTACCTACAAGGTTGTTACTAAGGGAGGGAGAAAAATTGTTCTCCTTAACCTCTGATGATGGAACAAGAGGCAATGGGCTTAAATTGCAGCAAGGGAGGTTTAGGTTGGACCTTAGGAAAAATGTCCTAACTGTCAGGATGGTTAAGCACTTGAATAAGTTGCCTAGGGAGGTTGTGGAATCTCCATCTCTGGAGATATTAAGAGCAGGTTAGACAAACACCTGTCAGAGATTATCTAGTTGGTGCTTGGTCCTGCCATGAGTGCAGGGGACTGGACTTGATGACTTCTTGAGATCCCTTTGAGTTCTAGTATTCTATGATTCTATGTGCTTGCTGTAGAGTGGTTCTGAGCCCAAAGAATATATTTCCTGTAGCTTTCAGGCCCTGGGAGACAAATGCAAAGTGCACTGTTAGACCTCCTGTTAGCTGTACCTGGCTAGTGCTCCCCCTGCTCTGCAGCAAGACCCAAGGCCACTGGAATCCTAGGACCTCTCTCATGCATCACTTATGAGGGAAAAAAAGTGAAAACCCTTCTGATTAGTCCCTTCTCAGGGGGTGGGGTGGGGTGGAGTGGAGAATGGATGTCTCCCCACTCCATCTATGAGGTTAGGAGTAGACAAAAAGGACCCAGTGTCTCTAGCCTGGATCTAAGCCTCCGGATTTTTGGAACAGAAGCACCATGCCAGTCCTTACACTGGTGGCTGTGAGGGAGAAGGTTACAAATCGAGCACAATGGCATACCACAAACTGGATCTTGTAGGAAATGATCAGGAATTCAGGAAGGCAGCTGTGAATAAGCAATGTGGGTGGCTTGGGATGGGAAAGGTAGTTGGAAGACAATCAACAGAAAAGAAAAGGAGGGTAGGGTAACCCAGGCAGAGAATATGCACTGTTCTGATTCTGATGACATTCTGGTGTCTTAGATGTGAAGAATCCCACATCATGGAAAGGTGTAATGAATGTGTAAGTCTAATATAATTATGAATCGGTGTGTGTGACCATTTATAAAGTCATTGCATTAGCAGGGAAGAGCAGATCATGATTCCCTAAGGTTATACCAGAAGCTGCTTTTATGACCACAGCCAGTGTCCAGTGTCGAGAGAACCAGCTGTAGATTAGATTTCAAGGTGATCATCACCTTTGACCTTTCCGAAGTCCTGTGCCACTGGTCATCCATCTTATGGCCACTCACCAGCAACCTTTTAACCATTTTTACAGCCAGCAAACATTAGCCATTGATTTAATTGATTCAAATCTGCATCTGCCCTGAAGTAAAGGAAACTATCACCATGCACTGGAATTTTAGGCTTGGATTTTTCTGCCCTAGCATATTATTAGGTACATACTCATTATTTTCAAAGAATGCGAGTCTCAAATGAATTTAGCTGGGTATTGCAAAGAGGTTATAAATTCAGAGAGATTTTCTGCAAGGAGATATGTAGAAATTAATACATACACTCATAGGAGAAAAACTTAAAAAACAACAAATAGTCTAGCAGCACCTTAAAGACTAACAAAACATGTAGATGGTATCATGAGCTTTCGTGGGTACAACCCATATATGACAGAATCCCTTCACAGAGAGAAAGCGTGGATCTGAATTTCATGACTCCAGCCCATGTCTAGAAAGGAATCAAACCAGAATCTCACATCCAAAGATTTGGGAAGTTTTAGGTCTGGATATCATGCACCATTAAAACCCTGGGCACCATTTCACTAATCTCAAGCAGTGGTGTATAGTGTGCAACACTGCAGAATATTTCCAGTCTGTATAACACCAACCATTGTTCAGCTCAGTGTGTGATCATGCCAATTTCAACAGTTCAATTGCTGAACTGTTGGCCAGGTCTGTGACTTTGCATCCCTTCTGGAGCAAAGGAATGGATAGGGAAAGTTGGAGGAATAGCCTCAAGCCCCCGTGTCTTGGTCCCCGCCCTGCCCAGCTGCACCACAGTGAGGCTGTAGAATCAAGAAGATGAACTCTAGGCCTTGTCTACACATGTGGTGGCATGCATAGACCTAGGTATAGCTACACACCGTGATGAAAGGCAGGCGATGTCCTCACTGGGGGTTGTAGCTATATGCAGCAAGTTAAGACTCACATCAGGGAGGAATGGGGCCACTACTGGAAATAGCTGCATAGACGTAGAAGACACTACTTGGGCATGTAAAAAGCCATGTAGGGTGTGTACACCCTTAAAGCATGTCTGTACTCTCTGTGGCTAAGCACAGCATCCGCTATCTTCACTATTATTCACACCCATACTAGCAGGGCATGCAATGGCTGTAGTCTACATGCTGCTGTATGTATAAACATACACCCCACCATTTACACCATGGAAGGGTAGAAATAGCAGTCTCACTAACCTAGAATCAGGCTATAACAGTGTGCCTGTGTTCTGTATTTTATACAATCAATGGCTTTTGAGTGAATACTTGGTTAAATACATTCTCAGCTTCCACTGCCACCTGTAAACCACTCAAGCTAGGCTCCAATGGTTTATGATAGGAGAGGCACTCAGCACACCAATTGAAGCCATATACTTAATGATTTCTATTTTCTTACAGAAGTGTACATGATTGCATCATCATGTGTTACAGCAATTGTCATAGCATCTACAATAGAATGTGTACCCCTGTGTATATAGTTCTAAAACCCCTAAACGGTGTAGCTAGTATTTAGAAAATAAAACTCCATGGACATTTGTCTTACTCTTTCTCTCCCTCTTCATGTTTCCTCAACAAGCTGGGAACAGCAGAAATGACCTAGGTTTCATGCTCTTAATTCAGATTGCAACAACTAACAGAAACCTGCCACACAGCTTAGGTACACTGGAACTTGGAATCTTTCTAAGAAAACATGTTTTCTGAAAGGCCAACATTGTTTTATCATGTGTATTGTTTTTCTACATACGCTCAAGATTTTTGCCTGTTGACATTTAAAAATTCCAGTACTAGGTGAGTCTCTAAAAGCTGTGCAAGGAAAAGAGTCAGCTGTGATACTTGTTCAGTAAAAGGAAGCCATCCCTTCTGGGACATTAAACCGGCTTCTATCTGAATGAGAAAGCAAATGAAATAACCCTTTCTTCTGCTTCATTGTAGAAATTTGAAAACTCAGCTATATTCCTGTATCTGTATGTATCGGAACTGAAGAAAGCATGTACGTATTCATGAACCTGCTGTGTTAATATTAGCAACTAGATGGGGGGCAGGGGTCTTGTACTGGGATACATTTTTTTCCAAATCCAACCCGTATAACAAGTTGTCAACTGTCATTGCCAACTTGTGTGAAATGAGCCAGTCCAGTCTCTAGGGGGCAGATGTTGACATCACAAAAACCACAATCTCTGTTGATGTCCATTCTTAGTAGTTTTTGTGACTACATTGAAGGCTGAATAAATATGTAATAAGTTTCCTTTGGACCCAGATATATGGGATGCTGCACTGGATCCCAATGACTGTTCTGCCTTGGGGCCTGGAATTGCTATCAGCAGGCCCTACCTTGTATATTAGAGGCAGAGGAAGATTGCCCAGAGGTTATGGGGTTGGCCAGGCATTTGGAAGACCTAGGGTTAAGTCCCTTTTCCAGCACAAATTTCCTGAGTGACCTTGGGCAAGTCACTTAGTCCCTCTGTATAATGGGGATAATACCTCCTCTTCACCTCACAGGGATGTTGTGAAGGTAAATACATTACTGGCTGTGAGATGGTCAGATCCTGCAGCATCAAGAGGGAATGCCTAACCCCCTTTTGAAAATGAGATTTAGGCTCCTAAATCAGTTAGGTGTTGCCATGCTGAGGCCTGAGGGCAGCAGTGCCCAAATACCTTTAACATTTTTAGTGTTAGTCTTTAGGAAGCCAGACAATTCACAAGCCAAGGAAGGAGTCAGGGTTTTCCACTCTGAAGGTTCCAGTTAATGTGGGTTATAAATGTTTGGCCTGGTACCAATTCAGATTCACTAAGGCTGTGTCTACACTGGCACCCTTTTTCGGAAAAGGGATGCTAATGAGACACAGCGCAATTGCAAATCCGCGGGGGATTTAAATATCCCCCGCGGTATTTGCATTACATAACTGCCGCTTTTTCCGGCTCGGGGTTTTGCGGAGAAAGCGCCAGTCTAAACGCGATCTTGCGGAAAATAAACCCTTTTCCGCAAGATCTCTTATTCCTACTTGAAAGGAATAGTAGGAATAAGAGATCTTGCGGAAAAGGGTTTATTCCTTGAAAGTAGGAATAAGAGATCTTGCGGAAAAGGGTTTATTTTCCGCAAGATCGCGTCTAGACTGGCGCTTTTCTCCGGCAAAACCCCGAGCCGAAAAAGCGGCAGCTATGTAAATGCAAATACCGCGGGGATATTTAAATCCCCGCAGATTTGTACTGCGCTGTGTCTCATTAGCATCCTTTCCAAAAATGCCAGTAGACACAACCATGAGTATGTCTACACTTGCACCTAGTTGGAACTAGGAAGCAAATGTAGGCATTTGAAATAGTCAATGAAGCGGGGATTTAAATATCCCGTGCTTCATTAACATGATCTGCGCGGCGTTACTCCGATCAACAGCTTTTTCGAAGTGAAAGTGCGCGCCGGGACGCGATAGTTCGAACCAAACCCCTTGGTTCGAACTAACGTTACTCCTCAAAAAATGAGGAGTAACGTTAGTTTGCACCAAGGGGTTTGGTTCGAACTAACGCGTCCCGGAGCGCACTTTCACTTTCGAAACAGCTGTTGATCGGAGTAACACGCCGGCGAGATCATGCTAATGAAGCACGGGATATTTAAATCCCCACTTCATTGACTATTTCCAATGCCTAAATTTGCATCCCTAGTTCGAACTAGGGTGCAAGTGTAGACATACCCTTAGAGATTCAGGTTATATATAAATCCAAACCTCCAAGAACTCCTCAGGCCATATTAGACCCCTAGACATCCTGCCCTTCCATTCCTCCTACTCTGTCTCTGTGGGGCCTGGAACCTGCCCCTCTTCCTACAACATACTCCTCGAAGTAACACCTCTCCATCCCTCATGGATTTAACGGAGATATCTAGTGGCCTCTCCCACACAGCAGGCTCAGCGGTGAGGGATGGAGTGAATGGACTGGTTTTGTAACTCTCACACACTCAGCGTGGGGTTCTGTCTCTCTCTGGTGGGGATGGGCCATGTAGAGAGCCTTCTGTATTATTAGCTAACAGTCTTTTAACTCAGGCAGTAGAGAGTCTTGTGCTTCAATCCAGAGGTCCCATGGATATGGTTTAACACTTTTCTAAAGAGTCCATTTTGGTTGTCAACATTTGCCAGTTCTGCCGAAAAGGGCAGCAGCAGAATTCTTTGGCTTCCAACTACACAGTATCCCCATGCCCTTCCCATAATCCACAGTGCAATGATTAACCTTCCCTCAGGATTCCCTCACCACCTGCAAGAACACTGTTCAATAGCTTGCTTCTGCAGGAATCACACTGCCCTTGGGACTCGGAGGCAGTGCAGAGACACACGATGGCCACACAGACGTGAGGTTAAGGGAGTCAATGTGTGATCTATTGCAGAGAAGATAAGGGCAGATGCCACCTTCTCCACTGAACAATTCTGAAGAAAGCCTGCAAGTGGGAGCTCACAGCATGTACTTTCCCCTGTACTGTTTGCTTTTGGGTTCCCCCTTCCCAAACTGGGGATTTACCTGGACTCTTAATAATAATGGGGCACATCTTTATCTGACACATTTGTGCTTAGAAACCAGTGCCTCGGTTTTTCCAAAAACCACTGTAAACAGCAGGTGGGATGGAGCATAACAGCAGCTCTCTTCTCGACAGTATTTCAGAAATTAATTGAATAATAATAATAATAATTAATAATGTCTCCCATGGACACTCCAAGGGGATATTTTTGGTAAACTGAATGCAATTACTCTGAAAATTGACCTGCTTCATAACATGAGTATCACACAAGTTTTTTTCCACTGCTGAAGAAAATACTGTACGGGTATTTATGACTCCTTGAGGTTCATTCAGTACTTTCTGTGCCCCACGCTCTTCATGGGCTGTCACAAAGTCACATAAAATTCCGGAGTGCTACATCTCGCGTTTGGATCTTTGCTCTAGCTTACAGGGGTGAACAAAACAAAACCATAGGTTCCCAGATGACCACCTAGTGAATATACAGATGTTGAGATTGAGAAGCCCAGTTATTTTGGCTGAAGTAATCAGAGTTGTCATCTAATGGGCTTATTCTCAAAAAATACAAGAATTAACTGGACTTGTATTTTTTTTAAATGTCTTTATAGTGAGCTCAATGGCAGAGATTGCTCATTACGGAGTTTGCCATTTTTCCTGCTACTGTAAATAAATTGAGTGAGAGAAAAAGGACTAGAAGATACTTGCTTTGCGTTGGATAATGAGGAAAGCACTGTGGATTGATCCCTAGCATCTGGTAAGAAATACAGTAGTGATAGTAACAAATGTTTTAGGTAGCTGTGATTTCATTTTTGTACCTTGAATCCCTCTATTATTACAGATGACATCCAGCAATTTTACCACAAATTGCCTTCTGTGTCCTGGCCCGCAGCCCTGCTTCTGCAACCCAGGACTCTCCTTCCAAATATCCATTTTCCAGTCCTGCAGCCTGACCTCAGCATGAGATGACACCCACCTTAGGGGGAGGGAGCATTGGAGGGGAATGGTTCCTTCTGTGAGTATTGAGTTAAGGAAACAAGAGAATTTGCACAGAAGTTGAAAGTGTTCCATTTCTCAGGAAGGGTTTTATCTAATTTAGGGAGAAGCATCAAAGCTCCCATGAAATCCACTAAGGACCTGTCCAGTGCTATCAATGTTACGTGGAGGGTCCTTTGATACTATGGTGATAGACAGCAGTATAAAACCCCAAGAACAAGAGAGAGGGATTGATTTCATTGGAAATACCTAGACATCTTAAATAATTGGTAAGTTAAAACACAACTACATAACTTTAAAAAAAATTCTAATGTAGGGTTCTAAGTGCTGGATTTCCCTATTTATTTCTATACTCCATTTTGTCCCGATTCATTCATTTTCTGCTTCTTAGCTAGGAAATAGCAGTGTCCACGGAAAAAGTTCAGAGACGTTATAGAAACTGAAACTTCCAGGGGTAATTCTCAAAACACATTTGCTCTTCTGACTATGCTAGGTAAGAAAACATTGGAGTTTTCTTCATTGTACTTTCTGAATCTCTTTCTTCCAGAAAGCACCAGAGAGTATGAGAGAGTTCCAAATACTAATTGGCCACACTGACTCTCAGTGGCAACTAATGACAAGGGGCAGAGACTTAGCTGGGGTAAATCTGAATAGTGCTGTGAAGACTTTCCATTTTCCATGGTAGCATCACAGGAGGAGAAGTGAAATTGGATGTGGGGGGACACCCTCACAACTCAAAAGCATAAGTAACGAACATTTTAGAATTCTATAATTCAGATCCCCTGGACTCCTCTGGATCTCAGCATAACATTACTGAGAGCATTTCTATTGGCACACTGGGAGTTTTAAAAAAAATTACATGTTCACTGAGTGAAATCAGAATAGTTCAACTGTGTGTCGTAGGCCCCTGAGCCGATACTGTTCCCTATCTGCTCCCTGACAAATCAACACAATTTGTAGATTCCAAACTCCTCCCCTTTTCAGGGGTCTGGCTAGCTTCATTAACAGAGAAAGTAATCATAATATAACATAAAGTTCATTTTGCTGGGCTTGTCTCCTCCTGGGGTTCCCTCTCTCACGGCTGCTCCAACTGCACCCTAAATCATTTGTCTAGAGACCATTCATACTTCTATCTGAGAGAGATAATGAGCCACCTGCCTCAGTGATCCATCCAGATTCAAAACCAACAGACACGGAAGGTTCTTTCAGGCAAACGCAGTCAGCATGTTAGAATGCGCTGTACTGCTAGCAGTTAATGGAGATTCTCCATTAGCTCAAATGTACCTCTGGAGCACAGAGATCCAAATTCTATCTGCAATATTGCTGTGAAGTTCAGAGATGTTATGTGCAGCTTGGTAATAACCGTCAGGTTCCTTGATTGCAACAAATTTGTTACAATATACATGATGTGTGACATTCTGAATGTTTACACGCACATACACTTCCTGTACTCTCTACATACAGTGTGCATACGGCACCTGGTCATAGGACAGAGATATCACTCATATTTTATGAGACTGTTGTAGTTGTCATTTGGGTAGGTACTGTGCATGGAAGTTAAGTTGTTGTGCTCTTCTTTGATGCTAAACTCTTTATATTTCATTACCTAATACTTATTATCCACTGGGCACAGCATGATACACTGTAAAAAAAGGCTTTGCCAGACCAAGGGATTAAGGGTTGAGAACTAGGGCAGCAGATGGTAGTGCTTATAGCTAAATGGTGCACCAATGCTTTGTACATCTTGAAAAGATTTCTTTGGAAGTTAAACTTGGCTTGGGAGTGACAATAAGGTTCAGTCTGTGGTTTTGAAAAGAAAAGAAAATCTCAGTTTTATGTTTCTTCCTGCATTTCTGAGGGGGGTTTTTTTCATTCAAAAGAAAAGAAAATTACTTTCTTAACAAAACTTAAAACAGGCACCAAACTTAATGCCCACACAGTCTTAGTCACATCCCATGGTTAATATAAGCTCACTGTATATCCACGGATAAAGTAAATTAAACCTTTGTTCAATATTCTCATTTTTTATTCAAATTTTGTTACTATATTTCCTGATGAAGACATACTTTGATTAGATACAGTAAATCATACAGGTTCTGATTATAGTTAAAATGACAGCCCAAGCTGTCAAAGATCCTGTCCACAAGGTGCAAATTTGAAAATGTATATGCAGAACATATTGGTACCTTGAGAGTAGTAACAGCAGCAAGAAGTTAGAATGTACAGCAGAGCAGAACTTCATGTTTTTCCACTATGAGACCACTCAAAATTTTGCTGTTCGTTTTACTGAAGAACACACTCAACTATTCATTTTGATATGAAATCTTTGAGATTAGTTATTAGTTTAAGCTGTAGCAAATTGCATGCTTATGTTTAATTATATCAATGAATGAAATGCAATGTGGTATTTAATTCAAGTCCCTAATCTTTAAGAACTCAAGAAAAGTGTCTTTGTGATCGCCATATGTTAGCATGTGCAAGTGTATTGCATTTACTAGCCTTTATTTATCAGGATTGTTTTTAATGTGTGTTCTCCCCAAAGATGATCCAGGCTGCTTTCATACATGAAAATAATAATCCATAAGGAGCAAAGACTCCAAATCAACAGAACACAAAACTGAAACATTGTGGTTTTGGTTGGACTTGGTTACTTCAGCACCCTGCTTTCTTGAGAGTCCCAACGTATGCTCCATTGATCATTCATAGAATGTCAGGTGGCTTACAGATGGGAACACAAGTCTATTGATTTTTACCAGCGTGCAAAAATTGAAAGTGGGGGAGGGATCTTAAAATCTTCCACCTTAAAATCTTGCATTTAAGCTTGGGTCCCTGAATTACAATTCCATAACCCTCCAACTTAGTCAAAAGGAAACACAATATATTTGTCTATATGTTTTGTGAGCCTAAAGAATCACACACAAAATCATGAGCCTTGCTACACAGTCTGAGTTCTTTGACTGGCAGCAAGGAAAAAAATATTTGGAAAGCTTCTTAAGTGAGATCAATTCAAGCAACCCTAAATTGGCAACAGCTCCACAACTAAAGAGCTACAGTGTATGTAACCAAAGAGAGCAGCAAGATGAGTTCCCATCAAGTGCATTGACTTGAAAAATGGGGAAGTTTAGGGTCACGCATATGAGTTCTCAGGGGGATGTTTACTATGGAAAATTGGAAGTCAAAGAGAGCTTCAGATGTCCCCACTATGATTACTTATTTCAGTGTCAATTTTCTGTGCTTTTCAGTTTACTGAAAACATCCCCGTGCTCATGTAGCAGTGTAGACCCATAGCAGTGGTAAGTGGATGTGTCATGAACTAAGCATTAATTATTAATGCCAGCACACTCTTAGCCATACAAAGTATTCCATCCCATGGTTAATATAGGCACACAGCAATATCCATGGATAAATTGAATTAAACCCTCGTTCAATATTCTCATTTTTGTTACTTGTAGCTTGGTATTGTATTTCCTGCTGAAGAGATACTTTGACTACATAAGGTAATTCATCTTCAGATATAAGCCCGAAGGTAAGGCTAATATCAACTCCCTCATGATCTGCTGTCTTGCTGATGATATAAGATATTTGGAGAGAGCATAAATGGGAATCATAAACTTGGAGCCAGAAACCAGTATTGGGATAGCTTATTTATTTGATTCACAACAACTAGTAATTATTCTATTTAGGTGGAAAGCTTGTTCAGTCTATGGCACCTGCCTTTCATACACCTTGCAAACACATTCAGTGTCAAGAGTTAGACAGGTTCAAGTTTCTTTCATAGCCTCTGAGATTAAATCTGCTTTTCAGTGGCTGGAAATAATCGTTCCAGCGTCAAAACCACCCAAAGAAAGTCTGATGTGGGAAATGAAATACACCTTGCTATCTTTCATTCTTTTAGAAATGATTCAATAAAGATACAAATGCCAACTGAAGATTCATGCTGTATTTTTTTCAGGGCTTCCATTATGTATGATCATCTATCAAAGAGTATTTTCATATGAAAAAATGACACCATCTATTTGATTCAATATGCAGAAAGAAGGCTTGGGGTTGGCTATAGAATATTCAACAACTTCCACTGAACAGTAACCAGTTTCCATTTTGCACAAGATAGTGTCAACTTTGAAATATGTAGGCGAGAAAGAATACTAGAAATGAGAATAGATTTCAATTATATAGTTGGTAGCATGCAGCAAGCAAAGTCTATGCAGCACCTTGTAATCACTTTCCAAATTCTATTGTTGCTGAATCAGAGTGAGATTCAACTTTAAAGACTGAAGAGCAACAAAATAAAACAAAAACAAAAAAAATTGGGGAGGGAGGGAGAATGTTCTCTGTTTGGATAGGTTCTTGCCTTCTGTGTAATGCAAATTTTAGGCCATTCTTTTTCAGTTACCATGGCAGCATTTACAGTGTGTTTGTGGTTTTTGCACAAACCAGAAAGCTAAAATCTACTTCTTTCAACTGTCTATTTTAGAAAGAAGCAACCTTGTAAGAAGATTGACAACAAAGCTATCCTATATAACACTTAAAAAGATTTATGAAAGTATTGTTTACAAAACAATGGTCCTATATTTAGTCATGTCCTGAGGGAGGCAAGGTGTGAAGCCAAAGGTCATGACTTAGAGGTGAAAGGTCTGAGTCACAAGGGATTAGGGGAGATTAAATATCTTCCTTCCCATATCTGGAGGTTTTGATAATTAATTGGTCCCTAAACATGAAGCTGTGAAATTTTTGCTCTCTATACATGCCACATTTCTTTCTTCCTTCCTTCCTTCCTTCCCAATTAAACACAAGTGAATGTTAAAATATTTGATTTCATTTTAAACATTACTAGTGTATTTCAGAACAGAAATCTATTCCAAAAGAACTTAAAAAACAATGAATGGTCCTGCAATACCTTAGAGACTAACAAAAAATGTGGAGGGTATCATGAGTTTTCGTGGGCAAAACACACTTCTTCAGAACTCCAAACGAGTTTGTTTTGCTACTTATTTGCTACTTGCATGGGCAAATAAACCTCACATGTAAAATTAAACATTTAAAATATTTTACTTCAATTCAAAAGCATCCACTGCTGGAGAAATTATTTCACACTTTGGCTACATCTAGACTGTAGGCTTCTTTCTGAAGAAGCTTTTCCGGAAGAGATCTTCTGAAAAAACCTTTTTCGAAAGAGAGCGTCTACACTGCAAAAGTGCATTGAAAAAGCAATCTGCTTTTGCGAAGGATAGTGTCCACACTGATTGGATGCTATCTCGCATATAAGGCCACCCGGAACCACGTCAGCCAGGGTATTTGGTCAGTAGTTGCTTCCTGGTGCTGTTGCCTAAGGCTATCTGAGACGACTGCTTAAAGGGACTCCCCTGGACAGCCATTTCTCAGGTTCTGCTGCATGCTTATCTACCTCTCCGAGGGACAGCAAAGCTCTTGCAGTGCATGCTTTGGTTGCCCTGCTTTTGGACACGTCAGCATTCTTTTTGCTATGGAGCTGAAGCTGCCTCTGGGCATGCGATGACCCCACGCTGTCATGCTGCAGGTTCTGCAGCAGTTTGTGCAGACCATCTTGATGGTCCTGCCCCAGCTCGACTCCGAGCTCATCTGTGAGTCCCTCTGGCTGGATGCGGGAGCAAGGCCCTTGCACCTGCACCCCACAGACGAGATACAATTCTGGAGGCTGGACACCAGTTCCGACTGCTGGGACCGGCTGGTGATGGAGCGGTGGGACGACCAGCAGTGGCTCAACAACTTCTGCATGCAGAAGGCCACCTTTATGGAGCTGTGTGCCTGGCTTGCCCCTGCCCTCCACCATTCGACACCCACCTGCAGCCCGCCATCCCCCCGGAGAAGCGGGTCGCAATTGCCATCTGGAAGCTCGCCACCCCAGACAGCTACCGGTCGGTGGCCAACCAGTTCTGCATGGGGAAGTTCACCATCGGGGCCCTCCTCATGGAGGTAAGGCACTCTGGGGCTGCAGTCCCTGCAGGGGGGAGGAAGTACCGGAAAGGGGGACCCTAGGGAAAGGGAAGGGTGGGGGTGTGTGGGGATGGCCTGGGAGTGGTGTGGAAGCCCCATCCCCGGGGGGTTGTGCCATCCCACCCTCACACAGCTCTGCTGGGGGGGGCAGCCTCATGGAGGGGTGGCTCCTGGGGTGTTTGGGGGGGAGGGGGGAGGGGAGAGGGGCAGGCACCTCCCAAGGGCTCATGTTCTCCCTCTCATTTTCTGTTTTGTGTGTTTGTTTGTCTCCTTCTGCAGGTTGAGAGAGCCATCAACTCCATCCTGCTGTGCAGAGTCATCTGCCTCGGAGACCTGGACCCGATCATCACAGGATTTGCTGCCCTGGGGTTCCCCAACCGCAGGGGAGCCACTGATGGAACCCACATCCCAATCTGCACAACACATCATTGAGCAGCCTAATGCATCAACAGGAAGGGCTATTTCTCCATGGTGCTGCAGGCCCTGGTCAACCACTGTGGACAGTTTTTGGACATTTTTGTCAGGTGGTTGGGCAGGGCACATGACGCCCGCATATTAAGACACTCCAGACTCTATCACAAGCTGGAGGCTGGCATATTCTTCCCCCAGCAGGAGTTTCACGTGGGGGATGTGCAGATGCCATTGTGCATTGTTGGGGATGCAGCCAACCCACTTACGCTGTGGCTCATGAAGCCCTACACTGGCCACCTGGACCCCAGCAAAGAACAATTCAATGCCCACCTCAACCGGGCCCACATGCAGGTGGACTGTGCCTTTGGGTGCCTGAAGGCACAGTTCAGGTGCCTCCTGACCTGCCTCAGTGTGGGGGAGCACATCATCCCCAAGGTGGTCGCGGCGTGTTGTGTTCTCCATAACATTGTGGAGAGCAAGCGGGGAGGCCTTCCTCCTGGGGTGGGGGGCAGAGGCCAGCCGCAAAGGGAGGGCCTTCGAGCAGCCGCGGACAGCTGCCATCTGCCAGGCACATCAGGCCGGGGTGCACATCCGGGAGAACTCTCCCCAGAGTCTCCCCACTAGGGACCTGTGCCTTGCCCCCCTATACCTTTCCCACCACAACCCCTCCCTTCCTTCCTTCCCTGTACTCCCAATAAAGACACCTGTTTTGAGTGGAACAACAAAAACTTTGTATTTTTTTTCAAATAAAAGTAACAGTGGAGGAGGGGGGGGCTGAGAACCTGGAGGGGTGAGAGGAGGGAGGATCAGGGTTGGGAGTGGTGTGTGGGGTGGCTGGTGAAGCCACCTCTGGTTTGGGCACCTCGGCGCACTCGGAGGTAGCTGGGGCCTGGGACCACAGGTGGGTGGGCAGGATGGGGGGCTGGAGCGGGGTCAGGGATGGCAGGGGGCCAGGAGAGGAGGCATAGGCATGGCAGGGGGAGCTGGACTGGGGACCGGAGTTGGAGTGGGAACAAGAGCTGGAGTGGGGAGGGCTAGAATGGGAACAGGAGCCGGGTGTGCAACACTTCCCAGATGGTGGCACACAAGTTTTCACCTTGCCGCACAAGCTGGTTCCACATGCGGTTGCACCACTCGTCATCATCCTGGACCTTCTGGGCCAGGGTTTGTTGCATGTCACGCAGGACGGCTATGTGCTCCCTCATGAGGTCCTTGTGGACCCTCCTGCACTTGTGGCTCCCCTGGGGTCGGGCGGCTGCCTCTGATGGCGTGGATCGCCCCTCAGTGGCTGGTCTGGCTGGGGAGGAAAAGAGAGAGAGGCAGTCAGTCATCCATGCAGACAGTGTGCCTGAGGTTGTGCCCTCCTGTGTGACCCACTTTCCCCCACTTCCGATCCATGGACAAGCAGACCAGGGAAGTGTCCAGCTACAGTGCTATCCCATGGGCAGGAGAGAGGCCTGGAGCAGCCTGGCCTTCCATGGGGCCTACATACACCTGCACCTAGCATCGCTGTCCGCAAGAGCAGGTGGTTCCTCGAGCGTGCAGGCAGGGCTGTGTGCTGCGTGCAGCACTCCTAGGAGTGCTTGGGGTTATGAGTGCACCCTTGTGCCCAGCCTGCTTCCAGTGGTGTCTGGTGGTGGGAAGGCATCCCACCCCCCAGGGGTCAGACTTGTGGGGGGCCTCCCCACAGCCTGTGAGCACGAGCCCGTGGGTGCTCCACGGCTAGCTCCTGAGGCCACGTGCTGCACACTGCCACTGCACGTGCTTGCACGTGCACGGAGAGCAGCACGCTGCCCAGACCGAGCAGGTCAAGCGACGATCCCTCCCCATCCTCTCTGCACCCACCTCCCCTGCCCTGTGTGTGTGGAAAAACTGAGTGTACTCACCTGATGATCCCTCCCCAGTGTCAGAGGATGCCTGGGAGATCTCCAGGGCCTGGGGTACCAGCTGCAGGGTGAGGGTGACCGTACTGGCCATGTCCTCCTCCTCCTGCAGCTGCTGTATGTCCTCCTCCTCAAGGATCTCCGGCTGGGCAACCACAGCTGTCTTGAGCCCCGAGTCCACCAGTTAACCCTAATCGTAACCCACTCACCACCCCCCAGGATTCTGTGCAGTTCTTTGCAATATGGGCATGAGTGTGGTCCTGCACTGGAGTGAGAGCTGCGCGCCCTGGCGTATCCTTGGTGCAGCTCCTTGACCTTGCTCCTGACTTGGTCCAAGGTGTGGGGGTAGTGTCCCCTCTTGGCCAGAGCCTTGGCCATCTGGCCATAAATGTCACCATTCTGCCTCCGGGAGCAGAGATCCTGTAGTGTCTCCTCCTCCCCCGACAGCTTGAGGAGGGCTAGGATCTCTGCCCCAGACCAGGAGGGCACACGGCATTTGGTGCCCCTGGGTGGGTCCTAGGAGCCCTGGTGCTGCTCCCTGTGTGGGCCAGGGGAGTTTCGGGAGGCTTCTTGCTCGGCCATACCTCCGATTTGTGTGGCAGGGAGAGCTGTGCGGTCAGGGTGCTACTCTAGGGCCGGCTTCCTGCCACAAGGCTTGTCCAGGGTCCCTGCAGCTTTAAGAGCTGGCAGGAGACAGGAACTATAGAGTTGTGATTAGTATGGATGGAATGTCCACCAGGGCACCTGTGTTATTTCCTGGAGGCCTATTCTTAATAACAAACAAAAAAAAAAAAAGCGCCTCTTCCCTGTCCACAAACACCTTTTTCTGAAAGAGCTCTTTCGGAAAAGGCATTCTTCCTTGTAGAAAGAGGTTTGCCGCAGTCGGAAAAACCCTTCTGTTCTTTCGATTTTCTTTTGAAAGAATGCGATTGCAGTGTGGACGTAAGTGAAGTTTTTTTGGAAAAATGGCGGTTTTGCCCAAATAACTCTGCAGTGTAGACATAGCCTCTCAGTATTAAAACATTTCACCCTAATATGACCATATTAATTTTTGGTGTGAAAAGCAGCTCAACCAGATATCTTTGTCAAATTAAATGAGTTTGTCCTGTTCTCCTTTTCCAAAAGCAGAGGGATTGGGGGTAGGGGAGAGGGACACAGGGAGAAGTTAAAAAGAGTCTTTTAAAGAGGAGTAGGAATCACTGGAAAAGATTAGAGAGAAATGTAGCCAGAGGTACTTAGAAGAGCAGAGATCGAAAAAACATGAAGTAATTCTGTGTTGCCAGAAAACATAAATTGCAGAGCAGTATCTGAGAATCCAGTCCCCGAGTCAGGAATGCATCCCCATTCAGGGCAACACTTGAACACATGCTTAACTTTCACTAATTCAGTGGGATTTAAGCAAGTGCTTCAATAGTTTTCTGAACTGTGCCCCCAATAGCTGAGAGTGTTAGGAAATATGTGACACAGCTGTACGAAAGCCAATAGATCCAAGATGGATGAATGTCAGATGATGGGGACTAAATTAGCTATTACCTCTCACGAGAGAGATCTTGGAGTCATTGAGGATAGTTCTGAAAACATCCACTCAATGTGCAATGGCAGTCAAAAAAGCAAACAAAATGTTAGGAATAATTTAAAAAAAAGATAGAGAATAAGACAGAGAATATCTTATTGCATCTCTATAAATCCATGGTACACTCACATCTTGAATACTGCATACAGATGTGGTCACCTAATATCAAAAAAGATATTCTAGCACTGGAAAAAAGTTCAGAAAAGGGCAACAAAATGATTAGGAGTTTGGAACAGCTGCCATATGAAGAGAGATTAAAAAGATTGGGACATTTCATTTTAGAAAAGAGGAGACTAAAGGGGGGATATGATAGAGATCTATAAAATCTCTGGTATGTAGAAAGTGAATAAGGAAAAATTATTTACTTGTTCCCATAATATAAGAATTAGGGGAGTCACAAAATGAAATTACAGTAGACTTCCGATAATCCGGAACCTATGGGATTTAGGTGGTGCCGGATTATCAGATATGCCGGACTATCAGGAGTTACTATAAGCAGGTTATATATATACTGTATACATTATATACTGTATATAAAGTGTTCTTAACCCTTTTTATTGTACATACTGTATACAGTATACTGTAATGTTTTAGTTTTTTAGGCCTTTTTACCCTTTTGCGCAGTTCAGTTGCTGCCGCTGTTACCTTGTGACTCATTTTTTGCCGAAGCTCACTCACTAGGCTCTTGCCATTTTGATGCCGGACTATCAGGAGTGCCGGACTATTGGATGCCGGACTATTGGAGTTTTACTGTAATAGGTAGCAGGTTTAAAACAAACAAAAGGAAGTATTTCTTCCCACAGCACACAGTCAACCTGTGGAACTCCTTGCCAGATGATGTTGTGAAGGCCAGGACTTTACAAGGCTCTTTCAAAAAAGAGCTAGATAAATTCTATCAAAGGCTATTAGCCAGAATGGGTAGGAATGGTGCCCCTAGCCTCTGTTTGTCAGAGACTGGGAATGGGTGACGGGATAGATCACTTGATGATTACCTGTTCTGTTCATTCCCTCTGGGGGGCACCTAGTATTGGCCACTGTAGGAACACAGGATACTAAGCTAGATGGACTTCTGGTCTGACCCAGTATGGCCATTTGTATGTTCTTATGTAAATCTCATTGGTCACTAAAAAGAGAGTGGAAGCTGCCTCTCCATGTCTTCAGGCAAAGTAGTCCTAAAGTATATTGCTGAGTAGTGCCTAGACAATTAGACCATAAAAAAAATCCCTAGTCTATATCTAAACCAGTCACTTTGGTAACTATGGACCAAAGACCACTAAAATCACACCTGCTTTGGTTCAGACTGTGCAAGTACATTTAATCCTACTTACATGACTGATACACTACTGCTGAAGTTAATGGAAAGACTCTCATTGACTTCAATGGGAGATGGATCAGGCTGTAAATAATTACCAGAGTTGCAGGGCAATATCTCTGTAAACAATCAGCTGTTTATAATGCTCTCTAGAGGGGCATGCATAAGTAGATGTCTGCATCCTCACTTACAAGAAGGGTCTTCCAGCCATATTCTATCCTTACTAGAGGTTTCTCCACTCCAGCAATGGAGTCCTGGGCCTTAGTGACATGCCTGGGCCTTTGTGACATGCCTGTCATTCAGTACTTTGTCAGTAGAGTTGCAGCAGTGTATCTAGGAGGGGAAATTATTTTTTTGGGGGGTCAAATTAATCGCTGGGTGTGACTTCACTGAATAGAATGGAGTTATTCCAGGGATGAATATGGTACATTGTGTTATAACACTTATCACTGGCAGAACTTTTGGGCACTTCTCATTTTTTAGTTGACAGTAATGTTCCTTTGGCAGGTTTTTTAAATAATTTCTGTGGCAAAGGTTTTGCATAGAAGTTTGTCAAATGGCAAGCAATGCCCATGCTGGCAGCAGAAGCCTGGAAGCCCACACTCCATCATCGTATGATGCATGGAACAGAAGAATGCCAATCAGATTTCAAGAGGGAGCTAGCCTGATGAAACACCCAATGGCAGTGGCAGCATGTTGACACAGAGTCCAGAGATGATGCATTGTGGTCTCTTACATGTATCTGCCTGAATGCCAGAATTCTTTTTTCCCCCGTCTGAAGTGCTGAAAGGGTTAAAAGTATTGCATGCTATGTGGAGCAAGCTTTTTAACAAAAGGCACTTGTCAACCTCCTTTCAGAGTAGAGGTTAATGCTGCTGTTATGAGGGGATCAAATACTAGCCTTTTGTCAAGTGGTCACATCTGAGTCGCGCTGAAAATTATGCTCTTCAGGTTCTGAATTTGAAATGTGTTTGCAGCAATTTTTTCAGCTGAGAAAAAGATTCTCTGGGGTGAGGTGCTTGGGAGACAATCACATTTTTAGAGATTAGTCACACTTTGGGTTGGAATTTTCCATTGATAATTGCTCTCTATGTTGTGTTACTGCAACACAGTGTAAGACTTAGCTCTCTGTAACCATTGTGATATTGGTCTAAGTTGCAGTTGGGGTGGTGTAGGTTGGATATTAGAAAAAACTACTTCAGTAGGAGGGTGGTAAAGCATTGGAAGCCTAGGGAAGTGGTAGAATCTCCATCCTTAGAATCTCCAGGTTTTTAAGGCCAGGCTTGACAAAGCCCTGGCTGGAATGATTTAGTTGGGGTTGGTCCTGTTTTGAGCAGGGGGTTGGACCTCCTGACACATCTTCGAACCCTAATCTTCTATGATTCTGTATTGAAGTTTAGATGTATGAGAGTTGTCAGGTACTACAAGCTAGGGGTTATGGTACGGGAAAGAGCACTGGGGTCATAATTTGGTTCAACTATTAGATCTCCAATCAACTCTTTTTAAAAGTGAATGTAAGAGAATTACAAATGTGTGGATTCTATTGGCAAACATACAATGTTCATAGACGGGACTGATTTAATGCATAGACATGATAAATCCATTTTAGGGTCCTCTCTCTTGCTGTCATGTAATTACAAGGGAATCTCATCATTTAAAAAAATATTTTTAAGGTAGGTTTCTAGCTCCTGGGGTTGCAAATAAAAGCTTTGAGATAAATAGACCTCACTCAAAGGATGTAATAGTTTGAAGATGCACGATTTTTCCTTGGAGAAGCTGTATCAACTAGTCTCTGTCATAGCATTATCTTAATCAGTGTGTTTTAGAATTCTAACCAAATGTCAATATCCAAATAATTTGTCATTACACTTTGCACTCCTGTTGTGCAAATATAAAGGGGCACAAATGCAGCCAAAGTGTATAGGTTTGAAAAATTTGAGCAATCTTTGTTGAAATGCTTTTGAAATATTTGCCAACTTCCACTAATTAGGAAGAATATTAAACACATTTTAAATATTAATCTACTGGATAATATCTTTTATAGTCTCTCATTAATTTACTATCCTTCTCACATTTCCTTGTGGTAAAATAGATTTCAAGCATATCAGATGTGGTTGGTGAGATTAATTTTGTGCCTTGGTTCATTCTGACATTCCAACAGTAAGAAGGAAGTGCGTGCTTGTGTGAGAGAGAGAGACACAATTTACCAGCATTTTAAAATGTAGGTCAACTCATTACAACCCTTTATCTCCTGTACCCTGAGTGTCATATTTTGGATCTGCTAAGAAATCAAACTTGTTGAGAAATATTGCTGATCCTCCACCAATATTTTGAGTATCGGTCCAATACTTGTAGCAATAGGTGATTTTATATCCTAACAGCTTCTATCTCAGCCTACAGCAGTAGAAGAGGCTGCACTTGTGAAGGAAAACACATTATTCCCTGACATAAGGTGACAAGGTTAAAAAAATATTTCTTGCTAATCTAGGTTTAGATATCTGGATGTTACATTCTCTCAGTCCAGGTAATGATTGACCCAACTGAAAGTTTTGCTCTCAGTGAAACATAAAGCCAACAACTAAGAAAACCTTCAAAATCCAAACCCAAATCAATCAAACCACAACAAAAAGCAAGAAAAAAACCCAGCAAAAGAAGTATTGGGTAATTACTATCTGTTTGCTAACTATTAATTACATCTACATTTATTAATTACAGCTACATTTTCTATTGCACACCATGTTCTTCACTTCCTGTCCTAAATTTTTGTAGTGCTCGTGTCTATTGTTTAGTAAAAGTAAAGCTATTACTTTGAGTCCTGGAGTAGCTGTACCTTACGTGTCAATGGAGTGATACCTGTGCATACCTGTGCCACTTCTAACCTAATGCTTTAAGGTCCTTAGCAATGAAAGGTGCTGTTTAAATATAAGATAATTATTCTAATTAGTAAAGCTGATAAATGCATTCATAGATACAATTAGTTAGGCTTATGCCAGTATTCTCTGACAGTGTTAAAATAAAGGCTGTGAATAACTATCCCGGAAAAATGTTGGCCCCCTTTTTGGAGTGGGAGGGCCGGAGCATGAGCAAACTATAGCTGAAGTTGCAAACATGTGAATTTCCTAGCTGGATTGTTGTTCCACATGATTCCATGCCCACATTACCACATGGAGGATATTGCTAGATTCAAAACTCAGCAGGTGAATTTCTGTGGGTGCAAAATCTGAGTGTTGTCAGCTCTGGAAATGTTAATAATGATAAAATCACTGTCCATTCTCCATTTTGGGTCAAATAATTATGACAAATAAGACACAGAGCTGAGAGACATGGAGAAAAGCTAGTCTGCCAAGTATGAGACAACTTTTTCTTGGAGTCATAGAATTATAGAATCATAGAATCCTAGGGCTGGAAGAGACCTCAGGAGGTCATCAAGTCCAGCCCCTGCCTAAAGCAGGCCAACCCTAACTAAATCATTCCAGCCAGGGCTTTGTCAAGCCGCGACTTAAAAACCTCTAGGGATGGAGATTCCACCACCGCACTAGGTAACCTATTCCAGTGCTTCACCACCCTCCTAGTGAAATAGTTTTTCCTAATATCCAACCTAGACCTCCCCCACTGTAACTTGAGACCATTGCTCCTTGTTCTGCCATCCTTCACTACTGAGAACAACCTCTCTCCATCCTCTTTGGAACCTCTCTTCATGAAGTTGAAGGCTGCTATCAAATCCTCCCTCACTCTTCTCTTCTGCAGACTAAATAAGCCCAAATCCCTCAGCCTCTCCTCGTGGGTCATGTGCTCCAGACCCCTAATCATTTTGGTTGCCCTCTGCTGGACCCTCTCCAATGTGTCCACATCCTTTCTGTAGTGGGGGGCCCAGAACTGGATGCAGTACTCCAGATATGGCCTCACCAATGCTGAATAAAGGGGAATAGTCCAATATCTTAATTAATGTTCAGTTTGAGAGATTAGAATTTATAGCTACCATCCCAATGTCCTGTTCTTAATTCTTCTGCTCCTTGTCCTGTGCTTATCTAGGTCCTAAATCACTTGTAGAACACTTTGGGTGCGTCTAGACTGGCAAGATTTTGCGCAAAAACTTGCCAGCCGTCTACACTGGCCGCTGAATTTGCAAGAGCACTGACTTTGTAATGTACAAAATCAGTGCTTCTTAAAATACTTTCACGCTCCCACTCAGGAAAAAACCCTCTTGCACAAAAATACTTGCGCAAGAGGGCCAGTGTAGACTGTTTTGCACAAAAAAGGCCCGATGGCGAAAATGGCCACCGGAGCTTTCCTGTGCAAAATCGCGTATAGACTGGCCACGGATGCTTTTGCGCAAAAGCACTTTTTGCGCAAAAGCATCCGTGCCAATCTAGACGTGCTTTTGCGGAAATAGTTTTAACGGAAAAACTTTTCCGTTAAAAGTATTTCCGCAAAATCATGCCAGTCTAGACACAGCCTTCGAGCTCTTGCATGAAAAACACTAGATGAGAACTAGGTATTATTACAGTCTAAGGGCCAAATGTTGCTCTGAGTTGCATGGCTGCAGCCTTCATTGGGGCTGAAGCTATATAACTGAGTAGAACTTGCCTCACAGCGCCAAAGTCAGGGGTGAGATGCCAGGTGGTTGAGTTACATGTCAGCGTGGGGGTGTCATGAAGTCTAAGATGAAGACACAGGAGGGGTGTAGCAGGTCAGGCAGCTAGCAGGAGGATACAAGGAGAATAAAAGATGCTACAATATCAAGTCTCGTACTCCCAGGCAACCCCAGTTTTAACTCATAACTTCTTCCCGTACCTCAGCATATAAATTACACCAGTCAGACTCCCTTACACTGAGAAGCCCTCATCAACCTATAATCAAGGTTGTGTCTTGCACTCGTTTAAATAAAGGGTTGATTTAAAACTCTTATTTTGATTTAAAATCTTTGTTATTGTTGTATTGTTTAAATTAATTAGGAACAGGCTTAAGCTAAACCAAAATAAATCACTCCAAAGCCAAAATCAGAGTGCCCACACAGGGTGTTTGCACTGGTTGAACTACATTAGTACCAAACGTGTGTAGATAATTCCCTCACACATCTTCACTCAATTTGTTTCTTTCATTTTTCCCTCACACTGACTTCATAAAACAGTGAGGGGTAGCCAAGTGCTGCCAGGGGAAAGTCAGTCATGGGAGTGCTCAGCATGCCCCATTGTCTGGATGGTGAGAACCTCAGGGAGCTGTTGAAGAAAGAACCTTTCTTGACCAGGCTTGACTTACTGGCAGCTGGGCCGAAAGGAGCCAAGATGGCAGACATTTGCACATATATCTCCTTCTTGTTGGTCAAGTGATAGGAACCAATGGGCAAAAATACCATAGAATGTGAAAATGAATCCCTTGAGGTCTACTTAGGAAAGGTGAGATGGTGGGGTTGAAGGACACCAACATGAGTGCAAGCCTAGATTCTAATGCCTGACATTGTGCACTGCAAAATTCACCCCGTTGGTGCCCGATCCTGCAAAGGTTATTGAGGTGAGTAATCTCTAAAGCTGAGCCAAACTGACTCCTTATGGGACTGGCCCATGTGACGAGAATGGGAGTTTTCACGTGCATGAAGATTTGTGTAGAACAATCCAAGGAAAAGGGGGATTAAAATATCCATATATATGAGAGAAAATGGGGCCGAGAATAGATGAGAGAGGCTGGAAGATGAAAATATTTTCTCAACTTGGCTGTGGGAGTGGTACAAATGATGATGAACAGCACATGAATTAAGGGGAGGAGGAACTATCAGTGATCAGGGCAGAGGAGCGGAGGGTGGGGAATGGGGGAAAGGTGTGTCCTTTCCAGAAAGCTCTACAAAGCATAGGGCTGTTGCCTTGTACCCAGCAGAGACTTTCGGATCCTGCATCTTATTTGAATCCTGTGGCAGATGAGCTGATTCACCCAATTTTTAATTAAAGGAACCACTTGATTTTCAGGAAATGATCATGTTTTATGGTGCTCTTCAGTTATGCAACAGACAAGAAAGGATCCCCCTGCAGCGTAACTTTGAGGGCAGTGATGGCAAGCAACCACTACCACTGTGCTTGTCCCAGTCTTAGCTTTTAAAATCAAAGCCTCAAACAGCTTTTAGAGCACAATGGCTTCTTTGGCTTTCTGTAAATTCTGTGACTGATGACTCTGATGCGCACAAGCTTCCCATGGAAAATAAACTGTTTTGGAGTTACTGACAGTGCTTCTCAAGGAGGGGGTGGATTGAGATAGGGCAAAATCCTGATCTCTTTGTATTCAGTGAGACACTAACCATTGGATTCAGTGGAGCTACACTTTCACTCACAGAGTTTGGGGTGGTTTAGTGTTAGGTTAATATATTAAAAATAAACATAGGGGCCTTTTTCCCCTTGCATGTCCAAAATGTCTGGGGGGAAAAATGTTAAAAAATGATGAGTGGTCCTTGGAGAGGCTAACTCTCTCTCTCTCTCTCTTTCTCTCTCTCTCTCTCTCTAGTATCATGAGCTTTTGTGGGGTACAAACCACAGATGAGTGGAGCAAAAGGAACAGAACCCCCAAATTTAAAGCAGAAAAAGAAGGGAGAGGAGGAGGAAAAAACCCCTGTCAATTATAGTGCTTGTGCTAAATGAGGCTAATAGGGTGGGCTGTATGTGTCCCATACTTAGCTTTTGATGTCATTTGGGTGTTGAATATAAGGGCTGATCCAGTTCATGTCATTGTTCAGTCCCTGGGAGATGGTGTCAAATCTCTGGGTTTTTTCTCATTAATGTTTTACTGCTGAGCTGTAAATACAGGGGAAAAATATCTGACTGTGAATCATTTTTAATTATCCAATAACCCCAGCTCCCTGTTAAGTTGCAGATGTAGAACGTACAACTCCTCTTAAAAGCAAAAGAGACAGTGTCAATTTTTACATGAAGGAGTCTTCATTCAGGAACTTCAGAGCTTTTGGGGTGAGAACCCCTTTGAGGACAGTTCCTCTAGAGGGCTCAGGCACTTGCTGCTGCTGCTGCCGCCAGGATGTTTGTGCTCATCTTTTTTGTTAAGCTGACAACCAAAGTTGAAAGCTCTTTGCACTGTGTAGAGTCTACATCTGATCTAAGGGATGCAAAGGAAGGTACAGCACCTAGGTTTTGTCTACACTGCCAGGTTTTGCCAGCAGAGAGTATGCAAATGAAGCACTGATTAGCATTGTGTCATGCTTTGTTTGCATAATCAATTCAAGCTGTTTTTGTGCAAGGGGTTTTTGCACAAAAACAAGCAGTGTGGACGCTTCCTTTTTGTGCAAAAGCCCCTTTTTGCACAAGATCCTTATGCCTCTCCAGGCAAACCCCTTGCGCAAAACCAGCTTGACTAGATTATGCAAATGAAGCACAATAAAATGCTAATCAGCGCTTCATTTGCATACTCTCTGCTGGCAAAAGCTGGCAGTGTAAACACAGCCTTAGAGTTGCTAAAGAGGAGTCTGTTAGAATTGGTGCATTTCTGTAGTGGCAGTAAAAAGTCACTTCAGGAACAGTCCTGAGGGTACAGTCCTGAGGGTGCAGGGGAGGGTTGAACATTTTTTAACTGACAGAATGTAATTCTTATTGTCATGAATGATCCCAGGGCTCTTTGGAAGTGATTGACTCTATATTCTTTGGTACTGAGCATCCCTTTGGAGGCACTGGATGCCTTCAACTCCCAGCATGTTCATGGCATGGCAAAGCACTCCTTGCACAATCAAAACTGCAGTCCTTGTTCACTGCAGTGGGAGATTCATCTGAGTAATATGAAAGGTTCACAAGAGTCATGACTATTTACTCACAGAAATATAACATCAACTACCTTATTAGTGGAAAGGGGCCAATATAGGCCCGCATTTTTAAAGGTATTCGAGCACTACTACTCTGACCACAGGAACACCTAAATACTTCTGGGCCCAAACATTAAAAAATCTGCAGCAATGTCATGCAACAGGTTTAGGGGAAGAGATGAAGGAGAATACCACACCTGTGGATGACATGTGATTACCCAAACTGATTTTAGCCTACATATTAGGGCTATCAGTCCTACTTGTGAAAAAGTGCCATAGGATCTTTAGATAGCTGTAAACAGCCAGAATGGCGTGTGTAGCTAGAAAATTGTAATGTCTTTTTTCTGTGTGCTGCACACACCTTGAGAACTCTGTCTTTGTCCAGAATCTGGTAGCCATTTTGTTCTCAGAGTGGCTGAAGCCTGTAGCACAGGAGAAATACACACCGTACTCTCTGTCTCTTTCTCTCATGTGCTTTTTCTCTTATTCTGCTCGTTGTTTTGTTCTAACCTCAAAAATATGCGGCAAGCATTTGGTTTCTCCTGGCACAGGAACATATAAAAGGTCAATGCCCTTTATTTGTTGCCTAGACTAAAAGATGGCACTATCAGTGAGTGACACCAGGAGAATCACTAGAACAGCAGCCTTGGGTTTTCCTTGCAGTCTATCACCCAACTACTAGCCAGACGCAAGGCCTCTTGCCTTGTGAAAAGTGTCTGAATTCACATCCCCAAGCTTCCTATTTCCCTGCTGTAATCACAGCTGAACCTCCACCTTCCTGCTTCTGTAACATCCTCGCCCCTTTCTTCAAATTCTGTTTACCTGTCACAGTTCTGTTAGATGTTCTGCTCTTTTCCCTTGAAGTGATAATTGCAATATCTCCTTAGCCACACTGAGGCAGAGCCCACTGTCAGAGCTGACAAATCAATAGTCATTGTGAGATTCTTTACCCAGCATACATGTTGCAGTTCTTAGGAGATCCATACATCAGACCTAATCCAGTGATCAAAGAAATGCTGCAGACTTTCTCTCTGATTCTAGCAGGTATTTTTTTTAATAGAAGGGAGGGAATTGTGCTCAAACACATCCCTTTCCTCATAGCCTCTCCACTTCCGGGAAAGTCTAGTAATTTTCTGCATACGCTGCAGGCAACAAACTACTTCTCACATACACATTTCTGCTTTGCCTTCTCCCCTATCCTCTCTTAACTCGTGGGGAGTGTTTCAACAATGGAGAGCTGCACAAAAAGAAAAGGCTGCATTTCTTAGCTGCCCATGGCGCACATGTTGTCAAGTCCTCTTTTGAATTGCTTGGTTCCCCACTCTTCCCACATGTTCAGCGGAGTGTGGAGCACTTGAAGGACCCAGGCAAAGGAGGCCTCTTCACGTAACCTGCAACTAGGTTGAATTGAACTAGAGGGTGAATTCAGGGCACCTTTATTTATGTTATTTTCTCATAAGTATTTAAAGGGGCTCAAATGACACTGTATCAGACTGCCAAAGAGGTTTGGGACTGGATGGATTTGGATCCAGGACTTTTTCCTACTAAGTGACAAGGTAGCATCTTAGAGGCTCAATCTGCTGTCCTGAGTTCATATCCTCCTGCTCTTTCACTGTCTGCCTCCTGTCTGAAATTTCTCTGCAATTCTCCACAGTTGAGGGTTTGCTCTTTCATTGCACTGCTCCAACTCCCTGGAATTCTTTGCCCTGCATATTCTCCTTTCTCCATGGCAGATCCCCCCATGTTCTGAGGGAGATAAAATAGGAATGAGTGTGAAGTGGACTTTTTTTTCCCCTCTCCCCATTTCTGATCTCACTGTCAGAGTTGGATGGGAAATAGTTCTCGAAATTTCAATTTTTCCCCCCATTCTGCATTGTAATACAACCAAGACCTCTCAAAAATTCATGAAAGATGAGAGCGAGAGTGTCGCTCCAAAATAGCCAACAGTCTCAGGACTAGGACCTTCATTTGGTATCTGAGGTATGTCTACACTGCACGGATATTTCAGGATAACAGAGGTATCCTGAAATAGCCACCCCACATCTACACAAGCCGACCGTTATTTCGAAATATTGTTTGAAATAACGGGCACGCTATTTCGCCATCCCAGTAAACCTCATTGCACAAAGGATAAGTGATGGCTCGAAATAGTGTGTTGTTTTGAAATTTGGTGCCCTGTAGACACGCCAGATTTCAAAATAAGCTATTTCAAAATAAAGTCGAGATAAGAAATGCAATTTATGTAGCTCAAATTGCGTATCTTATTTCGCGTTTAGGGTGTTGTGTAGACGCACCCTGAGAGCCCTAACCACTGAGTTGTTGGCTATTGTGGGATGGATCTCTCTCTGTTTTTGACCAGAAACTCCATCTTGGACCTGAGCAAGCTTCGCAACAAACAATTTATAATTTCTGCAAAATGTGGTTTCAGCAAATTCTTGACCAGCTCTATTCACAATACCCGTGTATTCAAACAATACCAAAAGACAGCAGTACTTGGACAAGCCCAAACAGTCTGCTATCCTTCTATCTGTATTTATGTTCACACCCTTCGTAGACTTTTTAATGCATCAGCGAACCATTTATGGGGCTGAAACCCCATGAAATCTGAGATCCTCATAGTAATTTTATGACTCAAGAATTTAAATGCTGTGAGGAAACCAGATCCCTGCAGCATTAAAATACCATAAAAACATAAACACAAATACAAATAAGCCCAAATATTAAGACTAATACAACAGAAGATCCCCAGGGATGGGCAAGCCATCTGTAGCTTCTTCTGAGTCACTCCTCACTCAACTTCTCCCCTTAAGAGCTTTCCTTTTCAGTTTGTGACAGGCTCTTTCTCTTTGATGCCATATAAAAAGGTGCTACATTAAAAGAATACTGTATGGGGGAAAAAACAACTTTCACAAAGCACAAATTACTGCTGTGGTGGATTTGACTCATCTGTATGACTAATAGAATAGACTGCAATTACTGTCACAGTTTCAGTGGGACATCTCCTAATGTTTTAACATCTGTTTGAGAGAGAGAACATTAAAAATAACATCCTGCATGTGAACCAAAATGAAGCTAAATGTTGATAATGAGGAAACTGGAACTGGCTAAATAAAACACAGCTGCTGTAGTTGCAATCAGCTGTGTGCATGTGGATATATAATCCAGTACTCTTCAGCGGAGGAAAAAATAGATTAATCCTTTTCTAGTTATAATACCCAAGAAAAGAGAAAATGCTATTGGCCTTCATAGCTTTAATGTTTGTTCTCCCTTGACCCTGTTATTACTGTTTGTTGAGTTTTCAGTGTCTTTTTCAAGTACCTATAAGCTCTTTACACCACACACAGAAATCACTTCACTTTTCCTGTCACTGAAATGCCACCATCTCTTTGGTAGTAGAGCACGTAGCCATTATAAGCTCAGAAGCAACATTACACAGGAGGTGACGGATTTTTTATCCATTCAAAGAAAGTAATGGGGGAATTCTAAGTAGACAGGATGTAATTATTCCAATTAGAATTTGGCAAGAACACTGAGGGAGTTATGCCTAACCTTAGGAAAAGTCTCAGATGGGCAGCAGTGTTAGTCCATTACTTTAAAAACAACAAGTAGTCATGTGGTACCTTAGACACTAACAAAAATATATATAGTATCATGAGTTGTTGTGGGCAAAACCCACTTCCTCAGATGATGAGCTCCTTTCCAGACCCTTCTGCCCATTCCCCTCAAGTGTGACTTTGCTGCTTCATCCCTCTCCTTGGAAAAAGTGTCAGTGGATACTTGAGTGATTGAAAGTTCTTGAAAAGGTGAAATTCAAGATTTACCATTAATGTAAAGGTGTAGTTGCCAACTAGTAACATATTTATGTTGCTTTTGTAGTGCTTTGCTGTTATGCCATCTCCACTCATTAAAGGGTGTATTGAAAATCCCAGACAAAATGTTATGGAGCACTCTGTACAGGCAGCCCCCAGCTTGCGATGCGATCGGTTCCTGGGGAAGCATCACAAGTCGGGGGAGTCATAAATTGAACCCGTATTTACAATAGGCGCCGCGTGCACCATCATAAATGAGGGCCAAGGACAGATTGACTGGGGCCTGATTCTCCAGCCCTTTGTCAGCTGTACTCCACTGATTTTAATAAAGCTACTCTGGATTCACAGCCTGGATTCACAGGAGTGTAAGGGAGGAGAATCAGGTTCACTGAAGATGGAAAAAAAACCCAACCTCCATTATGGGACATGGTACAAGACAAAATGTCCATCCCACTCCAGAGATGTGCTCAGACATTTCAGTGAAAATGAGAAATCTGGGATGCACTTTGTTTTTTTTCTTGTGGCCCACAACAGCCTTTCCAGTAATAGGATTTACTGTTTTATGGAAAGGAGAAATACCCTGGAGGAAATGTTCAAAAAACAAAACAACCAACCTGGGTACCATTTTCATTCTGAGTATTGAAAGATGAGGGCCACATCCTAACTCAGTTTTAAGGGGAACATAAAATGGCTGCATGTAGCCAGAGAGGCTATACAACTGGGGAGACAGCTCACATCATTGAGTTCTTTGCTCTCTGCCCTAGACAGCTCTGTGTGGTTGCTGACCTTCCCTTCACACAAGGTTCTAGGCAGAGCCATCCTTAGGATTTATGGGGCCCTACGCAGTACTATTAAACTGGGGCCCCTATGCCCGACAGCAGCCCAGGGAAGGGAGGTTTTTTTAGAGATGTGATTTTATAATCTTCAGCAACACATTAATGAAATATTTGTAAAGCAAAGCTTTAAACTAAGGTCCTGTAGACTTAGGCTATATCTACACTACAGAGTTTTTCCAAAAAAACTTGTTACATCCACACTGCAATCTCATTCTTTCGAAAAAAAAATTAAAAAGAACGGAGGGGTTTTCCCGACATTGGTAAACCTTTTTCTACGAGGAAGAAGCCTTTTTCCAAAAGAGCTCTTTTGGAAAAAGGCATGTCTGGATGGGGAAGAGGGAATTCTTTCGAAAGAAGAAGAAAGAGGAGAAAGCACAGGTGCCCTGGTGGCCACTCTGTCCATTGTAATCACAGCATAAATGCAAGATAGCGTCCATTGTGGATACTATCTTTCGAAAAAGCAGATCACTTTTTCGATGCACTTTGGTAGTGTGGACGCTCTCTTTTGGAAGAAGTTTTTTCAGAAGATCTCTCTGGAAAAGTTTCTTCCGAAATAAGCCTGCAGTCTAGACGTAGCCTTACACAGTAAATTCAGAAACTCATCACATATGCCTGGAGTTGGCAAATGCCTGTTAAATGGTTCATTAGCACTTGAATGGGTCTTTCACAGGCAGGTTCCATGTACTGCTAGTAGGTCTGGTGGGCTTTTTCACTTGCAAGTTAACTAGATCCTCTCCTGAGGAAGCAGAACCACAGAACAGGGATAGGAAGAAGGAGTTGGGTGGACCATCTTCCCTTCTGAGCATTGCCTTGATGCAGTGCCCCCACACTCTGGGGTCCTCCCCTTCAGGGATCCCCCTACCCTCTATGCCCATCTTGCCTCAGTGACCTGCTGCCAGTCATCATCTAGCCCCTGCCTCAGGGGCAAACTGCCATCTGAAATGGCCTCTCATCATAGGCAATGGGGTGTGGACCAACTGCCTTCTGCTGCCCTGGCTGACTCCCTGCAGCCCTGGTACTCTCAGGCCTTGCTCCAGGCCCTGCAGATTGGGAGCTTCCCCAGCTATGCCTGCCTTTCCCCAGTCCTCCTCTGTATCAGAAAGCCTCTAGCTTCCCTGGCAGCTATGTCCCCCCTGCTCCACAGCTGGAGTAAAAGTGAATGACTCTTTCCTCAGTAACTGTTTATTTATACTGCCCTCAGCTGGGCCCTAACTGGCTAACGTCTGCCACAGCTGCTTGTTCCACAGCCCCAGCCCTCTCCCAGGGCTGAATTTAACCCTTGTGGGGCCAGTGCAGGGCAGACACCCCGTCACATGCCCGAGATGTTGGGGTGTCCTGCTCAGCTGTCTATTCTGTGTATGGGTAAGGATAGCCCTGGTTCTAGGACTGCAGTGCTGAGGAGTCCTGGCATGAACTGTCTGGGTGGGTCAGGCAACATCATCTACATCTGAATTGTCATGGGTTTGGAGAGTAGTAGCTTTAGTCAAATGGCCATTCTGGATATCAGCTGCATTATGGAGCTGTTGACTATGGCCAGTGTCACATTGGGACTCAATTCAGTCTTCCCAGCTGCTAATCACCTGGGAAGTAACTCAGCTGTTGACTTTTTGGGATCTCATCTGGGGCAAAACTCTTTCAAGGTCCCTTCCAGTTCTAGGAGATAGGCATCTCCATTCGTTTAAAAAAGGATTCTAAATGAGAGGAGACATGGATTTCTTGGGAATGGGAGGGATTTGGCAGTTAGATAGGATGAGAACCTCCCTATCAGAGACTTGGAGATGACCCTGAGGGTATGATTTACCTCCTTGGCTGCTGCCACCAGATGGGCTTCAGCGGTCCTAAGGCAGGCATATTTGGAGCCTGTACTGGAACCTACAGAGGGTCACAGTAGTAAGAGACAAAGCCTGTTAGCTCTTTGGTGTCTCTGTATTCTTCCAGGGTGCTGTCCAAGGGGCAACTCCAGCCACACTTCTGATGGCACGTGAACAAGGAATTTTTTGAGACGTTGCAAAGCTGCCAGTTTTCAACAACAAAACAATTTATTAAAAAATTACCTAACCCAGGCCTGATGGAATCCTTTGAGCTTATCCATTTGCTAATCAGAAACCTATTTTGTGCATCTCGGAGTCAAAATAATATTAAACAGCTTGAATTGTGAGGGACGGTGGAAGCTGAGGAGCAGGACAGGAAGCGGAAGATCAAAAATGGGCCCTGCAACTCTGCTGGGCTGGAACCATTGAGAGAGATGGGCGCTTCTCCGCTGCTGCTGGAACAGGACATTGAGGTGGAGCTCATGGGGCTGCCACCTGAGAGCTGGTCAGAGCTTCTGAGTTGCCACCTGACTGAAGCACTGATATGTGGCTGGGGCTACTAGTGACCACTAATCCCAAGGAGATGGACGATCCCTACAGCTCTGAGGTACCAAACCCCGGGGAGGCTGGAAGTAGCCCAGGGGAACAAGACAAGAATTTGTTTGGGACTCGGCCTGATGCTAAGTCAGCATGTTGTGGGTGGATTCCTGACCCATTAGCAGACCAATCCACCACTGTTAGGGCCCAATGGGGTAGGGTAGGCCCAGATCCCTTTACCCACTATGGCCCTACTCCTGTGGTGGCAGCCTCCCCGGATTAGGCCAGGAGGACTGTGTTTGGGGCTCATCCCTGCCTGAGTCCTAGACTGCTGGTTGCGCACCCCAGGCAGAGTCCCTAACTGTTTCCCTGCCTGAGGCCTGGGATTACAGACAGTGTTACTCTGTCCTGATTGCTGGCCAGGACCCTTAACTGCTCATTGCCACACCCTGACAAAGGGCTGGGGTTCGTAGACTCATTGTTGCCCAGCAGGGATCCAGTGAACTGAGCTCTAACTGCGAACTAATTGCTGTGCTAAGGGGCCAATGGTGAGGAGGCGAGGCATCCCTTAGAAACAGAACAGCAGGGATGGCCATGCAGGCTTACACAGCCCATCACGAATACCTTGGTTGTGCAAGTCATTGTAGGAAGTAGCATACATGTGCATGAGAAAAAGGGAATATCTGACCCTATTATGCCACCCTTACTGATGTTGCATAGTACCTGACTCTCTCAATGGCTGTTAAGAGAAGAAGGTACTACTCACTTTGCCCCAGGATAGTTTGCCCCTCTTATTATTTGTTTCTATTATCGTAGTACCTGCAAGTCCCAGTCAAGGACCAGGACCTCCCTGTGCTAGGCACAAGCAAAGAAATGGCCCATGCACCAAGAAGCTTACAATCTAGCTCTGTGGGCTGCACCTCTTAAGAGATGCAGCACAGAATCTAGCCCAACATAGGCACCATGTCTGGAAATTTCTTTCCCACCAAGTACCCTGTTTTTAGTTAGTATTTTAATTTTGAGCTGCACAGAGAAAATCTGTACTTAGTGTTGGTTTAACCTTGGAAGGGTCAGTTTGGGTCAGGGACATAATACATGTATAATTTAAAACTGTACTACAGATCACTAGGCTGGGCTGCCCTTCAACTTCTCTGTTTACAGACATACTCTGTTGGAGGACAACAGGATGGAAACTGGAGTCCAGAGAATTCTCTTGTGTTATTAAGCACTAAAGAGATGTCAGACTTCAGTGAGAGACGAAATATGAGATGCAGATAGCCTGCAGAGAGTAAAAGGCAAAAGAAAAAAATATTGAGGCTAAGGAGTCAAACAGTGAAAAGATAGAGGCAAGTGAACACAGATAAGGAGTAGGGTAAAGACAAACTGTTTATAAAGCAGCAGAAGAAATGGATTTGGTTGGAAATCTCAACCCAAGAGTGGAGATGTACATTCCTTTCCCAGGATTGCTAACATCTGGAAACGCGCCTCCTTTACGACCAATGCAGCTCAGATGTAATCATAAGGGTTTGAAGGAACTCCTACCCCAAACCATTTGTGAGTAATGATGTTTAAATTAACCTCTTTATTTTTAAGTACTATATTAAGAAAACCCTGCCCCCCCTTCCTGAATCAATGAATTAACCAATTGGTGATTAATTGGTTAAGGTCTGTAGAGGCCTTTGGAGCTGTAAAGCATGGTATAACTGCTAAGGGTTGTTTTTATGTATTCGTTTCATTAAGATGTAGCATGTAACTATTCATATGGCTCATGAAAATCCCACATGTGGCAAGTGATCATGCAGAGTGCAGCAAGCTGAGGGAAGGGCTGGGCATGAAAAAATAAATCCCAAAGTTAAGAAAAGCATTTTTGAAACTATTACAGAGCTCTCCCCAGAGTCTGGGATCAGCTAATCCAATATTTTACAGCTAACAGGCCAGATGCTCTGCATTACTTTGGTGCAGCCCTGTTGACTTCATCGAAAGACAAGGAAGGGTTTGGCTCAGTTAGAGCTTCTGATATTGAACCTATCCAGTTTTCTCAGCCTTCCCCATGTATTCTTTTGTTCGAAGAGGCAGCTAGTGTGCACTGAGCATTCTGGCACATCTCTGGCCATGTGACAAAGGATGTTAAAGAAGCTGAAGTGCTTGAAACTGCCTCATTCACCCTAAACAAACATCATTGCTCAGAGCTCTGCCCCAGTTTCCTCACTCACTTGTGGGTGTGATGCCAGGTATCAGCAATTATTAGTACTTTTTGTATGATGGTAGCACATAGAGGCCCCATCAAGAATGAGGGTCCCATCTGCTTAATATGAAACATGCCCAGCCCCTGAAGAGCGTACAGTCTAAGCAAGGATCTTTCAAAGCCCTCACCAATCTGAGACCCCGTTAATGTAGAGACTAGCTACTGCCCTGGGGGGCTGCATTGGCTGAGATTCTATTTAGATCAGTTCCATAGGGTGGGATTTTCTAATGATGACCTCTGTCGAGTCCCCCACTCCCATCCCCACACTTGAAATCCACTCCCCTTGGTGTTCCTCCTAAACCCGGGTTTGGAGTAAGGTCTGACGTCAGTTTTTGGTTGGTTGATTGTTTGCTTTGGAAATGTTTATTTTTTTCTGTAATGGCTACTGAGGCAAGTAAGGGCTAGTAGGCCTAACTCTTACTTTTGTTCTGTTGAGATTAATTTTTGCTCTGTTGAGGCATGTGGACAGCACAGCAGTGACTATTAGAAGCTGTCATTAGAGTAGATTTTACCATGTGTGTTCAAACCTTCTTTTGTATACTTTGCACCTAACCTGTGTCGGTCAATACATACTTTAAAATAATGGAGGGGAGAAAATGTCAATAGTAGAACCCCCTATAGTTTATATTCATTTTGAGTTATTCTACAAGATGGAATCTTAGTCTGTGATCTATTGTAACTTTAATATAATTCTTTAATGCCCCAATTAATGTCACTGGATTGTTCACTTTTTTGAACAATTAATGTGGGAGTGATTAGCAGTCATTAAATGAGCAGTGTACGTTCTCTGGGTGCTGAAGTGTTAGATGGAAACAAAGTGTGTTTTGGTTTTATGTAGGGATGGCTTGAAAGACTGTCATTCTCTGTCACTTGCTTGGCCCTAATTAGAAACAGTCTTTATCTATAAAAGCTTCAGAGGGGTAGCTGAGTTAGTCTGTAATGGGAAAAACTTAAAAAACAACAAATAGCCTAGTAGCATCTTAAAGACTAAAAAACATGTAGATGGTATCATGAGCTTTCGTGGGCACAACCCACTTCTTCAGATGACTGGAGTCATTTGTAGAAGTGGGTTGTGCCCATGAAAGCTCATGATACCATCTACATGTTTTGTTAGTCTTTAAGATGCTACTAGGCTACTTGTGGTTTTTTAAGTTTTTCTCATCTATAAAGTTGAGATTGGTGTATCAGCAGACAAACAGAGCTATTCAGTGCCCAAATGCAGCCTGGACGTTTACAGTTGCATCAGTGTAGCTTATGGGTCCAGGTATGGGATGTGAAAGCGGGCTCCATGGAGCCACCACTCCTTAGACTTTAAGATTCTCCTCCAAGCAGATAAGAGAGAAGTGAATAGGAATGAATTGGGAGCGGTCTGGCTCTGACTCTGGTCTTTCTCCCCACCCCTATATGTGCAAGCAAAAACAGCTGGGTCTGTGTGTGCATGCGTGAGCGTGTTGGGTGGGGGCATAGTAGCAGGCTACTTCCATCTGGGGAAAGGTAGAGCAGGGAAGAAATGGTAGCTTAGAGAATCCTGCACGGAGGGTCATTGCGCAGGGCTGAGCCTAATGGCACAATCTAAACCTCACTGAACAATATTAGCCTAGAGGGAAAATCACCTGTCCCAATGCGTTTTAAGATGTTATGATAAAAGTGTGGCAATATGCTGACTGCGATTTTAAAGAGATGCCTCCTGATGCAAAGAATGGCAAGTGAGTCTGAATTAAACCCAGAAGTCTTCACTTAGGAGCAGATTCTGAAGCAGCAGGAATAACTGAGGGAGAGTGTCAGAATCTTTTTGCTTTCATTGATTTAGTAGCTTATTTCAGCAACACAGTTCAAACACCACGGGATGTGCAAACGCTGTAGCTGAATAATTTCCAATGGCAAAAATGATGGTGAGTTCACGGACACTCTGTAGACAGAGGAGAACTCCAAACTCATAAGAGAAATCCGCAATTATGAATTATTCACTTGGCTTTGTTAAACATGCTGGTGAACCCTAAGGTTGTGGACTGTGACTGGGTAAGAAAATTACAGCCAGCAGGCAAAGAAAATATCAGCCCTTTTCAGAACAGCTCATGCCCAACTAATGGACTTAAGGGAAAAACAGTTTGAGATAAAAAAACAAAACAAACAAAAAACTGCAACCCACAATACATAGACATAGATTAAAATAAGGAAATGGGGCACATGCTTTGTACAGGTAGAATCAGTGTGCATGGAGCCAATTACATACAATAGTTATAATATATTCCTTTCTCATATTTCCTCTGTAAGTAGAAATATAAGGCTTATAAGGAGTTTTCTCCCTAGATAAATTACCTTTGGCCCTGACTTTGCAAGCTGCTCCGTGCAGGTGTGCCCTTGCACCACAAGAAATGTCAGACTTTAATGGGGCTCTTTGTAGTGGGTCTGCCCAAATTTGTAAGGTTGGAGCCTTAGACCTCAGACATATGGAACTCCCAGGGAGAACACCTGAGAATCTGCTTCCATGTTCCTTTCTTAAGATCCCTCACTTTAAAGACCCCATGTCACAGCCATTGTCCTTCATCCAAAGAGGGGGAAGACAAGACCCTCATAAGTGCTGTCCCCTGCCATCCAAGGGCCTCTATTAAGTGACATGCATCTTTCTCCCTTTATCAAGAGGCTGGGTGTGTTATCTCCTCAGCAGTGTCACCTGCTATCAGCGTCCAAGACTGGGATTGCCAATTTTCTTGAAGAGCACTGCCAGCAGGGTATTAAGCTGCCAAGCCCAAACACACTTACACAACTCTGCTGAGTTAGATCAATGGTCCATCTAACCCAGAGTCCTGTTGTGACGGGTCACCCCCGACCCGCACGGGAGAGGGTGGGGGCTGCCGCGCCGCGGGAGGCGGAGGGCAGACCCAAGACCCTCTCCGCGGCCGCGGCGCCGGCAAAGGAAGCCGGCGGGGCCGCGCGCCGCCTCCGCGCCTCCGCCGGCAGGGAGAGGCTAGCCACTCCCCTACGGCCGCGCCGCGGGGGGAAGGGGCGAGGCGAGCCAACCGGGGCACGGCCGGCCACGCGGGCACGCCGCCGGAAGGGGAGGGACCCGCAGTGGTGTCCAACGCGGCGGGCCGGTTCAAAAGGGCCCGCCGCCGACGGGGAAGGGGACAGCCTCCTCACAGGGAGGGAGGAGAAACCCCGGTCCCAGGACGGACCCCGAGGGGCGCCGCGATCGGCAGCCAGCCTGGCCGCGGCCCCGAGCCTCCCGAGAAGGTCTCCGCAGCTGGCGGTCTGCCAGCCCCGGCTCGGACGGCAGGTGGACCCCCCTCCGACAGCCCTGGCGAGGGTGGCCAGGGCGGGAGCGAACTCGGCAGCGGGAACGGACACCTGAGGCATCGCCTGGACGACCGCCGGCCGAACCGCCTGAACCAGGGTAGGTCCCAGAGGTGGGGGCAACGACCCGAGGGGACCCTGGGAGGGAGGAAGGAGCCCGGGGCAGGGCGCTTTTGGCGGCCGTGGGTAGACGGGTTACGGCCGGAGGGACCCCCGTCTACCGCGTTGGGGCGCGAGCAAGCCCCGACGCTTAGGGCCCCGGGCTGGGACCCGGAGAGAGGGTGGGACCGGGTCCCCCTCCGTCCCCGCCAGAGGAGCCTCTAGCCGCGGGCGCCAACGGAAGGGGGGCGTGCCTCAGAGCCAGGGGCCGCCCTGGATAGGTGCTGGGTTCAGGGGCTCCAGCCCCATCCCGCAGAGACGGGTGACCACCACCGGGTTCACTGACCCCCCCTGCCATCCAGGGAGGGGGTGATCGCACCCGAGTGCCCGGACCGCCGACCAGGGGGCCGGGAAGGATACGGCCAGAAAGGGGGAAGCAGGGTCCGCCGAACCCCCCTCCCGGCCGGGGAAGGGGTGATCGCACCCCGAACCCCTCACACCTGTCTTCCAGTGGTGATCGGTGTTAGAGGCTTCAGAGGGAATGAACAGAACAGGACAACAGTTATCAATTGATCTAGCCCCTGTTGTCCTATCCCACCTTCTGGTAATTAGATTTAGGGACATTCAGAGCATGGGATTGTGTCCTTGATCATCTTGACTAATAGCCACCAATGGACCTATCCTCCATGCACTTATCTAATTCTTTTTTTTAACCCAGTTATACTATTGGCCTTCACAACACCCCCTGGCAGCAAGTTCCACAGGTTGACTGTATGTCGCGTAAAGAAGTTCTTCCTAATGTTTGTTTTAAACCTGCTATTTTAGACCTATTAATTTCATCAGGTAACCCTGAATTCTTTTATTGCTTAATGGAGTAACTAACACTTCCTTATTTACTTTCTCCATGCCATTCATAATTCCATAACTTCTATCATAACCCAAGTAATCATTTCTTTTCTAAGATGAATGGTACCAGTCTTTTTATCTCTCCTTAGATGGAAGATGTCATTAATCATTTTTGTTACCTTCCTTTCTCTGTTCTTTCCCCAGTTCTAATATATCGTTTTTTAAGATGGAGCAACCAGAACTGCATGCAGTATGCAAGGTGTGGGCATGCCATGGATATATCATGGAATTAAAACATGTTCACAGTGATGCTAGATTAGACAGCAAATCCTATGACATGCTCGTAAAAACTTTTGCAAAAGTGTGTGTTATAGTTGCCATTACTAAGAAAGGGAACCAGAAATATACAGCTTGTGACAAAAAATAATGAATTGTCTATAACTGTGAAATGCTGCTCTTGCAGAGAGCAGCGCAGACTAGCAAGTGTAAAAGGGTATGGAAAAAAATTACACCAGTATTGTTGGTGTTGAAGGATAAACTGCTTTGTACAGTGACACCCATGTTACAATGTCAATTGGTGGAGGTGTTTTGTAGTGAATTGTATGATGAAGAAAGAGCTATGATTCAAAAACTGTCATCAAAAGGAACCTCTGCTCTGTATAAATATTGCACCAGTCACCCTCTTTAATAGGATGCAAACAACATTGTCATGTACCAGATGAGACAGGTCGCGAGTCAACCTGTCATACACTAGGACAATTGAATTGATTTGTGTTTGCTTTTTTGTTTTGTTTCTAAACGGTTCACCTGGAAAATATGAAGACACGGAGGCTCCAGAATTCTGCAGTGAATGCTGGCTTTCACAGCCTCATCTCTGTACTAAGGTTTGTCACTCTTGCTGAAAGGGACAGAGCAGAGGTGCCTGTATATGTGTGTCTCTGCTATGAGGGGGAAAATATTTTCTGCAGTTTAAAAGCAATATAATGCTTTGCTTGGGGAGATTGCCACTGAACACAGAGATGCAAATTCTGGATGTGGGCAAAGAGTGATTGGAAAGGAAAATTTAACACACAAAATGAATCCAGCAAAATTTGCCTTTGTGTTAGTTCTCTGAAGAGGCAAAGGAAGCTTTTTGGTTCAATATAATTTTACATGTTGATTTGTAAAAACCTGATCCAAAAACTACTGAAGTAAATAGAAAGACTTAATAGGTCTTTGAAACAGGCCCAAAGTCAAAGGAGAGAGGTGAATGTAGAATTCTAGGGGACAGCTTAGATTCATTTTGTTGTTCCCTGAAATCTAAATCTATAAGATTTTTCCTACAGCCTCACTTTGGAAGGGGCTGAATGAGGCTTGGGAAAAAATCCAGGATTTGTGTATGTTTTCCAAAGAATGGATATTAATTATTATTTTCTGTGTTAATTGGCAGAACAGAAGCCAGGAATTCCTCTGGTCTAATCCTGGCTCTGCCAGAGATATTATGTGTGGACTTGGAAAACTATTTTCTTGCTCTTTCTCTGTCTTTAAATGGGGATAATACTTTAAGGGCCCGTGAACCCTGCCCACTATATCAATGCTGCTGTGCCATTGTAATGTAACCAACACACATAGGCTATGTCTACACTACAGGAACCTATAGGAAAAAGGTACACTGGGCCAAATTTCAGAAAAGCCTCCCCCCTTTCGGAAGAGTCCTTCTTCCTCATGGGAGAAGGAAGACAGGGCTTCTGAAAAAGCACATCCGCTCTTCTGCAAAAAAAAAAAAAAAAAAAAAAAAAAAAAAGAGGTGGAAGAGCAGATGCATTCCCTAGACGTGGCAGAGTTTTTCCAGGATGCCTCTGGTATCCCAGAAAAAACCCTGTAGGGTAGACATAGCCTTATTGGGTGTACTGCAGTGTCCCAGATAGTGGCACTTAAACCACTTACAGACAGAGAGAAAGAATGAGTTTCCTGTACAGTCTTAGCTGAGAGTAAGTTGACTTTTAGCTCAAGCTCTACAGGCTCATGCACTTAGTTCTAGAGATTACAGGTTTAGTTTCAACTGCCGATGTTACAGTAGCACATCTAGCCTTGATCTACACTAGGGCATTATTTTGAAATAACCCCCCTTAGGTTGAATTTATAAGCAGAGCATCCACACTACAAAGCCCATTATTTCAAAATAGGACCTGTTTATTTAGAAATCTGTACTCCTGCTTTTTTCAGGGAATAACGCTAATTTCAAAATAGTTATTTGGAAATAGCATTAGTGTGGATGCTCTGGTGCCGCTATTTCAAAATAAGTACTCCCCAGAGTAATTTGAACTAATTACTTCTGCGGTGCTTCCTGGGGCTCTTAGTTGAGGTAGCACATCCACATTAACATAGCCTGCCTCAGACTAATTTTGAGGCTTCCTCATGGTGGGGACACACTATTTTGATTTTGTAAAATCAGGAGTTGTGTCAAATTTAGTTATTTCGAAATAGTTTTCTAGTGTAGACATGGCCCCAGTGAAGATGCTCTGTGCCAATAGGAGAGTGCTTTCTCATCAGCATAATTATTCCACCTCAATAAGGGTATGTCTAGATTACATCTGTTTGTTGGAAAAAACTACGCAAAATACAACCCGCATTTTGCAAGGCTTTTTCCGTTACTTTTGTCAGAAGAGGCTCTTTTCCAAAATTTGACCTGTCTAGAATGGGACAAACGTCAGGAAAAAAACCCTCTTTCGAAAGCCCCCTTCTTCCTTGTAGAACAAGGAATACAGGGGCTTCTCTGAAAGAGCACGTTTGCTCTCCCCTGCCCCCCAAAAAGCAGAAGAGCAAACGTGTTCCCTGGACGCAGCGGAGTTTTTTCGGGATACTTCTGGTATCCAAAAAAACCCCCACAGTCTAGCCGTACCCCTAAGAGGCAGAAGCTATGTCAGCGGAAGAGTATGTTCCACTGACATAGCACAGTTTGGACATTGCTTATGTCAAGGTAGCTTACATCAGTCAGGGATATGGCTTTTTCACACCTTTGAGAGACATAAGTTACATCAGCTTAAGTGGTAGTGTAGACAACCCCTAATTTAGTCCTTTTCCCCTGTGAGGTATGTTAATGAAGAATTAAGTATTGTTATTATTTAGGAGCAAGAAAAAGAGGATTGGAGACAATGTCAAGGAATGAATTACGCTATGTTGTAGGCTGGTGGCCAGGCTATTACAGTTAAGGAACTAATGGCGTTTGTATTCTATGCTCTCATTTTCATGGGAATATATCTTTTTAAACCAAATAATTTTCTTTGCCAGCCTCTCCCACTTTCTTTGCATGATGCCTCTGGTTCAGAGGATAACAACAGTCTAGCAATAGTTATATTGCTTCCAAAGCATATGGCTTCTTAATGGTGGTGGTGTTCCTTCTTTTCCTTGTTGGCCATTTTGTCCACTGATTTCAGAAGCTTTCCACGAGTGGGCTGACCAAGATGCAGCATCACTTTGCAAGGTATGGGAGAGACAATCGAGACAATCTCACACAAGCCAAGGTGACCATTGCCCAGTTCCTGGGCTGTGCAGCAGAAGTTTGCTTACTAACACCAATGCAGAAAGTGGCTGCTCCAAGCCCATGATTAGCTAGTGGGCTGGACAGGCCCAGTTTGAATGCAGAGTATGACTTCTCCTAGAGGGGGCCAAAAGAGGCTAATCTACCACAACAATGGAATGGTTTTTGTCTGTTCCCTACTCTTTGACATTTCTGCCCCTACCAGGAGTTAAATTTCTGCTGGCATGGCTCTCTAGGTCATTGCAATTCACAAGCCACCCCATCCCATCAAGGTGAAGCCCCTAGGGAAGGAGCTTCTTCGTAGGCACTGATCAATAAGGGAGAGATATGGATGTCTGCCATAAAGCACCTGAGTAGATGGTTATATATTTGTATGTTGAAGACAGAAAGTAGTATGCCTTATAATGGGGTTTGCAAACCTACTGTGCATAGGCAGTAGGGAGAGGAGAGTCTTGCAGGCAGGTAGGTTTACCACACTCCAGCACAGCTGCCAGTGATGGAGGCTTGTACCCACAACTGTGACCAGTCATGAAGCCAAGTCCAGCTATACAGGAAGGAGAACAGAGAGGGAGCCGTCCTATCATTTTGCCCTTAAGATGATCTAGATATATTGCATACACCAGGGACAAGCAAACACAGGAGATGTAGGTACAATTACTAATTACATGGGTGTATTATAGCAAACACATGCATCTAGTATGCACAGTTCCATATGCAGGACACCTTGGGGATGATGAGACTCAGTTTAGAATCCTGGCCCAATACTTTTGGCCATGCGTCTATAAAGAAGTTAAGAATTTCTGTGCATCATGCCTCAACTGACAATTAGTGGCCCTCAGAAGAGTCCCACGGGCTCCATTAGAATCACTTCCCTTGGTGGAAATCATCTTTGAATGAATAGGAATTGACCTTGTAAGCCGCTTAGAGAAGAGCACCTCCAGACACTAGTGTATACTTATTAGCACAGATTATGCCACCCTCCAGCTGGAAGGCATACCATTCCAGTTGAAAAATGTGAAGACTGGCTAACAAGCTGCTCAAGGTCATCATATAGGCAGCCATTCCCAAAGAGATCCTGACAGACTAGGGAACAAATTTCACATCCCAGCTGATGCAAGAGGTCTGTGTTCTACTGAAAGTCAAAGCATTACGCACATCCATGTACCATTCACAGAGGGATGAATCAGTGGAAACATTCAATCAGATGCTGAAGAAAATGCTCAAGAAATTCATTATCAAGGACCTTCAATACTGGCATCTACTAATCCTGGTGCTACTCTTCACCATTAGGGAAAGACCAAAAGCTTTGATAGCATTTTCACCATTCAGTATGACAGCTAAGAGGCATATTAGATGTGGTGCAGGAGTCAAGGAAAAGTTGGTCCCCAAGAGCTGAAAACATTGTACAATGTAGTTAAGCAAGAGACCAGTGTAGAACTGAAAACAACTTGCAACCTTTAACTTTGGAGTTGTTACTATAACTACAAAACAGTAATTACTTACTCCAACACTGAAGTGCAGCCACCTCTGAGGTAAAGTACAGCAGCTGTTTAGCTGCACACTACATGACACAACACCTTAACAGGGCAAAAAGTACATTGAAAAAATACATTTTCTAATGGAAACTAGAAGGGGAGCTTAGACAAGGAAAAGGAGACAAAAATGAGAAAAAAGTCCTAATAATTCTTCTCTACAGTTAATGTACTCAAATATTTGCAAAATTTCTCATGTACATTGATTTTTATTTATGCATGAAGTTCCATGAAATTTATGGCAGTGCTGAGTTGGAAAATGGATCGTTTGCATTACTCTGAGGGGTTCTATAAATGTTGAAGGCAATTCTAACCTGCTTCCAGATCTGGTCCTTTTTTTTTTTTTTTTTTTTTTCAGTAGGGATAATAATAATAGTGTCAAGGACACCATTCAAGCTGATGCCTGGAGAGCTATTCAGTATAGACCTATTTACGGCCATTATAAAATGCCTGTGGATAGTTCAACGACCGATTTTCAAGAGTCTTTTTCTACTGTTTGAAGGATCAGGAAAATCTATCAAGCTGAAGAAATTAAGCTATTTTTCTTCAGGGGAAGAGAAACAGGGTAGGGAGCTTCTTACATTAAAATGCTGCTGTAGATTCAAGATGAATGAAAAATTGGTCTGCATAATAATCAGTCCAGAGATACATTTCTAAAAGTCTTAAAACTGCTTTTCACTGATATTGCTGTATTGTGTGGCATTTAAGGCAATCTTCTTGGTGGGATAGGGTTTATAAAGTTAGATCATTCTTTCTTCTCCAGGTGACTGTCAGCACATTTTGTTTTCTTCCACTACATTTCGTATCCAAAATGACAGTAAGAAATAGCAGGTTACTAAGATACATGCAAATCTAGGCTTAGCTTTGAGCTAGCACCTAAGCATGATAGAACTAAGTACAGTTCTGTAAAATTTCTCATGAGCTATAGGCCGTACTTCATATTATACTTTTTAGATTCAATCAAATGCAGTTCATATTCAGCAAACAGGATAAAGCGTGCCACACAGTCACAGTAGTGAGATATGATCTTTGATGTCATAGGAAGGATTACATTAATCCAGCAGCAATAGATTATACGGAATATGATACAGGTATGAGGTAATGCAATGATCAGAATGAAACCTAATCTTTGTGTGTCTATGAAACTTTAAAAAGGAAAAAGGGGGAAAAAAGAAATAACAAATGGGAAAGGGGTGTAAAAATGACAACCAGGGATCTAATGTAAGACCACAAAAGCAGGAAGAGTCACTTGAGGCTGCTATTTTAACTCTCTTCTTTGTGCTCAGCTTCTGTACTGTAGCAATATTTGCAAGAGGTCAGGCATTCTAAATACCTAAATCCCCCCTGCAGTTTCAACTGAAGGTGGTATTTTTCATTGTCTATGTTGTGTGCTCTTATACAGACACCAGATTCCACCTCCATGGTAAGTGGATTCCACATGTATGATCCACTGAAAAAAAAAGTGCTGCCATTTTGATGATGTAGATATAAGTATGGGGCAAGAGAGAGAAAGGTTATATTGAAAAACTGCCGACTGGGGAGTCTGCAACAAGAAAACTCCCATGCTTAGCATTAAAAAGTCAACATCTGTGAACAATGAACCCCCTCACTGAACAGCCCACTCCCACCTGACTACATATCCTGGTTTTCCATTCTAACAATGGGGTTTTACCCTGCAGTCTCTTTCAGGGCTGGTATCCTGTTGTTTTGACTCCTGCTTTCACATCTTGGAAGGATGGCTGTTCCTTAGAGAGCATAAAGGTTCCATTGTTGCCATAGAAGTGGAAGTCAAGATAGCCTATAGCTTTTCTTTTTACCCACATGTTGTTATTGCAGTACTCCCTGCTGAAAGCATCCTGATCACTTTGATTACACTGAGACAGTGCAAACTCTGTAAATTAGTCCCTCTGTTGTAATGATTCTATGGCCATCCAGGACTTCCCCATCATAATTCCTGGTGTCTAAATTGCTTCACTCCTGCCTTGCTGCTGCTGCCTTGTATCCTGCGAGGACATGGGCAGCCATGTGCCTGGACAAGCTCCACCCAGGGACTCCATTTTTCTGCTTCAGCCCATATGATGGAGAAGAGGAGTGTTGGTGCTCTGGGTGATGCAGTCCAAGAGGTGACCTTATGCTGGCCTGCGTTGGGGGATCAAATTCAGTGTTTTCTATTCTGAAAACTGAACTCACTTTTGAGCTAACAGAGAACCTCTGATAGCTATAGTAATATTAGAGTGCATATCCCAGGTAACAGAGAGCAACACAGTCACAGAGACGTCAGCAGGTCTGACATTCCTCCCAGGAGAAGGCAGTGGTGCGTGCACACACACGCGCACACATCCTGCACGTTTGTGTTATCTGTTCTGGTTTGCTACAAGGATTAAGTATTCAATGAACTTTTGATGAAATGAGCACAGAATGCAATACCTGCAGGGCATCTGGGGCATCTCCAAGCTGTAGCATTATGGCTTTGAGCCAATACTGCCTTTAGAGAAGCCATTTACACCCGCAAGTACAAAGTCTGACCAGCTCACAACACTAGCTTTTTCTCTGGACCGACTGAGGGGAAAGGCAGTGGACAATCAAGGTCTCTAGCCAGTTTGGTATTTATGGCTTGTCTCACAATACTGTTCCGTAGACAGGAGCTACTATTATCCTCATTTTACAGATGGGGTAGTGAGATGCAGAAGCTCAGTGATTTGACCAAGGAAGCCTCTGGCAGAGAACAGATTGGAACTTGGTTCTCCCAAGTCCCAGACTAGTACCCGAGCCACTGGATCATCCTTTCTCTTCTTCAGAGCCAACATAGCACCATACATAAAACTATATCTTCCTTGTGTTGTTGCAGATCTTAATCATCTCTCATACGTGAGTGTGCATTGCTCTGTACCATGTTCTACCCATCCCAGGCCTTCTAGCACATATCAGTGACTTTTGTAAATAGGCAGGTCACTCCTCCCTAAGGCTAAAACTTCTGGGATTCATCCCAAGTCTGGCATTTATCCCAAGGGAGTGAAAAGTGAATGGAAGTTGGGTGCATACTTCCCTTAAGTCCCTTTGAAAGTCCCAGTGGCTATCATTCTCTCTGCTCAGCATTCTTTTGTGTCATGATATTGCTCGTTATGTTGAAGATTTGCATGCACTGTCCTCATCTCTGATATTTTCCTCCTGAGGTTGTAATTGTGCTGAGGGTTGTTAAATGTGCCCGATGTTTGGAAGTACCGTCAAAAAGGTTCATTTTGGAAAAATGCGCCATTTGAGTAATGTGCATTAATTACTTGCATGATAAAAGTCGATCAATAAGCAAAACAAACAAATCTCTCTCTCTTGTTCAAATGGGCTCCTGTCACGATTTTGTTATCAAATGGTTGCCCTCCTGCCATCCTGAATCCATAAATGGAAGACCATTTTCTTTTCCAGTGCCTTCAGTTACATTTAATTGAGTGGGAAAAGACATTCATTTTTCCCTCTCAAAAGATGCCAAATCCCTTCTGTGCATAACCACAAAAAAACATCATCTCTGTGTCGTTTTGTACAAGACAAGAGCCTCCGTTCTGCCGCCAAGTCTTGCTCTTGCAGCATATTCCTTAGCTAGCTTTCTTGCTAGTATACTGCAGAGGCAGGTGAGCCTGCAGGGATGTATCCTGCCTTCCTTCCCCTCCTCCAGCAGATATATCTATCAGAGAGAAGAGAAGAACATAGTATTTAATTTTAAATGATCTAATAATGGTTCCTTGCTCACATTTACACTATGTCCTATTACCCTTTTACTTTTACGATACACGGGGTCCCAATTGATGGGAATGGATGAGTATAATAGCACCGAATCATAAATTTGCTGCATCCATTATTAAATATGCCCATCTTGCTGTTGTTTAGAAAAATCTGTCCATTTTATTTCTTGTATGGGGAGCAAGCCACTGGGATCTAAGGGGCAGTTAAGAGTGTGGCCAAAAGAGCTATCCTTTGCTCTGTAGTTTAAATAACTTACAAGTGGATGTTTCCTGCTTGTTGTCATTTGAACTGCTTATCTCTGTTAAACCAAATACAAGTTTATTCTGCTTTAACCTCTCAGCTCACAGTTTTGGACCAATAATGTTGTATTTTTTTAAATAAAGGCATTTATCGTAGCTCTACCACTTGAGTCACATCAGGATTGTTTTTCTTTTGTAACCACCAACACTCTCCCCTCTAAAGAGTTATAAATATGCCGTTCATTCTGCAGGGAGGAACATGAGGGGTTATTATGTTGCTGATCCTCATTCCACCAAAAGTCATTGGGAAGGAGATACCATTACAGAAGGATTTTCTATAGCACTCCGTGTTGGCTGAACTCTGCTTCCATTGAAATCAATGGTAAGACTCTCAGAACCTCTCAGCTGGTTGATGGAGCTACTCTGATTTCCACCAGCTGAGGATCTGGCCACCACTTACTTCTACAGAAGCAGAGTCAGACCAATACTGAGACCTTTAGGAAAGCCTACCCCATATGGCTTTTTCCCACCTCCTGGGCTCAAGTGTGTTACACCTGCAATATACCTGAGGTTTTCCCATCTAGAGAATGTAGGTCCTTAAGTTATTGCCCAAATTAGGCTTCCTGTACTTCAGTAGATAGCACTACAACCATGTCTTCTGCTGGGATGCAGTCAAAGAACAGTCAAGAGGGGTCCATTCTTGAAAACATTTTCTGATCTCTCCTTTTTTTAGATGATTAAAGGATCACCTACATGTTACAGGCAGTGGTGTTGGTAATTTGATAGACTTACAGGGCAGTGGGAAAGTTATCTGCCTCTGTGATGTGCCAGTACCACTGTAAGAAGGCAGGAGACTTAATACAGAAAAATTATAGTCACTCAAAACCACAGGGCATTTTTAGCTAGAATAAGGTTATTCAATGCTATAGCTTGGCTGAATTACAATTTAGGTAATTACATTCTGTCTACCTAAATTTTCCCCAAACGTTTAACTGGATGTGGTATTTGTCTTCACTTTCTGTCCTCCACTTTTGTGTAGTGTTAACACAGACTATTAAACAGTTGGTGTGTTCTTCCCCAGAAGAAGGAGTGCTTCGCTGATGGGACAAAGGATCTCTACATCATTAAGTTTGTAAAGCATATGGAATGAAACGTGCTAAATAAATTCCAGCTGTAATTGCAGTGCTGGAATAATAACAATTATCCCCTATTATTTTTATTTTACTTATGGCTAGCACATTTACCCAGTGTTGCTCGGGTCATTAAGGAGGAGCTCAGGATGGGGATGTGGGGGTTCAGGGCAGGGGACTGTGGGTGTGGGGGACAGGACTCAGGATTGGGGGTGAGGAAGGGCTCAGGGCAGGGGGTGGAGGGTTCAGGAGATGGAAGGTGCAGGAGACTGGCCGATCCCCGGGATGGCAGGGGAAGCAGGGGTCACATTGCCCAGCCACCAGCTCCCCATACCTGGCCAGGACAGCGCAGGGGGGTAGGGCACGTGGATAGCCACAGGGACCCCAGGGCTGGCCAGGGCAGCAGTGACTACACTGCCTAGGTGCCAGATCCCCGGAGCAAAACAGGATAAGGGGGGAGGGGAGCAGTGCTGCCCAGCTGGTGGCTCACCAGCATAGGGGCCTTAACTCTGTACGGAGGCTGGCAACGTACAGAGCCCCACCCTAACCGGCCACTCTCTTACTGATGTGACCACCCCTCTGTGGTCATTCTGCAGTATAACTGTGCTTGCTAGCAAACCTCAGTCTTCGCATTTTATGAAAAACTATCATAGTCCAGGCAAATCCCATTGTCCTGGCATAGCCAGTTCCTTACCTTACCTTACTTTAAGTTATCAGAGGAATCTGCATAATAAATGTGGTGGTCCTAGCTCTTACCATTTAGGAAGAGTTCTTGAACAAATGGACTCACAGATGAACGGATGGACAGGCAGACACACAAACTCTCTCAAATATATAGAAGATAATAAAACAATAGGGCTAGTTAACAAGCTTTCTCTTGTGGAACAATTCTTTTTAGTTCTGTTTTTAATTTAGGATATTATTTGCATCAAGATTTTGGCATTCTTGGCTCATTTCTTTTTAGCTTTAAACCCAGGTATTGGTAGCAATTTGCCTTTTTTGTGCTTATGAGAGGTAGCAATGCACAGCTTATTGATTGTCTTTCTCTTAAAAATCAACAGTCTGTACAATGTGAATATGAATAAATAATGAATTGTTGATGGACAGAATTTGGATCTGCAGTGTGCTGTTTGGGTAGATTTTTTTTTACTTTAAACATTAGCCTTTGTGTGTGCCACTTTTGCATTTTATTTTCTGCTGCTGTGAATATTACTTCCCGTTAGGCTGTGTCTAGGAAACATTTTCAAAGCATTCCTGTGGGACAATAACTTGGACGGTGAATTTCCACAACTGACATTATGAAATAAGTGCTCTAGGACCTGCAGGCAGCTCTTCATTTGCTCTACTGTAACCACAGCTACAGATATCTGTCTGCATACGTGGAACTTTATTCACTACTGAAATGAATGAATAGTGCCAATGTGGTATTACTTAAAAAGTTCTATAGATAAAATATTACAGGGAGAGTATCACGTACCCCAGGCATTCTAAAATACAGTCACATGTAAATGTTGACATACAACCACCCACTCGGTAACCCTTTGTTATGAAGGGACTAATTTTAAAACATTGAAATCATATATTTGCATCTGCAAAGCTAATTTAGGCACAGTTCTCATGAGTGAGTTTGCAAATGGCCAGCTGTGTGTGTCACTGGTCATCTGCATGGGCAACTACATAAGTTGCATAGGCAAGTGCAGTAAGTGCGCACAAATTAAGCATGTGATTATGTGCCTGTTTCTACTTTTTAAAATCAGGCCCTGGGTATTTGTAAGTATTAACCCTGTCAATTATTCAAATAAAGCTGTGTTGGCATACTTTGAGATAAGCGATGAAGAATGCTTTCGAAATTTGGGAAGGGCATATTGATTGAACCTCACTGGAAGATTTACACAGTCTGAGCCTGCTCTAAAAACAAGAAGTCCTGTGGCACCTCCGCTCTGCACTCCCTACACTAGGGAGTTATTTTCAAATAACCCCCCTTATTTCAAAATAATAAGTGGAGCATCCACACTTATTTCAAAATAATAACAACTCCTGCTTTATGAGAGGAATAACACTTATTTAAAAATAGTTATTTCAAGATAGCGGTAGTGTGGATGTTCCGCTGCTGCTATTTCAAAATAACTACTCCCCAGAGTCATTCAAAGTAATTACTCCCCAGTGCTTCCTGGGGCTCTAAGTCGAGGTAGTACGTCCATATTAGGGAACCTGCCTCAGACTAATTTCGAGGCTTCCCCGTAGGGTGGACATGCTATTTCAAAACAGTTATTTCAGGAGCTATTATACTGAATTTAGTTGTTTCAAAATAATTTCCTAGTGTAAACATGCCCTTAGAGACTGTATATAAAATCATGAGCTTTCATGGGCAAAACCCACTTCATGAGATGAACTGGAGAGGAAATCACAGGAACCTAGAATTTATAACAGAAAAAGAAGGAGGAGAAAGTACCTGTCAATTGTAGGATAGGTGCTAATGAGGCTAAATGAGTAGGCTGGAAGTGTCCCATAGTTAGCTTTTTATGTAAATGAGGTGTTAAATGCTCTGTCAGCACATCAGAGACTGGAGGGGAGATGCACTGATTCATCTGCTATTAGAGAAGAGACTCTGTGATAGGAAAGAGTGGCAGGACAGCGCTTCCTTCAAAACTCACTACTCAGTGTCTACACAGCACCCTAAACTTGAATTAAGATACTCAATTTGCGCTATGCAAATCGCGTATCTTATTTCAAAACTATTTCAAAATAGGCTATTTTGAAATTTGACCTGTCTACACAGCGCCAAATTTCGAAATAACACACTATTTCAAGCCAACCCTTGTGCAATGAGGTTTACCGGGATGGCAAAATAGCATGCCCGTTATTTCAAAAAATATTTCAAAATAACAAGAGCCTTGTGTAGACGCGTGGTAGCTATTTTGGGATACCTCCAGTATCCCGAAGTAGCCATGCAGTGTAGACATACCTTGCCACACATATGAAAGAGTGAAGGAGGACAACAGAGATGGTGGAGAGAAGAGGTTGGGATCCTGTGGGATTTTGTCTAGATGGACCATCCCTGATCTTGAGAAAAGATTTGGCTGTAAGAATGGACAAATGTTCAGGGGTTGTTTATTTTAATTAAAAAAATAAAGACTACCAATTCACCAGACATAGGTGTTTCCATGCCCAAATGTAGAACATTAAGGATCTCTGAGGAATAATGTTGAAATCTACAAGATTTCCCTCAGAGAACTACAGGGGTTTTATCTGTAGAGTGTGGGCAGGATTGGTCATTGTTTTGTTTTGTTTTTCTTTCTTTTCTGCTTTCATATTCTCTTGGCCTCACTCTTTAGATAAAGACCTGACACAAAACCTAAGATATCCACCCCTGAAAATTATGAAGAAATTCAGGTCAGGATCCAAACATCTTTGTTGGACTCTCGCTCCATACTTAGCCAGATCCAAACACCGTTGCAATCTGGGACACTGAAGATCCAGGTGTGGTCAAAATTTGTGACATAGGCCACCTTCTAAATGTCAGGAAAACTGTGAGAATTACAAAGGGCAAAACCAGTTTCTGATGTTCATGTGCTATTGCAATGAATGAGGGAAGTTCCCACTTCCACAGAAGATGAAGGCTACTTCACCCTTTCTTGCCAACGAACAAGTATAACAGGACTGTATTGGTTCCAAATGGGAAGGCACTTTTCATAACTAGAAAAGGCCAGGACAGTTAGATTCCATATAATACACCTCTGTGTCTCCAGCTAGCCAGGCACAGCTGTTTTGCTGTCTGTGCAATGGCAGAGACTGTGCTGTCTATGCAGCGAATGGAGAACAGACTTACTGGGAAGTGTTGCTGTGCAGCTGGGAGGACAGTGCACACACACAGCACAAGAGACCAGAGTGGCTTTCAACTCCATCATGCTGTATGTGCACAGCCAGGTCAGTTGAAAAGGGAAACAAAGGCTGAGCAATTCTCAGGATTAGGCCCTGAGAGCTCAAATCTGTATGCACACACAGTTGGCGAAGTGTATCCAAGGACAGAATTTGCCCTATAGTTTCTACCTTATGTGGAAAACCAAGACATTAATACAGCACATCACACTACCAGACATGTCACTGAATGTGGGTTTTGGCAGCATTCCAGAAATATATGGATAGTTCAACAAGACAGGTCTGATTGTGACCTTCAGCAGTCCCTACAAAAAATTGTCCAAATCTTCCCATATGCTAATACTTTGGTTTAGTTTTTGTGGTACTGTTGCCTCTGGAGAACAGATAATGGATGAATAAGAAACAGGACTTGGAAGAGCGCTGGAGAAACGGGTTAATCTCATACTTGTCACAAGAACAATAAGAAGAAACAGCCCTGCTATTTGAGATTTTATCTCGCTGCTGAATACTAAATGATTATTACAACTGCCTTGGGTACAGGAGATGGAGTGAGTGTGTGTGTGTGTGTGTGTGTGTGTGTGTGTTTCTGCACATTTACATATTTGCTCGTCAGACTCTAATCCCTTCATGCCTGAAGTTTCCCGGCATGACATCCATGGCCGGAAACAGACATATTGAAGCCATTAGTGCTACAGAATTATCACCACTTTGTTAGCTGTCTCACCCTCAACAGCCACCTGTGTTCTTTCACCCAGGCTTTCATTTGATCACTGAGGCCTTTGATGCAATCTAGCTCAATATTATGTGCTTCGTTCACCCTCCACTTTCACCCCCTCTCTTCTCCCATACTGGATTCTGTGAACTAATTAAGACTGGATATGGTGCCTGTAGATGAAATCATTTTTATTCAGGACACACGTGCTGTATGGGTGTCCTTATGTGTCAAAGATATGCTGTTATAGGGACTAGTCACTCTCTTTACCTGCCCCTCTCCCTGCCAACATGAATGTGGGAGGTGATGCGTGGGATAGGTATGAATGGCATTCCACGTAGCTACCAGGTAGAATCACCACAGCCAAGCTGTGTTGCCTGAGGCTCCCATTTCAGCAGCACAGAGGGGTCAATGTGGAAGCAGATCAAGGATATGGCTAGTAGGGCTGTGATTACACTGCCCCACTGTCTGGATGTGAGGGAAGAGGGTGCATCTGTCAGGGGATGGGCGCATGGACTGAATGTAGTTTTCTAGCAATATGGGAACAACTTGTGGGAGAGTGAAAGTTTCCTTACATATTTCCAAAGCTGTGAAATTGCTGGAGATTGTGACAATTGTCTTAACATCTCAGTGGGGCTGGATAACTGATTGCTTGGCATGGTGGGGAGCTCACCTGAAAATACCAGGTAGGAGCTGAGACACTGGTTACCTCTTTTGTTTCACATGCCAGTGAGGATGCTAGTACTTAGTGCAAGGGTGGCTGCTGCGACTAACGGTTTATTTCTATACGGTTGGTTTCTTGTGTGTGCAAGCAAATAAAACTGAAACCTTAAAAAAACAAAAACCTGTGAGGTTAGTAGTCAGCATGTGCAGTCACACAGCACTTGGGCTTCATTTCGGTCAGGGAGGGTGATGCATGCACTTGGCATTGTGGCTGCCAAGTGATATAGGGCTAGATTGTGATTCTGAGCAAGCCATAGCTCCCCATTGGGCATCATGACTCATTTGAGAGTTACAGTTTCTCCCCAGCTTCCGCCTTGCTCTGGAAAGGAAAGGGGAGTAAATTGCTGCTGAACTGTGCTAGCAGCACCAGTTTTCCCCTACCCCCAAGCTAATGCAGGCTCTGTTCTCGGGCAGTGGGGCTAAGTCTGCCTAACTCCACCCACCTCTGCTGGGGTGGGGATGTGGGACAAACAGGCAAGCAGTGCCCACGCCCTATGAGCACAATGGAAGGGCCAGATGCTGCACAGGGGAGGGTTCTTACAGCCATGCAGGGCGTATCGTCCATGGTGATGCCTAGCACATGGTCGTAGCAAGAGGGTGACCAAAACAAAAAGCCAATGGTCAAATCCAGGAGTGCAACCCTGAAAGGATTGCTGTGGTAACTAGGTGGTACATGGGAAGGGCTGGGGGAGTGCAACTCCAGCTCTGTTACTAGAGTGAGAGGGGTAGTCCCATCCTGCCTTAGGTAAGCAGTGGTACCCTACCATCCCCATCCTTCATAGGCTAGCAGCACAAGAGTGCCTCTTCCTGCCATAATGTACTTTATGTACAATGTACAATGCCACAGAGTGAAGGCACTCTGATGTGCTCTGCTGGGGGGAGAGGGGCAGGGGAGGTGGTGTAAAGCCATGTGAGCCCCTTGCCTCCATGTGAGTGGAGAATTGCTCCAGCATGGGATGTGGGCCCTGGTTTGTGCTGACCTTGCATGGGTATTGCATACCCAGCAATCCTGCTGCATTTGAATGAAGCGTGGAAGCGTCAGTGGAAGCAGGCAGGCCTGTCCCCCCCATACATGTAGATACTTAGGAGGGAGGCACCAGGTCCTTGACCTACTCCCAGAGGCTTCTGTGGGAGCAGGATTGGGACCACTCCAAGCAGAATCAAATGGGGCAGAAGAGAAATATAGATTCCGGCCAAGAGTGCTTTATTCCCAAATGTGAGCAGCTGTGTCCAGTGGCTCCACAGAGGTTGTGGCTAGTTCCCAGCTCTCACATGCACTTTAAAGATGGGGAGGAGGGGAATTACTTGTCAAATGCAAAAGAAAAACCCTCGTTTAATAAAGGGCAATAACAGAGTCTGAGGCAGCCACCCTCACTAATAGTTGAGGTCTCAAATCCAGTGAATAGTAATAATGATGCCTTATATAAGGCTTTTCATCTGGGGATCTTAAAGTGCTTTACAAAGGAGATTGCAATATTATTATCCTTGTTTTACAAGTCAGGAAACTGAGGCTCGGTGGGGGAAGGTTATGCAAGGTCACCCAGCAGGAGAGCCAGAAATAGAACTCCTGAAGCCCAGTTCAGTGTTGTAGTCACTAGGCCACACTGCCTCTGCAGCTATTGACTTCAATGAGACTCTTCAATGTGAATAGGGGCTGTAGCCTGGGACCCACCAAAAGCTCTGGTGTTTTTTTACAGAGCAGTGTCCGCTCTTTGGCTCCTTAACTATAAACAGAGACTGGGTGACTCTTTCTAGACTGCAGTAGCTGGCCGCTCCCGGGGGAAATGTATGAAGGGATCTGAGCAGTCTCTGCCTTTGTCTTCCTTTCTGTCTCCCTAACATTTCCTGACTTTGTTCTTTGTTAAAAGACCTGCAGTGGAGGAGCTGCAGCCGCTTTTTGTGCCAGAGATTTGAATTTGATCCCTTCCAACCCCAAAAATCAATACTCCTGTGGAGAAGTGGTGGGTGCTATTTTCTAAACACTGTTTACAGCTATACAGTCCTTTAAGGCGCGTTATCTGATTCAGCGTCTTCTGCATACTTGACCAAATTTTACAAAGCATTTTCTGAGCATGTAATGACACTATTATCTTCATCCACCCTGCTGAGCGTAGCACCGGGCTTACAATAAACGTCTACTCCAGGATATACAAGTACCGTACACATTATCTGTCCAGCTGGGGGAAAAAGCCCTTAATTTACATCCCAGAAAGCGCTGGGGTGTGACAAAGGTCATCAGCTGGCACTGTACCTTCAGCTGGAATGAAATATATATATGAGCTATGACTTCTTTGTTTGAAAAAAGAGATCACTGCTGCTGTCAGGATTGTAAAGTTGGTTTTTGGGTTGTTTTTTTGTCTGTTTGCTTTTTGTTTTTCTCTTACACTGACGAGCCCAATCAGCACTGGAGAACTTCAGATCTCTATTAAGTCTGACTCCTGAACTGTTTTGCTTTATTCTTTTATTTTGCATCACAATGGTATTTGAACAGCTCTACAGCCACGTAGGCCTTTCTGGGTGGCAGTGTGCTATGTTCCCCGGCCACCTGGAGTTTCAAGTTAGCAGCAGCAGGGGTAGATCTGAGATCTCCCCACTGAAAGGTGCATCCCTTGGACTTGATCTAATGAAGAGTAACCATTGGTTGTGTAGAGCCCATGACACACTGGTAAGCAATTCTGATTCCAGCTGTGGATGGTAATGATATATGCCAGGGGTGGAGAACCTAAGGCCCGGGGCTAGATGTGACCCCTGGCTTGCCTGGATCCGGCCCCTGAAGCTCAGGGCTCTATCCCATCATTAGGGAGCCCATGCTGGCACTCCAGTCCCCCTAGGGAGCTGGAGCACATAAAATCTACTAGCCCAGCCCCTCTAGGCTCTGGTCTACAAGGAGAATGTGGGGAGTGTGTTTCTCCTTCTCATTTGGGGGCCACATCAGTGATGGGTTGAGGGTTTTTTTGTGCTTCTCACTTGTGAGTAGCTCCCAACTGATTTTTCTGTGGGTCAGTGGCCCCGACCCAAAAAAGGTTCCCTATCCCCGGTATATGCAATCCGTCATTCCCTCTCTCTCTCTCTGGTTCATTACAATAATTTGCATCTACAGACAGTAAAAGCTGTGTTACCTGGAACTTTTCCAGCCAGATAGCTCTATAAACTGGCATTTTTGATCTTCATTGAAAGTCCGGTTCATAGTCCAGTTGGCATGGGGTTGGCAGGCTCTCTACCTGGCTCTGCGTGACTCCTCAGAAGTGGTGACGTGTCCCTGCCGCACCTAGGCAGAAGAGCAGCTGTGGGGAGGGGGGCTGGGTCTCCATGCATTGCCCCTGCCCTATCCCTGTCTGCAGCTCCCATTGGCCAGAAACAATGGTCAATGGGAGCTGGGGGCAGTGCCTGCACTGGAGGCAGCACACAGAGCCACCTAGCTACACCTCCATGTTGGAGCTACAGGGACATTTTGCTGATGAATCAACTGAGCCACTATGGGGTTACATGACTTGGCCAATCAAGGTCATTGGCATTGATAGTCCTTAGTACCCTGAATTGGCCCATTATCATGACCTCTGTAAGAAAAAAGCATAATACTGGGTGGGAGGGAGGGACATGGTTGGACTGTTTGCCTCTATTACACAGAACAATATCTTTCTTTCACCCTTCTCCACTGTACTCTCTGCAGCTTGGTGAAGGAGGAGTGACAGGTGGTTTTATGTTCATATCAATGCTAAATGTTGTAGCAGATCCAAATCACTACTGTCTGCCCAGAGCCTCCACAGGCTCTTCTTCACAGAAGAAGGGTTCTCCACCCACATTCCCTTTTATCTGGGGAACACCATCTGTGGAATTTCCCCATTCCAGGAGTCCTCCACTCCCCAGATATGCTGGATTTAAGTCTGCTTTGTGACCAGTTCATAATGACGATGATCAACACCATTAATCATTAGTTCTCCTTTTCTTAATGCTTTTAGATCCTGAAAGTTGCTAGGAGCACAAAGACAAAGGTTACCAGGAGGCTAAAAGGTAAAGTACAAGGACATGTTTGCAGTCCCATAGGACTTTATTTGCAAAGAAAAAGCAGTCATGGGAATGACTCAGATAAAGTTAATAAAGCCTTAGCACACTTAACATTTCATTTGTGCTTTAGAATCACAAACCCTCAGGAACCTCAGTTTTATTCCGTGTCACATTCTAGTAAGGGGAAAGGGTTTGCATCTTTCTTGAGATCCGTTCAGATTAATGTGCTCAACCTTCAAGACACAGGGAATAGGATTCACATGGCAAGTATGGAGCATGCAGGTAGGAGCTTTTGGAGGTCTGCCCCTCACTGGTTATAATGTAGTGTCTCAAGGAAGAAATGACCATTGGTTTCAAGGCAGTTGGGAGCCAGTAATCTCCCCTTAGAAAGTTTTTCTGTGATGGGCAGTAGGAAGACGAGATACCCCTTTATTTCCTAAATAACCTGTTTTCAGGATATTCCCTGGCCCTGATCAAACAGCTGAAGATGCACGTTACTAGATGGCAGGATAATGAGGCAGCTGAGTGGCTCCTTTCAGCATTTGAAAACCTGGCATCACCCTCCTCCGGAGGTACACCCTGCTGTGCTGTGTCTCAGCGCCTGATGATAAAATAAAAATGTGAGTGTTTGGAAAGTCTCTAATGACAGTAGCCCATTAAAGTGCATGGTTAGATTCCTGGAATTAGGAGTTAGATTAAGAACTGCAGCTCTGGATTTAGCTAAAATCGGTACGATGCCAAGGTGGGGCCACATATCAGTGCAAATATTCTCCAGGGGACCAAGAGAAAACAAAAAGGAGGAAATGACTAAGCAACTGTGTGCCATTAAGCAAGTGCATGGCACTGGTTAGATTAATTGTGAGTACTCTGCTAGATGGAGAAGCTTTTAGTCATCAGAGTCTCTTGGCTCCTGGAGGGTGACACTGCGAGAATAGATCCTAAGGTACCAGTTTAAAAGAAAAAAGACAGTTGAAAAGGAAGCCAAAGGGAACATAAAATCATTAACAAAGCTCCTAATATGGTGGAAGAAAAGTCTGTAGAAATGAAGAATTAATTGAGTCAGTCTTATGAAAAATTTATTTTTGCTGACATTTTAAATAATGCCACTCATTTGCTTTTGACACTGTTCATCTTCAATCTTACAATTCAGCATAAGATAAGTTGTAAATTTGGGGCACTGATCCTTGCCTACATATTTACCAGATAGTAATTGCTCAATGATATATTTATTAGCCAATGTGTGATTGATTTATGGGAGTTTTGCTTGATCAAGTTAATTACAAACGATAACTTACGATACCTCTTTGCTCTTTGGAAGGCCTTGGCAATCAGAGGAATGTTTCGCCCATTGTTCTCAAGAATGATAATGCCATTGCAGTGATAACGTGTTGACATGTCTCTAGATCAACAATGTGCTTTTGGATCACAAATCTGGGGGAGATATAATGGTTACCACCATCAATAATCTACTTGACATGGAGCCAGAAGATTTTGCAAAGACAAATTGAAAGTGTTACTTCCTTATGACTGGGGTAAATCAATCCAGTAATGTCCAAACCCTGAAAAAAATAGTAACCTATTCATGCTTTTACCCCAAAAATTAAATAAAACTCAAAAGTTATTGTGCTTCCCCCAGAAAAAAAATTCTTCATAAATATTACATTTTTAAAAATGACATTTCATTAGAACAGAAGTATATTCCATTATATAAGCATAAACTTTATTTTTATCTATGAGAAGCAAGGTGGGTAGCTTTGCCTGGAAAGGGAATAAGAGACTGTGAATGCCTAATACCAACTTATAATGTTGTCTAGTAAAAACAATTGTAAATGATAGATCTCATAAAGTAATATGCAGCCCATTAGAAGGAAGACAGCACCTTATACAAAATGTCATAAATGCGTTTTTATAAAAATTACTAGTTAAGGCTTTTCTGCATGTTTTGAGCTTCTTAAATAGGTGGTCAAGTGAGAGGATACATTCAGGAATACTTTGCCACCATTAGTAGGTTCCCTGTGCAGGGCAGCTACAAGCACAAAAAGGCAACAAAAGAAAAATCAGTTCTGAACCAAGGAAAATCTGTAAAACTGATGTGGGGCTGGGATTTTCAGGAGCTTAAGGGAACTAGACATCTAACACTGCAATGGGATTTGGGTACCCCAAATCTCCTTTAAAAACCATAGCATTTACAGACCCTGAGCTGTAGATCAAGCTTCATATCTTTTTCCAGACAAGCTCGCCCATCCCTAATTACTACAAAGCAACTAACCTCATTGAAAGCCACACACTGAGGCTTTTCCCTTGGCTGACAGACAACTGTCAGCCAGGCAAGAGCTACTAATTAGTAATTGATAAATATAAGTGTGCTGTCTTCCCTGAGTAGAATACCACTTGATGATAGTAATTAATTGTTCATTGATTCCCATAGGCTGACCTGAGGTCTGCTCAGTTACTTTTATGCATTTCACGTTTGCAGATTGAGGTGAATGTTGCTAGTTGGAGCAGCTAGTGAGAGCATTCCCAAGTCCCAAAACTTCCCGAGAAAGCAACATGCGGTGCTGGTTTTTACTGTAAATGTAAGACCATAAAAAATAAAGAAGCACATTTTACAGTCAACCTGGCTAATTTTGCTCTCCTTTCCACCACAGCAAATTCCAAGTAATTGCATCTGCTTCAGCTTACAGGCTGCTTTGACTCATGCTGTTATAACATAATATATGAGTTTTTTTCACATTTTCTGATTTTCTGATTTTATTTTGTGGCACAAGTATTTTAATATTATTAAGACATTGTGATGTTTAATTCCAGAACCTCCAGGAGCCATGTAAGGAATGTGTCACGGGTGCACACAGTACTGTGGTAAAAATTTTGGATTTTCACTTCAGAAATGAAAGATGCAAATTATGTTGGTTTATTAGGAGAGAGCCTAAGGACCAACTAAGATCTGAAACCTATTGTGCTTGGCTCTCTACAAACACAGAGTAGCAGCAGAACCTGCCCCAAAGAGCTTACTCTCTAAATAGACAAGACAGATGAATAGAGGACAAGCGGCCCTGGTCTACACTAGGACTTTATTTCAAAATAACCCCGCTAAGGTTGAATTTATAAGCAGGGCTTCCACACTACTTAATTTGAAAACTGTACTCCTGCTTTTCATCAGGAATAACACATTCCGAAATAATTATTTTGAAATAGCAGTAGTGTGGACGTGCCAGTGCTGCTATTTTGAAATAAATGGCCTCCAAAGTCCTCTTGCAGCTGCAGCTCTGACCTCTCTGGACACACCTGTTGTCTCCACTGCTCTCCTCCTCCTGCTGAGCTCTAAAAGTCCCGGCAAGAGGAGAAGGGCTTCTCACATATGGCCAGCTTTGCAAGCCCTGTGCGAGAGACCAGGACCCGAGGCAGAGATGAGCGACCCCAATACCCCCTAAGATCCTCCAGTAGCTACTAGCACTTCTGCTGCTCCCACTGCAGCCACTGCACAGGGATGCAGGAGAGCTCCGGCCTGGGCTGGTGTGGAGATCCTGGACCTCATCAAGGTGTGAGGAGGAGTCCAACCTCCAGGATTTCCACACCAGGAAAAGGAACATAGACATCTACAGTCAGATTGCCACCAGCCTCACCAAGAAAGGGCACACCAGGACCCTCAACCAGTGCCACATGAAAATTAAAGTGTTGTGACAGGCGTACCACAAGGCCACAGAGCACAGCGGATGCTCTGGGGTGGCACCACACACCTGCCACTACTATGAGCAGCTTGATGCCATCCTTGTAGGGGGGCTTCATGAGCCAGGGGATCAATGGGCATGTCCACCTCCCTGACTCTGATGGTGCAGTTGTGGGGAAAAGTGCTGGCGTGCATCTTTTGGAACAAGCAGGAGTTCCGGAAGATGCAGGCATCATGTGCCTTTCCCAACCAACCAATGTTGATGTCGGTGAAGCATCCTTTGTGATCCATGAGGGCCTGCAGCACCATGGAGAAGTACCCCTTCCTGTTTATAAAGTCTGAGGCACAGTGGTCAGGGCCAGGGTAGGGATGTGTGTGCTGTCTATGCATCCCCACAATTGGCAAAGCCATCAATGATGGTGTTCACATTACCCAGAGTGCCGACCCTCCATAGCAGCACATGGTTGATGGCCTTCGCTATTTGTACGAGCACGGTCCTGACTGGATTTCCCCACACCGAACTGGTTCCGACTGAGCAATAGCTGTCCGGCGTAGTGAGCTTCCATATGGCAATGGCCACGTGCTTCTGCACAGGGATGGCGATTCTCATGCCACCTGAGGGCAGGGGCAAGCCACTCACAGAGTTCCAGGAAGGTGGCCTTCCATATGCAGAAGTTCTGCAGCCACTGCTGGTCGTCCCATCCCTGCAGGATGATGCAGTCCCGCCAGTCCGAGCGCATCTCCCACTGCCAGAATCAGTGTTCCGTGGTGTCCAGGAGATTTAGGGGCATGCGCAGCAGCAGGAGCGCCAGGGCCTCCATGAGCAGGGCTGGTGGACACACTGGGGTTTGTCCTGCTGGTCCTCATCCTGCTGGAGCAACATGCGGGCTGTTTGGAAGTACTGTGCCATGAGACACAGCACGAGGCCCATGAGCCTGGTATTGCTTTACAGCAGCTCTAGCTCCATGGTGTCAGTGCTGTGGTGTCTGTAAGGGCAACCAGAGCACACTGCATCCCGTTTGTGTCCCACAAGGGGGGAGGCAGTGGAGGAGTGGCTTGTGAGATGTGGCCGTAGATATAAGCCCTTGTAAGCATGTGTTGCAGCTTGCTGGACCAAGCAACCACAGGAAGTATCTGCCTTCCTGGTGCCCTCCCCAAAGGGCTTCCAGGGACTCTAAGTCCGAGGCAGGCTGTAATCAGTGTGGGCGCGCTATTTCAGACTAATTCAAACTAATTTCAGTGCTTCCCCATAGTGGGAACACGCTATTTCAAATTTGTTAAATCGGGAGTTAAGTCAAATTTAGCAATTTCAAAATAGTTTCCTAGTGTAGTCATGGCCAAGGAGAATATATAGATAGAGCAACCAATGTGATGGCAGTAAACATCACCTTAGTTACAAGATTTTTGTATTGGGAGTGGGGAAGTTGTTAGCAGGGGGTTGTCTAAATAGAAAGACAAGGAAAGGGGAAAGAGTGAGGAAGACAGCGCAGAGGAAAAGAGGAAGGGGATCAAGGTTTGAGGGGGAAGCCTGGGCTGAGGCTTGATGAAGAGATAATGAGGCAAGGGTTGGAGCAAACAGCCAGTTTTCAAACACCCTTTGAGACTCTCCTTGGATCTCTTGGGTTGGACAGCAGAACCACTCTGAAGTAGACACTATCATGAACATACTTTAGGAGTGGTCAGGATATTTAGGCCTTGATTCCAAGAAGACTTAGACTCCTCACATGCACCAAGGTAAGCTTGTGCATAAATCTTTTCTAGAGTGGGTCTTTACCATGTGAAACTGTGTATTCTCAGGCCTTATGGGAATTGAGCTCTCCCTGATACGGCACTGTAGTGAAGCGGAGTGGCTACCCACTGACCCGAAGGGGGAGGAGCCCATCCCAGAACCCTGGTGGGCAGATTCTGGCTTCAGCGCATCACTTGACTGGAAACCAGGAGGGTGAGACTAGAGCTATAAAAAGGCAGTCTGGAAGGCCAGTCCCCCCGCTAGGTGCCAGAGAAACCAGATGCCAGCCCTGTGCTCCCCAGCTGGGAGGTGGAGATGGACCTGAAGGAAGCGGAGGACTGGCCTGGACCGCCAGGCCCACAGTTAGACTATGACCTGGAGGAACCGCCCATCCTGCCAGGGTTTCCAAAGGAAGGACTTGCATCAGTACCAGGTATGCATGGAAGGATAGTGTGGAAGTGGCTCGGGGATAGTTGACTTTAGTCTGGCTGGGACAGAGCTTGGGTCAGCATGTTGTGGTGAGGATCCCCGTTGACCCCACCGCAGACTGATCTGCTGCAGTTAGGGCCCTGGGCCGGGACACAGTGGAACAGGTGGGCCTGTGTCCACCCTGACACCTCACCTGTGGGTTGTAGTCTCTCCCTCCCACCGTGACTGTGGGCCCACTGCCTGTGTAGGATGGCTCTCCACCCCTGCTGAGACCCGTCTGTTGGGTTATTTGCTGCCCTGCCCTGCCCTGAACCAGGGACTGGGCCTACTACCTGTGAACTGGTTTGTTTACTGCTCGCCCTGAACCAGGGCCTTGGCTTAGTGACTGATTCTGGTGGACTGCTTGTTTGCTGCCCTGCCCTGAATCAGGGCCAGGGCTTGTATCCCTAAGAACATAAGAACAGCCAGACCAAAGGTCCATCTAGCCAAGTATCCTGTCTTCCAACAGTGGCCAATGCCAGATGCCCCAGAGGGAGTGAACAAAACAGGGAATCTTCAAGCAATCCCTCTCCTGTTATGCATTCCCAGCCTCTGACAGAGGCTAGGGACACCATTGCTACCCATCCTGATCCTAACCCCCATGAATTTATCTAGTTCTTTTTTTGAACCCCATTAAAGTCCTGGTCTTTGCAACATCCTCTGGCAAGGAGTTCCACAGGTTGACTGTGTGCTGTGTAAAGAAAAACTTCCTTTTGTTTATTTTAAACCTGCTACCTATTAATTTCATTTGGTGAGATTACAATGTACATAGTAGCCATCCCTCTTTAAAGTTAAATCTCTTCACCACTGAATTGCCCCCTGAAAAATAATAGTAGCAAAATAATAAACCCATAGCTGAGCCATATGGTACACTTAAAAATCTTCTTGTTATCACAATGAGTAAAGCAGTGAATTTATTTTAATTATTTTTAACCTAGACATATATTAAAACAATAGAAATCAGTATTTACTTTTTGATTTAGACCATGTGGGAAATTAACAGACTTAGAACAAAAGATAATTAAAACCTGGATCAAGCCAAAATTTAGGCACATGCTTAACTTCATAAATATGAGCAGTATCATTGAAGTTGATGTGACTACTCACTTGTGTAAAGTTACTCACATGCTTATGTGTTTGCTGGACCAGGATGAGTTCAATATAACATTCACAGTATGGAAGAAAGATTTTACGCAGGGAGGGTTTAATCTTGCTCCTGTGGAAGTCAGTGCAAATTTTGTCTTCAACAGGAGCAGAAACTGATCATGAAACATGGTTCTCAGAATGGACTCGCAGCTAAACATAATGAAAACACATTTTTTTCTGAGCGAAGTACAACAATCAAAGCACTTTTAAAAATAAAATAGGTTTAAAAAAATGTGTCAGAACAAATACTTGCATGGCAAGAATCTGACTCAAGTGCTCTTATATAGTCATTATTGCCCAATAAACATTCTAAAATAGGACTTATTTCCCACCAGGAATAACTGGTTAGTTGTGGAAAAGCTGATCCAGCCTTCACAGGAGCAGCACAGACATGCCTCTGTAATGCAAATTATTCTGTTATGGGAAAATACCTTGTGTGTTTCACAAGCAAATTTACATTGGTCTGTAATTGATCAGGTAAGCTCTGTGCAAAGGCTCAGAAGGGTTAATGCTGTCATTTCTAAGAGGACTTTTATAGATTGTGACAGCCTTCAAAAAATTCAGGGCTAGGCCTTTATCATTTGTATTCTGCTGCTGTTACAGTCTGCAGTCCATGCACTGAATGTAAAGGGGAGCTGTTCACCATCAGGAGCTGGGGCTGCTTCCCAGGATTAAATGTGCTCAGCCCAGTTCATATAAGAAAATAGATTTTTCCCTCCCTGCTCTCCTGTCACATACAGTAGAACAAGCAAACTCTTTTGTATTTTCATTTATAGTCACTAGGTGAAGAACAGTCAAAATTATTGTATGGCATAAAGTTGGTTAGGATCAAAGTCAGGTTCACGGGGGAAAGTTTGAGAAGAAAGCTAGATTCTGAGGGACACCATGAATCTTGGGCAGGGATCATGGGGGAATTTTGCCACTTTTGCACTCCCCTGATCCTGAGGATGCTAGAATCTCAGAGATCTTCTATGCTACATTGGCTTTCTGCCCCCCCCAGGATCTATGAATCACACTCCTAACCCACGTTGGAATATCCTGTATGCTTGTGAGGAATGGGGGACAGGAGTAGGTGGAGCAGAACCAGCTATGCCAGCTTGCCACATGAGGATTCCCCTGCACAAAGGGAAAGCAGCAAGGCCAATTTTATGGCTGCTATGTATTGTCAGAGCAGTCAGACAGGGTGGGGTGAGATTGAGGCAGACCCAGCATATCTATTAGCTGCCATGAGCATTCAGCTCAGTCTGCCTCCACTCGGATGTCTGCAGACCTCTAGCTCCCACTGGACATGCTCAGTAGAGACACTGGCAGACAAGTGTGAGATATTACTCTTACATACACTCTTTTTAGCTGCTGTAATTCTCCCTTAATCTTGAAATAACTGTATATATAGCTAGTAAGTAGATTGTGAAATACTTCTCAAAGTCACTTAATTAACCTTGTACTGCTTTTCCTTCCTACATGCATGAATCTTTCTGGATTTCCCAGGATATGACTCATTTTTGGCTAGTTTACACTGAGGCATTAACCAGGCATGTTGGTATGTATCGTGATTTTGAAGTTTGCAACTGGTGCCTGCAATGACTCTGCTGTCTCTAAGATACAGATTCTGCCATTTCCTTATCTCTTCCTGGAGCAATCATTTTCTTCACCTTGCTCTTCAGCATCAATATATCTGAGAGATGTGTCAGGTATACCCCAATGATTTCTCAGCCATCCTATTGCTCTGTGGCCATATGCTGAAATGAAAATATACGCTGTTTAATTTGCCTTCGCTAACACCGAAATTCCTCACTTGAGAACTGAAAGTCTTTATTAGTGATCAGACCCTTTCATGTTTCAAACCTTGCATATTGTAATTTGATATATGTAATCCCCATTCTGCACTTTGTGGCATATACCTATGGATACAAGTGCCAGCATCTCCTTTCCAATGCTTAGATATCATTATGAGAGACATCCTTGAAACCCTATGGTTAGTACAGGTTGCACTTCCCTCAACTGGGACTCTTTGGTCCAACAACATCCATGGTCCAGCAGAACTATGGATGTTCCTGGACCAGAGAGCCCTGGGGCTGGGAGCTCAAGAGGCAGTGGAACTAGTGACTGGGAGCCCTGCTGGTGCCAGGATCATGGTAGGGAGGCCGGCAACCTGGCAGGAGCCTGGCCTGGCCAGAAACAAGGGGCCAACTGGAGCTAGAAGCCGAGCTGGCTGTGGGGAGGGGCAGGGAAAAGGCAGGGTGGGGGTGGAGGTGGGGACTTGGGAGAAGAGGTGAGAGGTGGCAGGGGGAGGGCAGAACCGAGTGGGAAGAGGCAGGCCAGGGTCTCAGGGAAAGAGGTGGAGTAGGGGGCAGGGTGAGGTCGAGCACCTACTGGCTAGAGGGAAGCTGGTTCCTATGCTACAATCTCATTGTAAAACAAAAGACAGGTGGATTCAGGCAGACATAGGGGGAGCACCAGGAAACAATGAGGCAGAATTGTCAGCAGGCTAGGTAGTGGTGTAAGAAAGCCAGCTCTAAAGCCATGGTCAAATTTTTTGTAGTTTTGATTTACCTGCATTAGTTGACTTGTCCATTTCAGTTATGTTTGCCCTTGAGTTTGCGGGTTCCACTGAACCAAAGTGAAACTTTTGGCATTGGAGTCTGCAGGGACTGATGCCAAAGAAAATGTTTCCATGAAATCCTGTTGTGAGGAGTTGCCAAGCTTCTCAGAGCTCTCTTACCCATGCTTTGTAGTTCACATTTTTCATGCTATCTGTTTGTGTACTATAACTTAGTCCGGCTCTCATTTCCCCAGTCCACTGACATTCAGAAGTTGTCTGTTACAAAGTTCAGCCTCAGAAATGTCAGACATAATGGGAAAAAAGGGGGTTGGTTAGGAAAAAATGTGATTGGAGCTATTGTTATGGGCCCTGCTCTCTGAATATCTTCAGCAAGTTCCTGTTCAGTAAGGAAACCTGAATGAGAAGAGCACCACCTCTGCTGGTAGCATTGCTTTGCTCACTGTCCTTGGGATACTGTCAATTTCTACAAAGTGTCTATAGAACACTGTGTCAGGACTGTAGGAGAAAAACAGGTGTGCTACTGAACAACAAGGGCTACTTGCCCAGCTTTTGAGAGACACTGATAAGGATCCCAGTATTATCCCCAGTCTGATTTTATAAAAGTGCTGATTATTATTTTAGTAAGAAGATACTGAGCCACTGATGTCCTGTCACTCCAAACCCGCCTCTGAGGCAGAATGAAAGTACGGCCAAGTGTCGCCAGAAGCTCTCCTCAGCTACCAAATTGGAATTGCTTGCCACATATTCCCAATAGCTGTGCCCAAGCGGCACCCACCCACAATAGGGAGATAGGAGCAGAAATTTAGCCAGGGGAGACACTCCTCAAGAGAATGAAACAGCAGTTAGAGGGCAGTTGTACAAATACACTCCAAATACACTCTAGGACAACACCCCCCCCACCGCCCCAAAAGTAAATCCTGTGTGGTCACTGTGTGAGAGCCCCCCACTCAGACATGGCATAATTTATACCAACAAGGAACCGAGCCAGGTCCCTGGACTCTGCTGAGGCTGAAAAGGTGGCCGTGGGGAAGCCCCATGCAGCACAGTAATCATCAAACTTGGACTGGACTTTCTTGTACTCGGGGGTTTTGCCTCAACACTTTGATATCAAGGAGGAGGTTGTACGGTATTGCTCATATTTGGGGTGTATTTGTACAACTGCCTTCTAACTGCTGAGCATGGCAGATACCACCCTCTGGGAGCTGCAGCCTGCAGATCAACATAGCTCCTAGACATATGACCGCTCCTGGGGATTCTCCATTAGCTCAGGGTTCTGCTCCCAGTGCTGCAGGTATCAGCATAGCTGGCCAGGCATTTATTACAGTATGAACATTTACTCAAAGCAGGCTTATAACCAAGGAAACAACCCCGAAATCCACACGACAGAAAATTGGGGAGCAAAGAACTATGTAGGCATGACTCCTCCCATAGCTCTCCCTACCCCCCTCATCTGGAGAGATGTATGCAAAGGAGTCGGCAGCAGAAATTTTTATGTGCCCCACACACACACACTGATGAGTGAACCTGTAATATAGAACACTGATAACAGATGCTTTACTAGCTTCTGAACCCAGCTGCAGTCCTGTGCTAACTACCTCAAACAGACTGCTTTCCAAGGTGCTGCTGAACCTTTCTCCAGTACCCTTACCTGACTATCAACAAGCAACTGCAAACCACCCTCCCCCCAGCTGATAAATCTGCCTACAGCATCCTTCCTCCCACAGATTACCTGACCAAACCCCCACTCCTAGCCACCTAATTTGTTCCAAACCCATTGGCAAGCACCCTGATCCCAGATTTCCTAGCAAACTGAGTGTGATCCCCTCCTTGTCTCTGACCATACACCACTGAGCTGTGTAGCCTAATGTAACCCTTCCAGTCCAGTCACAGCTATTGGACCGGCCCACAACCTGCCAAAATGTGTTCCCAGCTGCCCTCTGAACTGATAGAGAGAAAAATCACATTAAAAGAGGTGAAACTGCAGCAATTGTGGAAGATGGTTTAAATGCTACTATTTCCGTGACTCCCATAACCTTCTTCATCAGGCACTGCAGAGTCTGTCTGGAATTAGTTACATGACCCCCAGTTTAATTAATTGTACACACATGGAAGCATAATATAAAGTTAATGTTGCAGGAAAAGGCATAACCATTTAAAAAATCTCTTGTTTTCGCTGGCCATTAACCCTCCCTTAATGACACTAGCATGTCACTATTGGTATTTTGAAGATAAGAAGCAATGATGCTGAGAAAGTGAGTGTGTGACAGAGAGATATTTGTTCATCTTCTGTGACAAAGAAATGAAATTGGTCTCCCACCTTTTTGCAGCTGATCTGGTGAAATATGATACTGCCTCACGCACATCCTGAGGAAAGAACTGAACTGACACTAAAGAAGCTCTGCTGGATGGGGGTGGAAGGGTGGAATGGGAAGGGCTCACATTCTTTAGATGATCTAAGGCCAACTTCTTATCTGGTGTAAACTGGGGCAGTTCTATTGACTCTGGTTTACATCAGCAGAGAATCTAGCTCCTTATCTTTTAGACTGAAAGATTGTACCACTGCTTACACTGAATGGGGGAGAGTATAGCTAGCTTGTCTATTCCAGCAGCAGAGTACCTGCTTCCTTTTCTCCCTACCATGCCGGGCAGGGAATTTCTGTTGTATACACACACCCTACCCAAACAATAGACATTTGCACACTGTTTTCTGGTGCACACCAAGAATCTGTTAATTTAACAGTTAATTGGTTAATGTAAGTCCCTAAAAGACAGGAACACATCATAGGCTGAACTCACTAGGGGGGTTTTGCACACCAGCTCTCAAGATGCTAAATATTTCCTTGCCTTCCATGGAGCCATACAGTACTGCTGCAATATGAAGCACAAAACCTCACTGCCTCCCTTCAGCCGTTCCCAGGAGAAGGTACAATTAAGTACAATAATCCACATGGAAATAGTCTAGGTTTGCGCTTGGACTTGTATATATTCAGCTCTTGAATCAGGAACAGCCCCTACACAAGGTTAGGCCACCCAAAGTCCCATCCATTAGATACCCAACATGATTAAGAAGCTGTAGGCAGCATAAGTCTAGGACTCTGAATGCTTTTCCTCTGAAGGATCAGCAGATGTATGGGGGGGGGAAGGGGCCCTGCCTGCTTTCAAGCAGTGTCCCTTGATATCCAGTGGCTCTGAAAACCCCTTGAACATTTACCCATAATCGTAACAACTAGGTCTCATTCAAATGTAGGTAAACCCCAAATAACTACATTCCCATCACTCAGAAGTTGG